>OX336393.1:199816477-201016477 GCA_946902985.2 Meconema thalassinum
AAGTATACTAGGAGAGGCTTTGTCCCAGAGGTAATGGATAAAGAGGAGGTAAACTGGACTCAGCTCAGAAATCCCTTGGGGTCGCCAACTTCCAAACTGATCAGCCCTTGAGGGTGTAGCCATATGCAGAGTGCACCGCAAGTGGTGGGGCTTCTTGAGGGGGCATGAGCAAAAGACAGGAAATAACATGAAAAATAAAAAAAGCAAGGCTGCCTCCTCAGGATATCAGAAAAAATAAATAAACCAGGGCCAATGAAGTTGCAAAAGGAAGAGACTCCCTAGGGCTCGGATACCCTAATCATGTTGGGGTCGGTAGAGAACACGAGATGAGCAAGTGTGGTCGACAGGAAATAAGACAGAGAAGAGCCTAGCACAAGTTAGTGGAAGCAATGACGGTCTCAGCTGGAACTCCGTGATCGTCAACCTACATGACACTAGATATGACGCCCAGGGGTGGAATTAAAGACCTCTTTTGTTTTATATCACATGACATGTCTTATAATGCAATACTGGTCCTAGGGTATTGCAAAAAGGTATTAGAAACTCAGCTAATAATAGTGTGCTTGCCCATGATTATTTTCCCAAGTATAGTACATGGGACTGATAACCATGATTTCCAAGCCCCTAAGTAAGACAAAACACAAATGATTTTCATTTTTCCAATGAGTTGGGGTGAGGTGAGGTGAGTTTTCTATACACCAAACTGATGTGGTTTCCCACTTCTACTCCAGGCAAATGCACATTTGATGTTATGAATAGTCAAATGGTTTGCAACTGCCCAATGCTAGGACCTGATTAGTGGCTTTTAAAAAAAGGAATGGAATGGAGTACACTTTCCCCAAAACCAACAAGAGGAGTGTTCGATCCCTCACAACAACCATCCTTAAAGTCAATATAAATGACTATGCACTTCAGCTCATGACGGTCTCCTCTATTGTATGGTTTGTTTTAAACGGAGAATAATTGTGTTTACTGTGAAACACAAATCTGAATTTAAAAAAAGTCCTCTCGGCACGCCGGAAGGCGGAGGTAGATTTCACCGGACAAACTTGGGGATAGGCGAAAATAGGCAGAATATGCAGGTTTTCGTAGAAGGATCAGACCCCATTTATTGCGAGAAGGTATTTTATAATTGGAGCTTAATTAACTTTGTTTTTCGTCATTTTATGCTTATTTTAAAAAATTTTATTGTCTTATGTGGAACGGTAACCTTTTTGTCATTTGGGGTCCATTTTTATACTTGTGGTCACACTGTCCTTATGCAAGGTTTCGACACTGATGTGTAACTATGTAACGGTCTGTTACTTTTTCACGCAAAATTATATCTCCCGCAGAGATTTTGGTTGGTTCCTCAGTTTAGGGGCTGCGACAACACGGTCATGTAACCCTGTGTACTTATGAATGGCTGTATTAGTCTGTAATTCAGGTAAGGACTGCAGACGGTCAATTTCAGGCAGTAGTTCCTAATGTTGCTACCAGGTACTACCGTCAACGACACCTACCTGTGAACTTGGCTACTAGATGCCACTACAACCAGCAACTCGCAACGAACGTTGGAACTTCCCCTCCAAAGGAAAGCATACTGAGGGATTTTTAGCGCTCTTAGAAAATCCGACGAATTCGGCCGGCGTTGAACTCGCAACCTTGGGCATTGACATTCAGCATGCTTGCTACCAGTTACGTCACCGAAGCCGCTTCCCACTTAGTCAGATGTCAAAGTCCAACCCCTGGCACCATTCAGCCCATGACGGGCTAAGGCCGACCAAGCGACCGCTGCCCAGCCATTTGACCTGCAGATATTGGGGTGAAGCGTGATCAGCGCGTCGGGTCCCCTCGGCTGTTAATCTTGGTATTCGTGATCGGGGTGCTATCTCACTGTCAGACAGCTACTCAATTGTCCTCACGAGGCTGAGTGCACCCCGTTCCAACCCTCACGTCAGTTATAAAATCCCTGACGGAGCCGGGGATCGAACCCGGGGCTCCGAGTGAGAGGCAGGTGCGCTACCCCAACACCACGGGACCGGCTTAGTCATATGGAAATACTGAATCTGATCTCGTGCAAGTGCGATGTCATGGGCTACGTCAGATGTCTTATCCCTCATCAATTTAGTAGTGTTGCCATGGCAACCTCTGATAGCTCTTGGCATTTTTCTTATAATTCCGAAATCATTTTTCTCATTCCTTAGTGTAATGACGGGTCATATCAAAAATTCTTTCAGACAAAAGTTTTAGGTAATTATTAGGGGAATATTGTCCATTTTGTACGGTTTTGATATTGTGCCTATTAAGAGAGATATGATTAATGTTTCCCGAAAAACCCACTTTTTCCCACTCCTTTGGTCAATGGTTGGTGCTATAAAAAACTCTTGAAACATAAATTTAATATATGCTATTTGCTAATAGGATTCGATACTGGAATTATTTTACAAGTAGTTATTTTAATGACCAACAGAGTTTAATGTTAACAAGGCACAGCTCTATTTGAAATTTTGAATAACATGTTGCATGTCATACATCATAGGCAACTACTGTAAGGCTTGTGATTTATTTAATGCCTTTAACCCTATATTAAACACGCAGTTTGCAATACTAATAACTGCAATGTTAGTGAAAAAAATTGAAACAAAACAAAAATCAGCATTGAAAAACCAAAAAGTGGTTGAGCATATATATAGTGGGAAAAGAAAAGTTTTGTAAACACTAATGTCCAACAAGACTAATTAAATCAGTAACTGTCAGAGTGGCCGAGTGGTTAAGGCGTTTGACTTAAGATCAAATTTCCAAATATATAAGGAAGCAAGGGTTCAAATCCCTTCCCTGACATAACTATTGCTTGAACATGCAAGAAAACAAGAAATATACACAAACATATGTTTATCAATTTAATCAATTTTTTACAAGAGATAGACACACAGAATACAGCTCTTTTGGTTTATCAGTTCTTTTAAACAAAACACTTGTTGAAAATTATTTTTTAGGGGATGGGGGTGTTGCTACGTTGACCCATTACACAATAATAGCAGCTTTACGAAGTTCATTTTCTATATTTAATAGCTCTTTCTCATAACCAATATGGCCAAGCTGTTTACAGGCATGCAAGAGCTGTAGACGTTCGACTAATATATTAGGATCGTTCCATTTACTATTTTTTATGAATGGTTTCAGAATCTCGGGAAGCAGTTCATCATTATCACCATCATTATGATTATCATCCTCATTATTATAATCATTTTCATAATGATGATCATTATCATCGTTATCATTACCATGATAATTTCCACCTGTGTCCACAGTCTGTTCAATGGTTTGAGTTGTCTTTGATAGTGTTGAAAGCTTCTTTTTAGATGTGCTAGAATGCTTTAACATTGTTATGTTATTTTTACCACTATTACCTTTCCCCACTAACTTTTTGATGGGGTATATTGTCTCTGATAGGGTTGAGGGCTTTTGAGATGTGGGTGCATGTCTGATCATGGGTTTCACAGGAGGTGTTAAAGGTTTCTCATTAAACAACTCGCTAACAGCATGAGTGCGTTGTAGTGTATTAATCTTGAGGTTAATATTATCTTGAGCAGTACTATCTTTCTCTTGGACTTGGTTTCTTGCTTTGGTTTGGGTTTTCCTTATATTTAGACTAGCGTGATTATTAAGTTTACATTCATGATTGTTTGAAGAAAGTACGTCCAATTCTTTTGTTTTAAGCATTCCTCGACACTGTTTCGATCGTTGCTTTGAACAGCGCCAAATAACAGTTCCATTTTTATTGCTTCGTTTCACAATATATGAATATCCTTTATAGTATGCATAAGGCTTACCATACCTAGTCACTGATACTTCCATATCAACTGTCAAGCACAAACTAATCTCTAGTAAAGACAACTTGGTAATAACAACAATAGTTTAATGTGGGAGCATATATACATGCAAAAAGTGGGAGCAAAGGTGGGGGGTAAAAAGTGGGAGCAAAAGTGGTAGCAAATGTGGGAGAAAAAAATAACTGTGAGCAAAAAGTGGGAGCAAATATGGGATCAAATGTGGGAGCAAAGCAAATATAAAAAAAAGTGGGAGCAAATATGCTAACAAATATGTCAACAAATATACCAGCAAAAGTAAATACACAAGTCAAGATAGATTAAAGTGCAAAGAAAATATGAAAGCAAATATGAGAGCAAAAAGGGTGATTTTCTAAAAACAACTAGACATAACAAACTTAGTCATAACCTAACCTCACCTAACCTAACCTCACCTCACCTAACCTCACCTCACCTAACCTCACCTAACCTCACCTCACCTAACTTCACCTAACCTAACCTAACCTAACCTATCCTAACCTAACCTAACCTAAACTAACCTCACCTAACCTAACCTCACCTCACCTAACTTCACCTAACCTAACCTAACCTAACTTCACCTAACCTAACTTGAGTGAACTTTACCTAACCTAACCCATCATAACTTCACCTAACCTAACTTTACCTAATCTAACTTCACCTAACCTAACTTTCAACTCTCAGATCAAAATTAAATTCTAGGCATAGTTGAGTTGGAAGCCAAGACTTCAGGGATAACACACAAGTATACTAGCCACTACACCGCAAAATAGGCAAATTATCATGCAACACAACATAAAGTAAAAGTTTCCTGTAGTGTAACTCATTGGCTGTCAACCATAGTTTGGGAATTCAAACCCAAGACCTCAGGACTTTTGTTTTGAACATTATCAGAAATATTATTCCATTTACATTTTGCTGCTGCTGCTTATAGTTATAAGAGTTGGCATTAATATGGAAAGCAAAAAAAAAATGTGGGAGCAAAAAGTGGGAGGAAAACGTGTAAGCAGAAGTGGGAGCAAATATGGGAGCAGAAAGTGGGAGCAAATGTGAAAGCAAAAGTGGGAGCAAAAAGAGTGAGCAAAAGTGAGTGTACAAAGTAGGAGCAAAATGTGTGAGTAAAACGTGGGGGCAAATGTGGTGTTTTACTAAAACAATCTCCCCTAACCTAACCTAAACTAACTTCACCCAACCTAATTTCACCTAACCTAACTTTACTTAACCTAACCTTCCAACTCTCAGATCAAAAATTAAATTCTGGCCATAGTCGAGTTGGAACCCAAAACCTCTGGGATAACACCCAAGTATACTAGCCACTACATCGCGAAATGGGCAAATTATCATGCAACACAACACAAAAATAAAAAGTTTTCTGTAGTGTAACTCATTGGCTGACATTCATAGTTGAGAATTCAAACCCAAGACCTCAGGACTTTTGTTTTGAACATTATCAGAAATATTATTCCATTTACATTTTGCTGTTGCTTATAGTTATAAGAGTTGGCATTAATATGGGAGCAAAAGTGAAAGCAAAAAGTGGGTGCAAGCATGGCTGGTTGTAGAGACTTTCATATCAACAAATACACATAAACTAAATTTTAGTAAAGTGACTTGGCTAATAATAATAATAATATTAACAGTTTAAAAAATTTTTCAAGGGGATTGATATTTTTCAGGATGTAATTTCCAAAGTACTGTCAAGAATAATAATTACATGAACAGATTCCAAGAACTCTAGAGTGCTTTTAAGGTTAATGATTGGCTAGGAGTGAGATAGAGCTAGCTAACCTAAGTTAACCTCAGCTCAGTAAACCTAACCTTGTCGCATGGCATGTTCTACAAGTATAGACTTGCTTTGAGACTGGCTATGACGTCACAGATGAATGGCGGTGGGAGGCTGGCAAAAAGGAAAATGTTTTTGGATAATAAAAACGTCATGTCCAGCCTCCCACCGCCATTCATCTGTGACGTCATAGCCAGTCTCAAAGCAAGTCTATACTTGTAGAACATGCCATGCGACAAGGTTAGGTTTACTGAGCTGAGGTTAACTTAGGTTAGCTAGCTCTATCTCACTCCTAGCCAATCATTAACCTTAAAAGCACTCTAGAGTTCTTGGAATCTGTTCATGTAATTATTATTCTTGACAGTACTTTGGAAATTACATCCTGAAAAATATCAATCCCCTTGAAAAATTTTTTAAACTGTTAATATTATTATTATTATTAGCCAAGTCACTTTACTAAAATTTAGTTTATGTGTATTTGTTGATATGAAAGTCTCTACAACCAGCCATGCTTGCACCCACTTTTTGCTTTCACTTTTGCTCCCATATTAATGCCAACTCTTATAACTATAAGCAACAGCAAAATGTAAATGGAATAATATTTCTGATAATGTTCAAAACAAAAGTCCTGAGGTCTTGGGTTTGAATTCTCAACTATGAATGTCAGCCAATGAGTTACACTACAGAAAACTTTTTATTTTTGTGTTGTGTTGCATGATAATTTGCCCATTTCGCGATGTAGTGGCTAGTATACTTGGGTGTTATCCCAGAGGTTTTGGGTTCCAACTCGACTATGGCCAGAATTTAATTTTTGATCTGAGAGTTGGAAGGTTAGGTTAAGTAAAGTTAGGTTAGGTGAAATTAGGTTGGGTGAAGTTAGTTTAGGTTAGGTTAGGGGAGATTGTTTTAGTAAAACACCACATTTGCCCCCACGTTTTACTCACACATTTTGCTCCTACTTTGTACACTCACTTTTGCTCACTCTTTTTGCTCCCACTTTTGCTTTCACATTTGCTCCCACTTTCTGCTCCCATATTTGCTCCCACTTCTGCTTACACGTTTTCCTCCCACTTTTTGCTCCCACATTTTTTTTTTGCTTTCCATATTAATGCCAACTCTTATAACTATAAGCAGCAGCAGCAAAATGTAAATGGAATAATATTTCTGATAATGTTCAAAACAAAAGTCCTGAGGTCTTGGGTTTGAATTCCCAAACTATGGTTGACAGCCAATGAGTTACACTACAGGAAACTTTTACTTTATGTTGTGTTGCATGATAATTTGCCTATTTTGCGGTGTAGTGGCTAGTATACTTGTGTGTTATCCCTGAAGTCTTGGCTTCCAACTCAACTATGCCTAGAATTTAATTTTGATCTGAGAGTTGAAAGTTAGGTTAGGTGAAGTTAGATTAGGTAAAGTTAGGTTAGGTGAAGTTATGATGGGTTAGGTTAGGTAAAGTTCACTCAAGTTAGGTTAGGTGAAGTTAGGTTAGGTTAGGTTAGGTGAAGTTAGGTGAGGTGAGGTTAGGTTAGGTGAGGTTAGTTTAGGTTAGGTTAGGTTAGGATAGGTTAGGTTAGGTTAGGTTAGGTGAAGTTAGGTGAGGTGAGGTTAGGTGAGGTTAGGTGAGGTGAGGTTAGGTGAGGTGAGGTTAGGTTAGGTGAGGTTAGGTTATGACTAAGTTTGTTATGTCTAGTTGTTTTAGAAAATCACCCTTTTTGCTCTCATATTTGCTTTCATATTTTCTTTGCACTTTAATCTATCTTGACTTGTGTATTTACTTTTGCTGGTATATTTGTTGACATATTTGTTAGCATATTTGCTCCCACTTTTTTTTATATTTGCTTTGCTCCCACATTTGATCCCATATTTGCTCCCACTTTTTGCTCACAGTTATTTTTTTCTCCCACATTTGCTACCACTTTTGCTCCCACTTTTTACCCCCCACCTTTGCTCCCACTTTTTGCATGTATATATGCTCCCACATTAAACTATTGTTGTTATTACCAAGTTGTCTTTACTAGAGATTAGTTTGTGCTTGACAGTTGATATGGAAGTATCAGTGACTAGGTATGGTAAGCCTTATGCATACTATAAAGGATATTCATATATTGTGAAACGAAGCAATAAAAATGGAACTGTTATTTGGCGCTGTTCAAAGCAACGATCGAAACAGTGTCGAGGAATGCTTAAAACAAAAGAATTGGACGTACTTTCTTCAAACAATCATGAATGTAAACTTAATAATCACGCTAGTCTAAATATAAGGAAAACCCAAACCAAAGCAAGAAACCAAGTCCAAGAGAAAGATAGTACTGCTCAAGATAATATTAACCTCAAGATTAATACACTACAACGCACTCATGCTGTTAGCGAGTTGTTTAATGAGAAACCTTTAACACCTCCTGTGAAACCCATGATCAGACATGCACCCACATCTCAAAAGCCCTCAACCCTATCAGAGACAATATACCCCATCAAAAAGTTAGTGGGGAAAGGTAATAGTGGTAAAAATAACATAACAATGTTAAAGCATTCTAGCACATCTAAAAAGAAGCTTTCAACACTATCAAAGACAACTCAAACCATTGAACAGACTGTGGACACAGGTGGAAATTATCATGGTAATGATAACGATGATAATGATCATCATTATGAAAATGATTATAATAATGAGGATGATAATCATAATGATGGTGATAATGATGAACTGCTTCCCGAGATTCTGAAACCATTCATAAAAAATAGTAAATGGAACGATCCTAATATATTAGTCGAACGTCTACAGCTCTTGCATGCCTGTAAACAGCTTGGCCATATTGGTTATGAGAAAGAGCTATTAAATATAGAAAATGAACTTCGTAAAGCTGCTATTATTGTGTAATGGGTCAACGTAGCAACACCCCCATCCCCTAAAAAATAATTTTCAACAAGTGTTTTGTTTAAAAGAACTGATAAACCAAAAGAGCTGTATTCTGTGTGTCTATCTCTTGTAAAAAATTGATTAAATTGATAAACATAGTTTGTGTATATTTCTTGTTTTCTTGCATGTTCAAGCAATAGTTATGTCAGGGAAGGGATTTGAACCCTTGCTTCCTTATATATTTGGAAATTTGATCTTAAGTCAAACGCCTTAACCACTCGGCCACTCTGACAGTTACTGATTTAATTAGTCTTGTTGGACATTAGTGTTTACAAAACTTTTCTTTTCCCCACTATATATATGCTCAACCACTTTTTGGTTTTTCAATGCTGATTTTTGTTTTGTTTCAATTTTTTTCACTAACATTGCAGTTATTAGTATTGCAAACTGCGTGTTTAATATAGGGTTAAAGGCATTAAATAAATCACAAGCCTTACAGTAGTTGCCTATGATGTATGACATGCAACATGTTATTCAAAATTTCAAATAGAGCTGTGCCTTGTTAACATTAAACTCTGTTGGTCATTAAAATAACTACTTGTAAAATAATTCCAGTATCGAATCCTATTAGCAAATAGCATATATTAAATTTATGTTTCAAGAGTTTTTTATAGCACCAACCATTGACCAAAGGAGTGGGAAAAAGTGGGTTTTTCGGGAAACATTAATCATATCTCTCTTAATAGGCACAATATCAAAACCGTACAAAATGGACAATATTCCCCTAATAATTACCTAAAACTTTTGTCTGAAAGAATTTTTGATATGACCCGTCATTACACTAAGGAATGAGAAAAATGATTTCGGAATTATAAGAAAATGCCAAGAGCTATCAGAGGTTGCCATGGCAACACTACTAAATTGATGAGGGATAAGACATCTGACGTAGCCATGACATCGCACTTGCACGAGATCAGATTCAGTATTTCCATATGACTAAGCCGGTCCCGTGGTGTTGGGGTAGCGCACCTGCCTCTCACTCGGAGGCCCCGGGTTCGATCCCCGGCTCCGTCAGGGATTTTATAACTGACGTGAGGGTTGGAACGGGGTGCACTCAGCCTCGTGAGGACAATTGAGTAGCTGTCTGACAGTGAGATAGCACCCCGATCACGAATACCAAGATTAACAGCCGAGGGGACCCGACGCGCTGATCACGCTTCACCCCAATATCTGCAGGTCAAATGGCTGGGCAGCGGTCGCTTGGTCGGCCTTAGCCCGTCATGGGCTGAATGGTGCCAGGGGTTGACTTTGACATCTGACTAAGTGGGAAGCGGCTTCGGTGACGTAACTGGTAGCAAGCATGCTGAATGTCAATGCCCAAGGTTGCGAGTTCAACGCCGGCCGAATTCGTCGGATTTTCTAAGAGCGCTAAAAATCCCTCAGTATGCTTTCCTTTGGAGGGGAAGTTCCAACGTTCGTTGCGAGTTGCTGGTTGTAGTGGCATCTAGTAGCCAAGTTCACAGGTAGGTGTCGTTGACGGTAGTACCTGGTAGCAACATTAGGAACTACTGCCTGAAATTGACCGTCTGCAGTCCTTACCTGAATTACAGACTAATACAGCCATTCATAAGTACACAGGGTTACATGACCGTGTTGTCGCAGCCCCTAAACTGAGGAACCAACCAAAATCTCTGCGGGAGATATAATTTTGCGTGAAAAAGTAACAGACCGTTACATAGTTACACATCAGTGTCGAAACCTTGCATAAGGACAGTGTGACCACAAGTATAAAAATGGACCCCAAATGACAAAAAGGTTACCGTTCCACATAAGACAATAAAATTTTTAAAATAAGCATAAAATGACGAAAAACAAAGTTAATTAAGCTCCAATTATAAAATACCTTCTCGCAATAAATGGGGTCTGATCCTTCTACGAAAACCTGCATATTCTGCCTATTTTCGCCTATCCCCAAGTTTGTCCGGTGAAATCTACCTCCGCCTTCCGGCGTGCCGAGAGGACTTTTTTTAAATTCAGATTTGTGTTTCACAGTAAACACAATTATTCTCCGTTTAAAACAAACCATACAATAGAGGAGACCGTCATGAGCTGAAGTGCATAGTCATTTATATTGACTTTAAGGATGGTTGTTGTGAGGGATCGAACACTCCTCTTGTTGGTTTTGGGGAAAGTGTACTCCATTCCATTCCTTTTTTTAAAAGCCACTAATCAGGTCCTAGCATTGGGCAGTTGCAAACCATTTGACTATTCATAACATCAAATGTGCATTTGCCTGGAGTAGAAGTGGGAAACCACATCAGTTTGGTGTATAGAAAACTCACCTCACCTCACCCCAACTCATTGGAAAAATGAAAATCATTTGTGTTTTGTCTTACTTAGGGGCTTGGAAATCATGGTTATCAGTCCCATGTACTATACTTGGGAAAATAATCATGGGCAAGCACACTATTATTAGCTGAGTTTCTAATACCTTTTTGCATACCCTAGGACCAGTATTGCATTATAAGACATGTCATGTGATATAAAACAAAAGAGGTCTTTAATTCCACCCCTGGGCGTCATATCTAGTGTCATGTAGGTTGACGATCACGGAGTTCCAGCTGAGACCGTCATTGCTTCCACTAACTTGTGCTAGGCTCTTCTCTGTCTTATTTCCTGTCGACCACACTTGCTCATCTCGTGTTCTCTACCGACCCCAACATGATTAGGGTATCCGAGCCCTAGGGAGTCTCTTCCTTTTGCAACTTCATTGGCCCTGGTTTATTTATTTTTTCTGATATCCTGAGGAGGCAGCCTTGCTTTTTTTATTTTCATGTTATTTCCTGTCTTTTGCTCATGCCCCCTCAAGAAGCCCCACCACTTGCGGTGCACTCTGCATATGGCTACACCCTCAAGGGCTGATCAGTTTGGAAGTTGGCGACCCCAAGGGATTTCTGAGCTGAGTCCAGTTTACCTCCTCTTTATCCATTACCTCTGGGACAAAGCCTCTCCTAGTATACTTTTTATCTGCTTTTCATGGCTCTCCTTCCTTCCAACTCCCTCAATCCACATGCTTGAGGGTTGAGGGCCATTTTTTATTCCTTCTGTTCTTTATTTGACCTATTGTTTTCCATTTCTTCTTCTAGTATATAAGCGTGTAGTAGCTTAGATTTAATTTTCATCTTTACGATGACCCAAACCATTGAGGGTCGCTGTAGAACGCTTCTCTCTTGTCCAAAGGACAGCATGCTGAATTCCTCACTGGTTCATGAATTTTATTCTTTGTTCACTTAGTTCTCATGGCTTTGAAACTGGCTGTCTGTAACGTGATCATTATTCATTTTAACTTCAGCGTACTAAACTAATTTTAAATTAATTATTTTAAATTAATTATTTTAAATTAATTATTTTAAATTCAGATTTGTGTTTCACAGTAAACACAATTATTATTCTCCGTTTAAAACAAGCCATACCATTCTTTTTCTACCATGATAGCTTATACGTGGGCATGGCTATAGATCATCAGCTAAGGATTCAATTTCCATTACCTACACCTCTCATGGTATGCCAATTCGTTAAACTATAGAAAACGTTTCTATATGTTCTGTTACATTATTATTTGACCATCTCACCGTGTAGTGGTTAACCTACTTGGTTGTCAACACTAAGGTCTTGCCTTCCAACCCCGACTATACCATGACATTCACTTCAAGGTTGCCATAAGCTTCACTAAGCCTTTGTCAAACCTAACAACGATCTAGTCATGTGCAGAGCACGCCCGCTATCATGCAAATGAGTAATATGAAACTTACTGACAAGGTCGCTGTGCTGTTATCACCAAAGCCAGTGTCTCTGTGCAGATTCAACCCAGTGGTAGTAGGCAAACCTATGTTTGTTTAAAAATCATCATGAATATAGCTCCACTGTCACCACAGAGGCCCCGGTTCGATTTTTTTTTTCTAAAGGCTGCAACAGGGTAGACTGAGTCTTGACAGGTAAAACTTTTTGGGGTGCATTCGTGAACCATGGCAAGGGTTGGCCATCCTGACTTCTTCAACACCTCCAACCAATGTTTACTATTACTGGTCAGTTACCATTTTTTCTTTCTTCGGCTTTTCCCTATTAGTTTGAGTCGCCGGAGCCAACCAGGCTCATTTTGATTTTGGCCGGGGATTTAAGGCCGAATGCCCTTCCTGACGCCACGTGATTTTTCAAGTGAAAATTCTAACCCCCGCTGGCACCGGGATTTGAACCCCAGCCGTCCGGGTAAAGACGAGCAGCTAAGCACCTGCGCCATCACGCTCCCCACAGGTTAGTTATCTATACACACATTAATCCATAATTACCTAATAATAATAATAATAATAACAATCATCCTCCATACACATGTCCATTAAAGCATGGTTTCACAAAGATGCTTATGCTTTTAGGTGTATAACACATTTTTCCTCATAACATGACTATTTACTGTTTTAGGGGTGAAATGACCTATCCAGGTAAAAGCGTATATCATCCCCTATTTTTTAAGCCATTACACCTAATTTTAGGATTCTTCGTTTCCTAGATATGGATTTTTCAATTTGGGGGTTGTTTGCATCCCCCTGCTATTTTTCATCAAAAACAAAAGATCTTAGGTTCATTTATCATTTTTAGGTGTTTAACACGTTTTTCCCCCATAACATAACTATTTACTGTTTTAGGGGTGAAATGACCAATCGAGGTAAAAGCCCATATCACCCCCTATTTTTTAAGCTATCACACCTAATTTTAGGGTTCTTCGTTTCCGAGATAGGGTTTTTTCAATTTTGGGGGGTAGTTTCACCCCCCTGCTATTTTTCATCAAAAACAAAAGATCTTAGGTTCATTTATCATTTTTAGGTGTTTAACACGTTTTTTCCTCATAGCATGACTATTTACTGTTTTAGGGGTGAAATGACCAATCGAGGTAAAAGCCCATATCATCCCCTATTTTTTAAGCTATCACACGTAATTTTAGGCTTCTTCGTTTCCAAGATATGGATTTTTCAATTTTGGGGGGTAGTTTCACCCCCCTGCTATTTTTCATCAAAAACAAAAGATCTTAGGTTCATTTATCATTTTTAGGTGTTTAGCACGTTTTTTCCCCCATAACATAACTATTTACTGTTTTAGGGGTGAAATGATCCATCGAGGTAAAAGCCCATATCATCCCCTATTTTTTAAGCTATCACACCTAATTTTAGGCTTCTTCGTTTCCGAGATAGGGATTTTTCAATTTTGGGGGGTAGTTTCACCCCCCTGCTATTTTTCATCAAAAACAAAAGATCTTAGGTTCATTTATCATTTTTAGGTGTTTAACACGTTTTTTCCCCCTTAACATGACTATTTACTGTTTTAGGGGTGAAATGATCCATCGAGGTAAAAGCCCATATCATCCCCTATTTTTTAAGCTATCACACCTAATTTTAGGATTCTTCGTTTCCGAGATAGGGATTTTTCAATTTTGGGGGGTAGTTTCACCCCCCTGCTATTTTTCATCAAAAACAAAAGATCTTAGGTTCATTTATCATTTTTAGGTGTTTAACACGTTTTTTCCCCCATAACATAACTATTTACTGTTTTAGGGGTGAAATGATCCATCGAGGTAAAAGCCCATAACATCCCCTATTTTTTGAGCTATCACACCTAATTTTAGAATTCTTCGTTTCCTAGATATGGATTTTTCAATTTTAGGGGGTAGTTTCACCCCCAAACAGGGAATGTTGCCCCAAGTGCTAGGACCCCTCATACAAGTCCCTAGCATGATTGGTTCGCGAGATATGAACAAAAGTGTCGTTAGGTCCTTTTAACAAGAATGAATCCTACATTCAAAAACGGGGCGTCACCCCCAGGGTTAGAATACTGCCTATGGCAAAATCCCATGAGGGGTTCAGAAAATATTAACAAACGTGTAGTTAGGTCCTTTTGACAAAAGCCGTCCGTGCGCGCACATACAAAAAAATCTATTTCACCCCCCGGGTGAGGGTAGTTTTTATTTTGGAGTGAATATACCCCTTCGATAGAAAAAAAGAGTTCACCACGAGTCCTACGACACCTCATAGGTTTAAATCCGATTATTGGTTAGCGACATAGTCAAAAGCCGATGACCTATTATTTTTTGGGGATTTATTTCAATACATATTAAAAACACTCATTAATAAATCATCATTTAAAAAGCCCGCCCTCTTACAAAACTCCTCAAGTGCGCATGCGTATAAAAAAACATTCATCGCCAAAATGTCAAAAAACAACATGTTTACCCCAAATGGCGTTTCCCAATTCCATCCATTTTTAAAAAATAACCTCACCATCATCTAGAGCGGAAAAAATACCATCTAAACGACCCCTCACTCAACCCTTCTCCTCCCCCACCACCTAACCCTTTCCCAACATAGGCATACATATTCAAGCACGAGCGCGACTTCAGGAAACCAACACTACCCCACTACTCGCGAATGACCTTTTAGTTTTGGTCTTTTAATCAAATAAAGAGGCTATAGGAAAGTAGGGGGCATTACTAGCAGTGCTAGGACACCCTGTATGTTCAAATCCGACCATTGGTTAGCGAGATATCAGGTTCGGGGCCGCTACGAGGGTGGCTCAATAAAAAGGTAAGCAGCTCCCCCATCATCCCACTACTCACGTGGATTTCGAAGTACCGGACGGGACGTTACGCCCCGAACCTGGTACTTCTTGGTGGCAGGCAGGCAGTAATATATGAGACTGAGGCTTTGATGAAAGCCACATTTTACTCTATCCCAGGGGTTCTCAAACACTTTTACTGTCGCGTCCCCCTTCTGAAACATGAAATATCTAGCGCCCCCACCCCCCTATCCCCCTCCTTATTCTTCTTTCCTTTCTTAGCTCTTGTCATTGGCTACATGGCACGAAAGAATACGGATCACAAGATCTACAGTATTTGCATTTGTCTAATTACTGCAACTAACAGTTACAATAATAGTATTATTAATAATAATAATGAATGAAAATCCACAGCCTGCTTCCAGTCTCCGACCGGGTCAGGAATGGAATGAATGAAGCCCCCATCTAGCGGCGAGGATATGGACTCTGCCGGCTGCCGAGGCCTGACGCACTCCTCTAGGGCAATGATTAAATGAATGACAGATGAAATGAAATGATAGTGGAGAGTGTTGCTGGAATGAAATTTTGACAGGGAAAACCGGAGTACCCGGAGAAAAACCTGTCTGCCTACGTTTTATCCAGCACAGATCTCACATGGAGTGACCGGGATTTGAACCACGGACCCAGCGGTGAGAGGCCAGCGTGCTGCCTCTTAAGCCACGGAGGCTTCACTATTATTAATAATAATAATCATAATAGTAACACACAATTTACAACTCTTAGAGCACATCCAAGTTAAACAACTTTTTGTAAAAAAAATATATATATGCATTTGTATTACTCCAATGTGTTGAAAGTTTCTCCTTGCTTACAAAACAAACAATTGCTGCATGTGGAATTATTGGAATGAACAAATCATCATCATAGAGCTCAGTAACTCCAGCTAAACCCCGTAAAAATGCGAACTACAAGCTCGCTGTTCTCTCTGTCACTCTGGCGGACAGAGCTAGTGCTCACGCAGGGTCGCTGAACTCGATATATTATTTCAGTAGTATAGTTCCCACCTGCGGCGCTCACAAGCGACCGATCGTGAAAAACGAGCATTCAAATGAAGGAGAATATACATTACCAGTGACGCATTGCACTCTAATTTCATAAATATCTATGATTTCTTTAAACAATGACTTAAAAAATGTACGAAGTGTGCGATTTGCAGATACTGTTGCTGTAGGAGAATACGCTTCATAATTGCTATCCACTTCACATTTTGGCCTCTGTGACGCCTGTTTCATGTCATTTTTACATTCTGAGGTTTTTCCTTGATCATTTTGCATGGATTTCAGAAAAATTAAATCAAAGGAATGAGTACTCAAATCCTATAATTTCATATATATCGAGTAACCGGTGAGTGTTACAGCTAAGCTGTCAATCAATGGATACAGCACACAAATGGCATTAGCAGTGACGAATCGCATTCTAATTTCATAAATATCAATTTTTGTAAGAAGTGTGCGATTTACAAATACTGTTGCTGTAGGAAAATTCGCGACATCATTGTCGTTCAGTTCGCATTTTGGCCGAAGGGACGCCGGGGAAGTATGGTTTATGAACATGCGAGACTTCTCGTACGGGTCCGCTAGTATATATTATTTCAGTAGTATAGATCCCTCCTGCGGTGCTCACAAGCGACCGATCGTGACAAATGAGCATTCGATTGAAAGAGAATAGACATTAGCAGTGGCGAATTGCACTCTAATTTCATAAATATAAATGATTTCTTTAAAACATAACTTTTGAAAAAATGTACGAAGTGTGCGATTTGCAGATACTGTTGCTTTAGGAAAATACGGTAACGGCTCATACAGAAAATAATCAGCCATTAATTTATGTTATGCTCGAAATTCCTGCATTAGGTAACATTCCCCTTAATCTTTGAAACCAGGTATTTTACAAATTTGGAGCTCCCGTATGTGTCATCAGAGAAGCCATACCAGATGCCTGGGCCAAGATTAATACAAGTGGAACCAGCGTTCTGTTGAATGCAGAGCCTTCCGGCCCATCCTAGTGTCAAGTGGAATTCCACGCAATGTTTGAATATGAGTCCACCAAGTTACGTTGCCAACTGTGGTCTGGCTATGACAATATCTGAGGGGATGACCATTGTGTTTATCGGAACGGGCTGAGATTCCATTGAATGTCTCAATACCACCAGATCCGGAACTAACACTCCTAAATGACCGTTCCTGGAAGGAGATTGTTCAATCAATTACGTGAATGGTACATTGAAACATTAGCTGACTAGCTTATTAAGCTCAAAGTCGCGGCCGCCGTCAAACACGCCTCTTGGTAATTAGATATGGAAATAAATCAGATCGAGTCTCGATGGCTGGCAGCCAGACTATGACTCCCCATGGAATGTGAACTACAGAAGCCCAAGGACACCAAAGACGAGTAGAGAATAAAGACGTTGATGATGATGATAATTGTATCAATACCACGATTAATGAAAGAGTTTTTCCCATAATTTGTACTCTGCGGTTGGCCCTTGACTTTATGTGGATGATCTGCCCTGCTCAGGTAGGTGGGATTTCCCAGACGTTTGCTTAGTTCTCCCCATAGTGGCCGATTAGTGTAAGTGTTAAACATAGCGTATAGTCTGGATTTCGTCCTTCTGTCGTTCCGACGTCTCTAAAGGTCACAGCAGTTAATAATACATTATGAAACGAGCCTATAATGGCAATAATTAAGACACGAGTAAATTTCCATACGAGTGTCTTAATTACAATTATAGGCGAGTTGCATACGACTGTTTATGTTTGACGATAATTATAACTATTTTATGTTCGAACATAAATATTCATAAATATCTGTCGAGATTTCACCAGTTTTATGTACTGAACAGACCGCATGGAACGCTGAGAATCCCTTGAATTTGACCATGGCCTCCTGGAATACCTCACTATGACTCTCGCCAATTGTACTATGTTCGACATAAATGTTCGACCCTGGCGAAATGTAAATATTATGTCAGAAAACTGTACTATAATGAGGCTCATTATAGTACAAGTTTTCAATATGATACAGTTTCTCCCACCAATCAGAGCTCAAGAAACAGTTGTGTAACCAATTAGGTGAGGATAGCATCGCACCTGGGCTCACTTCCATGGCCTCCTGTTTTAAATTTCACTGCGTGGCGAGTGTCATAGTCGGGTATTCCTGGAGGCCATGGTCAAATACAAGGTATTCCCTGCGTCCCATGCGCTCTGTTCAGTGCATAAAACTGGTGAAATCTCGACAGATATTTATGAATATTTATGTTCGAAAATAAAATAGTTATAATTATCGTCGAACATAAAGAGTCGTATGCAACTCGCCTATAATGGTAATTAAGTCACTCGTATGGAAATTATAAATAAAAAAGGAAGGAAGCTTGTAGTTTAACGTGACCGTTAATATCGCGATCATAAGCCACGGGACCTCCGTTTTACGCGGAATCCGAACCACAGGACATGCCACTTCACATCGAAAATCTCACATGCATTGACCGAGAATCGAACCCGGTCCGCCTTGGTGAGAGGCATACAGCTTGACCGCTGTGCCACCACGCCCCTGGAATTATAAATAGGCTTGTTTCATAATGTACTATTATTGCATATTAATGTACATGGATGAGATGGTCACAATTGCACATAAAGTTATTCCTTGCTATAGTCCACTATCGATCTTACCCGTTTACGACAGATGGTTATATGATATTTGTCACAGTGATTATTGCACAGTGTACACACACATTCCTCGTTTGGTTCATGACATTTTTCGTTCTTGCAAATTTTATGGCGAAAACCATGGATTGCTAATCTATGTTATTACATTCCGAAGGTATTGATTTTCTTTTGTCCATCTCCTGTCAATCATTGCTTCTGTGCCATACAAGTCCGGTGAAATTTCTGCGCGCTTCCTCTCTCTCTCGCCTGAATCAAGTGGATGGCGGGGGACGTAAAACCATTATTATTATTATTATTATTCCGCTGATTCCCACTTCTACTGCAGGCGAATGCCGGGATGGTACCTAAATTAAATTACGGTCGTCTCCTACCCAAATCCTAGCCTCAGTTACAATTACACACACTAGTACAGTAATCGTAATGACACATGTTATCAGATGTATTCCACACTCACGGGGGAAGATGACCACGATGGGTGTGTGGTTATAGTGTTGGACTACCAACCCCAAGATTTCAGGTTCGCTCCTGGCCATGGTAAGTGATTTTTGAAAGGCGACAAAAATCACGACACTCATGTCATACGTTGTTGGCATGTTAAAAAAAACATTTGAATTGAGTAGGCCGTGTTCATAATGGCAAAATTAATCTTGGGATTTTCCGCCAACACAAAGTTCCTAATTTCTGTACTAGAAAGCGGTATAGCTTCAAGGAGCTTAGATATCTAATCTCCTTGACATTCATAGCGCTCCAAGGAGCATTAAATTCGACACGCAAGCTGCCCTCTGGGTGCAATTAACAAAGCTTGCACCCAGCACCCAAGGCCATACGATATTATTATTATTATGACCACAATACTGCATAGGCCCTAAATGAATAAACAAGAACAATGAAGTGATCCATACTAGCCCTCCCTTAGAGAACAAGTCCGTGCAGCTAATGAATGAGGTTAGGCTACGTGAGCGACGGTTTGCTCCCCCATAACGTATCTGTCAATCTTCCTTTGCACCCCCAAAGATATTTGTTGCTTTCTCTGCAGACGTCAAGTAATATTCCGCTTGTTGTAAGATACAGTTAATTAATCGCACTACAGTGTGTTTCCGCAATTCATGTTCTGAAATTAGTAAATGAAGGACAGCACGTGTTGATATCCGGATGTATACAACTGATACCCTTATGTCAGGTAGCAAACAGCCACTTGGTTTTTGCGTGATAAGTATTGCGACATTTAGATATTTCACTTAACATTTTTACATGGAAACCATAGCATGATAGCTGCCGGAGTTGTGAAAGGCGTCAGCAAGTTGCCCCTTTGTACTGTGCCACCAGGATATGAAGCTATTATAGTCTGGTAGAAATGACCTTCCGAGCTATTTCAAGTGTCACACCTCGGTCTAGTCTGGCTGTGCTGGTTGGTGCTGGCATAGGAACTGTTGTTGTTGTTGATTCAATAAGGGCTTTGCAACATCGTGATCAGGTAGCCCCGTGTACTTGGATGTGTGTGTCTGATAACCTGTGTTATTTTGATGGCTGTATTAGTGTGTGTAGTTGTAATTCAGATGAGGATTGGGAAGGAGGCCACCGTGGCCTTAATTTAGGTATCATCCTGGCATTTGCCTGGAGTAGAAGTGGGGAAACCACGGAAAACCGCTTCCAGGATGGCTGAGATGAGAATCCAAGTCAAGTTCTAAGGCAGTGCCATCCCCTGGCGCGCAAAGCGCAACCAGCGGCCCAGGGGATGGTCTTAAGGGACTGGTGCTCCTATTGGTGCTTCTTTTACCCTTTTATTGTATGTAATAAGTGAAGTGGTTAATTATTTTTAGTTAAAATTGGAATTAAACTCGATCGCCTCGAGATATTGAAGGAGATAGAGTTTGTATTTTGACGTAGGTGGTGATTTATAAGTTGGTTGATTTAAGTAGAAATCCGTCTCTTCTCAGTTATGCCTCGCGAGACTAAGTGTACCTCGTTCCAGCCCTCAGACCAGAATTACATTTCTTGGCATATTCGGGAATCGAACCCGGGCCTTTAAACTGTTTAGCATTTCTGCGTCCAGTTTAGTCTACAAGCTCCTCTGCTTGTGAACGAGTCACCTCCACATATTATTATTATTATTATTATTATTATTATTATTATTATTATTATTAATAATAATATATTAATAAAATAGGCGATATTATTAATAATATTAATTATATTAATAATATATTATACATCGAATTGGCAAGTGAAAAACTAAACAAAGTAGGAGAATAAGCAGTGATGGGCGAAGCAAAAATTGTATAAAATAGATAAGCAGTAAGAACAGACTACAGAAAACAAATCTGTTGACTTCAAATGTAGATTTGGGAGTTAAGAAGACATTTTTGAAAGCGTGGTGCTATGAAAGTGAAACTTGAACTGTTGGTGCAGTAGGAAAAAGGACAATACAGTAGAAGCATTTGCAATGTGGTGTTACAGAAGAATGAAGTTTAGATGGGTAGATAGAGTTAGACTACAATTGAATATAGCGAAGTGGCTAGCATTCTTGGCTGACACTGTGGAGGCACGGGTTCAATTCCTGACTCTGCCAAGATATTTAATTCTGGTTTGAGAGCCGGAACGGGGTATACTCAGCCATGAGAGGCAAAACAGTGAAGAGGTGGGTTCAATTCCTACCTCAGCCATCCTGGAAGTGGATTTACACTTCAAATTCAGGCAAATGCCGGGATGGTACCTAACTTAAGGCCATGGCCACTTCCTACCGACATCTTACCTCAATTACAAATACACATACTAGTTCAGTCATCACAGTGACACAGGTTATAAGACAAATTATACACACATCCATATACACGGGGCTATATAACCATGATGTTGCAAAGATACTAAAGAATCAACAACAACAACAACAAATGAAGAGGTATTAAAACGAGTGACGGAGGAGAGATGTTAATGCTAATGAAAGAGAAGGTAGGTTGGTGGGACACATACTACGGCACGCGTAAATGGTTATGGAAGGAAAGGTGGAGGAGAAGAGCTGTTGGGTAAGGTCGAACACAGTTTTTCTCGGATGTAGAGTTCAGTAAATGGGTAATGATGAAACTATTATCCGAGGACAGCGAGCATGGGCACGGAGGACTACATCAAACCAACTCAAGGACTGAAGACTTGAGCAACGTGTTCGACGGAGATTCCAGCAAAAACCTTGGAGGGGTGGGGGAATGTTAGCACCCCTATAAATCTGCAACTGCTAACCTACACCCATAACGGGGACATTCTTCCCTATCAGGAAGTTACATGTAGTTACATTGACGCGGAATCTGTAACGAACTTTCACCACAAATGTCAAGGCGAGATATTCTGAAACGGGAGCTCAGAGGTTATTGCAGTTTGGTAATGGATTTGTAGACCATGAGAACAGGGTATTCTGAAAAGTTTCAGGATCCACAATTTCAGGCTCAATGAGGGAATTATAGCATTCACAGTGCTTCCATAAACGTTATTGACCTGCTCGTTGAATGAATGTAAACAAAATGCCACGTGCAGGTACCGTTTTTTTTTACAAAGGTACTTCTTTTTATTCATTTATCTGTTTACAAAGACAGCTACAAACACTAATCATTGACCTCCTGACTACAATTCTCTCCTCAAGGAAAAAAACCAACTACACAAAACACAAGAACAAAACACAAGAACGAAACACATCATAATAGAACACGTAATTATAGAATGTATATAAAAGGTTGCCAAAAGCACTGTTGATACACTTCCGCTGTACGAGTTGCCATCGTTCTTTCCGGAGGTGATCCAGAAAACCAGGCAGGGTATTAACCAGGGGTGTCCGGTAACCAGTAAGGTTGTGGTGGATTGCTCCAGCTGCTAGCACTTTTTTCTGCTCACCAAGTGCATCCCGTATTTCGAAGTTCAAGATCTCTTCCTCCCTATTTCTTGTATAATAGATGTTAGCCCGTGTATGCTGTGAATAGCATTCATCGTCCAGCGCCACACGCCGTTCGTACTCCCACATGTAGTGATGCGGAGCATGAGGGTGTCAGTCCTGTTACACACAGGACAGGCATCATCAGCTACTTGATCGTGCCACTTCAGTTTATCACCAGTGGGGATGATTTTATTAATGCAGGCATATACAGACAGACGCCATTCTAAGGGAAGCCATTCGTTGCGCACGGCCCCAGATATGCTTCCAGCACTTGTTGGGGGGTATTTTAATTGCACCAGGGGTGTGAATTTGCGGAGTTGTAATAAAAAAAAGATACGAGCCTTACAGTAGTCGCATATGATGTGTATCATCTGACATGTTATCCTACTCGTATACTACACAGCTTGGACATTCTTAAAATGTTAATTTACACTCCATTTTCGTACTGGTACTATGATGAATGTATAGATTGGATTGGAGATATGCTACTGTCACATTTGTGGCGCAGCGGTCAAGCTGTTAGTCTCTCACCAAGGTAGACCGGGTTTGATTCCCGGTCAATACATGTGAGATTTTCGAATTGAAGTGCTATGTCCTGTGGTTCGCATTCCACGTAAAAGGGAGGTACCGTGGATCATGATCGAGAGATTAACGGACACGCAAAACTACAAGCTTCCTTCCTTCCTTTTACATTAATAATTCTAATACCAAAGTGACACACAACGTCGACAATACTCTCAAATACTGTGAGCACATTCCTCAGTAACTATAACATTCATTATTCTCAAGGCTCTCATACAGTTCGTCGTAAACAATCAAAACATGGCTTCCTACAATGAAATGACCTAGTTTCACATATGATGAAAATACAGCTTTTATTCCACTCATATAACAACATTCTGTTATGCATTTAATATTTGACTACTCACCCACAGCTTGACAATAATGCCGCTTACTTAAATGCCATTTGTCGTCTTTGTCCTACTCCATGTGATATTCAACCTTGAACGTGAAGCTTCATAAACCGCTCAATGACAAATGAAAGTCGGTGAAACATTTGCCACTGTGCTCGTCAAACCAGTGCCTGCTAAATACACTGCCTACTGTATTGTCATAACATTCTCGCGCTACAGAGCACACACTGCCTTGTTTCCAATACACACATTTTCAATTGTACATCCAGCTGGCAGTGCGTCTTCACTTCCATCCGATCCACTTCCGTTCGATCCACTTCCGCCCGATTCACTTGCGTCCCCAATTTTCAAAATCACTCCCACAAAACTATCCAGCAACCGAGCGGAAAGATGTTACACATCAAAAAGAAACATAAATGTGTTTAGCTTCATTCGTACTCACCCACCAACAGGCAAACATTACAGACAATCCCCAGTTCAAAAAGTCCTAGCTGCAATATGTCATTCTCATGCTGGCCGGTCTACGGTCAACATGTCCTTGAAGCAACGGGTAGGATTGATCTCTTGTCACACATCTGGCGCTCTCGCTGGGCAGGGAAGGAACAAGTGACGAACGAAAATGCAGAGGCGTAAAACACCATTGCAAATTCTCTGCTGCATATGCCATCAGGTCCTAACTAGAGTCCTGATCGTGGTACAGAGACTATAATTCTTGTCTCTCATCCCTGAGGCCCAGGTTCGAGAAATGTGATTCTGGTTTGAGGGCTGAGAAGAGGTCGACTCGATTCCCACCTCAGCCATTCTCGGAGTGGTTTGCCGTTTGCGTTTCCCATTTCTGGTTGGTTGGTTCCTCAGTTTAGGGGCTGCGACAACGTGGTCATGTAGCCCCGTATACTTTGGGTGTGTATAGAATCTGTCTGATAACCGGTGTTAATTGTGTTGACTGTATTAGTGTGTGTTATCTGTTTTCAATTCAAGTAAGGACTGCAGACATTGAATTTTTTAAGTAGCTTCACACAGTTGTAATTAGTGGAAGGTTCTTTAACATGCCATAAATCTATGACATGGGACCGCCGGCTTTACTTCCCCTCTGAAGGAAGGCACACTGAGCGATTTTTAACGCGCGATCTTGGGCATAGAAGCTTAGCATGCTACCAACTACGTTACCGAAGCCGCGTTTCCCATTTCTACTTCAGGCAAACGCCGCGATGGTTCCTAAGTTGAGGTCACGGCCGTCTCCTTTCCAATCCTCTCCTGAATTTCACACTAATACAGGACCACAATAAAGCACGTTATCAGACAGATTCTACATATGCCAAAGTACACAGGGCTGAAAAGAAACCACAAATTCCAAACACAACGGTTAGAAGGTCTGCATTAGGTTGAACGATGTGGCAAGCTTTTCTCTATGCTTCCTAGTTCAAGGGAATGTTCCCGCTATCTGGTAGTCCTAAACAAGGAACATCGGCACCATTGTGCTCAGTCTGCTTTACATATCCGCGGTGGCAGCCAAGAATGCTAACCACTACGTCACGAGGTGGACAAGAAGAAGACGAGGTTCTGAGGCAAGGGTTCCCAACCGGTGGTAGGCTACGCGTGGGTGATACGAGCGATAGGCTAGTAAGGGCCTCTGTGTGCGTGAACTTTACTCTGCCGGGATTTTTTGCTTATTTTATATAAAATTATATGTGTTTAATATTTTGAATGGTCTGTTTGCCATCTCTTGATGAATGCAGTTCATTTGCATTTGTCTGTTGACACAGGCTAAAGTAAAATGTGGCTTTTGACCGCTGTCTCAGTCTCACTCATAGCTGTGATTATATGGAAGCTACTGAGGTATGGGTGGTGCTTAGTAATGACATTCAGGGCACAATCAGTGCCTGTGGATGCTGTGAAAGGTACTACTCATAGGGTTAGTACTGCTGTTCTGACTCACTGAGAAAAGCAATGGCAAACTACCTCACTACTCATTTTGCCTAGTACGCCTCAATATAGCGCTGCCTTGGGTTTTCGTGGGTATCTACCCAGATAACCTAACGGCAGTACTTCTTGAGAATCCAACCAGCCTTTGGGCTGATTACCTAACAGACAGTAATTTGCAATAATCGTTTTATTTTTCCTTAATTATAAATATGTTATTAATATACATATATCTCTATATATTTTTAAATAAAAAAGAGCAAGAAAAAATTGATAAAAATCTACATACTGTATATTTATTGTCTTGATACAAGGTCGAAAAAAAACCCAACGAAATACCAGTGCATTAATAATTAAATATGAAGTTTTCTCAGTAATTTAATTACAATAAAACAAGCCATTGGGCACTTTTCCGACAGTAAATATATGTTTCCAAAAACATATAGGACTGTTGGTACGCCAAAGTTTCTAAAAAATTCAAGTGGTACGCAGTTGTTAAAAGGTTGGGAACCCCTCTTCTAAGGGGTTAATTGGCAGTGTGGTGCTTGAGATAAAATAAAGGAATAGTGACGCAATGTTTGCTCTACCACAGTGAACAATAAGATGATGATGATGATTGAGTCCTCAGTCTTTTGACTGGTTTGATGCAGCGCTCCATGCCTCCCTGTCCTGAGCTAATCGCTTCATCTCTACATAGCTACCACACCCTACATCCGAGGCAATCTGTTTGACATATTCTAACCTTGATCTACCCCTACAGTTCTTGCCCTCGACCCTTCCTTCCATAACTAAGCTTGCTATTCCTGGGTGTCTTAGTATGTGTCCTACTAACCTATCTCTTCTCTTCATTAGCAGTCGCCAGAAACCTAAGTAACAGAAGTCTCTTACTTCCTTCAGCTTTTCACTTGCCAATTTGATCTCCATAGAGGTTTCTGATTTATTTCGGCTGCATTCCAGTATTTTTGTTTTACATTTATTAATTTTTATCACGAATTCTTTCCATAAGACGGAGTCCATACCAGTCAAAAACTCATTCAAATCCTCAGGCTTGTCGGCCAAGATGACGATGTCATCAGCAAATCTCAGAGTTGAAATTATTTCTCCTTGAATCTTCACTCCCACTTTAAATTTTTCTCCAATAAGATAGTTGTCCAATTTAAGGGGAACCGTGCATCATTTCTTGTATTCTCTGCATTTTTCTGTATGTGAAGTGAGTTCGACCTCTGAAAAAGATGTCATATTATCACATTTGGCCCCTTGTATCAAGTTTTTTTGGGCATCTATTTTGAAAAAATTATTTTTGCTAATACCGGAAAATCTTCCAGACTCTTGCCATCATTCCATATAAGTCTACTCTTCTTCAGAACTACGCAATTCGATGTTTCGAGAACAGAGGCCATGGGCTCGAACGACTACATCAAACCAACTCAAGGACTGAAGACTCAAGTGAAATGTTCGACTGCACTCTACATCCGAAAAAAAACAACCTGTTTAACATATTCTAAGTTCGGCCAAACACTACAGTTCTTCTCCTCCACTCTTCTTTCCATAAGTATTTACGAGTGCCGTAGTATGTGTCCTACTGTAATGTTTACTTTTAAGTAGCTTTCTCTGTAACCTACCCTGAAGAGTCCCCCAGCAAGCAGAATATAAAACAGAGAAATCCCGTTGGGGGCCAACTCAAATACAAAATGTATAAGAGTAATAAACTAAAGTTCAAAACAAAATTAACACGAGTTCTCAATAAAATCAGGGAGTAGGGTAAAATATATACCAACCCGGATACAATCAGTTTGGGATGTAGTTTTGATATTCACTGCAATAAACAGGCATTTGCCGAGAATATTACTTACGGCATAACGAATAGAATAATAAGTGATATCTCTGGCCTAGTATGCCTGGTCCGCCGTAGCGCAGCGCTGGCTCCGATCTGTGATGTAAGTTAGCATTGGCGCTTACGAGACTTTTAAAACCTTGCGACCTGTTTTACATGTTAAAACACCGCAAGATATCCTCATAGGCGCTAATAAGTTCGACATCTCCACTTACTTTACTGTGCCCAATTATAATTAAATACGTCTGGCTGCGTGGCTCAGGGGTAACGTTCTCGCTTGCTGAGCCCAAGGTTGCAGGTTCGAAACCTGGCGCAGTCAGCTGGCATTTGAGGGTGCGCAAATGCGAGGGAGCCGTGTCAGTAGATTTACTGGCACGTAAAAGATCCCCTTCGGAGCAAAATTCCGGCACCCCGGCGTCTCTAAAAGCCAGAGTAGTTAAAAGGGACGTAAAACCAATAACATTATTATTATTATTATTATTATTATTATTATTATTATTATTATTATTATTATTATTATTATTATTATTATTATTATTATAATTTAATAAGTCGTCTCCTGTAATAGTCCAGTTTCGACAATAAGCGAAGGCAGAGAGAAAGTTCAAAATGGAATTAGTTTAGCCAGCTATGGGTAAATTTGAAAAAAGAACGGAAAAATTAACTACGCTATCAGAAAGGATTTCTTCACATAGTTACACATTTTACATTCCCTTAACAGACTTGCAACACAGAAAGAAAAAAAGCCGTACGAACGCAACTTTCAACTTTACCGTAGATTACTATACAATTCAATAATAACCATAAATTTCACTCCACAAACACCAAAATCAGTAAACTACCATAATTTCAGATGAACTTAACATTAAACAGACATAGAAGGCATAGTTATGACCCCTTCATAGAGTAGGCTATTGCCTAAAACTGATCACGCCTCCTTCAGCATTACGGTACATATATGTTTTTTAACTCATTGTCTTTTTATTCTCATCCCTTTCTTCACAGAAGTAGTCTTTAATGGCATCAAGAGAATTTTTATTTACACCATACTGGACAAATACTTAGGCAAATTAGGAAATATATGTGGAACAGAATAGTCTTTCAATCGCCAGTTGGTTCTTGGGAGAAGTACTAGGCCTACTTCCTTCCCTTCTATCACAAATTTGTCAAATTTAACAATTAAATCTCCTGAAAAGTGAGCATCACAGATGTAGAACTTTTCAGTAAGTTCCCTATCCTTCCCTGGTATGGCCCCTTTGCACTTGATAAAACGTTCCTTATCTTTAGGAGGTTTGAAAAACCGTCAGACCTCTTTACAGTCCACATAGCTAGATCTGCATCCTGGTACAATAGAGCAAGGCATCTTCACTACTCACATTAAGCACTCATGAAAATGTAAGGGCTAAACTGCTGTTTACTTACATTAAATAACAATAAAATTAACACACGAAGATAACGTCAACACACGACAAGAAATTAAATTCCATTTCAGTTAATGCTTCCTACAATAGCATTTCAGGTATTAATACTATGAAGTAATAGTGTAAGCACTTGTATATCAATAAACGTTTACACAGAACACCACCAAAACACTCCGACCGATGAAATACTTAATATATCGCACATAAACACATAAACATATGTGGAAATCAACAATCTCAAGTCGACTGTAGCGCTGCGTAGTGGCGAGTGCCAACCCGATCCGTATTCATTACATGCTATTGAGGGAGAAGAGATCACACTTCATATACTATTCGTTATGCTTACGGTTCTGTTGTCCTATTATGATACACATTATATCGATAGTACTGCAGTGTGATATGATTTTTTAAGTTTTCTTTGTTATAAGATCTCTTCTTTGTGAGAAGATTGATGGGATTATCATCAAGAAGCAGTCTAGACACCTTTATATAATATATATACACTTCCAGTATTTTTATAAGACCACATTACTTCGTATATTATCCAATCCTCCTTTTATATTTCTTTGTTACCGTCTTATCAACAACAATCTCCCGCTTACTCCTTTTCATATCTTCCTCTCTGCCTTCCAAAGATATGACACCACCCTAGTGTTGGATCCTCTTCTCCTTGACTCCACAGATATGCAATCACAAACACTTAGTTCAATATCTCAACACCTGAGCGCTCTTATCATAAAAATGTCACACTACCAACCTATCTCCTCTCTCATTAGCACTTGTCATAAACATCTCTCCTCCGTCTCTCTGTCCTCACAGAATTCTATTACATTAATTTCCACAAATACACTGACAGTCCACAAGTCATGGAATACTAGTCTATTACGTGTAGGGTCACCTCTAGCCTGAAGAAGTGTGGTAACTCAACATGACATGAACTCCACAACCTCTGGAGATATGTTAAGCCATACTGTTTGAATAGCTTCCCAAAGTACCCTGGTGTTTGTAGGTGCAGGATCGTGTTTGCTAATGGCTCTCTCCATCACGTCCCATAAATGCTTGATTGGGTTCATATCGAGGGAACGTGCTGGCTACGCCATTCTCTGAAACTCTCTAGAATGCTCTTCAAACCAGTCCTGGACATTCGGAGTTCGGTGAGATGGCCCATTATCCTGTTGGAACATCCCATCTTTGTCAGAAAAATCGGAGCCAATGAAGATCTGTAAATGGTCACTAAGGATGATTTTTTAGTGGATACATTGAGTTTTCTGGGTACATATGGTTGGTTGGTTGGTTGGTTGGTTCCTAAGTTTAAGGGCTGCGACAACGCGGTCATGTAGCCCCGTGTACATTGGGTGTGTGTAGAATCTGTCTGATAACCGGTGTTAATTGTGATGACTGTATTAGTGTGTGTTATCTGTTTTTTTTTTATTCAAGAAAGGACTGCAGACTTTTGAATTTTTCAAATAGTTCCTACTTTTGCCGCCAAATGCCACCGTCAACGACTACTAGTTCAGAACTTAGCTACCAGACGCCACCGCAGTCGGCTCTTGGCAACGAACGTAGGAACCTAACAGCGTTGTTTACATTCTTAACCTATACAATTTACCTTCACACAGGTGCAATTAGTGGAAGGTTCATTAACATGCCATAAATGTATGACATGGGACCGCCGGCTTTACTTCCCCTCCGAAGGAAGACATACTGAGGGATTTTTAACGCTCTTAAAGAATCCGACGATTTCGGCCTCTGAGTACATACAGTAGACAGCTGAACCCAACCCATACCATGTGAACACACCCCTATGGCGGTATATTGGCTTTCACGGCCGGTGAATTAAAACTCAGCATTTCTTCTAGGTTTGTGCCGTGTCTTGTGTGGGGGTTTCGCCTAGGATACCAAGCTGGCTCATCAGCGCGTGTTCCCGGCCGCCTATGAACCAGCTTGGTGTCCTAGGCGAAACCCCACACAAGACACGGCACAAACCTAGAAGAAATGCTGAGTTTTATACCCCCATGACATTACGGTGGCTTGTTGATAAGTAGAATCCGTGGTCTCATTCGGGTTTACTGTACCCGAACACTGCCATCAGTCCGAAATAATCTGTATCGTGACTCATCGACCCAGGCCAGTTATCCAGGGTCCAATTAACCCTTGAGAACTGGCTTCAAAACTATAACACGAGGACTGGTGCCGGGTCTTTTGATCCATAGTGTATCACTCCCTTTTTTGTCGTAGTCGTACGTATTTTAATGAAGTAATTTTACACCTGAAGTCTTCCTAGAACTATTCTTAATATAACATGAGGTTTATTTATATGTTTCAAATTTAACATGCAGAAGAATGACAATAATGTTCCGAACATTATCATTGGCCTTGGTAATGGCGGCAAAGCAGTCATCTTAATTTTTTTGAACAAAGGAGCTTTTTATTCATCGTATGGCTTTTAGTGCCGGGAGTGTCCAAGGACATGTTCGGCTCGCCTGAGTGTGTAGCTGCTTCCAGCGGACACCCTTAGGGTGAGCTACAAGTTCCGTTCAATTTCAAGTAGTTCCAACTTTCGCCACCAGATATCAATGATACCTACAGGTGAACGTTGGAACTTTGTTAGAGCGTTCCGACGAAATCCAACCCAAAAATTTAGCTGCACACAAGTTTAGTCTGTGGAAGGGACTTTTACATGCCATAAATCTATGACATGGGACCGCCGGCTTTACTTCCCCTCCGAAGGAAAGATTTTTACGCTCTTAAAAAATCCGACGACTTCGGCCAGGTTTTAACCCGCTATCTTGGGCACAGCAGTTCAGCATGCTACCAACTAGGCCACCGAAGACGCTGAACAAAGGAGCTGATGATCAAGGAATCAGACCCTAAAGACGGATCAACAAGAACGCATGCTATGCGATTGTGCTGCACCAAAATAGGTGGATTTTCCCCCTTGCTTTATACAGATTGTCCCGACTAACGTAACCCGAAAATTGTCACGCGAGGACTGGCGCCATGGGTAAATCTAACCCGACCGTAAATAATATAGAAATAACACGAGTGTTCAAAAAAGCTATGGACATGCTTCTCTTGCAGGGTGAAGTTCAAGGCTAGGGAGGAATGTACAGTAGGCGACAGTAAATGAGGGCTGACCAAAACGAAAATATAGAGCGTTATTTAAGCCTCGGGTCAAACATACCAGTCCTCGCGCGTTAACAGCCTCACGATCCAAAGTCAGGCATTGTGCGCAGTGTCGTGCTGTTAACACCCCCCTCAGGGGCTCACATCTAGTGGCGACCACGGGGCCCCAGCTGAGTCCGGCATTGCTTCGGGCTCCTCTCCGTCTTCTTTCCTGTCGACCTCACTTGGTCAACTCTTGTTCTCTTCCGACCCCGACGGTATTAGGGTATCCGAGGCCTAGGGAGTCTCTTCGTTTCCCGCCTTAATTGGCCCTTGTCTCATCTTTTCTGATACCCTCCTTCTGCGAGGGGTCAGCCTTCTTTTTCATTTCATGTTATCTACTGCCTTCTGCTCAAGGCCCTCAAGGAGGCAGGGTGTATGTAGCCCCACCACTTCTGATGCACGATGGATATTGCTACACCCTCAGGGGCTCACGGCTGGTGAGTTCGGGAGTTGGTGACCCCGAGGGATTCCTGAGCTGGGTCTGATTTCCCCCCTTTTATCCATTGCCTCTGGGGGCAGACCCTCTCCTCTTTCACTTTCCTATCTGCCTTTCATGGCTCTCCTTCCTTCCAAGTCCCTCTTCGAGGGTTGAGGGCATTTTTCCCCTCCTGTCCTTTATTTGCCTTATTCTCCTTTTGTTTACCATTTCTTCTTCTAGTATATAAGTTAGTAGTTAATTTTAGTTATAGTTTACATTTCATTTTCATCTTCACGATCACCCACACCATTAGGGGCCGATAACCTAGATGTTAGGCCCTTTAAAACAACTATTATTATCATCATCATATTAACATCGCATGGAAGCGAATGAACGTAGCACAGATCTGCTAGACACACACATAACACCTGCTACATTGCATGTGACTGTAGTTTGAACAACTGTTTCTGCTCTGACAACACGGACCCAATATTCGCCGGTCTCGATCATCAAGTAATACGGATGTATTTGGCAGTACACTCAACCTTGGCCTACAATGAATATCTAACGCCTTGAGTGATCTGACTGAGATTCGAAGCATTAGCCTTACAGATAGCGTCAAGTTACATCACCATGCCACTTGTTTAACTAAGCCATGGCCGTGCCAATAACATTCCTATTGTTAAGTCTGTGACGTCACTCTGATAATAATTCTGAAAGTTGTGCGAGGTTAAGGTGCTTTACACATTTCACAATTCCATTTTCACCTGGTATGGATATTTCAAACAATTTCTCTAACATTTCTCTCTGTTTCCTTGATTAGCCGTGGAAACTTGAAGAAATCATGTTGCTTAGGAACACACCAGAGGCCGAGAACAAAGGTGTGTCAAGAAATTTGTCGGCTGAGCAATCAAATCCCATCCTCCTGAAAATGGTTTTCGTCGTTTCCCATTTTTACCACGGTTCCTTTCATTAGGTCCACGGCCGATTTCCTATCAAAATCCCTTCCCTGACCCGTCCTGAAAAAGAAAATAAATGGCCATTGGCTGCGTTAATAAAATTAATACGTTACCTTATACCTGTTTCGGAAGTGCACATGCGGTCGTGTCAATCGGATCGGTATACCTTAACACCGAGAAAAATTCCGTTTGCATATTAGATTTACAATATAGCCCGATTCTTTTAGTTCATTTTGGTGAAAGAATTTTATAAATATCTGCATGGGTTTAAGAGTTATGCTTTTAAAAGCTAGGCATTGCACAGGATATTTAAGTAGTCAGATAACTTTGTTGTTCAATTTTTCAAAACGGAATATTTCAAATCCGTTTCCCTTGTAACTCCTAAAGTGTAAGGTGTATGACAATGGCCTTTTCTCAGGTGTTCTTAATTCCAGGGTCTACAAAAGTGACTAAAATCGTGAGCCTTGGTTGGATGGTTGTTTGTAAACAAAATACGATAAAATATGCAAATTTATTTATGTTATGTTAATTTATCGCATGAATAAAAATACTAAATTAGACAACAGAGTTCTGAAAGAGGTCAGTATTGTAGATGTTACCTTACAAAGAAACCTCCAACAAACAGAGCAATACTAGTTTATTAAATGTTTCACTTATCAGGGAAACCGTGAAACCAAACAACTTAACAGTCTGCATATTAATTTGCATATTAAGGCTTTCACGGCCCGGATTATTATATATATAATTCATGCTTTTGGGCTAATGCCGTGTGTATTTTTAATTTAAACCATACGTTTCGGAGAAACCTTGCCTCCTTTTTCTTTAACAGTCATTTTGTGTTTTTTTTATTGTTTAACCGTGCTGATAACAGATTTAAAAATTGAACATGTACTCTACAGATGAGGTAGTTTTCATGTAAAAAGTTTCATTGGTCTGTATACAGGGTTTCTCAAAAATGTACGGCACATATTGCAGGACACATTCCTCACACCTAGAAGAAGAAATTATGTTATATGAACATGGGCCCGGAATCGCTTTGTTTCCATTACACCTCATTGTCTCCAACTGATTCATCATGGGAAACATACAAAAACAGAGCGTACCAGCAAACTACATGCAACTCTTGCTCACAGGAGATGTTCAATATGCCCTCCGTGCGCATTGATACATGCAACAACCCGCCGTAGTGAATCTCAGATGTGCTGATGTATCCTTGGAGTATTGCATATGGTTTCTCAGCCTTCCAATCTTCGGGCTCGGAGACTCTGAATATCTTGTACTGGGGTTCAATACACAATAGCTTTCAAATGACCCCACAAATAAAAGTCCGGAGAGCGTGGATGCCAGGCAATTGGACCACCTCTACCTATCCATCTGTCACTGAATCTGTTATTTAGAATTGTACATGTTTTGTCGTACAGCTTTAAACAAGCAATGCCGTAAGTCGCATGGCAACGGGGCCATGTAAAGCAAAACACTGGCGGTGCACCTTCGATTATGACAACGTAACTAGACGTAACCAACAGTGCATGTTCCCCATGATTCGAACGTTCTGTTCTTGTGTGTTTCCCAGGATGAATGAGTTGGAGACAATGAGGTGTAACATGGAAACAAACCGTTTCCGGACCCATGTTCATATAACATAATTTCTTCGTCTACGTGTGAGGAATGTGTCCTGCAATTTGTGCCGTACATTTTTGTGACACCCTGTAGGCCTATATGGTAGAATGTGAGATAAAAATCGTTAAAAATTAAAAGGAAGCTTGTTGTTTAACGTGACCGTTAATCTAGAAATCATGAGCCACGGGACCTCCTTTTTACGTGGAAACCGAACCACAGGACATGGCATTTCACTTCGAAAATCTCACATGCAATGACCGGGAATCGAACCCGGACCGCCTTGGTGAGAGGCATACAGCTAGACCGCTGAGCCACCACGCCCCCTCGACTATATATTTAAAACAGTAAGGTGATTTTTGTTACCACGAGATTGAGAGAACGACAGAACCGATTTACTTCGTAGAGCACTCTAACGAAAGCTCTTGGCCTCTAGATTTGCAGAGTGTCTCTAAAATAAACAAATATATTACGGTATATTTTTAAATTAATATAGAACATAGCAGAATTCTTTCCCCTCACGCATGCGCACAATCCGCCTGGGCTCATGACAAAATGGCGGTGAGAAGTCCATTAAAATGTAAGTTATTTAATAAGCTTCCATGTAATTGAAAACATACATTAACCAAGTTCTGACAATAAAATATAATAACAGTATGAACGTATACGAATGTGCAACATTGATTTTTTTGGATAATAAAATGGATTATTTCCTTCAGACAGCGGCTTTTGAATATAGTAAATGGTTGCGTCTGCAGCTGAACATGAGTGCCTGAGTAGGTATGTGGTTAAGGCGACTGATTGTGGTTCCAAGGTGCATCGGTTCGATCCCAGCTCTCGCCACTATTTTTTTTACCACTGAAATATTGTTTAATCAAGGAGTATTAGTAAGGTTTTATGTCTGTTAAAGATACATATTTCTACATTCCCTCTCAATATGTTTTATTTCTGTTTTAGCATTGCATTACAGCATGTAATAAAAAGAGCAAACTGTTGTCCTCAATACGCCGTTTGAATATCTGCAATCAGTTCCTATAACTGACAACAGATGGCAGTACATCGCCCATATAGTTCCAGTAACTGACAACAGATCGCAGCACCATTGCATCGATATATTTAAAACACAAGACATGGCGCGTTTTCACGTTATGGAGAATTATAAAGGAGGGGAATATTTAAGAAGGGAAATGTTGAAGAACATTAACTGACAGTTGAATGTGTAGGCTATGTTGTTTATGTACCTTAATATTGCAATTTCTTCCCAATGCTTCGGTGGTCAAGTTATTAGCGTCCTAGACTAAAAGTTATAATTATGCATCGTCGATATACTCTTAAATTGTCCACAATCGGTTTCGCCATGAGAGACACTTGGTAAACATAATTCGTTTGAAGGGCTCCGACATCGTGGTCACTCAGCCCCGTGTACTTTGGTGTGTATGTGTAAAATTTTCTCTGATAACCTGTGTTATTTTGATGGCTGCATTACTGTGTGTATTGGTAATTAAGGTGGGAAATGGCAAGGAGACGGCCAAGGCCTTAAGTTAGGAACCATCCCGGTATTTACCTTGAGTGGAAGTGGGAAACCACGGAAAACCACATCCAAGATTGTCGAGGTGGGAATTAAACCTTCCTCTTCTTAGTTATACCTCAAGAGACTGAATATGCCCCGTTTTTGCCCTCAGACCTGAATTAAATTTCTTGGCAGAGCATGAAATGTAACCCGTGTCTCCGAGGCGATAGCCAAGAATGGGTGGGCTTCCATGTGTTAATACGATTTTTGACATGCACGGGACATAGAATTCAGAAACTGCCTCCTCCATTAGGGTGACTGCCGAAGTGAGTATTGAGTATAGGCCTATGGTCATTCCAGTAGTTGGCGAAGTGAGTCTATGTTCCCCTGCAAAATGTACTGCCATAACCTATAACAGGTGATGGAAATTGCTTATTTAGAGCAGTTTCGTACTGTTTATAACAAAATGAAGAACGTCATTCTGAGCTGCGTTTTCAAGCTATTGCAAACAATTTCGCTGGCAGGAATTTATTTTAAACGATCAGTCTCATCGCATTCTCCTCACCAACCAACTTGAGTATGAAAGTCTCTGGACGGTCATGTTGAACTTCATTGTATAAGACAATTGTTTAATGATTATTTGTTTAGAGTACTGAGTCTGACTACTCAGTTGATTTCGGCAATGGAAGTATTATTTGCCATTTAATATTTAGCGGCTCCGTTATTGCAGGACACTATAGTGTTATCGAATAATACGAAGCCACATTTAAAATCCAATATAAATAGGCCATTTCAGAAACAATTCCAGATATTATTCAACTCTGCGATTTGCTGATGACATCGTCATCTTGGCCGACAAGCCTGAGGATTTGAATGAGTTTTTGAATGGTATGGACTCCGTCTTACGGAAAGAATTCATGATGAAAATAAAATAAATGTAAAACAAAAATACTGGAATGCAGCCGAAATAAATCAGAAACCTCTATGGAGATCAAATTGGCAGGTGAAAAGCTGAAGGAAGTAGGAGACTTCTGTTACTTAGGAAGCAGAATAACCAGTGATGGACGAAGCAAAGAGGATATTAAAAGTAGGTTGGCTCAGGCAAAGAAAGCATTTCTACAAAAAAGGAATCTGCTGACATCGAATATAGATTTAGGTATTAGGAAGTCATTTTTGAAAGCCTTTGTCTGGAGCGTGGCGCTCTATGGAAGTGAAACTTGGACTATTGGTGCAGCAGAAAAGAGGAGAATTGAAGCATTTGAAATGTGGTGTTACAGGAGAATGATGAAGATCAGATGGGTAGATAGGGTTACAAACAAAGAGGTATTAAGACGAGTGGGAGAGGAGAGATGTTTCTGGCGATTGCTAATGAAGAGAAGAGATAGGTTGGTAGGACAAATACTAAGACACCCAGGAATAGCAAGCTTAGTTATGGAAGGAAGGGTCGAGGACAAAAACTGTAGGGGTAGACCAAGGTTAGAATATGTTAAACAGATTGCCTCGGATGTAGGGTGTCGGAGCTATGTAGAGATGAAACGATTAGCTCAGGACAGGGAGGCATGGAGAGCTGCATCAAACCAGTCAAAAGACTGAAGACTCAAACAACAACAGTGTACTGTAAGGTCTTTGACGATCAAATGTAAACATTGTTCTACATTGTATTTCTCTCACGTAAAATCTACGCGTGGTTACTTTGGTCTTTACTGTTGTGAGGGTAAAATTGATCTGCTAGAATATAAAATATTTGCCAAGCTGCAACAATGTAATGATATTAATTTAAAAGTCATTGCACTTATATCCAGTAGTTCAAACACATACATCAGCGTTAACAGATTGGATACTGAAGATGAAAGCCAGCTACTTCCTTTCCCTATTATTGAATTTTTCAATTCCTTGGAATTAAGTGATTCGCCTCCACATACTCCGAACGTTTGAGCCATAGTTATGCTCCTTAGAAATCTGAACGTTTCCCAAGGACTCATATATGGTAATATATTAATTGTAAGAAATATGTAAGAAATTGCTTGGATTCGGATATAATAGGTGCAGTAATATTAGGCAGAGAGCTCAATTCCTACGACTTGATTTAACACCTTCCGATAAAACACTTGCAGATACAGTACAATTTCTTTTAATAGGCAACAATGTCCTATTCGCTCGGCCTACTTTATCACAATCAATCAAGCTCAAGGAGAAACTCTTGAACGTATTGGGCTATTTACCTCATCACGTTTTCAGTCATGACCAGCAATATGTTGCAATGCTGAGAGTGCTATCTTTTGACGCCCTTAAAGTTTCAATAGTGCTAAAAAGTAATCGTACAAAGAATGTAACTTATATAAGAAGCTTCTTCAGTAATTGTGTTTTCCATTGTCCGTCATGTTTTGACGGGTTTCATCTAGTTAAAAATTAACTTCTGAAGGCGTAAAGCTGTACCGAACCCCTTAACAAGTTCTTGGTAAGGCGACACGAGTTAGAACAGGGTATTATTCTAGATGCCAGAAGGATGGGGCATTCAATTTCAAAAGTTGTGGGGACTTTCAATATTCCTCGATCCACAGTGCCCCGTGTGTATAGGAAATTTAATATGAAAGCCTCACTATTCACCGAGCTCAACGCAGTGGTCATCCAGAACAAGTTCTTGTCTTTAAAACATCCAATGACAAGAGGTGGTGTTTGTTATTATAATTTTAAAAAGATGTATAAAATATATTATACTGTATGAATAACTGAATTACTTTTAAAATATAATCTAGCCTATAGGCTATATCGACCTGCAGGCCTACACTTACCTGAATACTTTCCCAATATTCATATAATACTGTTATTAATATAAATTTAGTTAAATGGCCCTTCAAATATTTTTAAAATCAATTTGCTGGCTCAAGCTCAAAATCAGTTGGCCACCCCTGCATTAAGTGCTTAGGAGAGAACATTATACGTTCGTAAACCTCAGCCATGTCAGTTTGTTTAGTTCAACCTCCCATCTATTCTGTCGACCTCCCTTGGTCAATTCTTTATCTCTTCAGAACGTGTCGGTATTAGGCTATCCGAGGTCTAGGGTGTCATTCTATTAACCGCCTTAATTGGCTCTTATTCTTTTTCCTGTTAGACCGACCGTTATTGCTGTTGTTATTTCATTTGAGGGGCTTAGACATTGTGGTCATATATCCCCGTGTATTTGGATGTGAGTGGAATTTGTGTGATATCCTGTGTTATTGTGATGGCTGTACTAGTGTGTATATTTGTAAATTGGGAATAGGATTGGGAAGGAGGCGGCCATGGCCGTAAGTTAGGAAACCACGGAAAACCACTTCCAGGAAGGCTGAGGTGGGAATCGAACCCTCCTGTTCTCAGTTTTGCCTCACACTAGAATTACAATTTCTTGGCAGATCCGGGAATCGAACCCGGGACGACAGCTAAGAACGCCAGCCACTATACCACGAGGTGTTCGCTGTATTAGTGTGTGTATTTGTAAGTCAAGTGAGCATTGGGGAAAAGACGGCCGTGGCCTTAACCATCCCGACATTTGCCTCGAGAGGAAGTGGGAAACACAGAAAACCCCTTCCAGGGTGGCTGAGATGGGTATCGAACGCATCTCTTCTCAGTTTTGCCTCACGAGGCTGAGTGGACCCCGTTTCTGTCCTCCGACCAGAATTAAATTTCTAAGCAGAGCCGGGGATAAAACCCGTACCTCCGAGGAGCAGCCAAGACTCCTGTTACTTGCATCTTTCGAGGTATCAGACCTCTTCTATTTTTTGATGGTATCTCCTGACTTTTGCAAGAGACCCTAGAAGAGGCAGGGTGTGTGTAGCCCCTCCAGACATGGTGCACTTTGGTTAGCGCTACACTCAAGAGTTCATTGCTGGTAGAAATACAATCAATCAAGACTATCACCACCTGTCTAGAACCATGATTTTCTTTTAATCTTCACATAGGGGTGCCAGGAAGACTAATGAGTTGATGAAGATATCCGACTCACGTACTGGGAACAGTGATATCAAAAGGTTAGAATGTACTGTGTTATGATGACATTAACCTACATTCTCTCTTTTCTGATACTCTTCAGAGAGTAAACATTCTTCTCTTATTGCGTCATTTAAGCTGTTCATGGAACCGTATCGCTAACTCCATCATTATTAAAAGAATGCAAAGCTTATGCCACGAATTAGCCATATTTGTTCTGTATAAACATACTACATGAGTCGTGTGGCAACCCGCCTCTACCGGCAGGGAGATGAACCCGGAACCAGGCGCGCGTGTCTAGCCTTGGCGTACAGCTGACCTATACCATGCGCAGTGTGTTGTGTAAACTAGGGCAGAGCCATCCGCACGAAATATTCGCAGCGAGATCAACAGGTCTTGTTACCTCACGAACTTGAAACTACTCCCACGACAGACCGACTACAAACTCCTTGTTGAAAGGCAAAACATCGAATATTGTTGTTGTTCATTCATTAAGGGGCATTGCGACATCGTGATCATGCAGCCCCGTGTACTTGGGTGTGCGTGTTATTGAGGCTGTGGACCAAAGCTACATTTTCAGCCGTTGTGAACTAGATAGTCAACTAATATTCCGGATGTGACGTCACAAGTCATGATCCATGATCCAAAGGTGCTTAGCACATGCTAGATTTGTCGACTTGTACAAGGAAGTTATAGAAATTGTAGGTTGTCTTTGGTCTTAATTATGAATCATCTTTGCTTGGGACTTGGCCTATACTCTTTGCCAATTTCTCAACCGTGTTTCAACCCACGTGCTCTGTTGCTCTGTTTATTTAATTTATTATAAATGGATAGTTCTTCTGAAACTCTCTTCCCGTGGAAAGCAGAAATGGTGCTGAATTTAAATGCTTGTTTTTTCGGAAATTACGACCGAGGATTGAAATTACATCGCGATTCATGCTCTCTAGCACACAATAAGGTCCTCGTCTCAAGTTTTCAACTTGCCGCTGCCATATTAACATGATTGCCCTTCTTCTCTTCCTCCTGAACTGAATTCGCTTAATCATCCAAACACAAACCATAATTATGGCTCAGCTAAAAAGCGATATGCCAGGCGCATCCAAAGAATTTTGAAACAGCTGATATCTTAAATTTGAACCTTCGATCGAGATTTGAACACTCCGCACTCGTCATGAAAGCGCAAAGAGCTTACAAGGAGTAGCAGATCCCCGCCATCTTGAGTGTTGGTTTGGTACCAGCATGTACGAGGGCTATTCCAAAAGTAAGGTCCGATTCGCCGTAAATATTTGAAAGCGGCGCCAAGGGCAAAACACGCATGCACGCCGACTCCTGGCATGCCTTGCGCGGCAAAAGCCGCCAGTAGCGTTGTGACCATATATCCTCCTTGGTTGTGACTGTTGCTGTATGCTGTTGATAGTGTCAGTTCACAATGTATAAGACAATTAATCAGCCCGCCGATTGTGAAGTAAGGGCATTGTACAGAATTGTGTCTGAACATTTGAATTTTCGAAAATTGTCGTCTGGAGTGTTGTTCTTGCATGGCAATGCCAGACCCCATACTGCGAATGACACGCAAACTCTAATCAAGAAATTTGGATGGGAACAGATGGACCACCCACCGTACGGTCCGGACTTGGCGCCAAGTGATTTCCACCTGTTCCGCTACCTAAAGGAGTTTCTTGGCGGCAAGCGCTTCGACACAGATGATGAAGTGAAAGAAGCTGTTAAAGACTGGTTAGCTTCGCAGGCGGCCGAGTTGTACGACTTAGGCATTCAAAAGCTTGTGGAACGATGTGACAAATGTGTAAATAAGTATGGAAATTATGTAGAAAAATAGAGAAAGACGTATGGAATGTCAATAAAACAATTGTTTTGGAAACACGTTTTATTTCGGATGTTTTCTTTTGACGGGACCTTAGTTTGGGAATAGCCCTCGTAAGTCCAGTGCGTTTCAGAACACAAGTCTATGGAGGAGGCTGTGATCAAGCACACATGTCCCAAAGCTCCGTAGTGCGTAGTACCTAATGAGAAGTTGCTAGCAGCTAGTCAATAGCAGACAACTTGAGCTTTGGGACACAGCCTGAGTAGGATGTATTAGTGTGTGTAATGTATTGTAATTCAGACAAGGATTGGGAACGAGGCGGCCGAAGTCTGAAGTTAGGAACCATCCCCGCATTTGCCTGTAGTAGAAGTGGGAAGTCACGGAAAACCACTTCTAGAATGGCCGAGGTAGGAATCAAACTATCCTCACGAGGCTGATTGTACCTCATCCAGTCCTCAGATCAGAATTAAATTACTTAGTAGAGCCAGAAATTGAATCTGGACCTCCGGAGCGACAGCCAAGAATGCTAACCGCTACACCACGAGGAAGTCTGAATAAAATGTACATATGAGTGCTTTTTCATGCGTTAACTTTTTGACGTTTGTCCAATTATTTATCTTTGGTTGATGAAGTCTACCCTTAACAGTCACAACCTGACCCTTTGATTGACCTTACTATTACAGAAGAGTAGAGCTGAGCTGAATTCTAATGTCTCATTTATTTAATTATTTATGTATTTACTTATTTATTTATTTATTTATTTATTTATTTATTTAACTTCACATCCATTGCAGCTATAACTCAATTTGTTTTTACGCCGATAAACAGTTCCTGTAGCCAGATACGTTTTGATTATGTAACAATAATTGGAACTTAAAGATGGTATATTGACTTTCACGGCCAGTGAATTAAGACTCAGGAATTTTTCTAGGTTTATGCCGTGTCTTGTGTGAGGTTTCGCCTAGAAAAACCGAGCTGACTCATCAGCGGGCTCTTGGGCACGGACACCAGGGCGAAATCCCACACAAGACACGACATACATCTGGAAAAATTGCTGAGTTTTAATTGGAACTTAGTTTGTTTTCACGCAGATGAACTGTAACTGCTGCTAGATACTTTGTGGTTACTTAACAATAGATTGATTGATAGGCAATTGTTTCATTCCACCACAGGGGGCGTCCCTGCGGTGGCGGGCCCCCTTAGACGGTTTCGCCGTCCGTCTCTTCGGGCCTGAGGAGTATGTTGATATTGGAGAAAGAGGAATTTTGGAGAGGGGGGGGGGGGGGTCAAAATTTAATAATGAATGGCCACTTAATGGGAGTAGTAAGAGGTTGGGGGATGCATTGCGGAGATTGTAATGGGGTATCGCTTCTTGAAGGTGATGGTATAGGGGGATTTAAAGGCGAAGAGGATGAAGAGAAACTGAGGGTTAGAGGGGAGGTGTACTTCGGCGATGGTGAACGGGTTGGTGAAGGGTGTTGTAGTGGAGGGTGGGGATGGGGGGACGGTGTCTGGAAGAATTGGAGATGGGTTTACATGTGCTTGGAATGTGTGGGATTGCTCCTACATGGAAACAACAACTGCAATTGCCAAAAGTAAACTTAAAGTAGATTTAAATTAAATTAAAGACTTATGTTGATTTAAAACTTATATTGCTCTGGATTTTGTTATAATTTTGTTGGGTCGGACGAGATATTTGTAAGTAAGTATGTATGCAAGTTGGTTGAGTGATTATTATTTAAGGGGATGATTATGGTGTTATTATTATTTTTTTAGATTAATATGTATAATTGAAATGAAAATCCACAGCCTGCTTCCAGTCTCCGACCGGGTCAGGAATGGAATGAATGAAGCCCCCATCTAGCGGCGAGGATATGAAGTGTGCTGGCTGCCGAAGCCTGTCGCACTCCTCTGGGGCAATGATTAAATGAATGACAGATGAAATGAAATGATAGTGGAGAGTGTTGCTGGAATGAAATTGTGACAGGAAAAACCGGAGTACCCGGAGAAAAACCTGTCTGCCTCCGTTTTGTCCAGCACAGATCTCACATGGAGTGACCGGGATTTGAACCACGGACCCAGCGGTGAGAGGCCGGCGCGCTGCCGCCTAAGCCACGGAGGCAATATATATAATTGATTTTATTTATTTTTATGAGAGAAATGGATGATGACTTATTGTGTGAATGGAGTGATTGAAGATGTTTGTGGAGATTAGAAGAGAATGATGATGATGATAATTGTTGTTTTAAGGCGCCTAACATCTAGGTTATCGGCCCTATTAGAAGAAGCGGTGCTGTAGAAGAGAGAGAGAGAGAGAGGAGAACAGAATAGTATATATGAGACAAGATGATCGTGTGGAGTCGGCACTTAAAAATAAATGTAATTATCTTCAAGAAGTCATAATTCCCATTCACTCTTAACTGCCGAATCGATCCCTTGCATGTTCTGCCATCTGTTGGGCATTATGTAGTACTACTTGAGTTTGGATATTTTCTCCCTGAAGTAACTAACGGATCACCTTGTGTTAGTCTCAAGTCTGTCCTCTACAGCTGGAGAGTTAATATGTGATGACTGAGCGACTTCGGTGGCGTAGTTGGTAGCATGCTGAGCTTCTATGCCCAAGGTCCCAGGTTCAAACCCGCCCCAAGTCGTCGGATTTTTAAGAGCGTTAAAAATCCCTCGGAATGCCTTCCTTCAGAGAGGAAGTAAGGCCGGCGGTCCCATGTCATAGATTTATGGCATGAGAAAGAATCTTCCACTAACTACACTTGTGTGAAGCCAAAATTTGTAGGTTAGAATTGATAACTCTCTACTAGTTCCAACGTTCGCCGCCAGGTGCTGACTGCGATGCAATCTAGTAGCCAAGTCCACAAGCTAGGTGTCGTGGATGGTAGCAAACGTAGGAACTACTTGAAAATTGAATACCTGCAGTCCTCACCTGAATTAACAAAGATAACACACACTAATACAGCCATCACAATTAACACCGGGTATCAGACAGATTCTACACACACCCAAAGTACACGGGGCAACATGACCGTGTTGTCACAGCCCCTAAACTGAGGAACCAACCGATCTGTGATGTAATCAAGCACGGCGGAACAACAAGCAAGTTTATTTCACCAATTGTGAATTTGGATCAAAGAATGTGAAATTTTGTAGTAGTAAGCGTGGGCGAAACATTTTTAATAATAAACTTCATTGCGCACAATGTGCATAGAGGATCTCACTACTAGACTATATTAATAAGGCACAATACAAAATATAACATACAACAACGTGACGACCAATGAGCTCTCAATAAGTGTTAGTCCTTGATGAACTCACTAATTGAACCTGACCTCGAGGATCACTTTTGGATGTGATATCTTTCACATATCTAGTCACATAGCTTACAAACACAGTTTGTGTTCGGTTCATGGAAAACTTTGTTTTTACAGTACACATCTTGAAGTGGAACCCGTGGACCGCCAGTCTCGTGACTATATGCCTCAGTTGGTAGCCCGTTTCCATCCATTTCCGATCCGTCATGGCCTCCGTTGAATAGAAGTCCTCCCAAATGTCCCTCTTCTTTTCCCTTAGCTTATGCAACAGATTATCATATGCTGCTCCTCCTGGTAGAATAAGGTTGCATCTCAGGTCCTCGATCAGGAAAGTCTCCCTCGCGAGCTCATATACGAGTCAAGTTCTTGTAGTTTTTGATACACTCAGGAATCGCTTCAGGTATCTGGATTTAATCTTTTCCAGATCTTGTAGTTGCTTTGCACTCAGGAATTCTCCTATGATTTATAGTCCATAGGTTAATACTGGTAGCACTTTAACTCGAAAAAACCACCATGGCTGTCTCTACTGCAATTTGTGTGATGTTATCGATGTCATTCATCGCTTTCAGAGCTGCAATCATTCTAGTTCTTACGTGGATCCTGAAACTGCTGCATGCGGTCTGCAGGTTCACACCTTGGTATCTGAAGCTGTTAGTTCTGCGAAGGCGAACGCCGTTGCACGTTATGTGCTCTGCTTTCTTTAGATTACCTCCTTTCCTGAATACGATTAGTTCAATCTTCTCAAAATATGAATTAATATTAATATAAAATTTTGATTTTTCATTTGCATTTTTATTAATAACTAGCAGAAGTGCACGTTCTTCGAACGGTGTTCGGTGTTAACAGCATACATTATCAATTGAGCTACTGTTGCAATTGTTAGCGGTTTGTCATTCCTTCATAAGTTTATGAGAACGAAGTTAGTTTTCTGGGAATATCACACACACTGTTAATTGAAGGGCCTTAAAATGTGGTTTTCGGAGACCCTTTATAGACTCCCGAATTTTGTGTCTCACATTGAGAAGCGCAACATATGCTTTGGTCGTCCTTCTAGGATAATTTTTATATTTCGCCTATTTTAGCATGTATTTTGAGAAGTTTCTCCCTATATCCACCCTTCTACTGTATGAAAAGTACGGTGAAGAGTTTTATAAATGATTGGTGTATTGACTCTCATGAGTACCATACCTAATTTTACGATGCACCAAGCATCCGAACACGAGTTATAGGCGTACATAAGGATACAAAGAAAGACAGACAGACAATTCTATTGTCTACAACATATCCAAATATGGGTATATCTACCACACAGTATCAAACAAAATCATCCTTACGATGAACCCGTATGTCGAAAAAAAAAAAAAAAAAAAGATTAGTAAAAATGTGCTCTCAAACTAAATTCACCTAACGTGTACTTCCTGACGTGAAATAGAATTGAAAGCCTTGTAGACGAAACGCAATACACGTCACATAAAAACTGACCCTCTACGTTGTGTTAGGTCCCCATACACAGGAATACCCCTTTCATAAATTATAAAGGCTTGTGATGCATACAAATTCAGGTTCCTTACCCTCAAATGGTCCAAATTCCTAAGAGCCGCAAAATATGCTGATTCAATTCAGGAATTTTTGAAAATAGTGTTGCCGTTTGGAGATATAATAGACCTTATGTACTATATGTCGCACGTGAAAATTGCATGAAAAAATTCTAGGTTACCCCTTGACCCCCTTAATTGCATTGATGAATTATACAGTCTACGTTGGTTCCGTGATAACCTTATAGCCATTTGCAAACTTTCACAGAAATGTAATAAATGGAGTGACATTGCTTCTTACAGAAAGAGGTGGAATGTTGGATGCCACCCCTTGAGATAATGTTGTCATGGTTACCAATTTGCATTCCTTCATTAGTTTGTTAAATTAAATTAAATTTGTTTTCTGGGAATATTTCAGAAACTGTTGGATTTAGAGCCTTATAATGTAGTTTATGTTCGACCCTCACTATTATGTGTCAGATAACTGTATCATAATGATGGTCATTATAACACTGTTTTCCATTATGATACAGTTTCTCCAGCCAATCAGAGCTCGTTCATTGACCAATTAGGTAACGATAACTTCGCGCATGCGCTCAAAATCCAACATGTCGGACATAAACACAACATCGAACTATAATAAATTACCGATATGGAATACCCACCGTCCATATGTTCGCGTAAATAAACTGGCGAATATGGGACAAGAAATAGCACTGTACCTTAAAATCACCAACACTAATTTCTACACAGCGCATTGTCTTCAACTGACACCGGTGACAATATTACTGAGGGATAGCAGATGTAAACATATGGTTTGCATATGGCATTGCAAACACACAGAGCGCATGCGTCAGTCGTTCAAAGCTCTTGAAAGGCAGAGATATAACACCCAACGCTCGCTCTGCGATCACAAAATTCCAGTAGCTGACTCTCAACAGATATTTATGAATATTTATGTTAAAACATATAATAAAGTTATAATTATCGTCGAACATAAACAGTCGTATGCAACTCGCCTATAATGGTAATTAAGACACTCGTATGGAAATTATAAAACTCGCATACGCTCGTTTTATAAAAAATACTCGTGTCTTAATTATAGCCATTATAGGCTCGTTGCATAATGTACTATTTCGAGGACCCTTTAGGGCTCCCGAGTTTTGTTTCTGGCACCGAGGGGCTTTGTACGCCATAATATAATACTACTACTAATAATATAATATAGGGATAGGAATATAATATACCTGCCGTACCACACCCGCAGGTGTAAATCACGAGAACAAAGTCTAGAGTACCCCTTGAACCCCTTAAGCGCAGTATATGTATTGATGATTTTTACAGCTTAATTATGTTCCGTGATAACCTTCCAGCCGTTTGCAAACTTTCACACTAATGTAATTAATGTAATTGCATTGCGTCTAATTACAGCAATAAATGGACTTCTGAGAATCTGTTGCCATTGTTACCGGCTTGCATTCGTTCATTAGTTTATTAAATGAAATTAGTTTTCTGGGAATATCTCAAAAACGGTTGGTTTTAGGGCCTTAAAATGTGGTTTTCAGGGACCCTTTAGGGCCCCCGAGTTTTGTATCTCACATTGAGGGGCTGAAAATGAGCTAAGTCTCGCCCTTCTACGCCTATTTCAGCATGTATTTTAAGGTGGTAGACCCCCTGTTTTGAGAGGTACGGAGAAGAGTTACATCAATGATTAGTGTCGTGCCTCTGATGGATATGTGTACCAAATTTTACGTTGCTACACCCAGCCGTACTCGAGTTATAAGGGAACAAATTTGTCCACAGACAAACAAACAGACAGACAGACAAACAAAAAACAAAAAATCGCGCGCATCCATCATAAAACAGTCTGGAACGCGTAAATAACTCAAATTTCCGTAGAAATTCAGAAAAATAACAGACAAACTTTCATTTTTAGCCTATTTTCATTTTGTGAAAGAAAAAAAAATAGGCTTATGAGATCACCTTTTGTCCGTGTGTCTGTGTGTGTGTGTGTGTGTGTGTGTGTGTGTGCCCCCCGCCGCTGTCTAATACATTCTAAATGGCAGGAGCAATTTCAATGAAACTCGGTAAGATCATAGCACCATTCTGGCCGACCCCGACCGTGCCCTTCAAATTTTATTGTGGCCGCTGTGCGAAATACATATTTCACCAGCATTCAGTATCTCCGAAACTATTACCGATATCACCCTGAAATTTTGTACGGTGATAAAGGGAACTACTACACGTTCACGTATGAGACTTTCAAACATCTGGTAGCTACAAAACCAACATGGCGGCCAAGCGAAGTTGAGACTTGTAAATATACTTTTCGCGCATTAACTATCCAAACGTAATGAAACTTGGTACAGCAAATGTATCTACACATTGTAATGCACTGGAGTCTAATTTAGTTCAATTGCTTTCATAACCTCAAAATGGCGGCTGTGCGAAATATTTCACTGACATTCTATATCTCCGAAACTATATATGATATCACCCTGAAATATTCTGCGGTGATAAAGGGCACTGCTATACGTTTATCTATGTAACTTTCTAAAACCTGTAAAGTACAAAACGAGCATGGCGGCCAAGCGAAGTTGAAATATTTGAATAGGCTTCTCTCGTGAGTTAACCATCTGAGCGCAGTGAAATGTGTTACAGTAAATAATTATACCTACTGTAATGCACTGGCATCTAATTTAGTTCAATTTTTTTTACATAACCTCAAGATGGCGGCTGTGCGAAAGTTTAAAATTAAGTTTTATTTCTTGTGTTGTAATCATGCGATCGAAGTGAAAGTTTGAATAATGAAGCTACGCAATAATTTCCTTTAATGGTACATAACTCTATGGCTTATACATATAACAATCCAAAATGGCGAGCATCCGAAATATTTTGACGTTCTCAATATCTACAAATCTTTTACAGCTATCAAACCGATTTTTTTAAATGTTCATAGAGGCTATGGACATAAGTTCACCTATATGACTTTCAGTAACCAGGTGAGCACAAAACTAACATGGCGGTGACGCGAATTATAAATATTTAAATGAACGTTTCTCGCGATACAACCATCCGAGTGCAGTGAAACTTTGCACGTTAAATGCTTACACAAATGTTAATCCACTGGCATCTAATTTATTTCAATTGTTTTCATAACCACAAGATGGCAGCTGTGCGAATTTTTAAAATCTTGTTTTTACGTCTTGTGTCCTAATCATGTGATTGAAGTATGAATACCATGCGTACACAATAATCTTCATGTAATAGTACATAAATAAAAATTCAACCTGGCGACCATCAGATATATTTAGACGGTTCTCAATATCTACAAATCAATCACAACAATCAATCTGAAATTTTGTATTTTGATAGAGGCAATTAACATGAGTAGGATACAGTATATGAAAAGAGGCTGTATAGTTCTTCACGGAACTACTTGTTTATATATATATAAGATATTAATTTTTATTAGTCATATTTATTCAAACAACGCGCCAAGATTCAAATCTAGGGGAATCTTGGGACTTTTGAGCCCAGATATGGACATTTCATTATCACAGGTTGCCTACCGAGGGATCTCCAGGGATCCCGAGTTCCAGGAAGCAAAGCCGACAATTCCAGAACGAATGAACATTTTACAAGAATACACACGCACGATTTCCAGGCTAGATCCGCTGGACGATAGCCCTACTATTATTATTAGGTGATTTACGCCAACTAAGGAGCGCTTATGACTAGTACTTCTGCGATGCTTTCTTTGATCTCCAATATCTCCTCAGTCCAGCCAATAACTTGTCCTTCCTCTCCTGTGTAAGGATTGGTCGGGTCTTAATCACTTTGGGTGGTGGGGACCAAGAGTTAACTCTATCACAAAATTTGGAATGGTCAAGAATATCACAGTCTAAAATGCCAGCGTTATTCAAGTCTTGTTTCACTTCCCCCTGAGCCGGCTATTTAATCCGGAGGTGTTCACTTCTCTGGCGGTATTTATATTGAAGCTCAGTAGAGGTTTAGACACCGACAAGTTAAAAAAGTTAATAATGTTAAATCTACGAAATATAACGCAATGAAAATTTTTGGATTACTTACCGAGATCATGTCCAATGTTTCTCAGTAATATTTGTGACGACTGCTTTCCAGAGTTGTCCATAATCACACGCATTATTTACAAAAATATAATAATTTGATAAGTTCCACTTTTGGTATTATTTGTTTCAGGTATATTTACAATGAAAGCAAGATATTTACATGATAATCCCCAATCTACATATATACATAATTTTCGGGTAAAATTTCCAGGAAAAGCTGAATTTTGAAAAGCTTTTTAGGCCCCGTATATGTATTCCATGTAGAATTGTCAACAAAATGTAAATATCGCAATATTAGTTCAAACCTGTCCCTTGGCTTCGTTTGAGGGAATATAGGGGTTTCTAAAACTTTATCCTTGGCGAAATAGCTCTTTAGGGTAGGTTTCTGCATTATCCCCATCATCATTACAAGCCCCAAAAACACATAAATGTTGTCACCTGTCACTGACTCCCACTTCCTGGCGCGCGACCTTGGTTTCAACGGCGCGCCAACTATACATTCTGCCGCGTACATACTGTATTTGTTTCTCAAACAATAATAGTTCAATCACCTTGTCGTCGAAAAACCGCAAAAACATGTAAGAGAGACGTGAAATGCTTTCTTGTACCCGGCATACCCGTGAAGGGGATCCTTTGTGTGCTCGTGACGAAGTCTACCTCTCGCCACAAACACTGAACAGCGGTCATTGTTATTACAGCTGAAGCAATTTCTTCTCCATCAGCGCTGTCTGTAACTTCTCCAATAACACAATACTGTGCATAGTCCGTATCACTACCGAAAATATCACTTCCCTATACATCACTTCCACTACTGTCATCTATCAAACCAATAATCTCTGCACGCGTAAGAGAATGAGACGGCCCGGCAATTCCTCTGCGACTGAGTAGCCAGCGATGCAAAAAATTATTTACAAAGTATTTGCTTTCGGTGCTTCCCCTTCATAAGTGACAAAAAATATAGTTCACAAAACATTCTCGAGATGGCAGGAATGGATGAGGTACCGGTACCTTCTAAAGCAACTAACATGAAACTCAATAGAGCGCGTTTCATGTTCTTTCCCTGATCGATTTGAGTCGTCAAAGGCAACGGATATCGATCAACTTCGTATTAGTTCAAATTATGAAACAGAGATGGCATGAAATTACATAACATCTCGGTTCATAACGTGAAAAAATATCCTGCGAAGCAGCATTGTTTCATGTGTAATAGGCATTCTAAATTCCGCCTGCACCGGCCGTTTGTGGTACATCGAACCGGCTTGAGGGGTTAAGCCACAAGCCGCCAGTGTTGTAGCCATTAATCAAGTTGAAGATCATCTTGGTGATTCTATCGCTCCCCATACGGAAGAGGTGCTCTATAATACTGTATGAACTCAACAAACCATGCATCTAACAATGAGCGCGTAACTATAGTGATTGTACAGTAACTAATTCCATTGCGATGTGTGTACCGTCGTGCTTCTTTCCAAATGTAATATGCTACTTGACCTGTGCGTGTAGATGAATGGTCAAGGGAGAGCCCAATCAACGAGCAACGCTACGGTGAATTTCCAGAAAACTCACCCTCCTTATGTAGGCAATTAGGATATACTTACAACCTGCCTGATATGCTCCACGTCGATATGAGTTCATGATAACTAACGGGAATATTTACTGAATTGCAGATCCGTGTAACGAGATCATTGTGTGAGTAATCCCGGACATCCCTCAAGAGTCATGTCAAATCTTCTGCTGTTCAACATTTGTAAGAACCAGCTGACCTCCGTGCCTTATACAGGGTCATTAGCTATGTGCGCCCCGATAAACACGGCAAGCTAAAAGACGGCTTTGACTGGCGTAGACGCCGGCGCGCGTACATGGTTCAGCCGGTGGTGGCGCACTCCGTTGACTCACATCGTTAGTTCACACGTGTTTTGTCATTCGTATGGACGTGTATCTGCAAAGCTTAGACGTTAGTGTTGCACGTTTAGTGAGTATTGTGATTACTGTGATTGTTGGTCATGCCTAGACACCAATTCACATTGCGCGAACGTGTGTATATCCCTAATTCGTATATGAAAACAGAAAATCTTGTTCTGAAACGAGACGAAAATTTCGAATCAAGTTTTCTGGAAGATCTGTGCATAATTCCAGTACAATTAGGAGGCTTGCTAAACGATTCAAGGAAACGGGCTCCGTAAATAATAAAAGAGTTGGCAGATATTCTTTCATCAGAAGATGGCAGGTGTCTGTTACAAGAGAGGGACATTTTTAGCATCGGATATGAGCACTGTAAGTTCACATTATGAACATGTTTGGTAAAAGTGTAAAAGTGCTCGCCACCCCCTGCTGAACCACGTACGCGCGCCCGCGATCTGCGCCAGTCAAAGCCGGCTTAGCCCACCGTGTTTATCGGGGGCGCACATAGATAATGACCCTGTAGAATCAACATTCCAGTGGACTTCATCGACAACTGCAAACATGGAGATTGCGAGTCATGAGTATCTTCGGTGATGAAAATCGGTAAGTGTCTAGTTTATTAACAGGTATCATGTGTGCGTGTGAACTAACATAGTAGGCCTATTGTTCGAGCCCTTCTGAGTAAATAAAGAGGTGATTTCCCATGTGTTTCAGAAAGCGCTAGTCGCTTAAATATCAACTCTGAGACACTTCTGATTACAAAGAAGAACACGAAGAGGGAGACAAAAGAAATATATCAATACTAAAAGGATCAGAAACACTATTCCCGAGATGAAGAGACAGCAAACAATATTAGTAGCGCATATGCCATGAAATAGAATTATTACACTCATGTGGTTGAAATGTTTTGAAACATAAGAAAATGACAGGCATCATCCAAATTATTATGATCGAAAGAACGAAATAAATTTTTCTTGAAGGCATTCAACGACGGCCAACTGTTGCTTTGTATTAAGTCTGATTTAACATGTAGAGCGATTATTAATTTCTATAATGGGAGAACCAGCCATTATCCACAATAAGCAGTCAATGGATGACGAGTCAACAGTAGAAACAGTCGTCGCCTACATGGCAAACGTTGAAAGGTTTCTATCATTTTACAGCGATTTAGACGCAGTGTTGCTGAATATTAGTGCGAGACAGAACCTTCGACAAGATCTCCTGAAACAACATCTTAAACAGAGGAGTCGTGGACTAGGCCTACCGGGGAGACCACGTAAAAAAACGCGCCATGTACTCTACCTCATGGTGGTGTGGAAATGAGTATTCAGCCAGACTCTTCTAGGTAAGATCGCCTTAAGTAAGACTAGCAAATATTTAGTTATACTTTATATGTCTAAGCACCCTATCCTGAGTAGGGATCTTCCCCTGATTTTCCCACACACTCTCTCCAGACAAATGCTGGGATAGTACCTTCAAATCCCAGGTCTCCTAGTCTATTCCGGACTAGTACAGTCACCCCGTGGTAACACAGGTTGTGCAAATCAAGCACTCGAAATTGATGACTAAGATATCTGAATAAAAATACATGAGAGGTATAACTTTGTATACATTTTTTTAACTACTGAAATTAACGATATTACCAGAATGGATAGTCGGGAAAATATCTGGAGATGATATACAGTAGTAATCGATGTTTACTCCTCCGGTGTCTGAGACTCACATAGCCATCCCCAATAGAATCACGACTTAGGCTATATAGTTGAAATAATTGCAGCTCTGACAACCATCTTTGTCAAGGAGTCAATAATGCCAACCCAATGCATTCGGTACTATATCGCATCCGGAAGACCAATGGTTTTCGCCTGGACCAATAATGGTTAGGTAGCGTGGCCAGGCGGGCCGCGTTAGTTAATATATAACACCCCTGGTTTTTGTCACGCACAGTGGGGGTTGTCAGGCATCAATAATCTTTATCCAAGCCAATGGTTTTGCTTTTTATTTCATTATTCACGTGTCGTGTGGTGAATTTTTATATCGGACATGTTGGCAACGGGTGACAACGGGTATGACGCGCTGTCTGACGTCAATGCAATATGGCGCCGATTGTAAAATGAGCACGAACAAGAATGCTTATTTACGTAGTAAAAGAAATTAGTTTCGGTGCAGCATTGCCAATTCAAATTGAAATCAACTTCTAATGACTCCCAGAAAGGTAACTTATGTGAATCATAAATAATATATTTTCAATAATCTGCCTTGTGAAAGTCATGAAAAGGATGAAATGGGAGGCATACCTCTCCTGTACAATAAATGATATCTCAAGCCCCTAACAACCTAATGGGCCCCTTCACCCCATAAGGTATTCTTTGGTCAATGCAGCTATCATAGATCCAAAGGAAATTTTAAAAGGTATGTGTAAATAAATCGTTCCATGTGGCCGAGGGCGCTAACTTGCTATCTTGTGCCTCGCTGGCATCGGGAAAGCGTGGGTTCGAATCCTACCTTGGCCATCCTGAAAATTGTTTTCGTGGTTTCCCATGTTCTCCCCCAGGCTAGCTTTCCACGGTGGGTGAGTGGTTATCGTGTCGGACTACCAACCCCAGGCTTGCAGGTTCGTTCGTTCCTGGCCATTGTAAGTGATTTTTGAAACGCAACAAAAATCACAGCATGCATGTCATACGTTGTTGGCATGTTGAAGAGCCCATTTGAATTCAGTAGGCCGTGTTCATAATGCCAAAATTAATCTCGGGATTTTTCGCCAACACAAAGTTCCTCATTTCTCTACTAGAAAGTGCTATAGTGGCAAGGAGCTTAGATATTTAACCTCCTTGACTTTCATAGCACTCCAAAGAACAACAAAATTCGGCATGCAAGCTGCCCTTTGGGCGCAAATAACAAAACTTGCACCCGGCAACCGAGGCCATACGATTTTATTATTATTATTATTATTATTATTATTATTATTATTACCACTAGGCTTGTACTGTTCGGTACAGTTCCAGTCATGCTAAACACTTCTATAAGTGAATCATGTCGACTAACACTGGCTGTTTGAGACCAACACCACGAGATGAAATCTACTGTTTGGCTGGAATCGTCCCACCAGATATTGATTGATAGATTTATTATACAAAGAAATAGATTTTAGCGAGAAACTGGAGCAAAAGAGTTTTCCGCTAGTTGAAGAAACGACGACAGCTGAGATTTTAGGGCGGGGGTACACTTCAACACCGTGACATCAGTTTTGCTTTGTTGTTTATTTTTAATATTGTATAAAAGAGGGAAAAATAAAAATATACAAGAGTGGGTCTATTAATCGAGCGTACGGGTCTTGGTAATGCAACTGTCAGGGTATGCTTAATGTAGTATTTCTAATGTTAGGTGAAATGCTAAAATGGTGATAAAAATTCGGAGTTAGTTTGTTTGGGGTGATTATATGGTTATAAAAAATCAACTATGGTTATACTGTAATAATACAGGTTGATACTTATCTGGTTGCCTCCCTGGCTGGAACGTCTAGCAATTTCGTGTTCACTCTTGCACCAGTTTTGGTCGACTGAACCCGGGTGTTAGCTGGACGACTGAAAAGCACCAAACCTTTGTTTACTTAGGCAACACTGAAAAATGGCTTCAAACCTCACGATATTGATAGAGGCATTTAACATAAGTAGGATATATGAAAATAGGCTGTTTTGTTCTTCACGGAACTACTTGATATATATAGAGAGATATGCTGCACCGCTCGGTTTTGACCGTGTTTCATTGCACAAATTTAGGTTTTACTCGCTAACCGTTGGAGATACACGAAAAGTGATAAGGACCTTTCGGATAGAAAATTAAATGTTAAAGCTCGTGTATGCCATCAAACGTTTGCTATTTCCTAGCATTCTCTTTTTACTTGAAATAGAAATATGAAATTTTGTAACCAAAGGGTGTAGTGACGTCACAAATGTGGGTTTTACTCGCTAACCGTAGGAGATACACGAAAAGTTATAAGGACCCTTCGGATAGGAAATTAAATGTTAAAGCACGTACGTGCCATCAAAAGCTTGCTATTTCTTAGCGTTCTCTTTTTATTTGATATCAAAATATGAAATTTTGAAACCAAAGTGTGTAGTGACGTCACTAAAATGGTCGTGATTTTTAATAGTGCAAAATATCGAAATCAAAAGTATCCTATATGTAAACCTGGTAAATCAGCTACATCCATACAAAATTTCATTTAAATCGGACCAGCGGTTCTTGCGTTGTTGAGTAACACACAGGCAGACAGACACACACCATCTCATTTTTATATTGTTACGGCTGTGAGTTGTTTCGTCGCCTCGCCTGTTGCGTCACAGCTGGCCCAGGCTGTGCTCTGCCCCAGTGTATTGCGTGCGCCTTATGCAACAGAACTACTAGGACAAAGGGATGGTCCAGAATATTCGTGACCCAGCCAGTGATAGAAACCTCGAGAAGCCGTGAACCCTGGATGGGTCTAGAAGCATTTATTGAGTCACCGGCCTGCTATATAAGAGCGACCTGGCAAGCGGGGTCGTGTGTGTTTTTCGAGCTAGTGCGAGCGTTTATCCCTGAGCGACAGAAGTGTGGTGACGTGACTTGCATAACCCAGTGAGATTCCTTCCGAGCCGCGGAGCAGTGTGAGGAGTGTGTACCTACCTAGGGCGACAGAGACATTGTGGTGAATTACGAAACGCATTGGGCAGTTCCCTAGCCAGTGGACAGGAAACAGTGAGTGACAGACTTAGTGCAGCTATTTCCAGCCAGTGCATGGGACCACCTCATTAGCGAGAGGATTAACTGCAAGGCCGAGTGAAAGGGTGAGTCAGCTCCATACAGGAGGGAGCTTCTGTAAGACAGATAATTGTTTCTGCTTATTGTACGGTGTATATTTCTGACCTGCAAGCAATAAAGCTAACTTCTCCATAAAGGAACAATTGTGTTTGTGCTTTCACCCACCGTAATCCAGTTAACGTAAGTGCCACTAGGGTGTGGCACGTAAAAACTGGTGTCAGAAGCCGGATTACGAACTCAAGCACAAGCACAACACCTGACGGTCCTGGTTTCAAAACCCGAGCAGGTCATTTCTCTCTAATTTTCCTGTGAGTGCATGCCCTTTACTAGACAAACAACTAAAATGGAAGCGCAATTTGCAGCATTACCAGAAAAGTTAAGTGGCATGGAAGCCAAGATGGAAGACGGCCAGAAGAATTTAGCCAAGGACCTAACTTCTAAATTAGAAAACGGCCAGAAGAAATTAGCCAAGGACCTGAAGGATCACCTGAAGAAGATGGAAGACGGCCAGAAGAACTTAGCCAAGGACCTGAAGGATGGCCAGAAGAAGATGAAAGACGGCCAGACTAAGCTAGCACAAGACCTGAAGAAATTAGAACAGGGCCTACGTAAGGAAGTCACTGCGGTGGAAAAGAAGTTCGTCGCCTTACAAGTGGAAGTTGACGAGCTGCGCCTACGCCCGCTGATGGGGGTGGAGGAGAAATTCAACGCCTTACAAGAGGAAGTTGCCGAACTGCGCCAACGCCCACTGACGGGGGTGGAAGAGAAATTCAACGCTTTACAAAAGGAAATTGCTGAGCTGAGCCAACGCCCGCCGACGGGGATGGAAGCGAGATTCAACGCTCTTCAAGAGGAAGTTGCCGAGCTGCGCCGACGCCCGCCCACAGGTACACCGGGAATATCAGGAGCGGGACAGAGCAGAGTGACGCCCCCAACCTTCGACGGAAAGGTCCCGTGGAGCACCTATTTACGTCAGTTCGAGGCAGCCTGTTCTATAAACAACTGGAACAGCACGGAAAAGGCTACAGCTCTCATTGTAGCGCTGACAGGGGACGCCCTTAACGTCCTTAAGGCCATCCCGACTGGATCCCAGGACTACGCTTCACTAATCGCCCATATGGAGTCCCGATATGGAGATAGCCATCTTCAGCAGGCCTACCAGATGCAGCTCCGGAACCGGGTCCAAAAGAACGCGGTAACCCTGCAGGAGTTCGAGATGGACATCGCACGCCTCGTAAGGCTCACCTACCCAACAGCGCCGGCCGACTTGCTAGAACAGATAGCGACGCAGACCTTCACCGACGGGCTACGGGATTCGGACACTCAACAGGCGCTGCGACTCGCGCGCAATAAGACCCTGGCAGATGCGCTGAGCCACGCACTTGAGTTCGAGACGGCAAAACAGGCATCTAGGATGCACGCGCGGGTGCGTCAAGTGGACGTCGACGAACCAGTAAAAACCAACGAGACCAAGCCCCTGGCCGACGAATTAATGGAGGCGCTAAGCCGTTTCTTCGATAGTGGCGGCACCACCAGCAACGACACAGCCGGAAGACAACCGGAGAGGCGGCCTGGAAGAGGGCTACCGACCTGCTGGACCTGCGGTAAGAAAGGCCACCTGAGCAAGGACTGCGGTGATCGCCGCCGCCGAGGGTATCCGACGGGAAATCAGTCGTCCGAAAACCGCGCGGCCCAGGGAAACGAGTATTAGCCAGCATTGGGGGGCAAAGGTTGGCTTGTGACAGTCGTCAAGCTCCAGCAGTCCAAGTTCATGTGACGCAGTTACGGAGGGATAATAGCAGCCTGATGGTCGACGGAGTCGTCAACGGAGTGAGCTGGCCCATGCTGATCGACACGGGAGCGTCGAGGACCATCGTCAATCTCACCGTAATCCCGAAGTGGAGAGTGCAACCCACGTAAAGGAACCTCCAACTAATAACCGCGACTGGAGAGACTGCACCGGTACATGGCGAAGCATCACTGGAGATCGTCATTGGTCGACGGGCGGTGAGGCATCCATTGCTTGTGGCTGACGTGTCAAACGAAGTGATCATCGGACTGGACTTTCTGGACCAGAACGACATCATCTTGGACCTGAGTACCAACACTCTGCACTTCGGAGGTGAGAAAATTGCTTTGCAACCAGCACACGAGGCCGTCACCGCACGACGAGTAAGGCTGAGAGAGGACGTCATCGTTCCCGCCAGGACGGAAGTCAGCGCTGCCGTAATTGTCGACGGAACTGCTGAGGGAGTGGCGGCTATCATCGAGCCAAAATATGAGGACATCCAGACAAAAGGATTGCTAATTGCCAAGACACTCAGCAACACGACGTCTCAGCCGTACGTCCGCCTGTCCAACCTGAACGACAACGACATTACGGTTCACCGGGACACCAACCTGGGAGTATGCGAGCCCGTTACCTGGGTTGCCCGCATCACAGACACGACGGACGGACACCTGCAGACGGACAACCGAAGAAGACGCGCACTGCCAAAAGAACTACAGAAGCTGTACCAAGGATCCCAGGACCATTTAGACGAGGAACAATCACGTCAACTTCGGGACCTGCTAGATGAATTCCAGGATGTCTTCTCCGTGGGGAGCAAAGACTTCGGCAGGACAAGCTTGGTCCAGCACAGAATCGACGTTGGGGACAGCGCACCGATTAGGGTCCCATTAAGACGTGTCCCGCTCGCCAAGCGATCCGAAGTCGACCGGATGGTAGAAGAGATGAAGGAGCAAGCAGTGATCGAGCCATCACATACTCCTTGGAGTTCTCCGGTCGTGCTAGTGAAGAAGAAGGACGGTTCCACCAGGTTCTGCGTGGATTACAGGCGGGTGAATGACGTCACGAAGAAGGACAGCTACCCTCTACCCCGGATCGATGACACCCTGGACACCATATCAGGGTCAAGATGGTTCTCCACCTTGGATTTGAAGAGTGGTTACTGGCAGGTGGAGGTCCACCCTAAGGACCGCGAGAAAACTGCGTTCTCTGTGGGCAGCGGGCTCTGGCAGTTCACCGTCATGCCATTCGGTCTGTGCAACGCCCCTGCGACCTTCGAAAGGCTAATGGAGTCCATTCTGAAGGGACTACACTGGAAGACCTGCCTGGTCTACCTAGACTACGTCATCGTTCTGGGAAAAAGCTTCGAGGAGCACTACAGCAACCTGAAGGAGATCTTGATGAACCTACGGGCTGCCCAGCTGAAGTTGAGTCCCAAGAAGTGTCAGCTCTTCCAGAAGCAGGTCCAGTACATTGGGCATATCGTCTCCGAGGAAGGGCTGCGCACTGACCCAGAGAAGACCGCAGCTGTGAGGGAGTGGCCAGCTCCGAAGGACAAGTCCCAACTACGAAGCTTCCTGGGACTCTGCACTTATTACCGTCGCTTCGTGAGAGGATTCGCCGACATCGCCAAACCACTGCATCGACTGACTGAGAAGGACCAACTCTTCACGTGGACAGCAGAATGCCATAGTGCCTTCGAACAACTCAAAGGCTCTGTGCACCGCGCCTATTCTGGCCTACCCCAGACCTGGAACAAGGTTCATCGTCGATACCGATGCCAGCGACTTTGGTATAGGGGGAATCCTGTCGCAAGTAGTGGACGGCGAGGAGAGAGTAGTGGCCTACTGCAGCAAAGCCTTGTCAAAGCCCGAAAGGAACTACTGCGTCACCAGGAAGGAACTGCTCGCCATTGTGAAGACCATCGAACACTTCCACAAGTACTTGTACGGGCAAGAATTTCTCATCAGGACCGACCATGCATTCCTGCGGTGGCTCCTGAACTTCAAACAGCCCGAGGGTCAACTCGCGCGGTGGTTAGAGAGGCTTCAACAGTACAACTTTGAGATCCAGCACAGGAAAGGCCAACTGCATTCTAATGCCGACGCCCTGTCACGAAGACCGTGCCCCGAAGACTGCGCCTTCTGTACCAGAAGGGAGGAGAACACCGGGATACAGTGCCGAAGGACTACCGTGGAACTTCAAGGGAGCTGGAGCCGCGAATCTTTCACGCGGGCGCAAGCGGAAGATGATGACCTGGGACTGCTAGCCGAATGGAAGAGGGCCTGTGTCTCCAGACCCGGGTGGAACATTGTGAGTGACTGCAGCCCAAAGTTTAAGTCCTACTGGGCGCAGTGGGACTCGCTGGTTGTAAGGGATGGCCTCATCTGCCGTACCTAAGAGAGCACCGACGGGAAGACATCTCGGGAACAAGTCGTCGTTCCAAAGGCTATGACGGAGGAAGTCCTGAAGGAAGTCCATGGAGGATCATCTGGTGGACACCTAGGGATAAAGAAGACCATGGAGAAGGTGAGAGAGCGGTTCTACTGGATCGGATGGCGAACAGACGTGGAGAACCACTGCGCGAGGTGCCACGATTGCGCAGCCAGCAAGGGCCCAGGACGAAGACGACGGGGTCCACTGAAGACCTACAACGTGGGCGGCCCCATGGAGAGAGTGGCCATCGATGTTGCTGGGCCATTCCCGTTGAGCGAGGCAGGGAACCGCTACATATTGGTCGTCAGCGACTACTTCACCAAATGGCCAGAGGCGTATGTACTCCCTAACCAAGAAGCCGCGACAATTGCAGAGACCCTGGTGAAGGAATTCGTCAGCCGGTACGGAGTACCCCTGGAGCTGCACTCCGACCAAGGTAGGAACTTCGAGTCGCAGGTGTTCCAGAACCTATGCCAGCTGCTGGGCATCCGGAAGACAAGGACGACGCCGCTACACCCTCAGTCCGATGGGATGGTAGAGCGATTTAATCGCACCATCGAGAACCATCTCCGAATAGTCGTCAGCGAGCACCAGAGGGATTGGGACAAACATCTTCCATTTCTTCTGGCCTACCGCGCTGCCGTGCATGAAGCCACCGGGTGCACACCAGCTCGGGCCAAGTTTCGGAGAGAACTCCGTCTCCCTGTCGATCTTGCCTTCGGCCGACCTGGGAATGGTCCGGTCCCGGTAAGCCAGTATTGTCAAGAACTGGTCGACCAACTGGAGGATGTGCACGCGTTCGCGAGGAGGAAACTGCGGATCGAGACCGACCGAATGAAGACCCGATACGACCAGCGGACGGATGCCGGCGGATTCCACGAGGACGACCTGGTCTGGCTCTTCAACCCATTACGAAAGAAAGGCCTGTCACCCAAACTGCAGAAGTCCTGGGAGGGCCCGTACCGAGTCGTGAAACGGATCAACGATATCATCTACAGGATCCAGTGGAGCCCGAGGGCGAAGATGAGGATCGTGCATCGAGATCGCCTGGCAGCCTACGGAGGGACACAGACGGACCAATATTGATCGGGACGATCAGCCTTTTAGGAAGGGGGCGGTGTTACGGCTGTGAGTTGTTTCGTCGCCTCGCCGGTTGCGTCACAGCTGGCCCAGGCTGTGCTCTGCCTCAGTGTATTGCGTGCGCCTTATGCAACAGGACTACTAGGACAAAGGGATGGTCCAGAATATTCGTGACCCAGCCAGTGATGGAAACCTCGAGAAGCCGTGAACCCTGGATGGATCTAGAAGCATTTATTGAGTCACCGGCCTGCTATATAAGAGCGACCTGGCAAGCGGGGTCGTGTGTGTTTTTCGAGCTAGTGCGAGCGTTTATCCCTGAGCGACAGAAGTGTGGTGACGTGACTTGCGAAACCCATTGAGATTCCTTCCGAGCCGCGGAGCAGTGTGAGGTTTGTGTACCTACCTAGGGTGACAGAGATATTGTGGTGAATTACGAAACGCATTGGGCAGTTCCCTAGCCAGTGGACAGGAAACAGTGAGTGACAGACTTAGTGTAGCTATTTCCAGCCAGTGCACGGGACTACCTCATTAGCGAGAGGATTAACTGCAAGGCCGAGTGAAAGGGTGAGTCAAGCTCCATACAGGAGGGAGCTTCTGTAAGACAGATAATTGTTTCTATCTGCTTATTGTACGGTGTATATTTCTGACCTGCAAGCAATAAAGCTAACTTCTCTTTAAAGGAACAATTGTGTTTGTGCTTTCACCCACCGTAATCCAGTTAACGTAAGTGCCACTAGGGGGTGGCACGTAACAATATATTAGTATGATGACCCTAAATATATAGACATGTTAAGACTCCCATGATAAGTTAAAAACAAGTAGTTCCGTGAAGAACTATACAGCCTATTTTCATATACCCCACTTATGTTAATTACCTCTATCAACGTATAAAATTTCAGTTTGATGGCTGTATTAGACTCGTAGATATTCAGAACTGACTAAATATTGCGGATGGTCGTCATGTTGGATTTTTATATATGTAGGTCTTAAGAGTTATGTACTGTTACATGAAGTTTATTGTGAACGTGTAGTATTCAAACTTCAATCGCATGATTAGGACACAATAAGTAAAAACGAGATTTCAAAATTTCGCACAGCTGCCATCATGTGGTTAGGGAAACAATTGAAAAGAATTAGATGCCAGTGGATTAACATTTGTCTAAGGATTTACTGTACCAAGTGTCACTTCACTCGGATGGTTAAATTGCGAGAAACGACCACGTGCATATTTATACTTCGCGTCGCCGCCATGTTGGATTTGTGATCACCTGGTTATTGAAAGTCCTATAGGTGAACGTATGTTCATTGCCCCAATGAAAATTTAAAAATTTAGTTTGATTGCTGTAATAGATTCGTAGATATTGAGATTCATCTAAATATTTCGGATGGTCGCCATGTTGGATTGTTATCTGTATAGGCTATAGAGCCATGTACCACTAAAGGAAAATTATTGCGTAGGTTCATTATTCAAACTTTCACTTCGATCGCATGATTACGACACAAGAAATAAAAAAATACGAGCCTTACAGTAGTCGCATATGATGTGTAACATCTGACATAGAAGAAACCTCGCGTGAAATTGTTGAAACACCGGTATCTTATACTATTATTGGCACAAATATTACTCTATTGTAAAATGGAGTATTTTACAGATATTGTGGTTTATAATACGGAACTCATATTATTAGATGATTTGTAGCTACCACCAGCTCTAGCCTAAATAAAGAATACGACATGGATCAACTAGATTAATATACGGCGGCTTCAGTGGCGTAGTCGGTAGCATGCTGAGCTTCTATGCCCAAGATAGCGGGTTCAAACCCAGCCGAAGCCGTTGGATTTTTTAAGAGCGTTAAAGATCCCCAGTATGCTTTCCTTCGGAGGGGGAGTAAAGCCGGCGGTCCCATGTCATAGATTTATGGCATGTTAAAGAACCTTCCACTAATTGCACCTGTGTGAAGCTAAATTGGATAGGCTAAGAATGTAAACAACGCTCTTAGGTTTCTACGTTCGTTGCCAAGAGCCGACTGCGGTGGCGTCTAGTAGCTAAGTTCTGAACTTGGCCTAGTAGTCGTTGACGGTGGCGCTTGGTGGCAAAAGTAGAAACTATTTGAAAAATTCTAAGTTGCAGTACTTAAATTTAAAAAACAGAAAACACACACTAATACAGTCATCACAATTAACACCGGTTATCAGACAGATTCTACGGTAGCAAAAATATTTACCCCGTCCGGAATTCGAACCCAAGATCTCTAGATCCACAGTCATCAGTACTAACCCCACTCAAATTTTGTGCACAAGATGGTGTCTTATTTCCACGTTCCAATAATACTGCATTACGGAATTAAGTTACATTTATATTTTGCTTGTTTCGATAATGTTCCTGCGTGAAATTGAGTTTAAAATGCCTTCTGAATAGGCCCTCTTGTGAGTAAAGAGAATGTATTCAGTAATAGTTCATGAAGGCTTGCCCAATTCTCGTATAACCACAACGATTATATTATATTGATGACTGCATTACTGTTATGTGGGTTATTATTTGAATAGCAGAAACATAATACCGGCAATGCCGACTACTTACAATGTTTGATATTAAGGCATTTTACCATTTAAATACTGATACGAAGACTTCGAACATGGACCATGTCATTTGTTTCAATCACTTGACACCACGAGTTCGCGTGAGCGTTTCCCGTTCAGTCTGTCATATACATTCCACATGGCCGAGAGTACGTCATGGTATCAATTTCGGACACCGCGCGCTTATTGTTTCTCGTACCACTGCCAGTTGGGTCTTACCACTGCCCACTGGATCGATCGATCGAGCGGGCAGTGCATACTTCCGTTTTCCACCACTGCCAGCTAGTACACTTCCGTTCAATCGATCGAGCGGGCAGTGCATACTTCCGTTTTCCACCACGGCCAGCTAGTACACTTCCGTTCGATTGATCGAGCGCGCAGTGCATACTTCCGTTTTCCAGCACTGCCAGCTAGTACACTTCCGTTCGATCGATCGAGTGGACAGTGCATACTTCCGTTCGATCCACCACTGCCAGCTCGATCGTTCCAATCCACATCCGTCCCCAACTTTTAAAATCACTCCCATAAAACTATCCAGCAACCAAGCGGAAAGATGTTACACATCAAAAACTTAATTTTAAAATTCGCACATCCACCATCTTGAGGTTATGTAAACAATTGAACTAAATTAGATACCAGTGCATTACAATGTGTATAAACATTCCTGTACCAAGTTTCATTGCGTTTGGATCATTAAATCGCGAGAAAGGTCTATTTAGAATTGTCAACTTCGCTGGGCGGCATGCTCGTTTTGTAGTTAACTGGTTTTTGAAAGTCTTGTAGATGAATTTCCAGTAGTGCCCTTTATCTCCGTACAAAATTTCAGGCTGATACCGCTAATAGTTTCAGAGATATAGGATGTCGGTGAAATATTTCGCACAGCCGCCATCTTCAGGTTATGTAAACAATTGAACGAAGTTATCGGTGCATTACAATGTGTATAAACATATACTGTACCAAGTTTTATTGCGTTTGGTTGGTTAACTTGCGAGAAACGTCTAGTTAAAAGTTGTAAATTCGCTTGGCCGCCATGTTGGTTTTGTAGCTACCAGGTTTTCAAAAGTCGCATAGGTGAACTTCTAGTAGTTCCCTTCATCACTGTAAAATATTCCAGGGTGTTATCGGTAATAGGTTCGGAGACATTGAATGCTGGTGAAATATTTCGCACAGCCGCCATGGTGGATTGGTGAGACGTAACAAAATTTTAAGGGCACGGTTGGGGTCGTCCAGAATATTGCTATGAACTTACCGAGTTTCATTGAAATCGCTCCAGCCGATTAGAAGTTATTAGGGGGGGGGGACCCACACAATATATCTTTCTCTCTCACACACACCCGCACACACAGACAGACACACGGACAAAAGGTGATCTCATAAGCCTATTTTTACATAAATAAAAACAAGATGTTCAGTAAGGAATATATAGCCTACTTTCTCCTAAATGCATGGGTATTGTTATAACTCTTTGTCCTTTTCAAGGAGTATAATTGAATGTTGGTTGTAGTAGCTTGTTGAAATACAACGTGCTATAGGGATATTAAACATGAATATGAGGTGCCCTTTGCTAGTGCTACCTCTGTAAAATATTTCATTCAATTCGGTTTCACCATGTTTGAATTGATATGGGGAATGGATTTGCACACATACATGGCCGCTATTTGCAAACTATTGGGCTGATGACCTTGTAGTCAGTCATAAGATGCTTTCCAGAAAAGGCATGTTGTTGCAAAATCTGGTAGAGATCAAATTATTAGGATGGTCGTAATTTGATTTAAGCTTTTAACATTTGGGTGGCCGTCATTCCGTTTCCGTCCATATAGCGGCGATATAAAACATGACACTGAGGTGCCCTTTGCTAGTGCTACCTCTGTACCAAATTTCGTTCAATTTGGTTTCACTGTGTTTGAACTGATAGGGGGAATCGATTTGCACACATACTTGGCCACCATCAGCAAACTATTGGGCTGATGATCTTGCAGTTTGGTCAGAATATGCTTCCCACGTAAAGATATGTTGTTGCAAAATTTGGTGGAGACTGGATTATTAGGTTGGTCGTAAATACATTTTAGCTTTTAACATTTGGGTGGCCACGATTACGTTTCCGTCAAGATGGCGGTGATATAAAACATGACACTGAGGTGCCCTTTGCTAGTGCTACCTCTGTACCAAATTTCGTTCCATTCGGTTTCACCGTGTTCGAATTGAGAGGGGGAATCGATTTTCACACAAAGATGGCCGCCATCCGCAAAATATTAGGCTAATGACCTATTAGTTTGGTCAAAGGATGCTCCCTCCATAAAGGTATGTTGATGCAAAATTTGGTAGAGATCGGATGATTAGGTTAATCGTAATTTGATTTAAGCTTTGAACATTTGTGTGGCCGCCATTACGTTTCCGTCAAGATGGCGGCGATATAAAACATGACACTGCGGTGCCCCTTGCTTGTGCTACCTCTGTACCAAATTTCGTTCAATTCGGTTTCACCGTGTTCGAATTAATAGGGGGAATCAATTTTGACACAAAGATGGCCGCCATCCACAAAATATTAGGCTAATGACCTATTAGAATGGTCAAAGGATGCTCCCTCCATAAAGGTATGTTGTTGCAAAATTTGGTAGAGATCGGATGATTTTGTTAGTCGTAATTTGATTTAAGCTTTGAACATTTGTGTGGCCGCCATTACGTTTCCGTCAAGATAGCGGCGATATAAAACATGACACTGAGGTGCCCTTTGCTAGTGCTACCTCTGTACCAAATTTCGTTCATTTCGGTTTCACCGTGTTCGAATTAATAGGGGGAATCAATTTTGACACAAAGATGGCCGCCATCCACAAAATATTAGGCTAATGACCTATTAGAATGGTCAAAGGATGCTCCCTCCATAAAGGTATGTTGTTGCAAAATTTGGTAGAGATCGGATGATTATGTTAGTCGTAATTTGATTTAAGCTTTGAACATTTGTGTGGCCACCATTACGTTTCTGTCAAGATGGTGGCGATATAAAACATGACACTGAGGTGCTCTTTGCTAGTGCTACCTCTGTACCAAATTTCGTTCCATTCGGTTTCACCGTGTTTGAATTAATAGGGGGAATCGATTTTGACACTAAGATGGCCGCTATCCGCAAACTATTAGGCTAATGACCTATTAATTTGGTGAAAGGATGCTTCCTCCATAAAGGTATGTTGTTGCAAATTTGGTAGAGATCGGATGATTAGGTTAGTCGTAAGTTGACTTAAGCTTTGAACATTTTTGTGGCCGCCATTACGTTTCCGTCAAGATGGCGGCGATATAAAACATGACACTGAGGTGCCCTTTGCTAGTACTACCTCTGTACCAAATTTCGTTCCATTCGGTTTCACCATGTTCGAATTAATAGGGGGAATTGATTTTCACACAAAGATGGCCACCATCCGCAAACTATTAGGCTGATGACCTATTAGTTTGTTCAAAGGATGCTCCCCCCATATAGGTATGTTGTTGCAAAATTTGGTAGAGATCGGATGATTAGGTTAGTCGTAATTTGATTTAAGCTTTGAACATTTGTGTGGCCGCCATTACGTTTCTGTCAAGATGGCGGCGATATAAAACATGACACTGAGGTGTCCTTTGCTAGTGCTACCTTTGTACCAAATTTCGTTCAATTTGCGCTCACCGTGTTCGAATTGATAGGGGGGGACAGACATTCAGAGTATACACACTCACACACACACACACACACACACACACATACGCACACACAGACAGACACACTTTTTTTTCGCCCTGTGATGATCTCATAAGTCTACTTTCATTTTTTGCAAAAATCGAAAGTAGGCTAATAGGCTATTAACTGCTTCTAAAATTAAATTTTACATGCGAATGAAATATTCAGCACTGAGGTTGCAAACTGCTAACTCAACCCATAACAAGTAGTTTCGTGAAGAACTATACAGCCTATTTTCTTATATCCTACTTATGTTAATTTCCTCTATCATCATACAAAATTTCAGTCTGATTGCTGTAATAGATTCGTAGAAATCGAGAACCGACTAAATATTGTGGATGGTCGCCATGTTGAATTTCGATATATGTAGGTCTTAGAGTTGTATACTGTTACATGAAGATTATTGTGTACGTGTAGTATTCAAACTTCAATCGCATGATTAGGACACAAGAAGTATAAACGAGATTTCAAAATTTCGCACAGCTGCCATCTTGTGGTTATGGAAACTATTGAAAGAAATTACAGTAAATGCCAGTGGATTAACATTTGTAAAGGGTATACTGTACCAAGTGTCACTGCTTTCGGATGGTTAAATTGCGTGAAACGACCATGTGAATATTATACTTCGCGTCGCCGCCATGTTAGATTTGTGATCAGCCGGTTATTGAAAGTCCAATAGGTGAACTTATGTTCATAGCCCCTATGAACGTTAAAAAATCATTTTGATTGCTGTAATAGATTCGTAGATATTAAGATCCATCTAAATATTTCGGATGGTTGCCATGTTGAATTGTTATATGTATAGGCCATAGAGGCATGTACCATTAAAGGAAAATTATTGCGTAGGTTCATTATTCAAACTTTCACTTCGATCGCATGATTACGACAAAAGAAATAAAAACTTAATTTTAAAATTCGCACAGCCGCCATCTTGAGGTTATGTAAACAATTGAATTGAATTAAATTAAATACCAGTGCATTACAATGTGTATAAACATATGCTGTACCAAATTTCATTGCGTTTGGATTATTAAATCGCGAGAAAAGCTCAATTGAAAACTTTCAACTTCGCTTGGCCGCCATGTTGGTTTTTTAGTTATCAGGTTTTTAAACGTCACATAGGTGAACTTCTAGTAGTTTCCTTTATCACCGTAAAATATTTCTGGGTGATATCGGTAATAGTTTCGGGGATTTTGAATGCTGGTTAAATATTTCGCACAGCCGCCATGTTGGATTAGTGAGACGTAAGAAAATTTGAAGGGTACGGTCGGGGTCGTCCGGAATAGTGCTATGAACCTGCCGAGTTTCATTGAAATCGGTCCAGCCGTTTAGATATTATTAGGTGGGTACACACATCATCATCACACACACCATCATACACGCACACACAGACAGACACACGGACAAAAGGTAATCTCATAAGCCTATTTTTTTCATAAATGAAAAGAGGCTAAAATGGTTGGTTGGTTCCTCAGTTTGTGGGATGCGACAACGCGGTAATGTAGCCCCGTGTACTTTGGGTGTGTGTAGAATCTGTCTGATAACCGGTGTTAATTGTAATGACTGTATTAGTGTGTGTTATCGGTTTTCAATTCAAGTGAGGACTGCAGACATTGATTTTTTCAAGTACTTACTTTTGCCGCCAAACGCCACCGTAAACGACTACTAGTTCAGAACTTGATTACCAGATGCCACTGCAGTCGGCTCCTGGCGACGAACGTCGGAACCTAAGAGCATTTGTCGAATGTTTAGCCTATATATAATTTAGCTTCACACAGGTGTAATTACTGGAAGGTGCTTTAACATGCCATTAATCTATGACATGGGACCGCCGGCTTTAGTTCCCCTCCGAAGGAAGGCATACTGAGGGATCTTTAACGCTCTTAAAAAATCTGACGACTTCGGCCGGGTTTGAACCCGCGATCTTGGGCATAGACCTTAAAAAGCTTAACGGTAAATGTAACTGTCTCCATGCAGGTAAACCGTTACTTTAGCCAGATACTTTTGGTAACACGTAATGATAACTGGATCTTAGTTACTTTTAATAGAAACGTACTCAACCGAGAGTTGAGATCTAAATAATAATATTGACAGTATAATTTGCACAACAAACAGTGACAGGTTGCTGTGGTAGCAATGGGGTTATAGAGTGATTTAGCCCAGGGCTCAGCCTGCATATCTAGCTGGGCAGATATGTTATTCTTGTAGTCTCACCAATGCATGAACAAAGCTTCAGAGGGATCAGGGAGTTCATTTATACGATGTTGCCTTGTGAGCCCTAAATAGCATTGAATGGTTTGTATTGGCCTCCTTGGAACATCCTGTTCCCTAACACCCTATATACATACTCAATCAAACTGTTACCTTGTAACGCTTTTTCTTAATTATAGCCTTGCGCGATATATGAGGTCAGTCACCTTCTACCACACCCATAGTTCGTCAATTTGCTCACAATGTTTTGCATTATTAGTTTCCTAATCAATGGAAAATTAGTTCAGTATGGTTAGTATATAATTAACATGATTATAGGAACAGCAATGAACTTTTAATAGTAATGTGCATTAATAATGCGTGTTGGATCTTTAAATGTTCATTGCCAAGTTTTGAATTCCTTTTGTGTTATTTAGTATGAGTTTATTGTTCATGAATAAAGTTACTTTTTGAATAAATTTGAATGAGTAACATTTCCATATACGAGGGAAGTTTGGAAAGTATGTTTCATCATTTTATTGCACGAGCAGATGGTAGCCCAGGTGACACATACAATCGCCATAAGAATCCACACCCGTGGTTGGTTCCACGACGGAAGGAGCGTGAGTGGAGGGGGAATGACGTATGCGCGGAGTGCCAGCGAAAAGAGAGGAGCAGCAGACCGGCGTGTCCGATATCATTCGAGTACAACTCAAGATGGTAGACAGATGTGTACTGACAACGTGGTCACCAATGGAAGTGCGTGCTGTTATCCGGTATGAATGGGCACGTGGGACTTGTGTGTCAGTCGTAGGGGAAATTCAGTTAAATCCACAATATTAAGGTGCTGGTGGTGAACATGTTAAATTAAGGGAAAGGGTTTCAAAAAATTAATATAGGAAAGTAAATTACTACATAGCCTATTTGTGACATAAATTCAAGTTCTTAAAATTTCATCTGACATGGGTTGTCTAAATCATGTAAGTTACTGTACAGTAATACTTCAAATAACACTTCCGATAAATTTGAGTTTAATAATTATTTAGGGATTTTTGGTTGATACTAGTGGTACTAGTGCTAAATCCGAGGTACCTTGTTTACATACTTGCGTCTCGCGACAGACTTGTCTGGATAAGCTGATTGGTTGAATGGTGTGACGTCATCAAAACTCGACGTTACTTCCTTAACTTATCCATTCCAGCTTCTCGTACAGTATAAGAACAAGAGTTGTCCAGCCAAGTCTGTCACGAGACGCAAGTTTTTCATCAACACTGATGAAATAAAATGAACAGTATTACTCTTAATACAATTATAGATTAAAGCAGTAGACCAGTGCTCATCTTCTTTCGTCGCTATAGTGGGCTGTTAGTGACAATACAACAGAATCTTTCTGTTCGTTATCTCACCAAAACTACGTTAACGTTTAGGCTTTCAACGACTCGTAAGTATGCAAACTTTTATAGATTCGAGAAGGGAGCTCCTGTAATGAGAATTCAAAAATTTGAACAAATTTAAATAAATATAATTTTGTAAACGTCGTTAAAACTTGACTGGGATAACAATCCCCTGTTACAAATGTGAGGTTAATGTTATGTCTCGATCCTGGTTAGAGTGACCAATCAGCTTGTCCAGCCAAGTCTGTCGCGAGACGCAAGTGTTTACATACGCAGTGTAGTCCGCCGGTCCTTAGGCTACTTCCAAATTGACGTTTTGGCGCCGTCAAGTGGCGAGGAGAAGAATTACTTTAAAACTGACAATCCTAGGCAGCAGTTTACATCGATAAGGCGATGTGGCGAGGCGTTGTTGCCGCCAGTCTGTTTATATTTCCCACGTGGTGAAACTAACCCACTCAGCGCGCAGTGTTCGGTTCTGTTGTGCTATTTTGTCAGTCGTTTGCTTCGTTCTTTCGTTATCTCGTTAGTTGCATACTTCCTCTTTAGTAGTATAGAAGACCATTACCGGTACGCAAACTAACATATTATAGGCTCAATAGTTTAGTGTGTTCGTAGGTTAATTTTAAGTCCGTGCGATTATTCGTGAACTTACTGTGTGTGCATCTTTGAGTGAATTTCACAATGTCAGAGGGTAGTTCTACCCGGTTCTACCCCACGGCAGGCAAATGCCAAGGGAAAGAAAGGAATTAAACAAGGCACTCCACTGAGGAGTAAGGCTCGTGAAATGTTGCGTAATGTGCGCGAGTATTTCTATCGAGAGAAAGACAATGGTACTATGGCGCAAGCAGTGCAAAGAATGGCTGATGCTACAAAAACCAGTCGTTCCTCAGTTATTGTAATCGGGAAGGAGAAGTACCGTGCCGAGGAGCAAGGAGCTGGGAAGATCGCAACACAGCATAGGAACAGGAATCTATCAAAACGAGTTACAAATATAGACAGTTGAAGGCAGAAGAAAAACCTGTAAAATAATTAACGTTTAATAGTTTTAAGGGTTTAGACGGCAACTCATAATTTCAGAATGTTAGAGCTTCAGTATTTGCAAATCGCACACTTCTTACAAAAATTTATATTTATGAAATTAGAATGCAATTCGTCACTGCTAATTTATGAAATTATACGATTTGAGTACACATTCCTTTGATTTACTGTTTCTGAAATCGATGCAAAATGATAAAGGAAAGTCCTTAGAATGTTAAAATGACTTTAAAACAAGTAGTTCCGTGAAGAACTATACAGCCTATTTTCATATATCCTGCTCATGTTAATTGTCTCTATCAACATACAAAATTTCAGTTTAATTGCTGTAACAGATTCGTAGATATTAGGAACCGTCTAAATATTTCATATGGTCGCCAGGATGGATTTTTATTTTTGCACTATTACATTAAGATTATTGTGTACGTGTGGTATTCAAACTTCAATCGCATGATTAGAACACAAGAAGTAAAAACGAGATTTTAAAAGTACGTACACCAGCCATCTTGTGATTATGCAAACAATTGAAATAAATTACATGCCAGTGGATCAACATTTGTATAAGCATTTAACGTGCAACGTTTCCCGGCAGTCGGATAGTTAATTCGCGAGAAACGTCCATTTAAATATTTATACTTCGCGTCGCCGCCATGTTGGATTTGTGCTCACCAGGTTATTGAAAGTCCTATAGGTGAACATATGTTCATAGTCTCTATTGAACCCTTTAGTATTGCAGTGTTTATATGCAAGAAATCTTGATCAAGGGGTCGCGCTCAGTTCATAGTGTGATATTTACGTTCGCCAAACAACATGCTCTACTGAGGCAAGGGTCATAGGATTAAAACTATAATTAAGAAAAGAAGTGACAAGACGTAAAATAATAACATAATTTAATGACTATTTGTGCAAAAATGAAATGAATATAAACAACAACAACAATAATATTCCTCCCTGAATCTTCCCATGACAGAAATATCTATCAACGTTGAGGAGTCAGACGGATCTCCCCCTCATAAAAATGTGGATCCAAGTTCCACTAACTTGCATTGGGATTTTATGTACGCGTAATGACTAACTACGAGGGATGAGTACTTGGATGACTGTTCGTTTACATCGGGTAACAGCCACGATGCTTACGAACAATCATCTCGTAAATCAACGTTTACGGATATGGGACACAACACTAATAAAAACCCTTAAAAATTAATGCTGACACACAATCTAAAATCTAATATTTACAGGAATCTCCCTCGAGACCCTCCTTCAGTGCGATGACGTATCTGACAAATGAGCTGCCAACACGGCCAATTGCTCAATACACAAACAAGGAAAAGACAGCATCGCACGTGACTGCACGGGTCACTAATATGAACATAAACATGGAATGAAACCAACAACAACAAAAGCCTCACCGGCTGAGATTACCTTATATGAACAAAAATGCACGTTAAGCTAACGCTTCGGAGATTATAGTGATTCGTAGGCAACTCCCATTTATTTAAACAATTTTTATCATTGATCAGTTCTTATTCAGTATTTCAAGTAATTTTACGGAGCCAACAAGCACTCCACTAATGACCTTGATGCAATCTTTTCAGCCCGCCTTGTGAAAACAGCTTCCCCCTACCACAACTCTTGTCATCGTCCAACTCCAGTGTGTAAAAATAACTTGACCAACTGTCTCGTTATCTCGTAGGATCAACAGCAACAAATCCCAACCACATAAACATATGGTAAGACATTAATCGATATAGCCTCATATGTCCTCGCAAGGTAACGATATGGACTTGGCACCAAGCTGACAGAAATCAGTCTACGCTGAAATTCCCGCTTGTAATGACCAAATAAAATACACACACACACACTGCTGGGAATGACATAACACATTTTTCACACAGGTCGGTTGAATCAGAAGCTCACAATCTATTTAAAAATATTAAAACCTACGAGAGAGCTGACTGCTCTTCGCCACAATTCACATTGCTCCAACGGCAATAAACTCACTGAATCTGATCAATAATAAACATGACAAAGATTAATTTACCCTCCAATCTACTGTATGATTATATTAATTCAGTCCTACTTCTGAAACACAATATATCTCCGAGAGACGCTTCTTAACCGCATTACGTAAACATATGTGAACACGGTCGTCCACATAGCCACGTTAGTTAAAAAAAAAAAAAAGAACTTACGACTAAGAAAACTTGTGCGAGCTGTTTCCATGCAAAAGGTGTGTCAGACCAAAACTAAATACACTACGTTAATCAACACAAGCAAGATATTTACAAACAAAATATGTCCCATATACCATAAGTTAACTTGTCAGATAATAAGAATATTATTCAGTACTCATCCTCGGCCAGTCACCGTCAGCGAACATCTGCTGCCATCTCCCTACTTAATGCTGCTTAGCTCGTCTCAAACATCTCGATGGAGTGTTGACAGTTCCAAACTTCTTCCAGGATAAGCGAAGTCATCTCTCGTGCTGATGCAAAAAGTTATAGATTATTACACACTCGTTATCTGACTACTAAATTCACCGTTTTAGGCACTTCTTTCCCCAGAACAGTCTGTTGGCGAATTGTCGAGGATACTGTCCCTACAAAATAGTACTGTGACTATCTATCACACTGAATTTAACACACATTAGTATTAATAAAAATCAGTGTCCTCATGACACGCAAAGTACAAGTGCCTACGTCCTCAGACGCGCAAAATATAATAATAACCTGTGTCTCCCGACACACACAATGTAATAAGTAAGTTCTTGGCTCTTCACGCCACTTATAAATGAACTGGCCCTAGGTATCGATGGGGGGGGGGGAATTATATAAAAATTTCTCAAAATAATAGTGGTACAGGAATGAAACAAATATCACTGAACTCGTAAAATTGCGCAGGTCAAGAATATGCCCATTAATTCTAGAATCGATTGTAGAGATGTTGTCTAGCCGATCTCCCGCGCTAATGCTCGCTATCGCGTGCCCAAGCTAGACTTGGCGCGTTCGTAAGCATTCATCTCCCATTGGTTCCACTTTTTCAATATGTTCGCGGTTTTTATCAGACCTCGGCCTCGTAGGAGTGTCCAGTAGTACCATCAGCCACTCACGTTACTGCATTATATTTTTTTCTAGGCGCGAATAGTACAATGAACATGCCATAAGCGTGTCTCACCACGCGTCCCTTCTATTTTGAGGTAGCCACCACCTGTCCTTCTGAAACATTGCCAGGCTCTTTCTTTTCACAATCCTTAAGTATTTAGCCTTTTGTCAAACTGCTGCAGGTATGTCCTCGCTGTCTCCAACAAATGCTTGAAGTTTCCTCATCTTCGTCTGGCTATTTCATGACGCTGGTGGAAATATTAATTAATTGTAGAAATAAAACATCGAATCATTTATCCATCAGAGGATAAAGGGTTCACTATGAACATAAAAAATCAGTTTGGTTGCTGTAAAAGATTCATAGATATTGAGAACCGTCTAAATATTTCGGAAGCTCGCCATTTAGGATTGTTAAATGTATAGGCCATAGAGTTATGTACCATTTAAGGACAATTATTGCCTAGGTTCATTATTCAAACTTTCACTTCGATCGCATGATTACGACACAAGAATAAAAACTTAATTTTAAAATTTCGCACAGCCGCCATCTTGAGGTTATGTAAACAATTGAATTAAATTAGATGGCAGTGCATTACAATCTGCAAAATCATTTACTGTACCACATTTCACTGCGCTCAGAGAGATAAATCACGAGAAAAGTTATTAAAATATTTCAAATTCGCTTGGTCACCATGTTCGTTTTGTACTTTACAGGTTTATGAAATATACATAGGTAAACTTGTATCAGTACCCTTTATCACCGTACAAAATTGCATGATGATATCTGTAATAGTTTCGGAGATATAGAATGTCAGTGAAATATTTCGCACAGCCGCCATTTTGAGGTTATGTAAACAATTGAACTAAATTTGACTCCAGTGCATTACAACGTGTATAAACATTTGCAGTACCAAGTTTCATTACGTTTGGATAGTTAAATCGCGAGAAATGTCTATTTAAAAGTCTCAATTTCGCTTGACCGCCATGTTGGTTTTGTAGTCACCAGGTTTTTGAAAGTCTCATAGGTGAACTTCTAGTAGTGCCCTTTATCACCGTACACAATTTCAGGGCGATATATGTAATAGTTTCGGAGATATTGAATGCTCGTGAAATATTTCGCACAGCCGCCATGTTGGATTGGTGAGACGTAACAAAATTTGAAGGGCACGGTCGAGGTCGCCGGGAATAGTGCTATGAACTTACCGAGTTTCATTGAAATCGCTCCAGCCGTTTAGATTTTATTAGGGGGGACACACACACACACCTCACACACACACACACACACGCGCGCACACACACCCGGACAAAAGGTGATCTCATAAGCCTATTTTTTCAAAATTGAAAATAGGCTAAAAAGGCGTCACAGCGGCCAAAATGTGAAGTGGACACCAAATATGGAGCGTATCTTCCTGCAGCAACAGCAACTGCAAATCGCACATTTCGTACTGTTTTTTTTTTTTTAGTCTTTATTTTTTATTTTTTAAGAAATTACAGATATTTATGAAATTAGAGTGCAATGCGTCACTGGTAATGTATATGCTCTTTCATTTGAATGCTCATTTTTCACGATCGGTCTCTTGTGAGCGCAGCAGGAGGGATGCATACTACTGAAATAATATATATGATGATGATGATGATGATGCTATACGTTGGAATATCTATGCGTATTATCGTAGAAAGGAACATCCGACTCTTGCGTAGCTTCTCGTTTCTTTGCGTAAGTGTGGTCTTTTCTATGGTAGTAAGTCTTCGGTAGCCGTAGTTGTGAAAGATCTGGGGTTAAGGTATAAGAAAGTGAACGGCGTTCGAATCAGCTGACCGCGCTCCGCCAGCGCTCTGGCAACTCTGCCCAGCTGATCGGAGAACTGTCAAGTTGGAAGGTATAACCGGCAGAGTATAGGGGCAGATGACCTCGTAGTTCCCCTTAAAACAACAATAACTAACTAACTACATCCGCACTATGATAAGTCTAATAATTCTACCTCATTACTACAGGTACAGCATAAATGCATCACCGAAATTACATCATATTTTATAAATACCTCGCCAACATAATATAACGCAGGTTTACACAATTCTGCCACTAGGTGGTAGCATTTGTCGTTTCAAAATTTTTTGTCTATATAACATCCACGTAAGTTTTCTAAGGTTTATATTATTCCCCCTCTCCTTTATGACTTGTAGAATTTATTTCTTATTTCTATCTTAATCTTCTTTCTAGATCACTGTTCCTTTTTCAAGCTGGTTTTATATCAAGATTTACTTCTTTCGCATGTAACATATTTATGTAACATATCTGTTTTTTTAATAGCTTTTGTCCATGTAAACAGAGCCAGTTCTTGACACCAGATTCACGCAAACACGCACACACATGCCTAAAAAGAAATCACGAACAAAACGCAAACATAAAGCCATCCAAACCCTCAATTTACAGTCCATTCCAACAGAAGAAACCAGCCCTGACACAAACATTGAAGAAACGTCCCCTCCTCCTCCCACAGACACGGTGGCTTCACCACCACAACAATGCACACGGGCGATTAGACGCCCCCCTCCAAACCACATGCTACTCTCATTATTCAATGTTTTAGCTGCCAAAGAATCCATCGTAATGATGCAAGCTGCCCTCATGACACCCACTGTAACAGATGCAGTGATTCTCATCACCATTCTGCTTGCAAGGTACAACGTGACAAGCCTATGTGCGTCAATTGTCAGGGAGCCCATGTAGCCTCTTATAATGGGTGTCCTTACATTAAAACAGCCATCCGGCAAAGGCAGCTATAATTTAGACAACGCTCTAACACATTCATCCCAGCCCTCATGTCCTTACCGCGAATCCCCCCCTCCTACACCGCACGCCACTGCCCTGACACAGTTGTTATTCTTGCTTCAACAACTTACAGCCATAGCCATGTAATTCAACAAACTCGAACCCGGAGCCACACTCTCAAATTCATTTAAAGCACTTTTAAAACACACACAGACTAGCCGGGCGCTGATTGGCTGCTCCAGATCTTAGCGGCCAATCAGCGCTGCTCACATAAAATTCAAACTCCGCGCTACAGAGACACTTTAATCAAAAATTGCATATCATTACATAGTTTTATCCGTCTTGCGACCGCGCAGGGTGCCTGCCCGAGGGGTTGGCCACGGCCGGCTTATTCGGGATGGTGCCCTGTGGGTCACGGGTTCGGTGAAACGACTACAATTCATCCCATGTCATTTAATTCCAAACCAAAGCGAGGCTTTTTAAAATAATTATTATTTCAATTAAATACCTACTCCAGGTCTATCAAAACTTTCACACTTCAAAGCCAACCTCTCAGAGGTCTTTCTCACTTCCTAAAGCATGTCAAAAGCTTAAACTTTTCATTTCTATAAAATTATTATCACGCTGAAGCTGCTGCTGAAAGTCGCCACGGAAGTTATTACAAGCGAACTCATTAAGGCACACCATCTAGCCAGTCAGTAATCAAAGTTTGGACTATTTCAACTAGACATCCACCGCAAATTATTAACTAAAAATTCAAGCTCAACAAATTGTATTATTATTATTATTAATTCAACTCCCTGAACACCTCAATGGCGAAGCTGGTGGGGCTCTGTCGGTCGCATAAAAGATAATAATCATTTAATCACTCCCCATTGTATTTAATATCCCAGGCAAAGGAGCGCTAGTCGCACCGCGTACCTGGTATCCTAGCGTCGTTCGCTCGCAGTCAGCGACTTCATTCAGAGATTTTGTATGTCAGTTTTGTAATAAATGGTCCCTGGGAAAAGAATGACGAAATTCATTTTCGGAACTTCCCTCATGTTACACTATCCAACAAAAAACAATTTTTCATTTGCTTCTTTTATAAAAAATACTAGTTCTATTTTACAAAATCTGGGTCAGGAAAACCGAATATGACCTTAGAATTTGTTTATTAGCTCTAGATTTTTAGATTCACTACTTGCGATGCATGCACTTCTGTAGTAAAAACACCACAATTCGAAGGAAAGAAGTTCAGATGACAATCGAGAAGATGAATTTTGAGTGACATATTGCAACCTAATGTATTATGCTTCTCTAGGAGGTTATTTACAATTTCAACATAGTTTTCATCTCGTCTGTTTCCCAAAAAACCCTTGTACAACACCTCTCATGGCTTCCCAAGCAGCCTGTTCATTAGCCTGGAGGGCTCAATCAAAGTTTTCATCCTTAGGAACTTCACGGATTTGCGGACCAACAAAGATCCCTTCTTTCCCTTTAGCTTCACTGAGAAGTGGAAATTTTGCTCTCAGGTACTTGAAAGCTTCTCCATTCCTATCCATCCCCTTGACAAAGTTCTTTATAAGCCCAAGTTTGATGTGTAAACGGGGCAAAATAATGTTGTTTCTGTCATACAGAGGACTGTGATGTACGATAAAGGTTATTCACAAACAATAAACACAATATGGCTGACAATGACTCAGGATACCTGTACTAAGGATTGCCAACCTACAATTTATTAAAATTTAAAATCCCTAGTAGTTTTCGAAAGTCTCTCAAATTCTCTAGCATTTAAAGAAATATCGTTATATCTCAGAACAAAGAGCTAACTCTGCATTTTAACCCTTTAAAGATCCTTGGGATACTATCTACCCACCATGTATTTATAGAACGGTGTTAGGGAGAGAATCTTCCCACCTCTTTCATTTCAAGCAGTTCCACATGCACCCACAAGTTAGATGCAGAGAAATATTGAAAACCCATTAATTTGATGAGTATACTGTCATCAGAAAGCATATATCCCAGTGATCTCCACAGTGCACGTGCTCGCCAGTTCGGTTGTGTTGACGGAAAGAAATGCATTGTTTTACAAAAGAAGGTGTTTCTATTGAAGATAAGAGATTTGTAAACGTTGTTATATTACTGAAATACAATGTTAATTATGGTTTTGGTCACTTGAGTAAATATATTTCAGCTAGAATGGAAATAATTATCCTGCTCAGGGTGTTTGCCATAGAATAGAAGATTTGTAAAATTAATTTTCTGTGTTTTTATTAAATACTATTTTGAAATTATTGAATTATATTCGAATGTACTAACTTTTTACATTCCAAAATCACTTTTATATTTTTTGTGCAGTTTTCGGCAAAGATGATATAGGTCACTGACCTTGTGTTGCGTGGGAGTTACGGTTTTTAGGTAGATTTCATTAGAAAGCTAACAACTATTGCAATGGGTACCATGTTTCGACTTCCGGAAAATGTCGATATATCTTCGCGTTTCACATCCCCCAGACCCCAAAACCACCGTCAGTTCAAAGGTTTATATATAATTTATGTATATATATCAGTTTCTTGTGGACACGATAACTGCCGTAATTTTGCCCCAATCGCTTTGAATTTTTTACATACTACATATCCCATTAAAATCTCGGTTGAGTTCGTTAATGGGCAAAATCGGTCGAAGGGGGTGAAAATGGGGGGCTTTTTTTTTTTCGAAAAAGTGAAATTTCGCTATAACTCTCTTAATACGTGAAATATCGAATCCATTCGAACTTCATAATATGTGCCGGATAAGTGCCAAAAATGTATGTCAAATAAGTTTTTCAATAGCACCAACCATTGACCAAAGGGGGTGGAAAAAATGTTTTTTTTTTCGGGAAACATTAATCATATCTCTCTTAATAGGCACAATATCAAAACCGTACGAAATGGAAAATATTCCCCTAATAATTACCTAAAACTTTTGGCTGAAATAATTTTTGATATGACCCACCATTACGCCAAGGGATGAGAAAACTGATTTCGGAATTATAGAAAATGCCAAGTGCCATCTGAGGTTACCATGACAACGCTTCTAAATTGATGATGGATGAGCTATCAGAGGTTGCCAAGACAACGCCATTGACGAGATCACATTCATTTTTAGCCTACTTTTCACACTTTGCAAAAATGAGGAAAAAGTAGACTTATGGGATCGATCCGGGAAAATGTGTCTTGTCTGTCTCTCCTTCTGTCTGGTGTGTCCCCCCCCCCCCTATCAACTCCTAGACGGCTGCAGCAATCGAAACCAAATTTAGTATGAGTAATGATGTATACCGGAATATCTCAAGCCCATATTTGAGAAAGATGCCAGTGCTACCAATTGCTAAAAAGACGCACTAGAAATTTGAGCTCCTTGTTGGATATCATGGAAGGTATACATGTGAGCTATTTCAAAATTGGCACACATGTAGATAATACTATTTCAGTTTAATTTCCAGGAGGCCATACATGACAGTGTTGTTAAAATAATTTTAAGCCTTCTAATAAGTCCAATGTTTAAATGCATATAACTTCTACACTATCAATTGGATTTCAACCAAATTTTGTATGTGATATGTGCACATAAGCAGGTATGACTGAGCGTATTCTTAAGAACCACCAGGGCTGCCAACTGATAATAATTGCTCTCTCTATTTTTTAACCAAATACCAATATATCAGAAAGTTTGCAAGCCGACAGCTTTAAACTATGCACACGTATAGTACCTGACATTTTACATTAATTTTGAGTAACTTATATACGCCAGTTCTACCAACATGGTTCTAAGCCTGTACTTGTAACTTCTATACTGTCTGTTGGATTTCAAACAAATTTCGTATGTGCTATGTGTAACATAACAGATATGACTATAAATATTCTTAAGAGCAATTAGGGCTGCCAACTGTTAATAAATGGTGTCTATATTTTTTTACCCTAATATCAATATATCAGAAAGTATGCAAGCCAACAGGTCTATACTTTGCATACGTATAGCACCTGACATTCTAGATTAATTTGGAGTAATTGACATAAGTCAGTGATGCCAACATGATTCTATGTCTGATGATAGCTCCAATTTTAAAATACGTGTAACTTCTATACTAACAAATGGATTTCATCCAAAATTGGCACAAAAAGATATCATCATATTTCCGATTATTTCTGACCAGCACACGCATGACATTGTTGCCAACGTGCTTTTACGTGTGCTGATAGATCCAATGTCTAACTCTATGTAACGTCCTTTGGACTTCAACCACATTTTGTATTCTGTACCTAAGAGATGGAATTAAGAATATATTCAGTCACCAGGGCTGCCAACTCTATTGCTCTATTAGGCTACATTATGCCTAGTATACAGTATTTCGAACTAATTAAGACATTCCGATATTACCAACTTAATTTCGTCATTATTCTAGATAGGTTCATATACTGTAGATTAATCATTGGCATGAATCTTAATTTTAAGAAAAGTAGGCTCTTTAGTTCGTCACGGAACTTCTTGTTCCATATGACTATGTGGGAAGCGGCTAACTGGTAGCATGCTGAACTTCTATGGCCAAGGTCGCTGGTTCAAAGCCGGCCAAAGTCGTCGGATTTTCTAAGAGAGCTAAAAATCCCTCAGCATGCTTTCCTTCGGAGGGGAAGTTCCAATGCTCGTTGCAAGTTGCTGGTTGCGGTGGCATTTAGCAGCCAAGTTCACAGCTAGGTGTCGTTGACGGTAGTATTTGGTACAAAATTAGGTACTACTACTTAAAATTGACCTTCTGCAGACCTTACCTGAATTACAGACTAATACAGTCATCACAATTAACACCGTTTATCAGACAGATTCTACACACACCCAATGTACACGGGGTTACATGACCACGTTGTCGCAGCCCCTAAACTGAGGAACCAACCAACATCTCTGCGGGAGATAAAATTTTGCGTGAAGAAGTAACAGACTGTTAGATAGTTACACATCAGTTCCAAACCTTGCATAAGGAGAGTGTGATCACAAGTACAAAAATGAACCCCAAATGACAAGAAGGTTACCATCCCCACAAGACAATAAAATGTTAAAAATATGCATAGAAAGACGAAAAAAAGTTAATTAACCTCCAATTGTAAAATACTTTCTCGCAATAAATGAGGTCTGATCCTCCTACGAAAACCTGCATATTTTGCCTATTATAGCCTATCCCCTAGTTTGCCCGGTGAAATCTACCTCCGCCTTCCGGCGTGCCGAGAGGATTATTTAAAATTATAGAGCGTGATGGGTGTTTTTATATAAAAATTACCAATGAAGAAATAAATAAAACAAATCCTATAAATAATAAGGACATTCAATCAAATAAAAAAGTTATAATTAAAGAAGATCTGAATCCTGTTCAACAAACCTCATTATTGAGTGATAAACACAGTATCATCATAATTTGGAGGTGGGGGATTATTACCCTATTGCTCATTTAAGAAAACATACTGTCGGGTGTGGGCAGTGGCATAATAATTTCCCACCCCATCATAAAATAGAATCCACACCCATAAAATTGTTGCATATTCCTACTCATCCATCACCCCCAATTACAAATGTGCAAATATATATATATATATACCCCCAGTATTTTTCCCTATAAAGCGTTAAATGCCATTTTCGTACTTCCCATGCTCGAATAAACTAGGAATGACTGTTTTTGTTTCGGAAGCATTTTCACTGTTGGTTAGTGATTATCAAGGCAGTCCAACTAACGTGGATCACTCTAATATTTATTCAATCGTTCAATATAATGAGTATATTGTTCTTGTTGATTCATTTAGAGGATTTACTATATCGTGGACAAGCATCCCCATGAACTTGTATGCGTGTGGTATCTGTCTGACAACCTGCATCATTGTGATGGCTGTAGTAGTGTGTGTATTCGTAATTGAGGCTAGAATTGGGAAATGATTTTAGGAGCAATCCCAGCATTTACCTGGAGTAGAAGAGTCCACTTCCTGGTATAGCTACTAGCATGGTTGTCGCCCTGGATGTCCGGGTTCCATTCCCGGCTCTACCCCGACATATAATTCTGGTCTGAGGCTGGAGTGGTTTACACTCAGCCTAGTGAGGTAAAACTGAGAAGAAGTGAGTTCGATTCCCACCTCAGCCATCTTGAAAGTGGTTTTCCGTGGTTTCCCCACTTCTACTCCAGACAAATTCCGGAATGGCTCCTAGCTTAAGGCAAAGGCCGCTTCGTTTCCAATTCTAGCAATCATTTTCAAATTCACACACTAAACTACTAGGCCTACTACACTACTACTACTACTACTACTACTACTACTACTACTACTACTACTACTACATACACCACAATAACACAGGTTATCAGACAAATTCTTGATACACCCAAGTACCCGGTGCTAAATGACCACGATGAGCCTCTCTAATGAAACAACAACAACAACAACAAAATAAGTACGGAAAGCCAATTCTACGGTGGCAAAGGTGGGAATCTTCTCAGGTTTTCCTCACGAGGTGAGTGTACCCCAGTCCAGCCCTCAGACCAGAATTAAATTTCTTGGCACAGCTGGGACTCAAACCCGAACCTTTGAGGTGACAGCAAAGAATGCTAGCCTCTACTCCATGAGATGGTATCGAGATATTGACGTTGTTGTTTAATTTGACGGGATTGGATATCGTGGTTTTTATCCCCATGTACTTGGGTGTGTGCTCGTATCTTTTTGTCTGATCCGGGCCGATAGCCAAGAATGCTATCCGCTACACCACGAGGTGATCCAAGATATAGAAACAAGATCTTCAGTCAGTGATAGTATGTGAGGTGGCATGTAATTTTCCAATGCTTGTATGAATAAGTAAGAAACTAAACAAAATATATTAAATAGAAACATACCTGTCGTTCTACAGCTAAAGATAGTTCTTGAATAGCGGCTTCGGTGGCGTGGTCGGTAGCTTGCTGAACTGCTATGCCGAAGATCGCGGGTTCAAACCCGGCCGAAGAGCGTTAAAATCCTTCAGTATGCAATGGAACTTGGTACAGCATATGTTTAAACACATTGTAATGCACTGGCATCTAATTTAGTTCAATTGTCTACATAGTTTCAAGATGGCAGCTGTGCGAAATATTTCTACGAAACTATTATTGATATCACCTTGAAATTTTGTACGGTGATAAAGGACTCTACTACAAGTTCAGCTATGAGCCTTCTAGAAACCTGTAAAATACAAAACGAACATGGCGGCCAAGCAAAGGTGAAACATTTTAATAGATTTTTCTCGCGATTTAACCATCTGAGCGTAGTGAAATATGGTACAGTGAATATATATAGGTCTACACATTTTAATGCACTGGCATCTGCTGTAATTTAGTTCAATTGTTCACATAACATCATGATGGCGGCTGTGCGCAATTTTAAAATTCAGTTTTTATTTCTTGAGTATTAATCATGCGATTGAAGTGAACGTTTGAATAATGAACCTACGCAAAGTCGTCATCTAATTGTATATAACTCCATGGCCTACTTATATAAAAATCCAACATGGCAACCAACCGAAATATTTAGACGGTTCTCAATATCTACTAATCTATGATAGCTATCAAACTGAAATTTTGTATGTTGATAGAGGCTATGAACATAAGTTCACCTACGGGACTTTCAATAACCTGGTGAGCACAAATCCAACATGGCGGCGAAGCGAAATATTAATATTGAAATGGAGGTTTCTCGCGACTTAACCATCCAAGCGAAATAGAACTTGGTACGGTAAATGCTTATACAAATTTTAATCCACTGGTATCTAATTTGTTACAATTGCTTTCATAACCAGAATATGGCAGCTGTACGAAGTTTTAAAATCTGATTTTCATATCTTGTGTCCTAATGCGATTGAAGTTTAAATACTACACCTACACAATAATCTTCATGTAATAGTACATAACTCTAAGTCCTACATATATAAAAATCAAACATGGCGACCTTCCTAATTTTTAGACGGTTCTCAATATGTACCGTACTAATCTATCACAGCAATCAAACTGACATTTTGTATGTTGATAGAGGTGATTAAGATAAATATGATATATGAAAATATGCTGTATAGTTCCTCACGGAACTACTTGTTATTTCTCGTGTCCTAACCAAGCAATTGTAATGTATTGGTATAATTAACTATCATTAGAGTATTCATTTGCTGGCATATAATTCTATAGCTGAAGCCCTGCGCGGATGTGGATATCCGCAAAAGAAAATCGGCATGTGGATATAGTTTGCATGGCTGTGGATAATGTTTGGAGTAAATTTGCGGATAGTTTTTAGAATACAATCCGAACTTGTTGAATATCATTACTAAGACCCGACGTTTAAGAACTATCTAATTTTTTCGTTATGTTTTTTTTTTCATTTTTTTTCATGACAAGATGATTTACACTAATCTCATTCAAATTATGTCATTAAGCACAATTAACACTCCGAAATGAAGAGGGTTGCAATTCTGGCTGTATAACATTCATTTTAAACATAGAACTTGACATACATAGCCTAAGGAAACGACTTTCTCCTCAAAACTAAATGTGTTGTTTAATATGTTATCTATTTGAAAATATTATTGTAATGCCAGTAGATTCAGATAACAATCGTGCGGATAACAATCGTGCGTATCTGGGGCAGATACGGATAACGGCCGTGCGAATGCGAATAACGTTTTGTTTATCCGCGCAGGGATCTATCTATTGCCTTTATATGAAACAACCCAACATGCCATCCATGCAATATATTTTACTGGTTCACAATATCTCCGAAACTATTTAAGCAATCAAACTAATTTTTATGGTGATAGAGGAATATTAATTAAGTGCATATATGTGACTTTCCAAATCATGAGTAGCACAACATAATATGTTGGCAAAGTGATTTTAAAATATAGTATTTCAAATGATTTTTCTAGCGATCTAATCATCCGAGAGCAGTGGTGTTAAGAACAGCGAATCTCTATTCAGAGCTTAGTATAGAGACATTTCATGTTCAATTACTGTATTTTCAAAAATTCAAGATGACAGTGTGAAATTTGATTTTTCTGTTTTTCTATTTTACCTACCTTATTCAAACGATTGAAGAGAAGATTCGTATGATAGGTTATTATAATAATCATAATCTAATGACACTAAATCATGTAGCTTAGTTTTCATAACTCATAGAAGCCGTTTATTTGACTTAACATAAATTAAACTCCCGTGACGCGTTACAGAAAGATACAATTTTGCTGGTGGAGTCTTATTCACTGATACTGAAAGTTATTTATAATCTAGCACATACTTTCTCAATGCAATGGTGTTGGTGGAGACAAAGGTCATGTATCAAAAGCTATTTAGTACACATCACATGGAGATCCTTTTGATAGCCGGGAGGGGGTTTAATACAAAAGATGAGTAGGATACTGTATATGAAAATAGGCTATTTAGTTCTTCACAGAACTACTTGTTTTCCAAGTTTTCCATCACAAACCTATGTCGATTGTGTAGCAACAATGCACGATACCGGGAAATGAACCATTCAACATCACAAGACGCAGCTAATGTACCAAATGCATTCGCATTGCATTTTTAGCCTATTTTCAATTTTGAAAAAATAGGCTTATGAGGTCACCTCTTGTCCGTGTGTCTGTCTGTGTGTGCGTGTGTGTGTGATGGTGTGTGTGTGTGTGTGTGAGAGATGGTGTGTGCCCCCCCCCTCTAATAACTTCTAAACGTCTGGAGCGATTTCAATGAAACTTGGCGAGTCCATACCACTATTCCGGACGACCCCGACCATGCCCTTCAAATTTTGTTACGTCTCACCAATCCAACATGACTGCTGTGCGAAATATTTCACCAGCATTCAATATCTCCGAAACCATTCCCGATATCACCCTGGAATTTTTACGGTGATAAAGGGAACTACTATAAGTTCACCTATGTGACTCTTGAAAAACTGATAACTACAAAACCAACATGGCGGCCACGCGAATTTGAAAATTTTAAATAGACGTTTCTCGCGATTTAACCAACCAAACGCAATAAAACTTGGTACAGTATATGTTTATACACATTGTAATGCACCGACATCTAACTTCGTTCAATTGTTTACATAACCTCAAGATGGCGGATGTGCGAAATATTTCACCGGCATTCTATATCTCTGAAACTATTAGCGGTATCACCCTGATATTTTGTACGGAGATAAAGGGCACTACTGGAAGTTCGTCTATAGGACTTTCAAAAATCAGTTAACTATAAAACAAACATGGCGGCCAAGTTAATCTGAAAATTTTAAATATACCTTTCTCGCGATCTAATGTTCCAAACGCAATGAAATCTGGTACAAGAAATGTTTATACACATTGTAATGCACTGGTATCTAATTTAGTTCAATTGTTTACATAACCTCAAGATGGCGGCTGTGCGAATTTTAAAATTAAGTTTTTATTTCTTGTGTCGTAGTCATGCGATCGAAGTGAAAGTTTGAATAATGAATCTACGCAATAATTTTCCTTTAATTGTACATGACTCTATGGCCTATACATTAACAATCCAACATGGCGACCATCCGAACGATTTAAACGGCTCTGAATATCTACGAATCTATTATAGCAATCAAACTGAATTTTTTATGTTCATATGGGCTATGCACTGAAGTTCACCTGTAGGGCTTTAAATAACCTGGTGATCACAAATCCAACATGGCGGCGACGCGAAGTATAAATATTCACATTTACGTTTCTCGCAATTTAACCATCCGAGTGCAGTGAAACTTGGTACAGTAAATCCTTATACGAATGTTAATCCACTGGCATCTAATTTTTTCAATTGTTTCCATAACCACAAGATGGCAGCTGAGTGAGATTTTAAAATCTCCTTGTTACTTCTTGTGTCCTAATCATGCGATTGAAGTTTGAATGCTACATATATAAAATCCAACATGGCGACCATCCGACATATTTAGTCGGTTCTCAATATCTACGAATCTATTACAGCAATGAAACTGAAATTTTGTATTAACATAAGTAGGATATATGAAAATAGGCTGTATAGTTCCTCACGGAACTTTTTGTTATTGATACGAAAAAATATGAAATACGAGCGTTTTTAATTTAAAAATTAGAACAAAGAAAAAATTACATTTTCTGTTATTGTCATTTAGACTTTCACGGCCCGTGTTACTATTCATAATGTTGAATTTTGGGCTTATGCCGTGTTTTATTATACTAAAATTCGACGCGTTTCGAAAGAAACCATGTCTTTCATTGTCAGGAATAATCTGGAATACGACAATGTTGCTAAGAGAAAGCAACGAAGAACATATAGAAGGTGCCCAAAGATGGACGCCATTATAGCCCCATGTTAGGGACAACGGAAAGCAGCAGTGAATTACTTTCTCAGGGTTCTGATAATAGGTAGCCAGGATTCACTGAGATTGTAGCCGGTGTCGCGGTTGAAATTATCTGGGTGTTTACGTATTTCAACCGCCTCCCTGATGATTCTGGGACGATATTGCTTTATACGGGCAAGAACATCCACTCCTTGGAACATGACATTATGGCCAGGTGTTAAAGCATGATCGGCAACAGCTGATTTATCAGGTTGAATGAGCCTGATACATCTATTATGTTCCTTAATGCGAGTGCATATTGTTCTCGAAGTCTGCCCGATGTAAACATTGCCACAAGTACAGGGAACTCTGTAGATACCCGGTTGTTGCAATTTAGGCAAACTGTCCTTAGTTGGTGGCAGGAGTTGCCTAATCTTAACAGAAGTTCCAAATACAGTCCGTATGTTGTACCGACGTAGGATTTTAGCAATACGATCCGTTGTGTTATGTATGTACGGAAGGTAAGCAGTTCCTCTTACATCTCTTTTCTCAACTGACGTCCTATTATTATTTGTTGGTTTCAGAACCGTAGAAATCAAAGCCTTGCTATAACCGTTGCTCTCAAAGGTGGTTCGCAGGGTGTTAATTTCTTCTTGTAAAGAAGACACTTCACAAATCCTCCTAGCCCTGGTAGTTAGAGTTGTAAGGATACCATGTTTCTGGGCAGGGTGATGGTGAGAACTTGCGTGGAGATATCTATTGGTGTGTGTTGGCTTACGAAAAACGCTGTGTCCTAAAGATCCATCCTCTTTCTTGGTGACGAGAACATCTAAAAAAATGTATTTTGCCGTCAGATTCCTTTTCCGTGGTGAAACAAATAGAAGGGTGCTGGAGATTAAGTTGATCCAGGAAATGGCTAAGATTTTCCTCACCTTCCGTCCAAACAACGAACGTGTCATCCACATAACGCCACCAGATCTTCGGTTTGAAAGGAGCCGACGACAAAGCTTTCTCTTCAAAGTTCTCCATGAAGAAATTAGCCACAACAGGAGAGAGAGGACTACCCATGGCCACACCATCAGTCTGCTCATAAAAATTCCCATTCCATAGAAAGTAGGAGGAGGTCATGCAGTGATAAAAAAAAGTCTTGTGATGTCTTCAGGAAAAAAAGCCATTAATGAGAGACATAACACCATCAATAGGTACTCTCGTAAACAGAGACACCACATCGAGACTCACTAGAATATCACCCGGCTGAAGTGTTATAGCTTTTAACTTTTCCACGAAGTGTGTGGAATCCTTAATGTACGAAGGCGTGTTACCCAGAAGCGGCTGAAGTAGTCTACCTAAGTATTTGGAAAGGGCATATGTAGGAGAACCAATCGTACTAACAATAGGTCTAAGAGGAACATCTTCCTTATGTATTTTAGGAAGACCATAGGAAGTCTCGGAGGAATAGCATCCCCTGGAAGGAGAGTCTTCGCTGCATCCGCTGGAATAGATGATTGCTTGATCAATTTGACGGTGACATTTGAGTAGCGAGTAGTAGGATCACGACTATTAATCCCATATACAGGATCTGATAACAAAGACGAGATCTTGGAATCATAATCAACCTTATCCAATACCACTGCCGCGTTACCCTTGTCAGCGGGGAGAACGATAATATCAGAATTGTCCCTTAGATCTTTAAGTGCCCGGCTTTCGCCTTGTTTTAAGTTGGTGTTAGGTGGCTTAGCGGTCTTGAGAACTCGGGAACATTCTTGTCTGGCTTCCTCGGCCTCTTCAGGTGTGAGGTGATGTACCGAGGATACTACGGATGTAATAAGTTCTTCAATAGGAATTCTTCTAGGCGCTACAGCAAAATTGAGACCTTTAGCGAGAACTGCCTGTTGGGTATCACTTAGGGGCTTGCTGGACAAATTTACGACAACCTTGTTAGCATCAAGTCTAATAGCTTGAGATTTCTGCAACTGACATAACCTATCATATTTGGAAATATGTCTGTCCCTCACCTGATCTCGTCACCAAGAAAGAGGATGGATCTTTAGGACACAGCGTTTGTCGTAAGCCAACACACACCAATAGATATCTCCACGCAAGTTCTCACCATCACCCTGCCCAGAAACATGGTATCCTTACAACTCTAACTACCAGGGCTAGGAGGATTTGTGAAGTGTCTTCTTTACAAGAAGAAATTAACACCCTGCGAACCACCTTTGAGAGCAACGGTTATAACAAGGCTTTGATTTCTACGGTTCTGAAACCAACAAATAATAATAGGACGTCAGTTGAGAAAAGAGATGTAAGAGGAACTGCTTACCTTCCGTACATACATAACACAACGGATCGTATTGCTAAAATCCTACGTCGGTACAACATACGGACTGTATTTGGAACTTCTGTTAAGATTAGGCAACTCCTGCCACCAACTAAGGACAGTTTGCCTAAATTGCAACAACCGGGTATCTACAGAGTTCCCTGTACTTGTGGCAATGTTTACATCGGGCAGACTTCGAGAACAATATGCACTCGCATTAAGGAACATAATAGATGTATCAGGCTCATTCAACCTGATAAATCAGTTGTTGCCGATCATGCTTTAACACCTGGCCATGATGTCATGTTCCAAGGAGTGGATGTTCTTGCCCGTATAAAGCAATATCGTCCCAGAATCATCAGGGAGGCGGTTGAAATACGTAAACACCCAGATAATTTCAACCGCGACACCGGCTACAATCTCAGTGAATCCTGGCTACCTATTATCAGAACCCTGAGAAAGTAATTCACAGCTGCTTTCCGTTGTCCCTAACATGGGGCTATAATGGCGTCCATCTTTGGGCACCTTCTATACGTTCTTCGTTGCTTTCTCTTAGCAACATTGTCGTATTCCAGATTATTCCTGACAATGAAAGACATGGTTTCTTTCGAAACGCGTCGAATTTTAGTATAATAAAACACGGCATAAGCCCAAAATTCAACATTATGAATACATTTTCTGTGTTCGAACACAGAAAATATATTTAGAATATTTAAAATATTTATTTTTATTTACATAAATACGTCTCAAGAAATACATTTTTATGTGAATAAATTACCATACAGTGTTCGAGTTTGCAATATCTGTCGTAGTTTGAGTCTTTTATCTCTAAGCTAAGAAATATGTTTATATAAAAATCAATTACCTAATACTAACTATACTTCAACTATCATATTGTCACATAAAACACAATTATTGCCAAAACGAGTGACAAATGGGGTTTTAAGACTAACCCATTCTAATAAAAATGAGCCTCTGTCGAAGGTCACACCTTGTTCTGGCTTGTATAAACAAAAACCTGCAAACTACTGCATTTATCAGGCCAAAATTGTAATATAACAAGTAGTTCCGTGAAGAACTAATTAGCCTATTTTCATATATACTACTTATATTAATTGCCTCTATCAACATTAAAAGAAAACAATATGATTAGTGTAATATACTCGTAGTAGATTCGTACATATTGAGAACTGTCTAAATATTTCGGATGGTCGTCATGTTGGAGTTTTATATATGTAAGCCGTAGAGTTATGTACTATTACATGAAGATTATTGCGTAGGTGTATTTTTCAAACTTCAATCGCATGATTAGGACACAATAAATAAAAGCGAGATTTTAAAATATCGCACAGCCGCCATCTTGTAGTTAAGAAAACAATTGAAATAAATTAGATGTCAGTGGATTTACTACAAGCATTTACCGTACTGAATTTCACTACGCTCGGATGGTGAAATCGAGAGAAACGTCCACATAAATGTTTGAACTTATGTTAATAGCCTTTATCAACATACAATATTTCAGTTTGATTGCTGTAATAGATTAGTAGATACTGAGAACCATCTAAATATTTCGGATGGTCGCGATGTTGTTTTTTTTATAGATGTAGCCATAGAGTTATGTATTATTAGATGACGATTATTGCGTAGGTTGATTATTCAAACGTTGACTTCGATCGCATGATTAGGACACAAGAATTAAAAACTAAATTTTAAAGTGCGCACAGCCGCCATCTTGACGTTATGTAAACAATTGAACTAAATTAGATGCCAGTGTATAAACATTTTCTGTACCAAGTTGCATTGCGTTTGGATGGTTCAATCGCGAGAGAATCTATTTAAATGTTTCAAATTCTCTTGGCTGCCATGTTCGTTTTATAGGTTGGTTGGTTGATTCCTCAGTTTAGGGGCTGTGACAACGCGGTCATGTAGCCCCGTGTACTTTGGGTGTGGGTAGAATCAGTCTGATAACCGGTGTTAATTGTGATGGCTGTATTAGTGTGTGTATCTGTTTTTTAATTCAAGTATGGACTGTAACTTTGAATTTTTCAAATAGTTCCTACTTTTGCCGCCAAACGCCACCGTCAACGACTACTAGGCCTAGTTCAGAACTTAGCTACTAGACGCCACCGCTCTTGGCAACGAACGTAGAACATTCCTAACCTCTACAATTTAGCTTCACACAGGTGTAATTAGTGGAAGGTTCAGTAACATGCCATAAATCTATAGTTGACAGGTTTAGTCTCATATGTGAACTTCTAGTAGTGCCCTTTATCACCGTACACAAAAGCAGGGTGATATAAGTAATAGTTTCTGAGTTATAGAATGCTGGTGAAATATTTCGCACAGCTGCAATGTTGGATTGGTGAGACATAATACAATTTGAAGGGCACGATCACGGTCAGACGAAATAGTACTACTGTATGACCTTACCGACTTTCATTGAAATCGCTCAGCCGATTAGATTTTATTAGGAGTGGACACACTCACATAAGAGCGCGCACACACAACACACGGACAAAAGGTGATCTCATAAGCCTTTGTGATGTGTAACATCTTTCCGCTCGGTTGCTGGATAGTTTTGTGGGAGTGATTTTGAAAATTGGGGACGGAAGTGAATCGGAACGATCGAGCTGGCAGTGGTGGATCGAACGGAAGTATGCACTGCCCGCTCGATCGATCGAACGGAAGTGTGCTAGCTAGCAGTGGTGGAAAACGGATGTATGCACTGCCCGCTCGATCAATCGAACGGAAGTGTACTAGCTGGCAGTGGTGGAAAACGGAAGTATGCACTGCCCGCTCGATCATTCGAACGGAAGTTTACTAGCTGGCAGTGGTGGAACGAACGGAAGTATAAGATGCACTGCCAACTCGATCGATCGATCCAGCGGGCAGTGGTAAGACCCAGCTGGCAGTGGTACGAGAAACAATGAGCGCGCGGTGTCGGAAATTGATACCATGCCGTATTCTCAGCCATGTGGAATGTATATGACATACTGAACGAAAAACGCTCATGCGAACTCTGGTGTCAAGTGATTGAAACAAATGACATGGTACATGTTCGAAGTGTTCGTATCAGTATTTAAATGGTAAAATGCCTTCATATCAAACATTGTAAGTAGTCGGCATTGCCGGTATTATGTTTCTGCACAATGGCTATTCAAATATTAACCCACATAACGGTAATGCAGTCATCAATATAATATAATCGTTGTGGTTATACGAGAATTGAGCAAGCCTTCATGAACTATTACTGAATACATTCTCTTTGCTCACAAGAGGGTCTATTCATAAGGCATTTTAAAATTAATTTCACGCAGGAACATTATCGAAAGAAGCAAAATATAAATGAAACTTAATTCCGTAATGCAGTATTATTGGAACGTGGAAATAAGCCACCATCTTGTGCACAAAATTTGCGTAGTCGAAATTGCCTTGGGGTTAGTGCTTATGACTGAGAATCTAGAGATCTTGGTTTCGAATCCCGGACGGTATAGATATTTTTGCTACCAGATTATCATTTTAAACTATATTTATCATATCAATATGACTCATTTTAACAGAATCCATATGAAATTACGTGTTGGTCTGTGAATGAAGAGGACCTGTTTATAAGGAATTTAAGGTTATGAGCGGTGTCGTGTCTATTAATCTAGTTGATCCATATCGTATTCTTTATTTAGGCTAGTGCTGGTGGAAGCTACAAATCATCTAATAAAATGAGTTCCGAATTATAAACTACAATATCTGTAAAACACTCCCTTTTATAATAGATTAATATTTGTGCCAATAATAGTATAAAATACCGGTGTATCAACAATTTCACGTGAGGTTTCTTCTATGTCAGATGTTACACATCATATGCGACTACTGTAAGGCTCGTTTTTTTTTTTTTTTTTTCATAAATAAAAATAGTTAAAAAAATAGGCTAAAATATGCGATATACAAGTGAATGAGAGCTTAACCAGTTGTTGGTGGAAAACTGTCGCTGGTTAACGACATTATCACAGTCATTAGGGAGGAACTTCATGACTTGCACTATAGTTGATTAACAAAAACTTGCAGCCATATTACATGACAGGAGGATATATAGTACGGATATGATTGTTCACCTACGGGCCCAGTAATGTAATCAGCGTCCGGCTACCGTCATTAACATTGCTGACAAATTATGTGAAATTCCCAAAGAATGCTTCAAAGAAATCAGAGCAACTTTTCGCGCCAAAACAAACGGTATTCTAGCGAAAAGGTAAATCCCTAGGCGGTGTTAGGAAGGCCAACCGGTGCGCAGTGTTGAAGAGCAGTCTGCATTCCAGTCGCCCATTAGCAGCCGTAATGACGACCCGACTTCAGGAGACACACTCTTAACAGCTGTGTGCAGACCTGTTAAATAAGTTGTTGTTGTTGAATCATTTAGGGGCTTTGTGACATCGTGTTCATGTTGCCCCGTGTACTTGGGTATGTGTGAAATTTGCCTGGTAACCTGTGTTACTATGATGGCTGTATTAATGTGTGAATTTGTAATTCAGATGAGGATTGGGAAGGAGGCGGCCGTGGCCATAATTTAGGATCCATCCCGGTATTCGCCTGGAGTAGAAGTAGGAAACCACGAAAAATCACTTCTAGGATGGTTGAGTTTTGCCTCACGAAGCTAAGTTGACCCCGTTCCAGTCCTCAGACCAGAATTAAATTTACTGGCAGAGCCAGGAATCGAACCCGGACCTCCGCGGTGGCAGCCAAGAGGCGGACAGTTAAAGAAGAATTTCATTTTCTGTCACCCCTCAACTCCTTCCCCTCCCATTCCTCAACACTTTCTTACTTCGAGATTTCTCAATTATTATTGTTGTTGTTGTATACTTGGGTGTGTAGATTCAACTTATAACCTGTGTAATTGTGGATTATATAAAATGAGTCCATAGCTGTCCTAAAAGTGTTTTTCAGAGTTTCCCACTTCTCTATGTCTACCCCTTATTAATCCCGTTTTACAACGGGATCTGGGATGAGTTGCGATGAATTCCACGTGGCTTATAGTTTATACCGCCGGATGTCCTTCCTGACGTCAACCTCACGAGAGGAGTTAATGAGAGATGAAATGAATGAAGATGAATGAAAGTTGAATTTCAAGTATTTCCAACTTTGCCTACCAGACGCCACTGTCACTAACACCTAGCGACGAACGTTGCAACTTGATAGAGCGTTTCCTAACCAACCAAATAGAACCTACGAATTTAGCTACACACTAACAATTGTAGTGGTAGGTTCCTTTACGTGCCATTAATCTATGACATGGGACCGCCGGCTCTACTTCCCCTCCGAAGGAATGCATACTGAAGGATTTTAACGCTCTTAAAAGAACGACGACTTTGGCCGGGTTTGAACGCGCGACCTTGGGAACAGCAGTTTAGCATGCTACCGACTACGCCACAGAAGCTACTAGGGTTTTCCATTTCTACTCCAAGTAAATGCCGGAATGGATCTTAATTTAACCTTTAAGTACACGTACTGGTGTATAAAGTGCACCAGGCGTACAAAAGATGGTACAGTATATTTTTGGTTGTAATGTTTCTGCAGACTGTTAGGCACCATATAACCTATCCCTAAAATGTTCCCAAACGACTACAAGCAGTGTCATTGTTGCTGGATTCGTTTATTCACAGGAATGCCATAAACATCGAGCTGTTGCATGGTATGGTGAACAGCGTACTCCACGCGTGTAGCTCTATAAGTACAATATTGATTCAGTTATTTAAATCACTCTTATTTATTTAATCATATCTTAATAGAATTAGAATCTATCTCCGTGTCTCGTACGGTTCTGTGTTTTTAGGGCTTGTATACGAGCTAAAAATCCGAAGCGACTTACTGAAGAGGAAATCTAGCGCCAGCAGAATCAGAAGAAGAATTTGGATGACACGCAGATACTTCCAAGGAAGACTTTACAGAGTAAAATGATCACGATACAGAATATCATTAACTATTCTGCTTGTAGAACAGTTGATTTAATGTGTCTACTAAGATAAACTGTTTAGGCTATGTGATTTCGTGATATTATTCTCTTGGTGTACAAAATTCACCACGCGTGTACTTATTATATATTAATAGGCACGTGTAGTCAATGGTTAAGGAGTTCCGGACTGTCCTATATATCCCATGCAATTTCCAACGTCTTTATTTACCATTTCTTCAGAAACTATCAACGGGAACTAATCGAATCTTTTAGGGATATTCTCAAAACCCCTATCCTTACTTAGAAATTGTTTTTTTTTTTGAAAATAAATGCGTTTTTGACATTTCATGAATCATTTTAAAACTGCATAATTTTAACAACATTTTCAGAACATTTGCATGTGGCAAAATGAAACTAAAGTACATTTTGAAAAATGGGCGTGCTAAAATATTTTAAAAATCAGCTTTTGGTGTTGAAAAGTTCCGAAAAAAAGGTAAACATTATACCTAGAAAAACATGTTAGTGAGAAATTGGATTTTTTTTGTAGTTTTTAGAACACGCCATTAACAATGATCGTAGGGGGCAGATGAGCCCGTAGTTCCGCTCCTTAAAACAATAATAAATAAAAAATTAACATAGGATCTTATTTCTTTTATGTATATTCTAAAAAAAATGTGACCTTTCATTTATTTAATTTCTAATGTTTTTGTAAGGATGTCCATTTTCACTTTGGTATTTGTTAACATAGTTTTTAAGATTACTTTTATTATTTAATCTATGCTCACGATGGTATCATTGTATACCGAAACATGCACGTTTTAATTTAATTATAAATTTCTTAGTGTTTGACAAGGTGTATTTTATAATTTGAGATTAGTTTGAGATAGGATTCCTCTTCTTCCATTTGAAGTACTAGCATCCATTTTGTTGTTGTCCGTTTGCCATTGCTTCTAACGCAGCCTCTTCCTAAAAAGTATTGTTTGTATCTATCATCTAATATAAATAAATAACAAGTAGTTCCATAACGAACTATACAGCCTATTTTCATACATCCTACTCATGTTAATTGCCTCTATCAACATACAAAATTAAAGTTCGATTGTTGTAATAGATTCGTAGATACTGAGAACCGTCTAAATATTTCAGATGGCCGCCATGTTGGATTTTTATTTATGTACTATTACATGAAGATTATTGTGTACGTGTAGTATTAAAACTTCAATCGCATGATTAGGATTTAAAAAGTGAAAACGAGATTTTAAAATTTCGCACAGCTGCCATCTTTTGGTTATGAAAACAATTGAAATAAATTAGATGACAGTGGATTAACATTTGTATAAGCATTCAACGTACAAAGATTCACTGCAATCGGATGGTTAAATCGCGAGAAACGTCCATTTAAGTATTTATACTTCGCGTCGCCGCCATGTTGGATTTGTTCTCACCAGGTTACTGGAAGTCCTATAGGTGAACTTACGTTTATAGCCTCTATGAACATTTAAAAAAACAGTTTGCTATAAAAGATTCGTAGATATTACGAACCGTCTAAATATTTCGGATGGTCGCCATTTTGGATTTCTATATGTATAGGCCATAGAGTTATGTACCATTAAAGGAAAATTATTGCGTAGCTTCATTATTCAAACTTTCACTTCGATCGCATGATTAAGACACAGGAAAAGAAAAATTAATTTTAAAATTTCGCACAGCCGCCATCTTGGGGTTATGTAAACAATTGAATTAAATTATATGCCAGTGCATTAAAATATGCATAATAATTTACTGTACCACATTTCACTGCGCTCAGATGGTTTAAGCGTGAGAAAAGTCTATTAAAATATTTCAAATTCGCATGGCCGCCATGTTCGTTTTGTACTTTACACGTTTTTGAGAGTTACATATATAAACTTGTAGCAGTACCCTTTATCACCGTACTAAATTTCAGATTGATATCAGTAATAGTTTCGGAGATATAGAATGCCAGTGATATATTTATCACAGCCGCCATTTCGAGGTTATGTAATCAATTGAACTAAATTAGACGCCAGTGCATTTCAATGTGTATGAACATTTGCTGTACCAAGATTCATTTCGTTTGGATGGTTAAATCGCGAGAATAGTCTATTGAAAAGCCGCAACTTCGCTTGGCCGCCATGTTGGTTTTGTAGTTACCAGGTTTTTGAAAGTCTCATTGGTGAACTTCTAGTGGTGTCCTTTATCACCGTACAACATTTCAGGGTGATATCGGTGATAGTTTCGGAGATATTGAATGCTGGTGAAATATTTCGCACAGCCGCCATGTTGGATTAGTGAGACGTTATCAAATTTGAAGGGCACGGTCGGAGTCGACCAAAATAGTGCTATGATCTTACCGAGTTTCATTGAAATCGCTCCAATCGTTTAGAAGTTATTAGGGACACACACACATGAATCACACACAGACACACGGACAAAAGGTGATCTCATAAGCCTTTTTTTTTTTTTTCATAAATGAAATTAGGCTAAAAATATACTTTGGAGGGTTTACTAATAGGATGCACGATTGTGGGAACTAATAAGGAAAGACGCCCCAGAAATGAGATAGGAAATAATCCACAGTTCTTCAGGCGAGAAACCCAACGTTGAAAACATTCTTAACCCTTTATATGGTAGACAATTTCTTTCTAATTTTTACTTTATTCTTTTTAAGGTAAATTTTAATTTCAGCTCTAATTTTTATTTTGATTAAAATATTCAATATTTTTTTAAATACATTTTAAAAAATTATCTATTTATTTATTATCTTTAATTTTATAATTTTAACCTTTTAATTTTAAAATCTTAATTTTAATTTTATTTTAATTTTAGTGTATCTTACTTTTATTTTTAGTGTCCTTTATGTTTTATATTTTACTGTGTTTTATTTTGGTTGGTTGGTTGGTTCCTTAGTTTAGGGGCTGCGACAACGCGGTCATGTAGCCCCGTGTACTTTGAGTGTGTGTAGAATGTATCTGATAACCAGTGTTAATTGTGAAGGCGGTATTAGTGTGTGTATCTGTTTTTTAATTCAAGTAAGGATTGCAACTTTGAATTTTTTAAAAAGTTCCTACTTTTGCCGCCAAAAGCCACCGTCAACGACTACTAGGCCTAGTTCAGAACTTAGCTACTAGACGTCACCGCAGTCGGCTCTTGGCAACGAACATAGAAACCTAAGAGCATAACCTATACAATTTAGGTTCACACAGGTGTAATTAGTGGAAGGTTCTTTAACATGCCATAAATTTATGACATGGGACCGCCGGCTTTACTTCCCCTCCGAAGGTAGGCATACTGAGGGATTTTAACGCTCTTAAAAAATCCGATGGCTTCGGCCGGGTTTGAACCCGCTTTCTTGGGCATAGAAGCTCAGCATGCTACCGACTACGCCACCGGAGTCGCCAAGTGTGTTTTATTTTATTTTATTTTGTATATTTATGTTTTATTTTATTGTTTAGTTTTAATATTTTTGATTATATATTATTATTTTTTTCGCTATCGTTTTACCCTCCAGGGTTGGCTTTTCCCACGGACTCAGCGAGGGATCCCACCTCTACCGCCACTGAGGGCAGTGTCCTGGAGCTTGAGACTCTGAGTCGGGGATACAACTGGGGTGTGTGACCAGCACTACGCCCAGGCGGCCTCACCTGCAAAGCGAACCCAGGGGGCCTGATGAAGGGATGGGATGAATGGGACGGATAGGCAAGGAAGTAGGAAGGAGGCGGCCGTGGCCTTGCAGTAGGAACCATCCCGGCATTTGCCCGAAGACGAAGTGGGAAACCACGGAAAACCACTTCGAGGATGGCTGAGGTGGGAATCGAACCCCCTCTACTCATTTGGGCCACCCGAGGCTGAGTAGACCCCGTTCCAGTCCTCATGCCACTTTTCAAATTTCGTGGCAGAGCCGGGAATCGAACCCAGGACCTCCGGGGCGGCAGCTAACCATGCTGACCGCTACGCTACGAAGGCGACTGATTATATTTACTAGATGAAATTTTATCTAGCGCCATAAAACTAGACAGACATAATATTTGCTTATCATGAATATTAAGTCTAGAAGAAATGTTGTAATTAGGCTGAAAGTTTCAACTATTAGTACCTTTGATAATAGCCTAGGTTAATATATAGACCACTATCCTATAAAGGGTTTAGAACTTCCATGAACACTATAGCTTTCTTGGTGCATTTGTAATCAACTTGCGTTGTTTTCCGCACTTTTCCAAACATAAATGACACATTAAACGTTTATTACGAGGAGCCGGCATGATGACTCACGGTATACTGTTGATTGTTCACCGGAAACTCAATCATATCCGGTCGATTAGATTAGCAGTTTGCCTTTTCTACCACTATGAGTCCTAGTGTGAGTCAATGAATCTGAACCTTATCTTGTCGATTAGATTATCAGTTTGCCTTTTCTACCACTATGAGTGTTAGTGTGAGTCAATGAAACTCAACCTTATCTGGTCGATTAGATTATCAGTTTTCCTTTTCTACCACTACGAGTGCTAGTGTGAGTCAAGGAACTGAACCATATCTGGTGGATTAGATTAGCAGTTTTCCTTTTCTACCACTGCGAGCGCTAGTGTGAGTCAATGCAGATTTTCACTTAAGCCCTTATATCTACTTCCGGTATGAAGAGTTTTCAAAAAATCAGTAAACCTCTGAGGGTATTGAACCAAGGAACACATTAAAGAAAGAATTTTGTAAATAAGTTAATTTGGCTAGAATTTGAATCAAAAGGAAAATGAGTAAAGAAACATGTGACTTTAGGATGTTTTTCTAGAACTGCATTTAGGCCAGAAGTGATTTTCGAAATTTGGTTCTTTAGTTTTATAGACTTCTCCAGGACTCACAATTTGTAACCTGTCTGGGTCCTGGCACAATTGAGGAAATTACCATATTTTACGTTTTTGCTGAGATGGGGACCCCTACTTTGTGTGCTGAGGAATATCTTCAACAATAAAATATGCATGTAGCCTACCTTTTGAAAGCTAAAAGTAGATTAACATTAGAGTACAATATGTTTTATAATTTCCATTCGAGAGTCTTAATTACCATTATAGGCGAGTTGCATACGACTGTTTATGTTCGACGATAATTATAACTTTATTATATGTTTTGACATATAATCTCCTGGGATAATTCCCGTGGCTCATCCTCATTATGACTCGCAGGTCGCCCACGGGCGTCAACTAGAAAGACCTGCACTCGGCCTCTCCAGAGGCCACATGATCACCATCACCACCACCACCACATAAATATTCATAAATATCAGTCCGTTATCTCTTCTGGTTTTGTCAATATTTCACCTTCTTTGTTTTTCACGAACCCAGTGTTCACCTTTTCATGTCTTCTACCTTTTATAATTCCAACAGCAATTTCTTTCCACAATTATTTAAATCCTCTCTTATTTCCTGAGTGAATTCTTCCCAGCTTTTCTTCTTTTCCTCTGGAATTACTTTCTTGCAATCTCTGTTTGCTTCTATATATTTTGCTCTACTTTCTTCAGTCTTTTTTGTTTTCCATTTCTTCCAAGTAGATAAATTCAAATACCTGGGTGAATGGATTGAGCCAACATTCGTGAAAAGGAAACTTTCGTGTCACGAATTAACAAAAGGGAAATGTCTCATATTCGCCAGTTTATTTACGCGAACATATGGGACGGTGCACTTTCCATGTCGGTAATTTATATAGAAGAATGCTGTGTTGAAAACTTCTGGACGTAGATTCATAAATTTCTTGCATATGTCATAGTATTTTCTTGTTACCGTAAAGGTTCGTGCTGATTTTGTCTTTGTGTTTGGGATTGTAACTACAATGGTTGATTTGATATCCAATTTGAACTTTCAAATCATGTAATTCATGTCCGACATGATGGATTTTGAGCGCATGCGCGAAGCTATCCTTACCTAATTGGTCAGTGAATGAGCTCCGATTGCCTGGAGAAACTGTTTCATAATGAAAAATAGTGTTATAATGATCCTCATTATGATACAGTTTTCGGACATATAATATTTACATTTCGACATCGTCGAACATAAAACAACAATAACTAACATGGCGTAAAAGCAAAATGAAATTCTTGAATGTTTTTGGTATTGTAGATACCCTTAAGGGCATGGCCGCCTCCTTTAGAATCATAACCACAAGTACAAATGCATACTCTACTCCAGCTAATACAACGAGATATAGGTTATCAGGTTCACACCCAAGTACAAAGAGCTACATGACCACAATTTCGCAAAACTCCTAAATAAATAAACAACAACTCATCTTCCAACCTGGACGGTTTGCTGAAAGGAAGGTGTAACATCCTATTACTAGGAATAGGGTCCGGCTACGTGGCTAAATGGTTAGCGCGCTAGGCTTTGGCCCAAAGTGCCCCGGGTTCGATTCCCGGCCAAGCCACCAGGGATTTTAATCTTCTGGGGTTAATTCCCGTGGCTCGGGGACTGGGTGTATTTGCCGTCTTCATCATTCTCATTACGACGCGCAGGTCGCCCACGGGCGCCAACTAGTGAGACCTGCACTCGGCCTCTCCGGAGGCCACACGATCATAATAATAACTAGGAAGAATTCGCGATCGCGAATTATTAAATGATTGGTAATCTGTTTTAATAACCCTATATTATAATTGGCAAAAAGAAAAGTTTTTAAACTCGCGAAATTTCGTGAATTTCGCATGAAAACCCGAATTTTAGTTTTTTTTTTTTTTTTTTCGTTTTCTCAATGCACGCCCTATAATTCGCGGCAATTAATGCACGAACTTCCGCGAATTATCGAAAACCGCAAATTATCCACAATTATGTTTTTAAGTCTAGCAGGAACAAAACTACGGCATTGGTTAAAATATTGAAATGTATTTTATAAACACGCAAAGAAAACAATATACCGTATATATCATACTTTATTGTAAGACACAATGCACGCACTTCAAAATGCGCCACTGTTTCTTGAACCAGTCACAACCAGGTGATCTTCTTGGTTTCATTCTGTATTGTGCAATTATGAATGAAGTAGTAGGGACTGATAACTCTGGTATTGATTTTCTCAACAATGTTTCACATGGCGAAATACCGGTACTTGAGATTCAAGTACAGGCGATGTTCATCACAGAATTTGGCACAGACATCTCTGAACTCATCACTTTAGAAGGACAGTCTTATCCAACTGTTAACTTTCTAGATGGACATCAGCAGAGAATTAAGCAAGCTGTTTCTGGAAATTACGGTACCAACATTAAGGATTAGTTGGAGGGTTGTGGAAATGTGTCCAAAAAGAGGGAAAATACATTCCGTTTCAGTAAATGCTGAGTCCCATGCTCTTACAAAATTAATCAGCTGGAGATCCGTAGACCCTAGGAACAAGTGTTATAAATATGTATGTGTGTTTGATCCAGCAGAAATAGTGCCAATAAACATCAATGAAGATCTTGCAAAGAAAATTAAGAAGTTTGCCGTTCTGTGGGACACTCGAAGAAAGTGAGGTGATAAAGAGGATACAATGAACTGCAAACTTTCATCAAGAAGCAGATGCACGACAGGTCCAAGACGTACTTTGTTGGAGTTTTGCAAGGAATGACATTTGCATTTCCAAAGTTCTCAGAATCTGCGTTGAAGACCATTTGGATACCTATGAAAACGCTGACTGTGAATGGTCTTTTTCAGCTTAGACTAGCACGGTGAGTGATATGCGTCACTGTCACAAGATACAGTATTTTGGATCCTTTCTCTGAATTATACTTTGAAGGACTGTGAAATGTGTCGTTAGTGTACAATATTTTAATATTTAATGCATAATATCCATGATATAAAAATATCCTGCCTAAAACTTATCATTTTTAAAGTACCGAAAAGTGCAATTGAAACCACCGAATTTTACGCTTTATAACACTGCTTTCTTCACTTTGAAATCACCGAGATTCCTACCCCTACCTATTACTTACACGCCCGACATGATTTGAAACCAATGGCAATGGCTGCACAGTAACTGTTTGCAACACGGTACATATCGTATTCCATTTACAGTCGGGAAAAAAAAAACTCCGTTGTGATTTATGAGCATTGTTTGGAATTAGGTCGTTATACGTTGCAACATAATGACGGACCAATCGCTCAAACTTTCCACTCTGCTAGTGTTCAATTTAAAACACAAATTAAGAACTAATCTTATCGGCTACAGGCATTCTCCCATTAGATAAGCCTTTATTAGTAATAGCCTCCATAAAAAAGTGAATGAACTATTTCCATGGTAGACAATGCGACGCGACGTCAGGTTCGCCAGGTGTCCGCAAGATGAGTGGGAATATCCCAAGAGTCTGATGAATAGACCAAGGTCTGTAATTAGCCGCGGAAGATTATACAGTCAAAAGCAATGATAATGGTGCAGATGAATAAAAGATTAGTTTGAAATGAATCTTCATCTGAGAAGTACGACAAATTGCTTATTCACAAGCGCTTACATCCGCCATGTGATTCTGAACATTTGGACACCAGAATATAACGATTGCTTTTTAAATTATCGATAAGTCACGAGGTTAAACGTCAATTGACGGTGCATGGCTTGTTTCTTCTTCTTCTTCTTTTTCCTTTCATATTTCCCGTTCGTTCTCGAGTGCCGACTCGATGATTTCTGGCATGTTCTTGTATATGTTGGACTTTATGTAGAAACTTACTATTTGAGATTGGTGTTTTGCTAACGGAAGTAACTGACTGACCATTTTGTAGACGTCTATCTTCTACAACGGGAGTTCATATGTGATGTAAACAAGCATGGTGGAACAACAAACAATTGAGGTGCTTGTTTTCAAAACTTAATATTTCCACAATCATAAATTTTACAGGAGAGAGGAAAAACATACATCTTCAGACAGGATTATCAAAATGGAGTAATATGTAGTTTGAATGATAGCTAGAAAGAGCAACATACTATCACCAAAAGTGCACCAAATTATATATAGTACATAAAAAGTTATTGATAAAAAAATTGATGGATATATTTAGTTTTGAAAATAAAAATGATTTAGCTATGGAAAGCAGGATATTTCACATAATCTCAAATAGTTATCCTAATTCGTGAAATGTATTTTGAACATAATATTAATAGGTACAATTAGAAATTAAATCCTTTAATTTAAAGAAAAGTATTCATTTAGTTCAATATATTATAAGTGAATATATTCAGATTTGAACAAAAAGCATGTTTTCTCACAGCCTTATCAATGGGAAATAATAACATTTGATCAAAACGTATTTTACCATCCAATGCAGCTGAGGCAAATGTTACCGAATCAACCATAAAAAAATAAAAATACAAATGGAGATATTCAGTTTTGAAAACAAGCTCCTCAATTTCTTCTTGCTGCGTTCAGATTTCGGATCAAAGGATATCAATCATTGTAACATCGACAGCATTGGCTCAGCTGGCTAAAGCAAAGCGTTAGGTCATGGGACCAAGCTCTCTGCTGACTCGGTAGACGCGTGGGTTCGAGCCCCACCGTCGGCCGTCCTTGAAATGGTTTTCCGTGGTTTCCCATATTCAACACCAGGCAAATCTGGGACGGTACCTTCTGATAGGCCACGGCCGCTTCCTTCCACATCCTTGCCCAGTTTCATTCATCTTCATCCATTCCATCTCTCATCCCGACGCGCAGGTCGCCCACGGGCGTCGAATAGCAAGGCCTGCACTCGGCCTCTCAGGAGGCCACACGACAAAAAAACATTGTAATAGTAAGCTGCCTACTGGTTGTTTTTTTGCGTCCATTAATTTGTATGGAGATGATGAAATCGTGAGCACACAAATTTTAATTTTGTTTTACTTAAAATGAAAATTAATATAAAGGCAGGATTTTGACTTTGCATTTAGATTAATATAGACCCCAACACTATAGACATTTTAAGCCTATCACCACCCTGATAAACTAAAAATTAAGGCGTCTTTCATTTTTTTTAACAAATGAAAAAAACTCAGTTGGAAAAATTAAGATTATTATGAAATTCGAAATAATTTAGTAACACGGTTTCAAATTTATAATCCATTTATGAAAATAATCTCTATGATTTCTAAACCTCCCGTGCATATTAGATTTTGAGTTCAAAATTTTAAACATGTTTGTGATAGTTACTAGGGCTATATGAATAACTATTGGTATTATTATTTGTAAAATTAAACTATTGATATTATTTAAGTATTTCTTCTCTCACCCTTACGCATTTATTCTTACAGTAGAATCTCGCAAAGTTTCATATTTGACTCGAGATATCTCTGGCATGGCTTGCCATGGTGGGTGAGTGGTTAACGTCTACTAACCTCAAGCTTGAAGGTTCGCTCCTGGCCGTGGTGAGTGATATTTGAAAGGCGACAAAAATCACGACACTCATGTCATACGTTGTTGGCATGTTAAAGAACCCATTAGAATTCAGTAGGCCGTTTTCATAATGGCAAAATTAATCTCGGGATTTTCCGCCAACACAAAAGTTCCTCCTTTCTCAACTAGAAAGCGCTCTAGTGTCAAGGAGCTTAGATATCTTACTTCCTTGACTTTCATAAGCACCAAGGAACAACGAAATTCGGCATGCAAGCTGCCCTCTGGGTGTCAAATAACAAAGCTTGCACCCGGCACCCGAGGCCATACCATATTATTATTATTATTATCATAGATTCGGTGCAGAAGACCTCGCTGTTTTGCTCCTTAAAACAACAATTAGCATCTCATTTATTTATATATTTATCGTATGGATTTTAGGCCCGGGAGTGTCCGAGGACATGTTCGGCTCGCCAGAGGCTGTAGCTGCTTCAAGCGGACACCCCTAGGGTGAGCTACAAGTTCCGTTCAATTTCAAGTAGTTCCTACTTCCGCAACCAGATGTCAATGATACCTAGTGGTGAACGTTGGAACTTTGATAGAGCGTTACAACGAAATCTAACCCAGAAATTTAACTCCACACAAGTTTAGTTTGTGGAAGGAATTTTTACATGCCATAAATCTATGGCATGGGACCGCCCGCTTTACTTCTCCGCCGAAGGAAGGCATAGCCTACTGAAGGATTTTAACGCTCTTAAATATCCCAACAATACGGTTAGATACAAATGAACGTCAACCACAAGATGTGAATGCCAAGTAGACAATTTACGGGCCCATAATAATAAGAAGAAGAATAACATATGGATTCCAAGAAAAGCCAAAACGAAAAACTGGCAAGACATGATCTGAAGCGAGGAAGGAACAGCATAGGAAACGAATGCGGGAATACTGGGCGAACGTTAAGGCCCAGGTGCAAAGACATGGAAAATGGCAGTTGAAATAGCGTGGTCCGTAGATGGCCGGGCTCTCGGGTAGTATCCGTTACCCGTTTCGAAAGTGCGTTATTTTACTTATAGCGCTCTGAAAATGGTTTGTAATTACTCTGCCACGTTATTTTAAAGCCATTTGCCACTAACAAACGCCGCGTAAACACCTACAAAATAAGGAAATTGTCAACATTAACTTTCAAGTAATAAACTTATCTAAAGCAGGCCGCCATGTTTGCTGCCAAATTACTGATTGTACTACTAGGCAAAACCATTGGCCTGGATAAAGATTATTGATGCGTGACTACCCCCACTGTGCGTGACAAAAACCAGGGGTGTTTATATTAGCCTCGGGCCGCGCTACCCAACCTTTATTGGTCTAGGCCAAAGCCATTGGTCTGGATGAAAATATTGGTCTGGAAACAATAATGTTGGCACTCTGAGAAAAATCAGTAACACCCTCTAGCGATAAAATATTCAACTCCTGTATATTAGCAGCATTGGCCATTTCTATAGAAAATTTTTCGGATTTCAATGGCGGCGGGCAACGTATAATACACGAGTTCCGATGGCCGAAACGACACCAATAATAATAATAATAGTAATAATAATCATAATAATAATAATAATATTACCGGTAATGTAAGTCTTCTAGTGAGACAAGATGCTTATTTTGAATTGATGGGGAAAGACTTTCAAACCGTTGGTGAAATGATCCGGAGGGTCAATAAAACAATGAGGAATCAATTGAGTTGCGCGTACATCTGGACTGGCGTGTTGGCATCGTGCCTCCTGTGAATTCCATTCCTCCCTCCCGACCCCTCGCGCGGCTCGTCCCGGATGTTTCCGGCCGGCACTAGAGCAGGGGGGTGTTGAACCCGGAACCCCGACCGAGCAGTGATTATAGCCAGCGGCCCGGCAAGGTATCCGGGAAGCTTCTTGAAGGGATGACAACAGATGGCATGACAAGAATATTCTATGTCCTAGTCACAATATGAGCAGTCTTAACAGCCAAGTGTAAATTAGCAAACAGTCGCGGAACATTCCAGCTGAAAGTTAGCTCGAGGCTATTTCATCGACATTCGACATAGGGATGTGTGCAAGGAGGCGCAGCCGTCGAAATAGTCCGCCATCTTGTGTATTGTTTGTCAAAATATCACTACCGGAATTAAATCCGCCATCTTGTGTTTAGTTTGTCAAAGTATCACTACCAGAATGAAGTCCGTCATCTTTTTTTTTTTTATGTGTAACATCTTTCCGCTCGGTTGCTGGATAGTTTTGTGGGAGTGATTTTGAAAATTGGGGACGGCAGTGAATCGGAACGATCGAGCTGGCAGTGGTGGATCGAACGGACGTATGCACTGCCCGCTCGATCGATCGAACGGAAGTGTACTAGCTGGCAGTGGTGGAAAACGGAAGTATGCACTGCCCGCTCGATCAATCGAACGGAAGTGTACTAGCTGGCAGTGGTGGAAAACGGAAGTATGCACTGCCCGCTCGATCGATCGAACGGAAGTGTACTAGCTGGCAGTGGTGGAAAACGGAAGTATGCACTGCCCGCTCGATCGATCGATCCAGCGGGCAGTGGTAAGACCCAGCTGGCAGTGGTACGAGAAACAATGAGCGCGCGGTGTCGGAAATTGATACAACGACGTAGTCTCGGCCTTGTGGAATGTATATGACATACTGAACGGAAAACGCTCATGCGAACTCTGGTGTCAAGTGATTGAAACAAATGACATGGTACATGTTCGAAGTCTTCGTATCAGTATTTAAATGGTAAAATGCCTTCATATCAAACATTGTAAGTAGTCGGCATTGCCGGTATTATGTTTCTGCACAATGGCTATTCAAATATTAACCCACATAACGGTAATGCAGTCATCAATATAATATAATCGTTGTGGTTATACGAGAATTGAGCAAGCCTTCATGAACTATTACTGAATACATTCTCTTTGCTCACAAGAGGGCCTATTCATAAGGCATTTTAAACTCAATTTTACGCAGGAACATTGTCGAAACAAGCAAAATATAAATGAAACTTAATTCCGTAATGCAGTATTATTGGAACGTGGAAATAAGTCACTATCTTGTGCACAAAATTTGCGTAGTCGAAATAGCCGTGGGGTCAGTGCTTATGACTGTGAATCTTGGGTTCGAATCCCGGACGGGGTAGATATTTTTGCTACCAGATTATCATTTGAAACGATATTTATCATATCAATATGACTCATTTTAACAGAATCCATATGAAATTACGTGTTGGTCTGTGAATGAAGAGGACCTGTTTATAAGGAATTTAAGGTTATGAGCGGTTTCGTGTCTATTAATCTAGTTGATCCATATCGTATTCTTTATTTAGGCTAGTGCTGGTGGAAGCTACAAATCATCTAATAAAATGAGTTCCCTATTATAAACTACAATATCTGTAAAACACTCCCTTTTACAATAGTTTTAGTGACGTCACTACACCCTTTGGTTTCAAAATTTCATATTTCCATTTCAAATAAAAAAAGAGAACGCTAAGAAATAGTAAACTTTTGATGGCACATACGAGGTTTAAAATTTAATTTTCTATCCGAAAGTTCCTTATCACTTTTCGTGTATCTCCAACGGTTAGCGAGTAGTGTTATAAAACACGGTCATCGCCGAGTGTAGTAATTATACAAAGCTCAACGTTTGTCTGTTTCTCTATTATTTATACAAATCTACACCGTGTCACCGATATGAACCAAAATTTGTATACTTAACCCTTTAGAACCCTGCGAGTAACATTGTCTACATGAAATTTCGGACAGACCACTCCATTCTCTGTATTTAGGCCCTTTGGCACAAATCTACACCGTTTCACCGATCTGAACCAAAATGTATATACTTACCCTTTGAAACCCTGCGAGTAACACTGTCTACATGAAATTTCGGACAGACCACTCCATTCCCTGCATTTAGGCCCTTTGGCACAAATCGACACCAACAGCGATCTTTTTCATTTCCTCCTTGTGCACAGGTTTATTTGAGTCTGTTCTAGATTTGTAACTTCCATGGAGAACCTAGCGGCATCTAGCAGCAAACTGCCGAAGTTGCTCAATATCTCTAAGCTCAAGAGGACTTCCTCACCAATCCACGAGGCGTCGTCGTTGTCGCCAGCTAACATCTCCTTGAAGACACCGCTCCAAGAAGAATTCTATTTCCTGTATAAGAATTTCATTTTTCTTATGTTGTATATTCTGTTATAAACTCTTTTGTTCCCCTCTCCTTTCCCCGTGCCTACCTACCTATGTCGTGTGAGGTATCGCTCTCACTTCTCCTGGTTCGGCCGTCGAGTGTACAGTGCAAAGCCCTCTCAGGGCCAGTCTCCTGTCCTTATGAGACATTTTTAAACCCGACGCCATGTCTGACTTTTAAGTCAACGGTCAAAAGGAACCATCGCCCGCTCTACACGAAAAAGCTAAGTACAAAACTTCAATGGTTTTAAACACATTTTACTGGTTTTTAAAAGGGCTAAATGCTTTTAATACAATTTTATAGACAGTGTGTGGAATTGCTAGCTATTGTGCAATAACCGTCTTCGAGGGATATTTCTAGTCATGCATTAGCTATCTAAGCTGGCTTTAAAACATGAAATTCAGTAGTTCTTGTACAAATTAAATGGGAATACCTTCCCACACCGAGGGATTCATGTTAAATTAACCACTGTCTATAAACTTAGCTTTTTCCACCGTGGGAACTCTCTTGCCCTATTTAACTGTCATCATGGCTCTGGAACTTTCCTCATGAACCAATCTTTCTACCAGTCAAGCAATCTAGTATTTTCCACTCCAAATAAGGGAATACTTTTCCTCACCGAGGAATTCATGTTACATTAACTGCTGTTCAAAACTTAATTTGCTTTCCACCGTGGTAACTTTACCTCATCATTCAACTGCAACCCATAAACTTTCCAACGCAATAAACTTGTTCATGCTCAAATTAAACTAAGTGTTCTACACAACTGCAATAACTTTCTTTTGTTCTACGAACTCACATACATTGTAATAGTGAACATTTTCAACTTATCAGCAAACTATCAGTGCTTCGAATCCGCGTGTGCTAATCTCAACTGCGCCGCGTACGTCAGAGCAATAAATCTGGCCAGGACTTTATCCTCAAGTTTCTATTTCGCTTTCCCAAATACCTTTTACCAACCCAATTTAGTTTAAGATCTACATCCAGCTAAATTACAGAGGCCTCGCTTGAAATCAAGCGCCCTCCCAAATTTGTTCCATTTCTCATATAGTAATTCAGCTTAAACTGTGGCTAGTTCACATTTTATTATCTTTCCCTTCTAAAATTAGGGAATCGAACTTTTTCTAATTATAAAGGAATTAACTAATTGTGTAATTCAGGCTTCGTTAATGCGACCTGTGCAATTTTTTGTATATTACCTCTAGTAATTTCTGTTTAAAAATAGCGGTAATTTCCGCTTGTAATTTGTTCTTCTATTTCTGTTTCAATCAGGAATCCAATATATGTTCATAGCCCTTTAGATTGCCACAAATGCATTCTAAAGGTGCTTAGATCGTACCTAATTAAACTTTCAAAGTTGAAATTGCTTTACAATTATCGTTACAAACTTCAAATTTCTTAATCGTAAGCACACTTTTTAAAATCTTTGTAAGATTTTAGTGCTTTATCAGGTTCGAACTTGTACTCCATTTTATATTGTTTATAAATTGTAAACCTCTTATTATTAGGTCTGAGACCTTGGTATTTTATAACCAATTGTTATTCTCAACTCAAATTAAATCCCAACCTAAGTATTGTTAATCAGTTCAAAAATTTATAGTTTGTTAAATAAATCAATTGTTTTCCTTTTCGCTTTATCTTTCTCGCTAGAATCACGATTAGGCAGGACCTTCTCTTCCCTGATTCTGCCTCCAATCTTAAGTTCTTTTTACGAAAAAACAACAATTTTCGTATCAGTAAAACTTTTACCACTTGTTGCATAGGAAACAAAATTTCAAATAACAACAGTTTTAAAGTTTCTCTTAGCTGTTACAGCGAATTCTAGTAAATCATCTGTGATAGCTCTTAACCTTAAATAACTTCTGTTGGGCGCCACTCATTACTATAATGAGAAAATGTAGAATACACAAGACAGTATTCCCGGGTAGCAGGACAATAAGCTTGTTATTACAGCAATTCACTTTACCCTCCCCTTTCCTATAATCAGATGACTTAAAAATAACGGTAAAAAATATCTCAGCACAATGTGATTGCAAGATAACTTTATAATGCTTTATAAATTGAACTACTCCTACTTATCGGAAAGTGCCGTACATTACTATCATAGTGAACCTTGTCTTACTTGTACTTTGGGCATTATATTCCTATATGTGCTCTTTATTTCCATCCACATACGTATTTTTTCGGGTGCCTTTATATATAACTCCAAGTTAACGAAAACTTTTCCGTAATGTAACACAATATGAATCCTTCCTGGGGTTTAATTCTATTCACGAGTATATAAAGCAGCTGGTTGTATTTTTATCCATATGCATCAATTCAATGCCGAACAATCAACTAAAAAAGATACGAGCCTTACAGTTGATTTATTTAATCGTATGGTGAATTACATAAAAACAAATCACAATTCCAAGTTCAAGTTTTGGAGCCATTCCACAGTACATTCTCGAATATGAAACAGATCACTAGGGCTCCCGGAGTAGGCGTGTAGAGGGCAGCGCTGGATGATATGGTCCATGGTCTGTTCCTCCTCATTGCATTGACACAATGGGGAATCTATCCAACCCCACTTATGGCATAGGTAATTGCAACGGCCGTGCCTGGTTCTCAGTCTATTGAGGCGACACCATAATTTTCTAGGAAGGTCAAATCCTTGTGTTTTCACCGTTGGGTTGATCTCCTGGGCACTAGTTCCAGACGTTGAGTTTGACCATTCGTCCTGCCAGCATTGGTTTAGGTTGAATCGATTTGCCAGAAGTTGGTCGGCCAATAAACTGGTTGGTCTCCTCGAATGAAGTCGCTTCGGTGGTGGGTGGCAGAATTCCTGGTGTATTGGTAATGAGGGAGAAGCATAGATCTTCTTTGCTTCTCTGATCAGAGCTTCCTTCCTCCTCAGGTGAGGTGGTGGAATGTGGCTGAGTACTGGTAGCCAGTGGCGAGGGGTTGATTTTATGGTGCCGGTTATGCAACGCATAGTGTCATTCAACTTGGTATACACTTTATGCACATGTACACTTTCCAACCATACTGGAGCACAGTATTCCGCTGCAGAATAGACTAGACTGATACCCGTTAATCTTAAGCAGTCCGCCGTGGCTCCCCATGAACTACCGCAAAGCTTGTACAGGATGTTATTTCTGGTGGAAATTTTGTGAGAGAGTTTGGTGAGGTGTTCTTTGTAGCTCAGAGTTCGGTCCAGCGTGACACCTAGGTATTTCGGGAATGGGTTGTATTTCAGTTTTTCACCACGAAATACAACATTTGGCTTGTAGTTTGCTAGTCGGTTGGCAAGATGGAAGCATGAAACCTCTGTCTTAGACATGGGATCAGTCGCCAGGACTTGAAGAACGTTGACATTTTCTCCAGATCGGTTGTAAGAGTGCCTTCTGCATCTTCAAAAGTTCTGCTTTGAGCTACCAGTGCAATGTCATCTGCGTAAATAAAATTAGTAGCTGTTGTTGGTGGCAAGTCATGAATGTACAGATTGAATAGAACTGGGGCCAAAACTGATCCTTGGGGTAGACCATTATTTAGTTTCCTTTTGCGTCTTTTAGCATCATCTAGAAATACTACGAACTCTCTTTCACAAAGCATGTTAGAGATAAGATTTGCAATTTCCAAACAGGGGATAGCTTCCAGCCCTTTGAGGATCAGCCCATGTCGCCAGACAGTATCATATGCGCTAGTCAGGTCGATAAAGACAGCTGTTGATTTTAGCTTCTTTTGAAACCCTGCTTCAATGCGAGTGGTGAGGGCCAAGACTTGATCAGTACAGCTTCGGTTTTTCCTGAATCCAGCTTGTTCTGATGGGGTTACAGCTTCAATGAGTGGTGCTATCCTGGCAAGAAGGACTCGTTCTAAAAGTAGTCGCATATGACGTGTAACATCTGACATGTTATCCTACTCGTATACTACACAACTTGGACATTCTTAAAATGTTAATTTTCTCTCCATTTTCATACTGGTACTATGATGAATGTATAGATTGAATTGGAGATATGATACTGTCACATTTCTGGCGCAGCGGTCAAGCTGTTAGTCTCTCACCAAGGTAGACCGGGTTTGATTCCCGGTCAATACATGTGAGATTTTCAAATTGAAATGCCATGTCCTGTGGTTCGCATTCCACGTGAATGGGAGTTACCGTGGATCATGATCGTGTGATTAACGGACACGCAAAACTACAAGCTTCATTCTTTCTTTTTACATTAATAATTCATAATAACAAAGTGACACACAACGTCGACAGTACTCTCAAATACTGTGGGCACATTCCTCAATAACTATAACATTCATTATTCTCAAGACTCTCAAAACATGGCTTCCTACAATCATGAAATGACCTAGTCTCACATATGATGAAAATACAGCTTTTATTCCACTCATATAACAACATTCTGTTATGCATTTAATATTTGACTCCTCACCCACAGCTTGACAATAATGCCGCTTACTTAAATGTCATATGTCATCTTTGTCCTACCCCATGTGATATTCAACCTTGAACGTGAAGCTTCATAAACTGCTCAATGACAAATGAAAGTCGGTGAAACATTTGCCACTGTGCTCGTCAAACCAGTGCCTGCTAAATGCACTGCCTACTGTATTGCCATAACATTCTCGCGCTACAGAGCACACACTGCCTTGTTTCCAATACACACATTTTCAATTGTACATCCAGCTGGCAGTGCGTCTTCACTTCCGTCCGATCCACTTCCGTTCGATCCACTTCCATCTCATTTTTCTGTCAGTGCGTCTTCACTTCCGTCCGATCCACTTCCGTTCGATTCACTTCCGCCCGATTCACTTCCGTCCCCAATTTTCAAAATCACTCCCACAAAACTATCCAGCAACCGAGCGGAAAGATGTTACACATCAATAAACTTTTCTCAGAGCATCAATCTCCCATCTCACAGCCACCTAGATCCGTATTGGTTTCAAACCCATTACAAGTTCTGCATTCTGCCGTGTCGCTTCTAGTCCATTTTATAACATATGACACAAGGCCACTAGACAACTGCCTAAGTACTTCATCCACACTATATATCTGGGCACTTTCCGATTATAAAAACATAAACTATAACTATATACATATACAATAATAAACAGTGATGAGGAGTGTCTGTGCATATCTATGATCTGTCACACATTGAAACAAATATAGCTACCTATTTGTAGAGATTTTTTCTCTGAATCATGTATTACTTTCAAAATTTAAGTTTTGTTTGAGTTAGGTCTGAGGTCTTCCTCTGTTCTAAATTTTTAATCGGCATCCTGCTGGGTAAAAACTTAGTTTTCCTTAAGTGCAACAATTGGTATTCGTATAAGATTTTCACAAAAAACAATAACAACATCGCTAAAATCATTAAAAATACTTTGTCTCGTCACTCTCTGGGAGCATTCGGTTGGTTTGCCAGAGATCAAACAGTTCCCAGAAATAAAAAATAACACGGCAAATTCAAATTATTTCAACCTTTCAAAACGTTCAACAAAATCTAACCCTTTTGAAGGGAAAAACAGTAAATCGTTTTCCTTTAGCATACTTTGTCTTGCCAGACTACCACCAGTCCCCATAGTACTGGACTATCGGCTCGGGAGGGAAAGAGCACTTCTCAAGCGCTTGCAGGCAACCTCAATTCATGCTGCGCTCTCCGCTTGCCTTGTGCGGGTCCCCTCTAAAGTTAGACATCTCATAAGTTTTGCACGGCGAAATTCCTTTTTACATATACATTTACTTAAAGTTTTGTGCTGGTTTCTCATCCTATCTGCCAATACTTGTCTCTACGCCGAAACTCACCTCCTTTTCTCTCTTATCATCTTCCCTTAGGTAGTGTTAATCCTCAGCAAAAACCTACCATTACTCCTCTTTTTAATCATATTTTTCAATTCGTTTGTAAATTACATGTGTCAGCGCTGTAGTTAGTAAACAGCCGTCTCCCTATTCATTATTATCATCATCATTACGGGAAAATGACCTGAATGTTACGTCCATTACACTGTACTACTTATAACCCCCACTACCACCACCACCACCCCCACAATTCTTTTTTTCTGTTAGTTTAAATATCATGTGCCAGTTCTGTAGTAGTATTCATTATCATCCATAAAACAAATAAATCCACTGGGAGAAGCCGGGCATTGCTGCTAGTATTATATAATATACTTATAACATCACATATTTCAACACTCGACTACAGCGATTAAAGTTCTTTGTCCTTGATCCGCGGCTCTATTAGTGTGTATATATATAATTCAGGTGAGGATTCTATCAATCAACGTACAGCAAGTTATATTTCAACAAGCTACAACAACCAACATTCAATTATACTCCTTGAAGAGGACAAAGAGTTATAACTATACTCATGCATTTAGGAGAAGGTAGGCTATATGTTCCTTACTGAACATCTTGTTAAGATTTAGAAAGTTAACACCCAACACACTTATTTCAGAATCGCATTAAGATTTTGAAGCACTACCTTTTACCTCAATAGAAGCCCAAATTCATCTCAACATGACTGGCTGCGTGGTGCAGTGGTAACGTTCACGTCTGCTGTTCCCAAGGTTGCAGGATTCAAACCTGACGCATTCAGTTGGCATTTGAGGGGGGGGGGTAAATGGGAGGGAGCCGTGTCAGTAGATTTACTGGCACGTTAAAGATCCCTTTCAGGGCAAAATTTCGACACCTCGGCGTCTCTAAGAGCCAGAGTAGTTAAAAGGGTCGGAAACACAGTAACATTATTATTATTATTCTTGCATCGTTATGCCCGACTCAGGAGCACGGTTGAACCTATTTAGCTGATGTGTTGGCCTTCTTTTCCTTCCAAAATCTCTTCATCCTCTCGCTGAGCGCCTTTCTTCGGTCTTCTGTCCAAGTTATGGTGGCCCTGGTGTTGGGTTTGTCTTCAAATTGGTGATTGTCGATTAGGGTTCTGAATTTGCATCTGTCCTGTATAATATTGTCTGAAATGTTGATTTCCTGGAGATCTGTTTCAATTTCACGTAGCCAGCTGTTCTTGGTTTTTAGTGAGAGGGCCAAGTTGAGAATTCTTTTAGTCAATCTGCCATTGTTCATTCTGATAATGTGCCCGTAAAATTTCAATCGTCTTTTCCGAAAAGTATGAGACATTTTTTTCACGTTGGCGATATATTTCCTGGATGACTTTTTCCTCCAGATTCCCTCTATAAAAACTGGGCCAAAAATTTTTCGTAAAATTTTCATTTCTTGTTTTTCAATCTCTTTGGTTAAAGATTTGCCACTAAGGTTTCTGATGCATATAACGCCTCCGGTTTGATTACTGTATTATAATGTCTAAGTTTTGCTTTCCGAGATATTGATTTTTTGTTATACCTATTCCAAGTGATTCTGTAAGCTTTCTGTAATTTGGAAATTCTCTCTTTATTTGCTTCACGGTTTCAACCAGAGGGCTGAATAATTTCTCCCAGATATTTGAAATCGTTCACTTGAAAGATTTTGCCGAATGTAGTTCTCATAGGTTGTCCGTCTAAGTATCGTGAGGCTCCTTCCATGTACTGAGTTTTCTCATAAGAAATTTGAAGTCCCGTTTCGATGGCAATTTCATGTAATTTCTCAATGGAATGAATTGCATATTGCCTGTTATTAAAAAGGATTGCTATGTCATCAGCAAAGGCCAAACAATGTACATGAATTCTATGTTTGAGTAGTCTGCCAAGGGTTACTCCCTTAGTTTCCTTTTCCCAGGTCCTGATTATCTTCTCAAGTACGAGGTTGAACAGTAACGGAGATAATCCGTCTCCTTGGCGGACCCCAGTGTTAATTGCAAAAGGCTCAGATATTTCGCCGAGGAATTTAACTTTTGAAGTAGTGCCAGTTAATGTTTGTCTGATTAATTCTCTTGTTTTTCTATCCACTTGAAATTCTTCTAGAGTATTGAAAAGTGTTTGACGATCTATAGAGTCATATGCTTTTCTGAAATCAACAAAGGTAATGACTGTCTGTCTGGTTTTGCGCATTTGTAGGATAGTTTTGAGATTAAGAATTTGTTCCGTACATGATCTTCCTTTTCGGAAACCTGCCTGGTATTCTCCAATCAGACGGTCTGTTTGTTTCTCAAGTCTAGTGAGCAGGGCTTTGGAGAAAATTTTATAAATAACTGGTATCAAGAAAATTCCTCTATAATTATTGATGTTGGTTTTATCCCCTTTCTTGTGCAGTGGATGGATTAGCGCACATTTCCAATCCTCAGGTATTTCTTCGGTGATCCAGATGTTCTCAAGAATTGAGTGGATTTTCCGGGCTACGTTCTCACCACCTATCTTCAGCATTTCGGCAATTATACCATCTTCCCCCGGGGCTTTATTATTTTTGAGTCCATGGATTATTTCTTTAATTTCTTCCAATGTTGGGGGTTCTGAATCTTGGTTGGATGTTTTTTTTTTTTCAAAGATGAGTTGTTCTTTAGGGGATTCACAGTTTAAAAGATCCTTGAAATAATCTGCTAGAAGTTTGCAATTTTCTTGATTATTTGTTTCCAATATCCCATCCGGGCGTTTGAAGCAAAGACTGGGTGCCTGATAATTTGATAATTCTTCTCTGAATGTTTTGTAGAAGTTTCGTGTATTGTTTTTAGTAAAATATTGTTCAATTTCAGCCAATCTGTAGTGATCGTACTTGCGTTTTTCAGATCTGATGATTTTAGAGGTTTGTTTCTGTACTTTGGTGAATTCGTGCCAATTTTGTTCCGTTTTGTGAGAATTCCAATTCTGCCAGGCTTTAATTCTGAAGTTTATAGCCTTGTCACAGGTTTCGTTCCACCACCTATGCTTGCGTTTCCTGGGCGGTGTGCCAATATTTTGAGAAGATTTCGAAAGTATATCTTTGAGTTCTAACCAGCCAGAAGAATCGTGAGTAGGGATACTTTCTTGGAAAGTACTGGCGTTCTGTTTAAGAAATTCTGGATCGACGCGCAGATTTTTTGTTATTTTTGGTTTGGACCTGTTTGGTTGAAATTTTACCTTGATTAAGGATAGATGGTGGTCAGAGTCAATGACTCCTTTCTTGACTTTGACATTCATAATTTCTTTTTGATTCTTTTTGGAAATAGCCACATGATCTATTTGAAATTCTCCTAAGTGAAAATTAGGGGATCTCCAGGTCTTTTTCTTGTGTGGAAGTGCCAGGATATGTGTTGACATTAGTTTGAGATCAAAAGTTTGCAAAAATCAAGTAATCTTTCTCCATTTTTATTAGTTCTATTGTGTGCTGGATATAGTCCTACAATGGTCCTGAATTTGCTTTCTCTACCAATTTGGGCATTAAAATCTCCCAAGAGGATTTTTATGTGATGATTTGGAATGATGGCTGTAGTTTCTTCCAGCAGTTTCCAGAAGTCTTCCACCTTTTGTGGATCTTTACGATTGTAGTTGTTGGTGGGTCCATGCGCATTAATAAGCGTATAAGCTTTGTTTCCTGATTTAACAGATAGTGTTGAAATTCTTTCAGAAGGCGAGGAAAAGTTAAGCACTGAGTTTATAATGTTTTTTCTGACAGCGAATCCAGTGCCAAATTGCAGTGGCTTCATATGGAGGGAGATTGCTGGCTTGCCTTTATAAATTCTATAATTTCCTGATTCAAAATGATTTTCATCCGTGTATCTGGTTTCCTGTAGTGCTAAAATTTGGATGTTGAAGTTATCCAACATGTCTGTTAATTGTTTTAACTTGCCAGTTTTCCGAAGTGTGTTGATGTTTAAGCTACCAATGAAAAGTTTTGCATTTTGGGCGAAGAGATTTGGGAAGCTCCGATACATTCCCGCATGATGTTCTCGGTCCCCCAGAATCCGATGACCGAGAAAAATAACTAGTATGTCTACTAGGGCCTGGGGTAGTTATATTGTAGGTTGTTTCCATCATGCTAACAAGTTGAAAGTAGTGGGGACATCGATCTATGTCGGTGTCATGGTTACAACTGAAGTAGTGAGCTTCAGAGGTTGCTGAAGATGTTGTCAAGCTGTGCCTGTTTTTGGTCCGCGAGAGGTATTTTATTTCCCTCAAACCCTCCGGACAAGTCCGGCGAGCCTCCCTATCCGCCACCTGGGACGCGCCCGATAGGGGAACATGCTGAAACCCCCACGGGGTTATTATTATTATTATTATTATTATTATTATTATTATTATTAACTCAACATGCCTTTGAAGTTTCATGTCATATTTGTGATAATAGCCTTGTCACTTTAACCTATTTGCTACAGATGTTCTTTTAGTAGACTGATATTATTACAGTAGTTCTGACTTCCACAATATTGTTTGGTCTCCGAACTTATCGGACACCAATATCACAGAACACTTGTGGGACTGAATGGAAATTCACATTAGATGACAGAACACACCAATCATGCCAATAGCGTACGTGCAATAAAGGCTGTATTTACCCACATCCTGACATAATTTGGTTGACTTTTTCTTGGATGAAATGCGAATAGGATATTCCCAATTCGTTGTCTACCCACTGTGGAGATTCATCCCAGCTTTAATTTTATTTCATAAATTAATTATGTTCCTGTTTGTAGGTTACTGAACTGAAATTATGATATTGATACAAACAGTCTACAAAGTAGCAGACATTGAATAAGACGATAAACTTGTTGTTAATTCATTTTAGAGTTTTGGGACATCATGGTCAAATGTCCCATGTAGTTGGGTGTGTGTTGAACTTGTTTGATAACTAGGAGGGTGGTTCCGAATGAGTCTATTTATTTCACAAGAAATAAAGTAGAGGTGTAGAAAAGTCTGAGTGAGTTCTCAGTTGTGATCTACAGTATTCTGCAAGAAAGAAGTTAGTATAGTGACGAAACTCTCGACATCGCTCAGTAATTAGACCAACCTTGCTGTCTGGGAGCAAGAGCTGGGTAGGTTCAGAATATTTGATACATAAGCTAGAGGTAACTGATATGAGGGTAGCACGAATGATTGCTGGGACAAATAGATGGGAGCAATGGCAGGAAGGTACTCGTAATGAAGAGATAAAGGCCAAGTTAGAAAGGAATACGCCAGATAAAGCTGTTAGTGTATGCCGACTCAGATGGAGGGGTCAAGTGATGAGAATGGGGCAGGAGAGATTACCTAAGAGGTTAATGAGTTTGACTGTTGAGGGCAAGAGGAGTAGAGGTAGATCTAGGAGGTGATGGTTAGATTCAGTGTTTAACGATTTCAAAGTGAGAGGTGTAGAAGCAGAGGATGCCGCAGTGTTGGGTTGATCATGGAGGTGACTTGTTCGCAAACAGAGGCTTGCAGACTAGACTGGACGCTGAAAGGCAAAACAAAAGTCTCAAGTGAAAATTAAAAAAATATTGAACAAGAAGCTGTATCACGAAGTGATAAAACACATTGTCACTCATTACAGAAGAAAATCCTTAAATCCTTTTATTCTCATCATTGATGCCCTAAAATTCAAATTCTTGGAATCTAACTTCGGAATCAATTTGAAGATTAATGAGTCTGCCTTCACAGAGTAGTCCTCAGATGGCTCGTTCGTGTGAATGTGCAGACCATCACATGTTTAGCTTGAAATCTGTCCTAATTTACGCTAGGTTTCAGCGAGATCAGGAGCTCTTCTGGAAACAGATTATTTCCGTTGAAATAATCACACTCAACTCATAAATCTCAGTTTCAAAACGTCAGGTAACGATATTCTTTGAAATTAGAACACTTAACTACTTCTCGTAAATCTGTTTCAGTAGCCTGGGAAAACATTCTCAACACACACGTTTCTACCAGAAACGATAGCAAATAGTAGGTATTAGAGGATTTTCAAAGCGTCGGTAAACAAGCGTAAGAAACTTGATTTGAAACAGGTACCAGTTCTCGGAGATATTCCAGTTTGGATAGGAAACTGGCAACTTTAAATCTATCATGCACATTTCTATTCATCTGATTCAAAACATAACGCAGATTGGATAAGAAAGTTAAAGGCAAGTACCAACATACGAAACTAAAGTAATCTCATCGAACACAAAAATTGCTCACCATTTTCAAAGAACACACTAGTCGCTTTGGAGCGATGTAGATGTTGTGGCACTGGTACCTGGTCATGATGATACTGGTGTAGGAGGTATGGCAAAATTCCTGATGCGTTGTTCCGCTGGAACAGGCAGGCCCTTGGGTGTAGTCGAGAACTTTTGAAGTCCACCACCTTTGAGGGAGTTCATCTTCGTCCGGTTACTGGTCATCTGGCAGATGGCCGTTGGAAGGGCGCCCCTCTAAAAAAGGAGATCCTCTCTTATATATCTCTAGGTATAAGTCCTAAGCTTGTTTACTAGATAGTAAACAGAATTTAAAAAACGAAAACATCCAACGAGTAACCGTTGAGCAATATTTGAAAATGAGTCCGTTGTCGGGATTCGAACCGGAATCTACTGCTGTCCGCGCAGGGGCGTGTGACCACTTAAACCACCTACACTACCATTACCACGGAACAACCAACAATCCATTTCCAAGTCGTAAATGAAGAGCGCATAGTGGAATATCGCAGAGAAGGCGGTGGTGAAACACCTATGTTAACCCGTGTGTTAAAGTCGGATCGGGTGAATTTGTTTTAGAATCATAGAAATGATCCTCCCTTCTAGACCATTCCGCCCCAATAGGGACGACGTGCAGTACGGCTACGATGAGCAGCTGCAGCAAGTCTATAGAACCGAGATTCGAATCCTGCCGCTGACAATGGCTATCCTGAGTGTGCTTTTCCCCGGCGTTTTCCACACTCTCTCCAGGAAAATGCCGGAAAATACTTTATTTCAAGTCCCGGGGCACCTACCACTTCCCTACAAAGACGCACTGCAACAGTCACAGATGTACAGGTTAACAGACAAGTTCACAACACTCACCTCAGTACACGGGGCTGAAGACCAAGATGCCCCAAGCCCTTAAAAGGAATTAAACGAACTGGTATTGCTCCATATTAATGTAATGGCAGCATTTAGTTGAAATGCTGAAGACTTGTAATGTGAGTCAAACAAGTAATTAACCTAACTGACCAGCATCTTACGTTTTCCTTAAATTTGCATGGCTTGGGTGTTCTCTGACGATATAATTAGGGGAATCCCTGCTCTCTCTAATCACAAGTCTCGTTCTTGACGGCGTAGGAGTAACTGTGCAATAATTTATAATGGGTTATATAGATAATATAATAATAACCCTAGGCACTACAGCCCATGAAGGGCCTAGGCCTACGAAGCGACCGCTGCCCAGCCATTAGACCTGCAGATATTGGGGTGACGTGTGATCAGCGCATCGGGTCCCCTCGGCCGTTAATCTTGTTTTCGTGATCGGGGCGCTGCCTCACTGTCAGACAGCTACTCGATTGTCCTAAAGAGGCTGAGTGCACCCCTTTCCAGCCCTCACATCAGTTTCTTAAATCCCTGACGGAGCCGGGAATCGAATCCGGGGCCTCTGGGTGAGAGGCAGGCGCGCTACCCCATCACCACGAGGCCGGTACATAAAGGGTTATTTTCTTGCATAAATGTCGATGAATTATCTCTAATTAATCCTCTCTTGTATGTATTTTTTTTTATTGGCTTATTATCAACATACTCCCATTGTGGTCGTGGCTAATATCTCTGTCTCCCTTATCCTAGACAAGCAACCCGCCCCGGCTTCACCCGGGAACAGTTATGAATGCATTACGTGATGAGTGCTTTTCTTTTTTCGATGTCAATGAACTACGACCTATGTCCATTTTACGTCTCGGCGTGATGGGTTAAAATCACTGACTGGACTATTTATGGAGATGCCCGTGCAACGAATTCTTGTCAGACATAATTTAAGAATGGCGACTTGCATGAAACACAAATCCCGCCTTCCGTCCAATCTTAACTTGACTGTGTATTTTGCGGAACGAAAAGTTCACAGGCAAAATGAAGAAAAGCCGACTTGCACTTCCAGGGAAACTCCAAACACAACCACTCTTCTCTGAAGTCTTAACTCAACACGACTGGACAGTTTGCTGCTGTATCTGAGGGTAATAGGCTCGCCCGCTAGCTAGGCTGTAACTGGGGTGATAGGCTCACCCCTAGGTAGCTCGTTAACTGTCGCCTCAATAATTGAATGGAGATTGTTGGAAGAAATGAAAACTTAAAAACACTTATAGTGGGCGATGTATTGAAGGTAGAGATATGCTCCACGGACTTTATTGTAGAACTTTTAATGCTGTACAATTCTTACACTCATAGTATACTGTATTGATATGTTTAACGGTTTGCCCAGCGCAAGCTTAAGAAGAGCACGGACGCCAGGTTTTATCATTAATGATCTTGTCGACTTCATCGTTATGCTTTGGTCTACCATTATGCGTTACGGTTACGGCGTGTTTGACGTCATCATGTTGTTCAGTGCATATGCACTGAGTCTGAGTTTACTCTTGGGTTCTGGCATTATGCGATATGGAGACGGCGATTGCGTGGCGTCATGCAGCAGAGTGCACCTCCCACTGTCCGTTTCCCGCGCGGGAAGCCTAAGTAAAAGCGTAATGGAGTCTGTTGAGTCTGAGTTTACTCCTGGGGGTTTGGCGTAATGCGATACGGAGACAGCGAGTGCGTGACGTCATGCAGCAGAGTGCACCTCCCGCTCTCCATTCCCCGCGCGGGAAGCCTAAGTTAATGGGTAATGGAGTCTGTTGAAAGAGTCCTGGAAGCCCTCCTGAGCCTTTCTAACATGTGTAGCATTTGTAGCATGCGTCATTTGAAAAGATATAAAGTCTAGTCTCTCAGACTGACTGTATTTTTATTTCGACCTTTTCACTGAAATGGTTACTGCTTGGCTTCCTTTCATCATAAATAAATTATTTTGTACAGAAAGCTTCCTCGAGATATCCTTTACAGAATGGTGAAAACCGCATCCAAATCCATCTAGTGGTTCTCGAGATTACCCGTGACATCCAAGAATCGAGGACTTGGTTTTATACTAAGTAGAGAAGCTGTCTTTGTCATAAACACATTAAGAGAACTTCGTTTCCTCTCTCCTCGGGGATTCACTGGCTGCTCTGCTTGTTGTGGCTGAGTTGTTTGGACAAGTGTCCCTCAGGCGCCAGCTCTGTCCCATCATCTGGGTTTTAAAATAAATAATTCGTGTACATCCAAGCAAGCACGCCAAAAATAACACAACTTTTTGTGCAGAATATAAAGAAATATGTATTTATGACTAAATCAAGTGCACATTTTGCGGCATTAGAAGAGTTAGTTAGTTAGTTAGTTAGTTAGTTAGTTAGTTAATTATCGTTGTTTTAAGGGGCGGAACTATGAGGTCTTCTGCCCCTGGCATTAGAAGAAATATTACTATTTAATTATTAAATAAATATATGACTTTGCATCATTGACACTGTCCGCGAAGTACTGTGAAGAAAATACACCACATAGGTCATGCTAAAGACGTAGGTAATATTGTAATTATGTGAAAAAGCATTATTTGGCAAAATGGTTGGTCTGGATAAAGAGTAATGATGGGTGTGCACTCCCACGCTGCGTGAAGAAACTCAGGCTACCATGTATGGCTAACGCGACCCGGCTACCTAGTAATTGTCCAGACTACTCCGCATTTTCTTGCAAGATGACTCTATGTGTCCATAATTGACGCGTAAAATGGCAAATAAAGCTGGTATTTTACTATATAAGTCGTGGTTTAAAATGGGATGGCGGCCGGGAAATGGCGGTTAGACGTATGGTTTCACTTGTTTTCGCCTTTAATAGATCTACACGTTTTCTACATATTCTCTGCAAAATAGTTCCATTATCGTTGGCATGTTTGCTTGGATGTCTTAATGCAATATACGAGGGAAGTTCCGAAAGTAAGTTTCGTCATTTTATTGTACGAGCAGATGGTACACAAGGTGACACAAACAATCACCATAAGAATCCTCACCCGTGGCTGGTTCCACGACGGAAGGAGCGTGAGTGGAGGGGGGGGGGGATGACGCATGCGCAGAACGCTGACGAAATAGAGGAGCAGCAGACTGACGTGCCCGATATCATTTGGTCGGTCGCTGTTGTTGCATGTTCAATGAAGGACGGTAGAGTAGGGAAGATGAAGATCGAAGTGGGGTCCCTCCATATCCACGAAGGAAAACAGCATTGCTCGAGTACAGGACATGGTGACAGACAGACGGCACGTCCACACTGAGTATTGGTTTTGCCCGGGCCCATCACATGATCCATGATGTGTTGGGTTACCGAAAAGTGTCCACAAGATGGGGACCGAGAAACCTGACCTCGGAACAGACTGTGCTACAATTCCTTGCATCGCAGGGCACCGAGTTTTACCAGAGTGTTCTTTTTCTTTCAACTGATTACACGCTACGACATGTGTCTCAATGTCGGTGGCGACTATGTCGAATAATAGTGCAAGGTGTATAGTTCATGATGCCTTGGTGAATATCAGTTTGACAATAAAGGGTCCCTGAAAAAAGATGACGAAATTTATTTTCAGAACTTCCTTCGTATGTATTAATTCTTTATTACAAGTCGCACGTAGCCTTCAGGCATTGCCCATAATTCTAAAATACATACTGTACATCCACACGAAGGATGATCAGAAACTAAGGTTACAAAGCGTACAGTGACACGTGTAGGCCTACAGTGTTATTCATACAACCATTACAACCAAATGATAGTATATACATTACGTTATATTTCGACATATTCTCCACATCGGTTTAGGCACTTGCCGCTTCTTGGGATGAGTTTCAATATTCCCTCATGGTAAAACTCTTGTCCTTGCGTGTTCAGCCACGTTATCGTGAAGTGTTTCACCTCCTCGTCTGAAGAGAATCGTCGACCTCCTAAGTGCTCCTTCAAGTGAGTAAAGAGATGAAAGTCACTTGAAGCGAAGTACGTGCTGTAGGGAGGGTGGTTAATAATGTCCCAGCAAAACAGCTTCAACAACGTGGTGGTCTTCTGGACTGTATGAGGTCGCGCGATATAATGAAGGAAGATGTCCTCGGTGAGAAGTCCTGGCCACAGTTACATGTTTCGCCCTCAGGAATCGAATAACTAAGCATATCTCTTGGCGAGAGCCTCCGTGGCTTAGGCAGCAGAACGCCGGCCTCTAACCGCTGGGCCCGTGGTTCAAATCCCGGTCACTCCATGTGAGACTTGTGCTGGACAAAGCGGAGGCAGACAGGTTTTTCTCCGGGTACTCTGGTTTACCCTGTCACAAATTTCATTCCAGCAACACTCTCCACTGTCATTTCTTTTTATCTGTCATTCATTTAACCATTGCCCTAGGGGAGTGCGACAGGCTTCGGCAGCCGGCACAGTTCATATCCTCGCCGCTAGATGGGGGCTTCATTCATTCCATTCCTTGACCCAGTCGGACGACAGGAAACAGGCTGTGGATTTTCATTTTCATCTCTTCGCGAGTCCAGTATTCCAAACGAGTCGCTATTAGTTGTTTACCTACAACTAGCGCTGTAGGTGGCGGGTGGCTGCAACTCTGCACAGTCACATACCGTATGTATTCGAATTACCCCACACTACTAATTTCTCTATAGCTGTCGAACTCCAGGAATATCCGCCATGCAACCTTAGTTTTTGGTCACCCATCGTACATACACATGCACACGGACATCTCGTAAGTCTACTTATATCTTTTGAAAAATTGGAAAATGGTCTAATATAGGGAGATTGAGCCCAAGGAAGCCGTTAAATTGAGTTATATATATAGGCTACAGAAAAGCCTCCGTGGCTTAGGCGGCAGCATGCCGGCCTCTCACCGCTGGGTCCGTGGTTCAAATCCCGGTCACTCCATGTGAGATCTGTGCTGGACAGAACGGAGGCAGACAGGTTTTTCTCCGGGTACTCCGGTTTTCCCTGTCACAATTTCATTCCAGAAACACTCTCCACTATCATTTCATTTCATCTGTCATTCATTTAATCATTGCCCCAGAGGAGTGCGTCAGTCCTCGGCAGCCGGCACAGTCCATATCCTCGCCGCTAGATGGGGGCTTCATTCATTCCTTTCCTGACCCGGTCGGAGACTGGAAGCAGGCTGTGGATTTTCAATAGGCTACAGACAGGCGCAACGATAAAAAAAAAAAAAAAAGCCATCAAATTTGGTACAGAGCAAAGGGCACCTCAAGGTCATGTTTTATATCACCACTACTGTGCCCGTTTAGACCGGAGTCCGCACGACCACATATGCATTTTACCAATAATCAGTCAGCACGAGAGTCAAAATATCCCGGAGCGCCAGATGGGTTAAAGCAAATCGCAAAAACGATATCAAATGAAAAAAAGCTTTACTGATTTTTGGCTCAATGCAACAATAAGGATAGAAGGAGATTCAATTGGGAGTAACACATCAAGTAAAATTATCTCAGTTTATTTTGAATTTAAAATTGACTGCAAAAATGCTCAAAGTAGCATCACTCACGTGTGGCGACCCACACTCCTATTTACACAATGTACAGAAATTTTCCAAACACATTTGACAATTATTTTTTGGAAACACAAGTCTGATTGTTAGTCCTGTAGACTGTGTTCCAAAATTATTTTCATTTATTTGTGATTAAATCCAGTTCAAATTTAATTGTCTCTACTGGAAATATCGTAGTTCACTGTTTGAATTTTTACATAATATTAACACTCGTAGAATAAATGTTCATAGAATTTTTAACTTTCACTTATTTTTCCAGTTTAAAACATATTGTCAAAAATATTGTTATTATTGAAGCAACACAAATTATTTACACATATTAATAACATCTGAAAAGTATTTGATCTTGAGCATAGCATCGAAGAACTGTGCGAAGCACAACAAAATTTAATTGTTCTTCTGACATTAAATGTTTCGAGAAGTGACTCGATTATGAACTTCAAGTTCCTAACAAAATATATGATTTCTGAATCATCAACTTGATCAATAAATTGTTGAACCATTCAACTATTCAATTTTCCACTTGGAATCATCATTATAGAAAATATTTATATTCATGGCCATTTTTAGCAATTTTCACAACTTGCAATTCTTCGACAGAATGCGGAAATAAGAATTGTAGTTTCATAATGAATTCATTTAGTTCATGGCACTAGGATTGAAATTATCCTTCAAATTATTCGTGGTTAAAGAATTATTTTTAATTGGCAGTGGCCCATTCTATTATTTGTGTAAGAACACAATATTACAACAACAACGGCAAAGGTCTTCCTCTGAAGAAGAATAAACTACTATCATGACAAATCCGGGTTCTAGCAAAATCAAAGTCCTAAATGGAATTCGTAAACAAGGTTGAAATAAGAACTGATGGTTTCTAAGAAATAACCTTCGGGTCATTCATACGACGAAATGTGTAGTTCCAATACTCCTTCTATAAACCTGAGCCATCGAACCTGCTATTTGATTGATGCTCGAAAAAACCTCTTCATTCCTGCGACTTAAACATGCGCACCTGGGAATGGCATTTCAACTACTCCACACATAAATTTTCTTTCCAAAATTTATACAATAAATCAAGCCTCTGCTTGTTATCAACACTGGAAGATTAATAAACTTACAAGTTTATTTTATTTTACCATTCAGTTCAACCCGTGAATTTACCATACTTATGAAAATCTTTATTTCACTTTCGAGTGTATTTACGTCATAATTTTATATAAATACAAAAATATCCTATTTGATACAAATATCATTTGCTTCCCGTTTCATGCCTCTCCGTGTTATCTGAAAAATATCCTTTGCTCATTGCAAATATCAACTGTTCAACCAGAACTGAAATGTTGGTTGAATGCGGGCTTGCGCTAACCACTCTCCTTCGGAAAATCTCCTGTTCCAGACTAGAAATGATTAAACTACTTCATAGGCTCTCTCTCAATACATACGATTATTATAAAATATAATATCCAAGAATTATTTAGAAAAATTATAAAAATTATTATTATTATTATTAGTGGATTATTATTATTATTATTAGTTATATTATTTTAAATATGTTTAATTATCATCTCATTATGTGAGAATCCACATGTTCGAACCTTCGAATATGGAAAAAGTATCCATTCCTCAACAAAAATAATTATTAACTTTTACAGTTACATCGGCTGATTACCGTGATTTCCCCAAAATATGAAATATTCAAATAAATGCTCGATATGCTCGGTCATCGATCCTAAACTGTTCTGAGTGCTGAAAATACTCAGAATAACTCTAACAAATCTTGCGTAAATCATTGCAAGATTTAAATACGAAGAAAAATAAATGTGTTGGTCATCTGCCGAAAAATAGTTTGTTCCAATTAGCTAGGCATAATATAATTCAAATGTGGCTTACATTTCTTGATGGTCTTGAAGCGTAGCGAACCTGGTTTGTACCAGATTTATCCATAAACATGCCCTATCGGACAAGCATGTATAATCCTTGTATCGGCCGCCATTATATACCCACAATCCGTCTAGTCAGACATAGTGGTAGAATCTTTTGACGTTTGAAGTAACTGTTGATCCATTTTAATTTGGGCTTCTATCAAAGCCATAACAGTTTGTTTAAATGGGGTCAGATCTAAGTGATCTATTCTTAGATATGTCAGTTGTAACATAACTCGCGGTAATCTTATCAATACAAGAAGACACTGACAGTCTAACCAATCAACGGCTGTTCTGAAGATCGTTCCCTGGGCATGGTTTATCACCATCTACCATGCGCTAAGCAACCTGTAGTTTCCCTTGCGTAGACTAATGAATACCACCGTGATAGACTGGTCTTCAATGTACTGATAGATCGAAGTGGTTATTAAGTTACAAATATGAAAACTGACTAAAATGGATTTAAAATATCCAAGTATTAGGTTATTACTGGACTGTGACAAAGTACTAATTCTAGACAAAGTCTAGCATATGTCCATGTAGAAATATAAATATTTCCACCAATGTCTGTAGAAAATAATCAATCACCTCAGTGATTCCCCTCGCCGGAAACTTACTAAGTTCCACTTCGTAGCGCAGCACTTTTGTGACTATCACAACTTTGAAAATAACTTCTGCGTAGATCCGGCAACCATGTGCCTTGGCTCAGCGTAGCAGCAGCTTGCTAAGCAAGTGCTTGTGTCGAAGTGAGCTATCGATGCCTCGGCCGGCCGGCTTTTATTCAAAACTGCCAGAGTCACGCGTCATCAGCTGATATCTGGAAATCCTCATATCTCTGGTATCCCTGGTCAGATTTACTTGATACTAATTGCATTCTCTTTCATTTGGCCGTGCCAGTAATCTGATCCAAGTCTCAAGTCTCTACTCCATGGTTAACTATTTAATCAATAAATAGCCTCGACCTCTGCTATTACTCGCTACGTCACTTGACATGCAAGTATCGGTATATTCTTTCCAATTGCTTCGAGAAGCAATGTAGCGCGATATTCAAATATCTCAACTTTCAAAAGCGGCTACAGCCTTTCCCTTGATATCTAGGTGTCTGAATCTTGGAATACCCATTCCTAGAGTTGGGCACATCCACCCCACACCTAGCAAAAAATAAAAATTGAAAAATTTTTATTTTTCCTATCTACACATTAAATCATCTGGTTCTTGAATAATAAATCTTCAAATTCGATGCATTATAAGTTCCCACGATGTTACCAGTTCGTGTATCGGCGATATCATAGCTTCCATTATTGTTTACTTCCACAATGTTCAAAATCTTTAATTTCACCAGGTTTAATATCAAAAATATCGTGATACTCTTCCAAAATTTTCCCTAGCTCTGGGGACTCCTTCTCAGTGTAGACTTCTCTTCCTTCAGCTTCATGAAAAATCAGAGACCATTGAGCATCTCCCTCGATGTCTTCCTCTTCTTTTCCCTCGAAGTTAATCTCTTCGGTATTCTTGAATCTGATCGTCTCTGTCTTCATATCTATCACTGCTTGATATTTCTGAATGAAATCTGCTCCCAATATCATGTCAAAAGCCATGTCCTTCATTACTACAAACACATGTCGGAAATCATGTCCTCCAATCGTAATACATAAGTATAATTGTGTTTTACACAGAGATATTTTATTGGGTATTATTCCTTGGATCTTAATTCCTGATACTGGAATCTCCTCTAAATTCTCTTTGAGCTTCCACAGAATATAAAGCTTCTCACTCACAAGACGAAGCATAGCCCCAGTATCAATCAAAGTATCGACAGGCATACCGAATACTTCGCATGATATGATTGGCATTCTAATTCTTGTACCCATTTCTTTCCGTTCGTCATTCTGTTGAATTAAGTCATCATCCTCTGCTTGCCATTTAATAATTCTGGAAGTGAAAGTGTTCAAAATTCTATCTTCTACTGTGAATTCGAAGTTTTTTTTTCGTTACCATTCCCCCGGGATTGTTGTGTTCCCGATGGACCTGGTTCATTGGGCCTCTGCTCCAAAAACTGCAAGTTATCTTGGTGTCTTGCTTCCAAGTTTTTCCTCGTCTCCTTGTTGAACTCTTCATTGGACTGACGAGTATCCACATTCCCTCTGTTATTGTAGTTGTTTCGACCATAGTATCTTCTTTCCTGGTACCTTCCTTGACTATCTCGTGGCCTTCTCCATCGAGTATTATATCGATTTCCACCATCCGGTCTCGCATAAGGCTTGTAACTGTATCTGTTACTGTACTGGTTCCATCCTCTCTTATTGGGATCTTCCCTCGGCGTTTTATCTTCTCGCCCCTCTCGAATCTCTCGAGGTGTTTGAGAATAACTATCAGCCATAACAGCGTACACAGCGTTGTTATTCTTTCCTCCCTTCTGATGGAAGAATTGAGCATTCGTATGATCCAGCTTCTGTAATACCTCGTCAAATTGCTCCATATTATAGATGTCAGCAGCGATCAAAGTCCTTTGGACGTCTGCTGGAAACTGACGTATCAATGCAGTAATTAATTCGTTATCTGGCATCGGCGGATCTAAATGTTGAAGTTTAGAAAGCTGTCCAGAAAAGTACGTAGAGTATCGAGTAGGTTGTGACGTCGAGAATCTCTTAGAATATAATTCTGCTCTGACTTGCTGTTGGGTTTCCGGGGACCAAAACTTTTTCAATAACCCACGGGAAAACTCCTCAAAAGTGGTTAGAGTGGATCTAAAAGCTCTAAACCAAAGAAGTGCAGGACCTTCCAAAAACTTCCCTATCACTCGGATCTGTCTTTCTTTAGGGATCTTGGAATCCTTCAGGTAATCACCTGCTTCTCTCAAAAATTCCACGGGTGTCACAGAATCTCGCCCTGAAAATTTAGAAGGCTTATCCTCTACATTCTTAAATACAGTTATGGGGTTGGATTGAAATACTGTCCTGACCTTATCCTGTCTTTGACTGTCCGTTTCTCTAGCTGCTCCTAGATTTATTTGTATCTGTTCCTTTCCCCTTACACTTGGCATTTTCAACAGATGGTCAGACTGTTTCTCGTCCTTGATTTGGGCTTTCATAGCCTCAAGTTCCTTCTGGTTTTCTTCTGCCATTTTCTTAATTGCTTCAGTTTCTTTACAATTCTCCTTAACATCAGTGGATATCTGGTTCATAACAGCCTCATGACTTTTCAATGACCCTGTCATATCTGATATATCCTTCTGAGTTGCTGGGATATCTTTGGAAATTACTTGAATATGGGATGACAAAGATTCCCTAATCTCCTTGATTCCCTCTTGATTCTCCAGCTTGAGTGTGTCTTTAATTTCATTGACAACTGTGGTTTTAATTTCAGTTTGCAACTCACTAATCACACCTTCTCTTATTTCTCCCATTACAAGTTCTTTGAATTGTTCTGTCAACCGTTGAACAACTAGAATTCCCATCTCGTTACTCTCCTTCTTCACTCTGACTTCTAGGTTGATCATGTCTTCACCAACTTTCCTTAGACCATGTTCTATCCTATCAGCTAAGCTTTGAGATCTAAGATCGGCATCGCGAAATTTATCGTCCATTAAACTTGCGTTAGTGGCTAATGAAGTTTCGAGCTCATGTGTTTTTTCGCATATTTTAGACATTTTACTCTCAAGTGACATTTTCAAAATTTCAGAATTCTCTTTAAATTTATTCTCCATAGAATTAAATTTACTATTTAAATTTTCTTTCAAGTTACCTTTTAACCTGCTTTCTAAAGAATCAGAATTTTCTTTAAGTTTATTTTCCAAAGAATCAGAATTTTCTTTAAGTTTATTTTCTAAAGAATCAGAATTTTCTTTAAGTTTATCATTCAAATTTTCTTTAAGTTTATTTTCTAAAGAATCAGAATTTTCTTTAAGTTTATCGTTTAAACTTTCTTTAAGTTTATTTTCTAAAGAATCAGAATTTTCTTTAAGTTTCTTTTCCAAAGCCTCAGTATTTTCTTTCATAATGGCTGCTACACGCAGTCCAGCTTCTTTTGAACTCTCCTCCAAACTCCTCCTCATCCTCATCATTTCTTCCATAATTTTCAATTATTATTCAAAACTTAGGGGTATACAATATTGGCAAACACAAGCTTATAACTAGAACAAGAAATATGAATAGCTAATTGGAACACTCTAATAAAATGAGATTTGTCCTAATGTCGACGTGATGGAAAAACAAAATTCTCTACTTTTACGAATTACATTTACCACAATATCACAAGAAAAATATGCAAGTTCTCAAATATCCTCCACCTGGATTCTAATAATGTGTATGTCCAGTCATCGAACGTTTACTACTGAATTTACTTGACGCCCTAATGGTTAAGCCATTATCAAAAATAATCAAACCCATTCTAATTATTAACCAAGTTAAATTTTTAATCTTCCCCACTAATTGGGTTTCCTACTAATTTATTCATCCAAACCAGACATCTCTCAACTCCCAAAATATTTATTTAAAAAAATTATCACAATTTAAATCGGCATGCGATTGACCATGTCTAAATCGATCCCCACGTTGGGCGCCATTTCTCTCTCTATCTTATTTTATGTGCCCGTTTAGACCGGAGTCCGCACGACCACATATGCATTTTACCAATAATCAGTCAGCACGAGAGTCAAAATATCCCGGAGCGCCAGATGGGTTAAAGCAAATCGCAAAAACGACATCAAATGAAAAAAAGCTTTACTGATTTTTGGCTCAATGCAACAATAAGGATAGAAGGAGATTCAATTGGGAGTAACACATCAAGTAAAATTATCTCAGTTTATTTTGAATTTAAAATTGACTGCAAAAATGCTCAAAGTTGCATCACTCACGTGTGGCGACCCACACTCCTATTTACACAATGTACAGAAATTTTCCAAACACATTTGACAATTATTTTTTGGAAACACAAGTCAGATTGTTAGTCCTGTAGACTGTGTTCCAAAATTATTTTCATTTATTTGTGATTAAATCCAGTTCAAATTTAATTGTCTCTACTGGAAATATCGTAGTTCACTGTTTGAATTTTTACATAATATTAACACTCGTAGAATAAATGTTCATAGAATTTTTAACTTTCACTTATTTTTCCAGTTTAAAAAATATTGTCAAAAAATATTGTTATTATTGAAGCAACACAAATTATTTACACATATTAATAACATCTGAAAAGTATTTGACCTTGAGCATAGCATCGAAGAACTGTGCGAAGCACAACAAAATTTAATTGTTCTTCTGACATTAAATGTTTCGAGAAGTGACTCGATTATGAACTTCAAGTTCCTAACAAAATATATGATTTCTGAATCATCAACTTGATCAATAAATTGTTGAACCATTCAACTATTCAATTTTCCACTTGGAATCATCATTATAGAAAATATTTATATTCATGGCCATTTTTAGCAATTTTCACAACTTGCAATTCTTCGACAGAATGCGGAAATAAGAATTGTAGTTTCATAATGAATTCATTTAGTTCATGGCACTAGGATTGAAATTATCCTTCAAATTATTCGTGGTTAAAGAATTATTTTTAATTGGCAGTGGCCCATTCTATTATTTGTGTAAGAACACAATATTACAACAACAACGGCAAAGGTCTTCCTCTGAAGAAGAATAAACTACTATCATGACAAATCCGGGTTCTAGCAAAATCAAAGTCCTAAATGGAATTCGTAAACAAGGTTGAAATAAGAACTGATGGTTTCTAAGAAATAACCTTCGGGTCATTCATACGACGAAATGTGTAGTTCCAATACTCCTTCTATAAACCTGAGCCATCGAACCTGCTATTTGATTGATGCTCGAAAAAACCTCTTCATTCCTGCGACTTAAACATGCTCACCTGGGAATGGCATTTCAACTACTCCACACATAAATTTTCTTTCCAAAATTTATACAATAAATCAAGCCTCTGCTTGTTATCAACACTGGAAGATCAATAAACTTACAAGTTTATTTTATTTTACCATTCAGTTCAACCCGTGAATTTACCATACTTATGAAAATCTTTATTTCACTTTCGAGTGTATTTACGTCATAATTTTATATAAATACAAAAATATCCTATTTGATACAAATATCATTTGCTTCCCGTTTCATGCCTCTCCGTGTTATCTGAAAAATATCCTTTGCTCATTGCAAATATCAACTGTTCAACCAGAACTGAAATGTTGGTTGAATGCGGGCTTGCGCTAACCACTCTCCTTCGGAAAATCTCCTGTTCCAGACTAGAAATGATTAAACTACTTCATAGGCTCTCTCTCAATACATACGATTATTATAAAATATAATATCCAAGAATTATTTAGAAAAATTATAAAAATTATTATTATTATTATTATTAGTGGATTATTATTATTATTATTATTATTAGTTATATTATTTTAAATATGTTTAATTATCATCTCATTATGTGAGAATCCACATGTTCGAACCTTCGAATATGGAAAAAGTATCCATTCCTCAACAAAAATAATTATTAACTTTTACAGTTACATCGGCTGATTACCGTGATTTCCCCAAAATATGAAATATTCAAATAAATGCTCGATATGCTCGGTCATCGATCCTAAACTGTTCTGAGTGCTGAAATCATTGCGTAAATCATTGCAAGATTTAAATACGAAGAAAAATAAATGTGTTGGTCATCTGCCGAAAAATAGTTTGTTCCAATTAGCTAGGCATAATATAATTCAAATGTGGCTTACATTTCTTGATGGTCTTGAAGCGTAGCGAACCTGGTTTGTACCAGATTTATCCATAAACATGCCCTATCGGACAAGCATGTATAATCCTTGTATCGGCCGCCATTATATACCCACAATCCGTCTAGTCAGACATAGTGGTAGTATCTTTTGACGTTTGAAGTAACTGTTGATCCATTTTAATATGGGCTTCTATCAAAGCCATAACAGTTTGTTTAAATGGGGTGAAAATAACTTCTGCGTAGATCCGGCAACCATGTGCCTTGGCTCAGCGTAGCAGCAGCTTGCTAAGCAAGTGCTTGTGTCGAAGTGAGCTATCGATGCCTCGGCCGGCCGGCTTTTATTCAAAACTGCCAGGGTCACGCGTCATCAGCTGATATCTGGAAATCCTCATATCTCTGGTATCCCTGGTCCGATTTACTTGATACTAATTGCATTCTCTTTCATTTGGCCGTGCCAGTAATCTGATCCAAGTATCAAGTCTCTACTCCATGGTTAACTATTTAATCAATAAATAGCCTCGACCTCTGCTATTACTCGCTACGTCACTTGACATGCAAGTATCGGTATATTCTTTCCAATTGCTTCGAGAAGCAATGTAGCGCGATATTCAAATATCTCAACTTTCAAAAGCGGCTACAGCCTTTCCCTTGATATCTAGGTGTCTGAATCTTGGAATACCCATTCCTAGAGTTGGGCACACTACCTTCGGACTAGGTAGACAAGTGGGTTAGAACTCCATCACCGCCCGTCCTTCAAATAATTTTCCATGGTTTCCCATTTTCAACTCCGGACAAATGCCGGGAAGGTACCTTCTAATAGGCCACGGCCACTTCCTTCCATCTCCTTGTCAAAGTAGCCTATAACTTACTTTATCTCTCACTAGCGGAAGTGCCCGGCTTCGCCCGGTGGATTTATTTGTTTTATGGATGATAATGAATACTACTACAGAACTGGAGCGCTCAAGGATAAGGATCGGAAAGCACCAACGCTTATTGCAGCTGATAACCTCAGTATACTGCACCAACACCATCGCCCTTATACAGAGGCATACTATTGTCATGATGATAACTGTTTTAAGGGGCCTAAGAAATCTTTTTGCACTAATTACTCCCCGTGACTGCAATTTATAAGCAGCTCGCAATTCTGCACCAGAACACTGGTAGGGGCGACGTGATACAGCCCGCATTGCCAGCCAACAATAGACTTACATATGATTGAAGCTGCTCTGCAACTACCAGTCGGAATCGAAAAATTCTTTTTGTATAAGATAGCCACATTCAAGAGGAATAGTTTAGGCTATGTAGCATTAGGCTACACCTCTCAGGTAACCTTAAAGATGGATTTTTGTTCAGTAAGTCGGAAGGACAAGCATCCGTATATAAGGAGCGGGGTCGGGCTGTGCGGGAGCAGTCGTTTGGTGGAGGAAGCAGTCAGCAGCAGTCAGTGTGTCCATCCTCTCGCCACCCGTAGTGGCCCACCTGGAGCGTGTCGGAGCATGCCACCAAAGGTTCCTTCTCACAAGAAAAAGACGTCTGTGACACCAGGACAAGGCTCGACTCCGCGACCAGCTCAGCCTAGCGTCGTTCAGCACTTCAGAGAAAGCAAGGCAGGCACTTCAACCAAAAGGGAGACGCCCAAAACCAAGACGCAGAACAAGACCCGATCCAGGACACCGTCGCCCGCCAAGCGACCGTCAAGTCAGGAGTGCCCCTCGGCATCCACGTCCGACGACACCCTATCAGTCAACTCAGCAGTCCACATGGCAGCGGCTAACGAGGAAATCCTACAAGCCCTTCAACAAATTAATCGCAGGCTGGATTTTTTGGAGCTCCAACAACAAGCAGAGCCTCCAGACGAGCCGCAGGAAGACGACGACGAGAATTACGAGTACGAGCAACCACAACAACGGCCTCAAGTCTTCCCATGGAGAACCCTGGCACCAATGGAATACCCCAAAGGGCTGCCGACACCTACAGAACAGAGGGTATGGAACCTGGCCACAGCCCTCAAGCAGCAGCTCCTGTTCGTGCCCACAGGCAGGGACCATCACGACGCCCAAACAGTGCTGTATCTTCTGTCCAATTGGCGTCTCCTGTATCGTGGGCAACAGAAATACGCCTTCAACAGGGCCAATCTTCTATATGCCGCACTAACCAAAGGATCTATCTATCTATCGTATGGCTTTTAGTGCCGGGAGTGTCCGAGGACATGTTCGGCTCGCCTGAGCTGTAGCTGCTTCCAGCGGACACCCTAAAGGGTGAGCTACACGTTCCGTTCAATTTCAAGTAGTTCCAACTTTCGCCACCAGATATCAATGATACCCAGTGGTGAACGTTGGAACTTTGATAGAGCGTTCTGACGAAATCTAACCTAACAAATTTTGCTTTACACAAGTTTAGTCTGTGAAAGGATCTTTTACATGCCATAAATCTATGACATGGGACCGCCGGCTTTACTTCCCCTCCGAAGGAAGGCATACTGAGGGATTTTTAACGCTCTTAAAAAATCCGACGACTTCGGCCGGGTTTGAACCCGCTATCTTGGGAATAGCAGTTCAGCATGCTACCGACTACGCCATCCAAATAGACAGCGCGGGGGGAGACGAGATACTAGAACTTCCCCCGAACTTCCAATTCCAACAGCCCGTCCGCCAGCCCGCGGTCACCCGCGGAGGGTTCCAGTGCGGAACCGGCCGAGGACGCGGACCACGCGGGGGCGGGCGAGGGGCAGCAGCAGCCAAGTGAGCCTGGACGCTCGGCCCTCCCGGCGGGCCGTGTCTTCCAGGCAACAGCATCTTCCCGGGACCAGTTCTGTGCCTTCCATTCTCCCGAGGACGAGGTCGTGGCACTCGCTCTTGGAGTATGAACTCGCCCTGGCCCTTCGTGGAAATTCCCACCAGGAGACGGAGCGCAGTGATTTTCATCCTACGGGGACTGAAGAGTGACGTGACGGAACTGTGATTTATGAGTGTTTGTGTGTGTGTTGAGTGTACTTGGACAATGGAACGATTGAGTGATACCTGTGGGTGAAGGGTTTCCCATAATCAATTGTATGTTTAATTATTTAAAAAAAATTGTACACTATGATGTATTCCTTGTATCTGGCTGCACCATTAATTAATAAAGTACTGGGCCCTCAGCCAACGCCACCTAAATAATAAGGCCTCCGCACTGGCTGACCAGCGCTAGGCAGCTCGACCAACAGTAGTCAATCGCGTTGTTTGTGGAGCGTTACAAGGTCGGCGCATAAGTTGTACTTTTTGCTGTAGTTTTAATAATTATTGTAGAAACAAAAATCAAGGAAACCTCAAGGACACTGTGCCCAGAAAGACAAACATATTTTCCCATAGCAACTGACACTAATCTTGATAAATCACCTATATCCAAATCAACATATCTGCCTACTGGTCCTTTACTTCTTTTCTGCTTCAGCTTTCTCATAATCAGGGCTAGGATTTATATGTAAATACAGTACTTATTTCTCTATTACACAGATATTCATATCCTATTAACTTATCTCCATCGATTATGTTGTCCTCTTTCAAATTAAACAAATTTATTTGACATGTTTCTCCATATTTCTGACTTCTGTACATTCATGCACAATAAAGAATTTTACATATTTAGTAAATTGCAATCCAACCGACAGTAGTGGCTATGCTGGCTAAAGCGCAGCATTAGGTCATGGGGCAATCTCTCTGCTGACTCGGTAGACGCGTGGGTTCGAGCCCCACCGTCGGCCGTCCTTGAAATGGTTTTCCGTGGTTTCCCATTTTCAACACCAGGCAAATGCTGGAACGGTACCTTCTGACAGGCCACGGCCGCTTCCTTCCCCATCCTTGCCCAGTTTCATTCACCATCATTCATTTCATCTCTCATTAACTCCTCTCATGAGGTTGGCGTCAGGAAGGGCATCCGGCCGTAAAAACCATCGCCACAAAGACTTCCATCCCATCTCATCCCCGACCCCGTTGGAAAACGGGAATAATAAGGGGTAGACATACAAGTAAATTGTAATCCAATATTTGTACATATTTTACTCTTATGAATAAAAATATATAGAATTTTAGTTTTCAGTGACTGGAAATACGACAGCACAGGACAAGTTTACAGTTATGTAATGAAAAGAAAGATTTCTGAAGTACGTAGGTGTAACGATAGCAATTCTTATGAAAAGAAGCTTCAAGTTTGAAAATTTAGAACATTTCATGGCATACTGTTATTGTAGACAGGAATAATAGGAATAATCGATGAATGAAAGCAAGTGAAAAGTAAGTGAAATAAAAGAAAATTGGATAATTTGATTTATAAATCCAGTATTTTTAATGCATTTATGTGGGTTATAGAAGTAACAAAATTAGTATTATGGGGATAAATTTGTCTTTTGTCCATATTTCATAAAATATATTTACATTTTGACATATTTTAGATTGTACATATTTCTAAAATATATATACATACATATGTACATATATTGACACTTTTTAGTACATATAAATCCTAGCCCTGCTCATAATTTTACCTTAATGTAGCCTATATCATTAATTGAAGATTTAGCTTTGGCAGTCCTGATGTACCAGATGGGTGAAGCATATTTCTTAACATCTATATTTAACATCTATACATATCAGAAAGTCAATAAGCTTATTATTGATTCCCAAGATTAAGAAATTTAGTCCTATTGTAATTTCAAAAACAACCCTCTCAAAATGTGAATTGAATCTATTTTGAAAAATTTTAACCCATTTAAACTAATTTTTTAACCTTCACTTACATCCTTTAAGAAATGTTCTAGTAGCAAAATGAAATTTTAATGTAAAATCTGTTAAAATAATAGTTAAGAATCTGAAGATTCCCAATGCTCTCTCTATTCTCTATTAAGCTACAAGAACAGTAGGCTCATAAGTTGAATTGTTGGTGAGAGTTAATTATGTTCCTGCTGTACAATGTAGTCTTGGCTAAATATGTTACAAGATAAAACTGTATTGTATTGTATTGTATTTCTGTCTGTAGCCAAATTGTTGATAAAATTTAGTAAATACCTGCAAAATTCAAAACTTTTAATTAAATTAATATTCTGTAATCCAACGCCAGTAAAATAATACTAAAAATTGAACGAGTGGAAAAAGGACAATATTCAAAGAAATGGGATAATATTCCAGCATATTTCATTATTAATTAGTCGCTAACTGATGACACATTTTGAGACATAACTTCTTGCTACTAGTACTACAATTGGCAATTAGTGAATTTTTCAATGCGACGTATAGTTTCGACAGATGATCGTTCTTTTTTCCTCTTGGAAATGGAATGTTATCGTTTTTCGTTTTTTTTTTCATTTTTTTTCATTTTTACCTTTCTCCCTTCATTTAAAAGTGAGGTTAATAAGTTCATAACGTTCTGAAAATCATAATAAACATCATTATAGTAATAATTACGGGCCTTTTTTTTTGTCATTATGATGAAACTGTTTATTTCTTTTTCTCCCTCAGTATAGAAGGAGTTTCATAGTTCAAGCATTACTGGAAAGCGTATTTTATGAAAGGTAAGGAAGAAGGTAAATTCTACGAGGTACGGGTAATTTAGCAATGCTGGCTACTCAAAGACTTGCAGGCTATGCAGTGTTCATTTACAGTTGTACAGTGCAACAATATGAGCGTTTTCTTTGCGAGTAGAAACATCGTTTGAAGGGCCGGGAGGAATGACTACTCTTGGCGCGCGTGCTTCCGAGCGCGGAGGCCTTATTCTCTAGGTGGCGTTGCCTCAGCCCGACCGCTCCTCGCCAGGCGGCTGCGCCCGTGCAGCTCGGCTTCGCCTCCTTGGTACGCGCCTGTCTAGGCATCCGTATATAAGGAGCGGGGTCGGGCTGTGCGGGAGCAGTCGTTTGGTGGAGGAAGCAGTCAGCAGAGATTAGCGCGTTTAAACACACAAACAAACAAACTCTTCAGCTTTATTATATAAGTATAGATTAACCCCTCTCTCATGAGGTAGATGTCAGGAATTGTAAAAGCCATTGTCACATCATAATTCTTCAAATCTCACGCCTGACACCGTTGAAACGGGAGTAACAGTTATTAGCACAATCGGACGAATCAAATGAAAAACTTGGAATAGTCCATGGATGCTACATAGGCTCAGATTGCAACTAAGACGGGAAATACCAAAACTGGCCCTAACAGTGCCCAAAACATATTTGCCTCTATACGTATACTATAACTGTTCCGTATTTCAACCCAGCAAAAAGGAAGAAACTAAGCCCAGTCCCCGGGTCCAGGTAATTAACCATGCTTTTATTACATATTTAAATATTGTAGACATTTGAAGAAAGTAAAAATATTATGAAATCTTTGAAAGTTTTTTCCAGTTTTTTATTTATTTTTATCGAGTTTATCCTCCAGGACTCAGCGAGGGAACTCACCCCTACCGCCATTCCAGGCAGTGTCCTAGAGCAGGGAACATCTGGTCGAAGTGGATACAACTGGTGAGGTGTGATCAGCACCTCGCCCAGGCGGCCTTGCCTGCGAAGCGAACAGGTGCCTCATGAGGGAAGGGAAGCGAAGATTAGGATGGATAGGCAAGGAAGAGGGATGGAGGCAGCCGTGGCCTTATAGTAGGAACCATCCCGGCATTTGCCCGAAGACGAAGTGGGAAACCACGGAAAACAACTTCGAGGATGGCTGAGGTGGGAATCGAACCCCCTCTACTCATTTGGGCCACCCGAGGCTGAGCAGACCCCGTTCCAGTCCTCGTACCACTTTTCAAATTTCGTGGCAGAGCCAAGAATCGAACTCAGGACCTCCGGGGCGGCAGCTAACGATGCTGACCGCTACGCTACGGAGGCGACTTTCTCTGAACTTACTGTAGATAACTGGATAAAAGCTAAAATTTGTAATCTAATGATGATGGTAAAGCTTGTAAAGCACACTTATAGTTAATATGGATTTAGTTTACATTTTATGAATATTTAATATAATAATAATGTTATTGGTTTTATGTCCTTGGCAATTAGGGACGCCTGGTTGCCGAAATTTCACCCCGAAGGGGATCTTTAACGAGACAGTAAATCTATCGACACGTCTCCCTCACATTTGCGCACCCTCAAATGGCAACTGATTGCGCCGGGACTCAATCTTGCAACCTTGTGTACAGCGAGTGAGAACGTTACTGTTGAGCAACGCAGCCAGTTTTATTTGTAAGTATTTCATTTTTATTCTGATTACTTTCAGTTTGATTCATAACTTTTAACTCATAACCGCCTATAAGTGTGCAAAATATGAACTTGATCAGGTCCATAGTTCCTGAGAAAAAGGTGCATAACTTAGACAAATTCCAATTTTGAAAAACACTTTTTCAAAAGTTCCATAATCATTGAAATGAGGTCATAAATTTCAATGATAGTTTAGCTACCCGCAGCCATGAATGATATTGATGAACTAAAAATGTAAAGTTTCAAGGAGTCATGCTTAACTAACAATTTCATTAAACAGTTACATTGTTGGCTAATCTACACCACCAGATCGGACTGGGCACTTAACGTATTAAAATAATGTAGTATTTTCACTTAATTATCAACGAATAAAATAAATCCTTCGCATAACATAAATAAGTAATGTATGAGATTGCTTCATTCATCGTAATTACACGTTTGATATTGCTGTAACATGACCACAAAATCCTCGTCATTGTTTCAAATTATAAACTATTCCATGCATTATAAAGTCACTCATTTCTAACATTAGCGATATTGTTATTTAAAGATCAAACACAACATTCATATCTATACACCCATAATTTAAAAAACAAGTAGTTCCGTGAAGAACTATACAGCCTATTTTCATATATCCTATTTATGTTAATTGCCACTATTACCATACAAAATTTCAGTTTTATTGCTGTAATAGATTCGTAGATATTGAGAACCGACCAAATATTTCGGAGGTCGCTATGTTGGATTTTATATATGTAGGTCCTAGAGTTATGTACTGTTACAAGAAGATTATTGTGTACGTGTAGCATTCAAACTTCAATCGCATGATTAGGACACAAGAAGTAACAAGGAGGTTTTAACATTTCGCACAGCTGCCATCTTGTGGTTGTGGAAACAATTTAAATAAATTTGATGCCAGTGGATTAACATTCGTATAAGGATTTACTGTACCAAGTTTCACTGCACTCGGATGGATAAATTGCGAGAACCGTCCATGTGAATATTTATACTTCGCGTCGCCGCCATGTTGGATTTGTGATCACCAGGTTATTTAAAGTCCTATAGGTGAACTTAAGTTCATAGCACCTATGAACATTAAAAAAATTCAGTTTGATTGCTGTAATAGATTCGTAGATATTCAGAGCCGTCTAAATATTTCGGATGGTCGCCATGTTGGATTGTTAAATGTATTGGCCATAGAGTCATGTACCATTAAAGGAGAATTATTGCGTAGGTTCATTATTCAAACTTTCACTTCGATCGCATGATTACGACACAAGAAATAAAAACTCAATTTTAACATTCGCACAGCCGCCATCTTGAGGTTATGTAAACAATTGAACTAAATTAGATACCAGTGCATTACAATGTGTATAATTATTCCCTGTACCAGATTTCATTGCGTTTGGAACATTAAACAGCGAGAAACGTGTATTTAAAATTTTCAAATTCGCTTGGGCGCCATGTTCGTTTTGTAGTTAACCGGTTTTTGACAGTCTTATAGATGAACTTCCAGTAGTGCCCTTTACCTCCGTACAAAATTTCAGGGTGATACCGCTAATAGTTTCAGATATATAGAATGCCGGTGAAATATTTCACACATCCGCCATCTTGTGGTTATGTAAACAATTGAACGAAGTTAGATGTCGGTGCATTACAATGTGTATTAATATATACTGTACCAAGTTTTATTGCGTTTGGTTGGTTAAATCGCGAGAAACGTCTATTTAAAAGTCGCAAATTCGCGTGGCCGCGATGTTGGTTTTGTAGTTACCAGTTTTTCAAAAGTTACATGGGTGAACTTATAGTAGTTCCCTTTATCACCGTAATAAATTCCAGGGTGATATTGGGAATAGTTTCGGAGATATTGAATGCTGGTGAAATATTTCGCACAGCCGCCATGTTGGATTGGTGAGACGTAACAAAATTTGAAGGGCACGGTCGAGGTCGCCCGGAATAGTGCTATGAACTTACTGAGTTTCATTGAAATCGATCCAGTCGTTTAAATTTTATTAGGGGGACACACACACGCACACACACACGGACAAAAGGTGATCTCATAAGCCTATTTTTTCAAAATTGAAAATAGGCTAAAAACACACACACTGCATAAAACGACGTTTCACAGTGTCGCAATATTTCTGTTTGTTATGTGGCATAGTCGGTGAGACATTTATCTACTACAGTACATGTAAGGTCGTGGCATCAAATATCGGCTCAGTCGGTTGGCACTTCATAAACGACAATCACCCGTGTTAGCAGATATTTCCCTTGTAGGTAATAATCCAGTACCCCGGTGTGTCTAGAACAGTGGCGGCCGGTGGTAAGTAAAGCTGGGTGTTGCACCAACATTTCTGATGTCGCAATTTTATATGGGAAGTTTACACATGTAACACAAATTAATTAACGTTAGATAAACTACAGTTCTATAAAAACTGAAATACATGGGTTTTCCAAAATAACTGTACGTTCGACAAATAGACAAATTTTAATGGCTCTTTTGGGCTTCTTCCTATAGGAATTCATTAAAAAAATCAAATTTATGTATTTAAGCCCTATGCCTGAGTTCATGGGAAGAATTTTAAACACAGCAGGTTGTCTAAGGTTGGGTCTCAATCTCCGGGATAATAAACATTCTCAACATAAAAACATGGCAACCGAAAAGTTTGTACGTTAACGAAAAATGTTATTACTAACAAAGACGGGCACATATTCTGCATAAGGATAGGATTTTTATCATTTTAAATGATCTTGTCGACTTCGTAGTTACGCTGGGGTCTGGCTTTACGTTACGGTGACGGGACGAAATGTACCGAGCATGCACTGAGGTGTGTGACGTCATAATACTGCTTGAGCTTCCTCCTTTCCCCGCGCGCTGCGGTGAGCGTGACGTCATCCAGCCAGCTACCTCCTTTGACCTTGGTTTGCACTTGCTAACGGACTTTGAGTTCACGCAGCATTTGTAGCATTTAAAATGATATAAAGTCTAGTCTTTCAGACTGACTATCAGTCTTTTTTTTTTACTATAGCTTGAACCCCATCAGAGGAACCAGCCATGAAGTGCGCTCTGTTATACGTCGGCGCAATTCATTTTTGCGGAGTTTCGTTCAATTTCTGCTTCTTTAATTCATCCAGTAAACACGCTGCTAATGTGTGTGCATTATATTTTGTTTGCCTCTTACTACGTATCGGTGCACAACAGCCATCTGAAATATGTTTGAAATATCACTAGTTTCATCTGCTATAATGGCAAAAATTTCCGATTCCTTTATTTGCTTTGATTCTTCTTCTTGGCAAACCTCCATCATAATCTGTAAAAATTAATTTTGAATTGTTTTGGACGTTCCTTTGAAAACAGTTGCCCTTACCAAATGACCTTTAACACAGCATCCAACTCAGCGGTAAAATTAATTACTTCTCTCAAAACACATGGATTTGTTGATGTTACACTTTCATCATGATCACGCAAGGCCAGTCCGAAAGAACCACAGAAACGAATACAGTTTATTACAATATTTAACACATATCTATTGTGCCTAACATCTTCGTTATATTCCGCAATTTACCTTCTATAGGCACTGTCCAATTGTGCATCTTCGTTAACAGTTCCAAAAAGTGTCAATTTCAAACAGCTGAAGATTGGTTGGTTGGTTCCTCAGTTTAGGAGCTGCGACAAGGCAGTCATGTAGCCCCCTGTACTTTGGGTGTGTGGAGAAACTGTCTGATAACCGGTGTTAATTGTGATGGCTGTATTAGTGAGTGTTATCTGTTTTTAATTCAAGTAAGGACTACAGACATTGAATTTCAAGCAGTTCCTACTTTTGCCGCCAAAGGCCACCGTAAACGACTACTAGTTCAGAACTTGGTTACTACACGCCACCGCAGTCGGCTCCTGGCGACGAACGTTGGAACCTAAGAGCGTTGTTCAAATTTTTAACCTATAATTTAGCTTCACACAGGTGTAATAAGTGGAAGGTTCTTTAACATGCCATTTTTTTTTGTCGTGTAGCCTCCTGAGAGGCCGAGTGCAGGTCTTTCTAGTCGACGCCCGTGGGCGACCTGCGCGTCGGGATGAGAGATGGAATGGATGAATATGAATGAAACTGGGCAAGGATGTGGAAGGAAGCGGCCGTGGCCTGTCAGAAGGTACTGTCCCAGCATTTGCCTGGTGTTGAAAATGGGGAAACCACGGAAAACCATTTCAAGGACAGCCGACGGTGGGGCTCGAACCCACGCGTCTACCGAGTCAGCAGAGAGCTTGGCCCCTTGACCTAACGCAGCGCTTTAGCCCGCGTAGCCACTACTGTCGGTTTTAACATGCCATAAATCTATGACATGGGAACACCGGCTTTACTTCCCCTCCGAAGGAATGCATACTGAGGGATTTTTAACGCTCTCAAAAATCCGATGACTTCGGCCGGGTTTGAACCCGCGATCTTGGGCATAGAGGCTCAGCATGCTACCAACTACGGCACCGAAGCCGCTCAGCTGAAGATTCATGTTTCTTTATTTTAGGGATTATTTTCCATAACTCCTATTTTGGTCCACGCGAATTCTCCACCAACAAACATGTAAAACAGAATAAAGCGTTTTTAATATCGCATTCACATAACCAATTATTATTGCCTTAAATATCTCCTTTAAACGCCCTCGTATACTTATATTTTGGACAATACTTATCCGGTAATGGTCTACCGAGTGTTTTTAGTGTAAGTTTATCGTCATCAGGGAGCAGGAAAAACTGTCTGACTAGCAAATTACTTACTCTATTCATTTTCACTCACACTCCACAATACAATTAATGTTTCAAACTAAACATTCCGTTAAAATAAAATACTACGGTAACTTACAAGATGCACAGATGATAAATCTGGGTGCTACATCGGAAAGTGGCGCGAAAAGCAAACTAACAAAACACTGAATTTTGCTAGCCAAGAAATTTCGTAGTGAATGCATAGGTCTACTCACAATCAACCAAACAATTATAATAATAATAATAATAATAATAATAATAATAATAATAATAATAATAATAAAAATGCACAGTTAAGTATCTGCCTGGAACCAAAATACTCAAATCAACTAAATACAGAACTAATCGCAACCCAAATACCGCAAGAACAAGAGTGGTAAAAGCAAACATAAACCGCTAAAGTACACCAACAATACGTCGCAAAATAGTTCAGCCACTTATCTACTGTACTTATAGCACGGTGGCGTTCTTAGGCTCGCTTCACAGAACAATTGACAAAAATATTAAATGAAGTTATGATGAGAAAACATCTAAAAATAATTGGGTGTGAACCAACTAATGTCTCCCTATGAAATTCCGATATTTGTACCGTTGTGGGTGGTATAGCATTCTCTAGTGGTGTGGGAAAGAAACTACCCTTCAGGGGCAGATGACCTCGTAGTTCCGCCCCTTAAAACAACAATAACTAACTAACTAAATAACTAACTAACTAAACTACCCTTCGCGGGGTAAGAGAAATCGAGGGTGTTGTCATTTCCAAAGAGTGGTGCAGTCTAACGGGGCCATTTGGAACTGAGTGTTGCTAGGGGGCTGGCAGCTCGTCTGCAACTCCCTGCTACCCATGCTGGTCGGCATGCTATGCACAAGCTTGGCCTCGTCCAGCCTCGTCCTGTACGCCGCGCTGTCTGCTTGGGAGTTGCCACAAGAGAGCTAACCCCCTGGAGTTTGATTTGAAGGCGGCAGCTTTTATAGGTACAGTGTGAAGCATTTGGATAAATAATATCAAAATATAGATGAATTTAACACATTTTTGAATGCATTAGATCTATAAAACTAAAACATTAAAGGAAAAGAAACTACGAATTAGGTGTAAAATTATTGGGAGTTGTGCAACGCTGCAACAATGTCACCAGCCGCCACTGGTCTAGAACCACAGCAGTTCAGAGAAATATTAAATCCATAGCATTATTAAAAGACGTTTCACAGGAATAACAATAGCTATAGTTATTATTTGGGGTTTTGTTCCAAATGTGAACTTCAAAAAGACGCTCGTTATTGCAAAGTACGATCTGTTGAAGACTAGGCATTCCAAGCACATTACTGGCAATTTCATCAAGATATTCATTGAGCAGAGGGATTTTTGACATGGTCAACGGTCCTCATGCAACCCACTGGCCAGGACATGAGGGCTCGCCGCCCGAGCTACATCCCGCACACTGCCGGCTGTCAGCACAACGAAAGAAAGACAGAAAGAAAGAAAGAAAGAAAGAAAGAACCACGGCTTACAATTTATAGAATATGTTGGAAGTGCACACCTTTGGCCAGCAGGCATTGCTGACATTTTCGTCTACAGAACGAGCTGATCACACGTTATTCGTAAATAAACGCGACAGTGAAATATAAACTCACCTGTCTCTGAAACAGTGACCACTGCAGATCACCGTAACGTGTTAAAGGGACACAATCCAATTTGTCTCTGGATTGGTTGGTTGGTTGGTTCCTCAGTTTAGGGGCTGCGACAACGCGGTCATGTAGCCTCGTGTACTTTGGGTGTGTGTAGAATCTGTCTGATAACCGGTGATAATTCTGATGGCTGTATTAGTGTGTGTTATCTGTTTTCAATTCAGGTAAGGACTGCAGACATTCAATTTTCAAGTAGTTCCAACTTTTGCTGCCAAATGCCACCGTCAACGACCAACTAGTACTGAATTTCGCTACTAGATGCCACAGCAGTCGGCTCCTGGCGACGAACTTTGGAACCTAAGAGCGTTAGTCAAATCTAAGCTATAATTTAGCTTCACGCAAGTGTAATTAGTGGAAGGTTCTTTATCATGGCATAAATCTATGACATAGGACCGCCGGCCTTGCTTCCCCTCGGAAGGAAGGCATACTGAGGGATTTTTCACGCTCTTAAAAAATCCGACGATTCGGCCGGGCATAGAAGCTCAGCATGCCACCAACTACTCCACCGAAGTCGCCTCTCTGGAACGGTGACCACTGCAGTTCACCATAATGTGTTAGAGGAACACAAACCCACCTGTCTCTGAAACGGCGACCTCCGCAGATTCCCGCAATGAACAGTGGGATACAAACCCACCTGCCTCTGGAATCGGTGACCATTGCAGAGTTGTAAACAAGCCAAGGATGACGCATCCGGCAGTGTCCACGGCAGCTCCGGGTCCCCTCCAAGGCTGGAGCTTTCACCTCTGACCCACCCCCGGTGGTGGGAAGGTCATCAACCGGCCCGCTATAAAGGACGGCGCAAGACGCGAGCCCCGGCTAGTCTGGCACGCGGTGCGCGCCCGCAAACACCATGTGAACAAAATACTGTACGCTCCCAGTGCTAAAATGAACTGAACCAACCCATGTGTGATAGTTCTGTAAGACCAGCGTTCTCTTCAGACATGCTATCAGTGATCTCCGTGATAGTGATGGGTGAGTACCTCACAACAAATTGCAGTGATGTATTTATTTATTTAATGGGATAAATACAATTTTAGGGGAAGGTTACTTTAAACCTTTAGATTACGGATCTTCAGACACATTTTACTAAAGGGCTGGTTTTTAACCAGACAAAATTCGAGACGCACAGCCGATTTTTTTGAAAATATAGAGTATGTCTTAAGAATATTAACCAATATTAAATAATGGATTTATTTATTTATTTATTTATTTCCAAAAGTGTGGACTGTTCAATTTGTGCGACTAAATTATTTTTAAAAAATGATACCTATTCTTCTAAATTGGCAGTTGTGCGTAGCCTATATATTTAGTCCAAGTGAAATACATTTATAATAATGTTTAAATTTATATTTTGCTGCCTTGTAACTGTCAGATGAAATTTAGTTTTAAATGTTACATTGTTGCGTATGCTTTGGGCATGCAAAACCACGTATTCGTTTCCACTTGAACATTAATTTTCGCTGTTGCAGCTCTACAATATTGAGAGTTATTTCTTTTTAAATTCCAAAATCTCAAGACGGTTACTGCGTGCTAATATTTGAGAATTGTTTCTGTATTCACCGGTTAGAAATCGTTGATGGATGGTTTTTGAAGCAAAAAAAATCCTTGCAGCGCCATGCACGCTCGTATGTACTTTGAGAGAGTGAATCCATTTGTAGGGCATAACAACATGCTGAATATGTTCCCTTCCATTGTAAGTGAAACAAAATCTGGCGTTGCTGACTCTTAGACCACCGTATAATGTAAACCTAACATTCAAAAAAGAGATGTTCAGAAAATGACATGTACAGTAGCCTAAATTCTCCAAAATGCGTGGCTGTAGTCCTCTTGCCCTTATCATGCAGCATAACTTCTTCGTACAATTAAGGTGGTCAACTGAAAAAGAAAACTCTTTTAGCGCACTGGCCTGGATCAAGGCTTTGAAATTTACACCACCTAGGTGACTCATTGTCAACAATACAATTGCACCGTCTTAAACAAGAATTAAATTTCTTGGCAGAGCCGGGAACCGAACCCAGTTCTAAGGGCTAACCTCTACACCACGAAGTGTGCTGAAATATTTAAGGCATGTGCCTATACACTCAAGACACTGAGTCAAGTAATATACACAAGTACGGTTCATATTAATAAAAGAACACGTTTTCAAAATCTGCCGTGCCACATAACACTCACATCCTTAGTCATATATTGAATTATAGTCGCTTAGTATGTGGATTTCGGGATCATGTACCTAATACCGTGAAGAAATTTTATACTATTTAACCAGCGAGGTAAGTATTATCATCATTGTAGCTGCTGTATGTTTTACCTTATCGATTTCAAGATGGCAGTTGTGCAAAGAACTCAGTTTAATATTCTTGCGACCAATGTTAGAGTTGTATCTTATATGAGACTCCTCGTTTACTGTTTTGGTTGTAGTTCCACTATTGCATCCTGAGGAGTTGGTTATAACGATATAGTATATTCATCCGCCATCTTGAATGTATATAATCGCTGATCGTGCCTTCTGTAGAGAAAGCATCTTATGTGAGACTACAAACTTGCTAAGTTCCGTCATTGTAACTCAAATATATGGTGGGTTATGAATATTCATGGCATATTTTTAAGATGGCAGTTGAGTGCAATAATATTTAGTAATGACTAATATTAGCTATGTCTTTTATATGAAACTCCTCTTCTACTAAGTCTCATATAAATTGCGCAGTTACATTCTGAATTATTGATGCTATGTTTCAATAGTACGCCCAGCCGTCATTTTAAATGCACGAAGTAGCTGTTCTTTTGCCTTGGCCATACAAAACCACTTATACGGTTCCACTTTATCATTAATTTTCGGTGTTGCAGCTTTACAATATTGAGAGTTATTTATTTTTAAATTCCAAAATTCCAAAATTTCCAGATGGTTACTGTGTTCTGTATTCAGTGTTATAGCCTCCTGTCCTTATATTATACTCCTCCCTTACCCAATTTCGTATCAGTCACCGAATTCCATCCTGATTTATTTCAAAGATTCACTGTTACGCCCAGCCAACATCTTGAAACCATGGAGTTGCTGTTCTTTTGCCTTGGACATACAAAGTCACTTATACGGTTCTACCTTATCACTATTTATTGTATTTGAAATTTTAAGATAGCCACTGCGCGCTATAATCAGTGTGATATTCTTATGAGTAATGTCAGCGACTTCAGCTATATGGTACTCCTCTTTTATCAAGTACCGTTTTGAATGCGCAATTTCTTCCTGAGGTATTGATTTTAAAGTTTGAATAGTAGGCCCATCCACCATCTTGAATATATGGAGTAGCTATTATATTGCCTTAGGCATACCTAAATTATTACTAAGTTTTGTCATTGTAGGTATCTCTAAAATTTTGAGAATTGTCGTATAAAGAATGAAGATAAAATAAGGTAACGCATCAAGGGTTGAACCTAGCTATAAAAGCTCGATTATATTCCACAACTACATTTTTCTCCCTCTCGGCGTTCAATTTGTGAGCGCCTCTTGTGGTCTGGGGGGCGTGTTTTGACACTCCTGTCCGAAAGGTCTCGGATTCGATTCCTGACTCTGCGAAGACATTGATTTTTGGTCTAAGGGGTAGTTGATGCCGAGAAAAGGATGAGTTTGATTCCCACCTCAACCATTTTAGAAGTAGTTTTCCGTGGTTTCTCTATTCTACTCCAGGGAAATATTGGGATAGTGCCCAGCCTAACTTAAGAGCAAGGCTGTCTCCTTTCCAATTCTTGTCGAAAATACAAATACACTCACTAGTACAGAGTATACAAAGCTGATGACCAAAATAAAGCAATAATCTCTTGCAAACATTGAGGTTCAACTACAACAATTTACAAGTAGAGTTCCCATGTGTTCTCTTTTCGAGGATTTAATACCCAATTGTTGAACGTGTTGGCAACCGTGGTACTCTGTGCTGAGTTTATGTTTCTTGGCACTTATCTGTACTTCGTTCGTCTCAGTGACATTCCTAGTCTGACCTCCCTCGGTCAACTATGGTTATCTCCCAATCTCAACGGTTTTCGTGCATCCGTGGATCAGTGTGCCTTCAAAGTTCCGACCTTTTCTCATCTTAGCAGACTTTCTCATTCTTTGAAGGATCACGGCAATTTTCATCTTCCACTTTTTAGTAAGGCGATAAATAAAACGAATACACGGCAATTACATCACTTAATAAGGTAAAATCCTTCAGTATGCCTTCCTTCCGAGGGGAAGTAAAGCCGGCGGTCCCATGTCATAGATGTATGGCATGTAAAAGATCCTTCCACTAACTACACTTGTGTGAAGCTAAATTTCTAGGTTAGATTTCGTTGTAACGCTCTATCAAAGTTCCAACGTTCACAACTAGGTGTCAGTGACATCTGGTAGCGAAAGTTGGAACTACTTGAAATTGAACGGAACTTGAAGCTCACCCTATGGGTGTCCGCTTGAAGCAGCTAATGCCTCTGGTGAGCCGAACATGTCCTCGGACACTCCCGGCACTAAAAGCCATACAATAAATAAATAAATAAATAAATAAATAAATAAATAAACCTTACTGATTAAAATCACTCCAACAAGGAGATAACTTATTCTGGAACTAGGTCTTCATAGGGAACGTGATCTAAAAGTAATTCCTTAGTTCCTTCTTCGATAGAAATAAGGTGACCTGGAACTACTGTAGTTACTTCTTGGGTGGAAATAACGGGTTCTGGAACTAATTCCTTCATAGGCCCTACTTAGATAGAACTAACGTGGGTTGGAACTACAGGGTCATTATCTATGTGCGCCTCGATAAACACGGCAAGATAAGCCGGCTGTGACTGGCGAAACTCGTGGGCACGCGTACGAGTTTCAGCCGGTGGTGGCACGCTCCGCTGACTCATATCGTTAGTTCACACGTATTTTCTCATTCATATGGACGTGTATCTGCAAAGTATAGAGGTTAGTGTTGCACATTTAGTGAGTATTGTGATTACTGTGATTGTTGGCCATACCTATAAAGACGTTAGGTCCCTTAAAACAACAATTATCATCATCATCATCATACCTAGAAACCAATTCACGTTGCGCGAATGTGTGTATATCCATAATTCGTATATGAAAAGCAGAAAATCTTGTTCTGAAACGAGACGAAAATTTCGAATCAAGTTTCCAGGAAGACCTGCGGCTAATGTCAGCACAATTAAGAGGCCCGCTAAAGGATTCAAGGAAACAGGCTCCGTAAATAATAAAAGAGTTGACAGACATTCTTTCATCAGAAGATGTCAGGTGTGTGTTACAATAGAGGGAGGACATTTTCAGCATCGCCTATGAGCACTGTAAGTACACATTATTGAACATTTTTTGGGAAAAGTCTGAAAGTGTGCGCCTACCACCGGCTGAACCAGGTACGCGCGCCCGCGATCTGCGCCATTCACAGCCGGCTTAGCTTGCCGTGTTTATCGGGGCGCACATAGATAATGACCCTGTAGTTCCTCCATAGTTCCTTCTTAGATAGAGGGAATTTGAACTTGAACTAGTTACTTCATAGTTCTTTGCTGGATGGAGGAAACTTGAACTAAAGCTAGTTCAGTCATAGTTCTTTGCTGGCCGGAGGGAACTGAAACTAATTCCTTTATAGTTCTTCGCTGGAACTTCCGTTGTTTCTTCTTGGGTGGAGGGAACAAACTGGAACTAATTGCTGTATTTCTTAGTTACTTCTTAGATGCAGATACTGTGAACTAGTTCCTTCATAGTTCCTTCTCTGATAGAGGGAACGTGAACTGGAACTAGTTCTTCCTTATTTCCTGGAACTAGATCTTACATAGTTACTATTTGTATGGAGGTAAAGTGAACTGAAACTAGTTCCTTCTCGGAGAGAGGGAACGCGAACGTAAACTCGTTCTTTCGTAGGTTTTTCATCCTGCTCACCGCAGAAAATACTCTTTTTGCACACTATGTTGAATGGAGTTGTTGTTGTTGTTGTTGTTTATGTCTTCATTCTTTTGACTAAAAATAACTGAATGGAGTAAACACAAAAATAATAACATACATTTAGAAAGTTTTGAAAATGTTGGCTGTCCATATTCGTGTTTATGTGTCAATTCAGAAATCAGTAGTAACCCCAGTTCATACATCACTTTAATTTCAGTTGTTCCTTAACACTGATTGGCTATGCGTAGCGGTCCCATGTCATAGAATAATGGCATGTAAAAGAACCTTCCACTAATTACACTTGTGTGAAGCTAAATTATAGGTTAGATTTGACTAACGCTCTTAGGTTCCAACATTCGTCGCCAGGAGCTGACTGCGGTGGTATCTAGTAACCAAGTTCAGAACTAGTTGTCGTTGACGGTGGTGTTTGGTAGCAAAAGTAGGAACTACTTGAAAATTTAATGTCTGCAGTCCTTACTTGAATTAAAAACAGATAACACACACTAATACAGCCACCACAATTAACACCGGTTATCAGAAAGATTCTACACACACCCAAAGTACACGGGGATACATGACCACGTTGTCGCAGCCCCTAAACTGAGGAACCAACCAACCATAGCAACTGAATATGCATCAGGGGATTCACCAGCACATCTTTACATAAGTATATATTGACAGATGTAGTTTGAACTCAGGGTTGTCTAATTACTACTTTTCAAATTGCTACGCGTTCGTAACATTCATGAAAACTAGTTTATAATTGTTCTTTTGTGTATTCTGCCCGAAGGCAGGTCCGTGCCTCCGAAGAGGCTATACTGAGTCAAAGTTTACGTGCAGTAGGGTGGCCAGGTATTTCTGCTTCTCCTTAACCTCTCCCCGCCATCAGAGCGTTGTCTCCCAGAACCGGAATTCAGTCCAAGTTCCGACCACGCCCAATACTGCTTACCTGCGGAATTCTCATGGGATCCGGTGTTTCAACATGGCCGGGCCGTTGGGTAGTTTATAATTATACTTATAATTCCAAAAATATGCCTACATTTGAGGGTGTTTTCAATATGTTTTTAAATGACATGATTAAAGGGTTTGCAACTATGATAGAAGAGCATAAATTTTCCCCCATTTAAAATTTCTGGTTAAACGGGACACAACAAATCGTTCGGTACATGACATTAAAATATATTGTTTTAAACACACCTAAGGACGCTGAAAATGGTTAAAGCGCGCTTTTCAAAAACAACTATTGGAGTATCCAGGTACACAAGATCTAGATTAGTTTAAAAACTATCTAAAGAAAGTATGCTATTGGAAGATCTACGCTTGAAAATGCTACTTGCGCCCACGCCTGTCTTCAAAGAGGTAGTCAGAGAAAACATAGCAAAGAAAAAAAGACATTTGGATGGAATTCTATACCACTGATGCCATAATAACGACGGACTGGAGAGAAGCAAATTATCAGTTCAGCCATCTTGTTACCAGATTTGTAGTGCATGGTTTTCATCACAAGTGTTGTAAGACCGTAGGTTTTCATAAGCCATGCGCGGACTGTGTTTGTCGTATGTGTGGGAAACTCTGTCAGAGATATCACGTGATGGGTTGAACAGTTAGAATTTTATCATTGTCTCAATTCTGTTGTGAATCAACTTGATTCTGTATATAACTGGCAATTTTGGCTGCATTATTAAATTAATTAAACACACAATGATACGACAGTTAAAAATGGTGCCAGGTGCTACGAAGATGGGGATTGCAATCTAGTGGAATTGAATTGTTTGTTGAATGCTTCTCTGTGAACAAATTGACCTCTAAGTGGTAAAGCTCGTGGTTTATCTAATATTATTGCCTAGCGAAACAAGGACACACTATTATGGTTATTGACAATTTGCTACGCTCCATGCATTAAACGTGTGTATTATATCATCAGGTTGCGCGTACACGGAACTTGAAATCACAACCGCGATGCGAATGATCAATGGATGATGTCACGCTACGAGTAAAGCAATATTCATAACCAACCCGGACTTAAAGTTGGCACTCATCCGCTGAGGGCATCTACCACAGGTTCTTACAGTCCGATGTGAAATTAATATAGTCTGCTGACGATTGCTACCGGGGGTTCTTACAGTCCGATGTGAAATTAGCATCGTCCTCTGAGGACAGCTAGTCGGAGAATTCTAATTTCAAGTTAGTATTGTCTTCATAGACCACTCGTTGTGAACTCTCCACCCCACAACTGGAGGCACAACTGAGGGGAGAAACATTCAGATTCACGCCTCAGCCATCCAAGGTTTCCCACCTCCAATCCAGACAAATGCCGAGATGACCTCTTGACTTAAGACCACGGCTACCTCCTTCGCAGTGGCTGTATCTAATAATTATGAAATAAATAAAAACATACATTACCATAGCTATTACAATAGTACAGGTTACCAGACAAACCCGTAATACATGGGGCAGAATTTACAATGATGCCCAAGCGCCTAAATTAAAAATATGTATTTATTTATTTATTTAATCTCAAACCAGCAAAATAAAAAATCGCAGATAGCCTACCATAAGAAAACGGTGGTTACAATTTTACAAATTTTCTGAGAAACCCGCCCGACAAAATGCAGGATGGACAGAACAGGGTAAAAGGGGACACAGCGAGAGGATGAAGAGTAATTAGGAAAGGAAAAAGAAAAATTCTTAATAAGTTCAAACGACATCTTAGTTGGGCACAACGAATCAAAAACAAGATGTTCAGTAAAGAACATATAGCCTACTTTCTCCTAAATGTATGAGTATAGTTATAACTCGTTGTTATTATCAAAGAGTATAATAAAACTATTCTTTGTTGAAGACCTTAGAAACGATTTACCTCTACCAAACGCCACAACCTAGATAAAAACTGCTACCATCATTGAAGAAAGAAAGAAAGAAAGAAAGAAAGAAAAAAAGATAAGAAGTATCTAAAGAATGTTTTGGATCTGCAGACATAATCGACCGGACTGGCGGCGTGGCTCAGCGGTAACGTTCTCGCTTGCTGGACCGTATGTTTCAGGTTCGTATCCTGGCGCAGTCAGCTGGCATTTGAGGGTGCACAAATGCGAGGGAGCCGTGTTAGTAGATTTACTGGCACGTTAAAGATCCCCTTCGGGACAAAAATCTGGCACCCCGGCGTCTCTAAAAGCAACAGTAGTTAAAAGGGACGTAAAACCAATAACATTATTATTATTATTATTATTATTATTATTATTATTACATAATCGGCCTGACGCGGGCAACATCCAACTTTGAGTTGAGGCATGTCTTTACACGTCTGGCTGCGTATGACTTTCACAACCCTAATTGAATTAACAAATCTTTCCATGACCCTACAGAGACGTGTGTATACCAACTATGTGGATATTTTCGATTTGCTATTTGGCTGAAATAAAAGTATTAATTAATATCCTGAACTAGCACCAACGGTAGAGTTCAGATACTATGTGAAATCGTTTTGTTCTTTACTTCAATTAACATTTTCAAATAACGCACAATAGGCTGTTACAAACCCTTTAAAATAAAAAGTAAAAATGTATCGTAGTATCATCTTTTCATTCTTCAAATTCGATGCGCATAGAATGCCAATGGTATAGTAATCAATGGAGCCCCACGTAGACTAGTCGTGACATCTAGTGGTGAAATATCGAACAATATTATCCTAACAGAGCGAGTGCATTCTAGCGGCCAGAAGAAGAAACTTTTCAATAAAATCTGGAAGTTAATAAGTAGCGGCGTGCAGTTACCTTTTTGGCAGCTAGATGTCTCGAGTAAATCTGCTGGCGAATTATGTTTTAATTAAATATATATTTTACACCATAATATGCACAATATAACGCTTAATTTTAAAACATCTGAGTCATTACAAAACAATAAACATATAACATTTCAAGCAAAAAAAAAAAAAAAAAAGCTCTGATCGGGTTTGAACCATAGGTATTTGAGCGATAGGCTAACGCTCTACCACTGAGCTAATTGTGTCAACGAATATCGTTCTATATAAAATGACTTACATAGAACTTGTTAGCAAATAATTTTGAATTTGAATTTATTGTTTCTCTTATACAGGCCACTGAGGCTACAAAGCCTCTTTATGCAGCTCTCTTCATTCAGAGGGCGGTTAAATACAATAGAATAAATGAAGAAAGAAAAAACTTAACCTATACATACAGTTGACAATAGAAGTTCTTGTTAATACATCCGTTCACCTTGAACATGATAATTGTATAGCTGATAGATTACAATGAAGGGAGTGTTTTATCGCTCTGATAGGAAGTCCTGAATACTGGTGCAATTTATATTTATTCCAGAGAATACTAGCTGAAATACGGAATGAACCTTTGCATTCTTCGGTTCTGCGATGAAGTATCTGGAGCATCTGTGCAGTGTGTCTATTCGCACGGTTATGCACACAATATACTTATTGCAGTAAATATAAGACGGAATTTTGAATTTTAGAATTTTTATCACAGTCAGAACCATGGCATACTGTCTTCGTTCCTTTAACTTAAGCCATCCAATCTGGACGTAAAATGGAGTTATATGAGACTCTCTTGGTACATTGAGAACAAACCGCAAGCAAGCATTTTGCATTCTTTGCAATTTTGTATTGAGGACCTCTCCCATATCATGGTAAATTATAGATCCATAGTCAAATATTGGTAATATCAAACTCTGTATCAGTATCTTTCGTACATTTTGAGGCAAATAGAAGCAAGTTCGCCTAATTTGATATAATGACGATGCAACCCTTTTCAGAATCATGTTTGTGTGATCCTGCCACGATAATCGAGAGTCAAAAATAACTCCCAGATTTCTTACTGCTGACTGATACGGAACTGTTTGGGATGCAAGCTGTAAAGGTGGTACTGGGTCAGGTAGGGAACTGAGTAATTTGGTATAGCCGATGATGATCGGTTGCGTTTTTTCGAAGTTAAGTATTAGATTATGATCGAATGCGTACTGAGATAGGCTTTGAATGTCACTGTTAATTAGTGCTACGTTCAAATGAATGGATTTCAGATCCGCGTGTAGATATAGCTGAAGGTCATCTGCGTACATATGATGTTGACAGAATTTAAGGACAGATGGAAGGTCATTTATATACACGGAGAACAGGAGTGGACCAAGGACCGAACCCTGCGGCACACCTGTTGTTACTTCACACCATTCTGAAACATTGTCATCTGCTAGGACTACTCTCTGACATCTGCTTGTTAGGTAAGACCTAAACCAGTTCGTTACTGACTTTGAAAGGCCTAGATTTCTTAATTTAACTAGTAGGATCTCATGGTGAACTCTGTCAAAAGCTTTGCTGAAATCGAATAGAGATAATATAGTTATTTCCTTCCGGTCCATTGCTAGACGAATGTCGTCTGTGACTTTGATAAGGGCTGTCAGAGTACTATGTTTTGATTTATATCCAGATTGGTTCGGGTTTAGGATATTGTTGGAATTTATATATTCATAAAACTGATCAAAAACAATCCGTTCTAACGCTTTCCCAATTGCACACAATATACTTATTGGTCTAAAGTCACTACAGTTTAAGGCGTTCGTGAATTTTGGTATTGCTTTGATGTTGGCTTTTTTCCATTGTGTCGGATAAATACCCATTTGCAGGCTATAGTTAGATATATGCAATAAAACTGGCATGAGGAGGTCCATATTCCTTTTCAATAGCGTAATAGATATACGATCTGGTCCTATGGCTTTTGAAGTTATCCTAAATATGGCTAAATGAATGTCCTCAGGATATATATAGCCAAAATGAAATTCTTCCCGTCGGTCAGTAAATTTTTCCCTGTAGTTAGCAACAGTTGACAAAACTCTATTGCTGTCTACAACGGTTGATACGTTTAAATAATGCTTATTTATACTAAACGATTTCATCACTGGAGTATATTATTTATATATAAAGCATTTCATACAAAGTTTATTTATTTTGTATCAGTACGCTATATTGCATGCAATACTCAAATTAGTGAAATATAAGTCAGGCACAAGATATCCGCTGCCATCTTGTCTTATTACTGAATCGGCTCAGCTTTTAAAAATCACGTCTGCACTATAGTATTACAAAATAAACTTTTAATTTCGAACGTGCCTCTTCCTTTAGAACAGTTAAAACGATTCTCGGCTCGATAATCGGAACTGGTGGGTCCCATGATATGGATTATGAAGTTTGCATAATTCGCACGGCCGCCATCCTGAAATGGTATGGCGGACGACCTTGTAGTTTGGTCACAAGACGCATCCTATACGAAGGTATGTTTTTACCAAATTTGGTAGAGATCGGATGATTTAGTTAGTCGTTATTTGATTTTACGTTTTGAACGTTTGAGTGGCCGCCATTCAGTTTTAGTAAAGATGGCGGCGATATAAAACATGACACTGAGGTGTCCTTTGCTAGTGCTACCTTTGTACCAAATTTCGTTCAATTCGCATTCACCGTGTTTGAATTGATAGGGGGGGGACAGACATTCAGAGTACACACACTCACACACACACAGACACACACACACACACACACACACACAGACTCACACACACACACATACACACACACACAGACTCACACACACACAGACAGACACACTTTTTTCGCCCTGTGTTGATCTCATAAGTCTACTTTCATTTTTTGCAAAAATCGAAAGTAGGCTAAAAAAAGCAAAAGACAAAAGGAATATTTACGCATACCGTGCGGTATGCGCCATCCGGATAACTTCTTTGTATTACATCTAGGACGTGTTTCCCTCGGAGAGAGAACCAGAAGTAATTAGTCTATAAAACACGATCTTCATAATTTAATTCAACGACCTTGGTAGTACTCCTCTCGTAAAAGTCTGTGGTAGCGTCTGGGAATTTCCTATCATTACAACTTAAAAGAGCAGCGAGTAAAAAACGTGCGGATTCTTCCTGGCCTTTAAAATGTCTGCTTTACCATCGCCAATTCAGGACTGTGAATTCTTCTACCAGTTAGTATCCCTTTTTATGGAAAATAATTGTTGTTGTTTTTTTCTGGCGATATTTGGACAGTAACTGCGACGTAGCTCATATGAATTTTTAGGATCACGCTACAGCATCATGTCTTTGTCATCGTGCGGAGTTTTCTCTGAGCCCAGTGCTCCTTCATGCGTTCGCTGGCTTACTTCCGTTGTTCTCTTGTCCGAGCTCTTCCGGTCGGAATCCCTTCCAAATTTTTCAGTGTGTTCCAAAATGAAGAGGTATTAAGACGATTAGGAGAGGAGAGATGTTTGTGGTGACAGCTATCGAAGAGAAGAGGTAGGTTGGTAGGGCACACACTAATGCACCCAGGAATAGGAAGCTTAGTTATGGAAGGAAGGTTTGAGGACAAGAACTGTAGTGGTAGACACAGGTTAGAATATGTTAAACAGATTACCTAGGATGTAGGTTGTGGTAGCTATGTATAGATGAAACGATTAGCTCAGGTCAGGGGAGCATGGAAAGCTGCAAAAAAGACTGAAGACTCAAACAACAACAACAACAACAACAACAACAACAACAATAAGTAATTTATTTCAGGTTATTTTTCACATATTCCAGTAATTGGAATGATTTTTGTGTTGACCGACTGACAGCTACAGTATTAATTGTAACATAAAAAATCCCTGAAATGAAATAACAGAAAATTATGGAACATCCTGTGAATTTCAATGTAATATGCTGTTATGATTTCATAATAGTACATTATGCAACGAGCCTATAATGGCAATAATTAAGGCACGAGTGTGTTTATAAAACGAGCATATGCGAGTTTTATAATTTCCATACGAGTGTCTTAATTACCATTATAGGCGAGTTGCATACGACTGTTTATGTTCGACGATAATTAGTATAACTATTTTATGTTCGAACATAAATATTCATAAATATCTGTCGAGATTTCGCCAGTTTTATGTACTGAACAGAGCGCATGAGGCGCAGAGAAATTTAAATTAGATGGCCGTGGAACTCAGCGCATCTAATTGTCTAATTGGTCAAACAACTGTTTCTTGAGCTCTGATTGGTGGGAGAAACTGTTTCATAATGAAAAATAGTGTTATAATGAACCTCATTATAGTACAGTTTTCTGGCATATAATAGTCAGGGTCGAACATAAATATCCGTACGTCATTGTGGGCATTTTTGGGATAATGTAAAGTGACATTTAGTTAGCTCTAGTCTAGATTCTCAACGGTGGTTATCCGGTAAATTGTACTGTACATACGCCCAAGTATACGGTGCTGATGACAACACTGTGCAAACCCCTGACTGAGACAACAACAACAACAAGAATATCTGACCAGAATATGAAGTAATAACGTCCCACAATCCTACTCAACAAATGGCTATTTCAATATGGTTGTGATTTTCTTTTACAATAACCATTGCGATGTTCCTTCTTCTTGTCGGTTTCATTGGCTATTTTTAAAGTTGGCAGCCCATTACAAAACAGATGTTTGTAATTTGCATGGCCACGTGTTGAAAGAGCTGGCGAACTCTCGTATCCGGATTCGAACCGGAGATGAGAGACCTTGTCACGGTCAGGCACCGTACAATAGCGAAGAGAATCGGGCCAAAAGTACAGTCACGCCTGAAAACATCTGCGCATGTTAATTTATACTCCAGTGTTCGTGAATGTATTGTTGATTTTAATTAATTTAGGAGATTGGGAAATCTAGGTCATCAGACCCATGTACTTAGGTGTATGTTCAATTTGTTCGATAAGCTGTGCTTCTGTGATGACTGTAAAAAGGAAAGAAGGAAGCCTGTACTTTTACGTGACTGTTAATCTCGCGACTATAATCCGTGGGATCTCCTTTATACGTCGAATCTAAACCACCAGACGTCACAATTCAACTCGATAATTTCATATGTATTAAACGAGAATCGAACCTAGTCTGCCGTGGTTGAATTCAAGCATCTTGACCGCTGTGCCATCACCCTCGCCCTCCCTCTCTCTCCTCATTCTCTCTCTCTCTCTCTCTCTCTCTCTCTCTCTCTCTCTCTCTCCCTAGCCGATTCTAATAGTGAATGCCTGTATGTACACCCCTTATTATTCCGTCCACTTCCTGGTGTAGCGGCTAGTATTCTTGGCTGTCACCCCGGAGGTCCGAGTTCGATTCCCGGCTCTGCCAATGAATTAATTTAATTCTGGTCTGAGGGCTGGAACGGGGTACACTCAGCCTCGTGAGACATAACGTTTTGTTTATCCGCACAGGACATTACCAATAACCGCTGATATCAGTAAATTCACAAACGTTGTACCAAGCGCCCTTTTCCATCACGGCAAGGAGGCAAGGACAACATCAAATCTCTACATACAACATAGTATAAACAAAGTCCCCGATTCTTGGATGTAACGGGTAATCTCGAGATCCACTGGATAGATTTTGATGCGGGTTTCACCATTCTGTAAAGGATTTCTCAAGGAAGGTTTCTGTAGAAAAGCATTCATTTATGACCAAAGGAAGCCGAGCAGTTACGATTTCAGTGAATCGAGTCGAAGAAAAACTTGCCGTTCGTGGGCCGTGGGTAAACCGTTAAAAATATCTATACACTATGCGTGTAAGAAGTGTTCAGCATGGAAAGTTCTACAAAAAAGTCCGCGACAGCATATCTCTATCTTTAATACATCGTCCACTATAAGTGTTTTTACGTTTTCATTTCATCCGACAATCTCCATTCAGTGGACATTTAAATTTCTAGCTTCGGAGTCACTTTACGAGCTAGCATCTTCGACCAGCATCAAACTGTCAATTTGTGTCGAGTTAAGACTTCAGAGAAGAGTAGACTATTATGTTTGGAGTTCGTTCACCTCGGCTTTTCTGAATTGTGTCTGGGACCAGCCGTCCGTGCGCTTTTTAAGCTTACGCTGGGTAAACCGTTAAAGATACCGTGCGAAGCCGTTAAAATTAATTGAGAAATGAATAAGTATGAGAAGTTCCATGTTGTGCAGCGCAAGCAATGCCCTATCACGCACGCTGAAGCAGTGACAGCTATGTTCAGAGGATTTATGACACTAAATAATTCATGAGACATTTTAAATCAAGAGTGTTGCAGTCATCTTTACATAAGCATTGTAACTAAGCAGCCTTGCACCTAGTGTAGATAGTTGATCACATTGCGGTTTATGGCGTGTCAAGTCAATAGCACTGCGTACGCATTGTTGGCTGCCATTCCGGAAGCCCTGGCTCGATTCCCATCTCAGCCAAGAAATCTACTTCTAGTTTAAGGTATTGGACTGGTAACAGTGGCATGCAATTCATTCAAGAGATGTCAATTTCGAAGACTTGCACCAGGACGGTGGGTTACACGAAATTACACGAAACATCAGCTTGCCACGGTGGGTGAGTGATTAACGTGTCGGACTACTAACCCCCAAGCTTGCAGGTTCGTTCCTGGCCGTGGTAAGTGATTTTTGAAAGGCGGCAAAAACTACGACACGCATGTCATACAATGTTGGCATGTCAAAGAACTCATTTGAATTCAGTAGGCCGTGTTCATAATGGCAAAATTAATCTCGGAAGTTTCCGCCAACACAAAGTTCTTAATTTCTCTACTAGAAAGCACTATAATGTTCAAGGAGCTTATACTGTATATCTAATCTCCTTGACTTTCATAGTGCTTCAAGGAACAACAAACTTCGACATGCAAGCTACCCTCTGGGTGTCAAATAACAAAGCTTGCACCCGGCACCTGAGGTCATACGATATTATTATTATTATTATTATTATTATTATTATTATTATTATTATTATTATTATTATTATTATTATTATTACACGAAACGTGACTAAGACTATACTTATGTCGGTAGTAGTCAGTAGCAGATCTGATATTCGCTGTGTTATTTCTTATAGTTCACATTGGATTTGTGACCCTTATCATGAGGATGAGGCAAAATGAGCTTTTATCTGATGGATGTTCTTTTACTTGTGGAGGCATCTACACCGTCAGTACGTCCATCCCTGGCGCTGTCATTCAGTGACCGCTCTTGTGGCATAATGCTTTCCGGGAAGAGTTCTTTCTATTTTGTGAATCGCATGGACTCGTAGCAGATGAATACGGTTTATAGTCTGCGTCACCTTAAATAAGTTTCTAACAATGTAACCTATTCATTTGTCCTCCATTACTACAAACATAGCAACCCGACCCGGCTTCGCCCGGGATCAGTTATGATTGCATTACGTGATAAGCGCTTTTTTTTTGCCAATGTCAATGAACAGCGACCAATATCCGTTTTACGTCTCGGCATGATGAGTTAAAATAACTGACTGGACTATTCATTATATTATCATGGAGATGCATGTGCAACAAAGTCTTTTCAGACGTAATTCAAGAATGGCGAGGTGCATGAAACACAAATCCCCCTTCCGTCCAATCTTAACTTGACTGTGAATATTGCGGAACGAAAAGTTCACAGGCGAAATGAAGAAAAGCCGAGTTGCACTTCCAGGGAAACTCCAAACACAACCACTCTTCTCTGAAGTATTTAACTCAACACGACTCGACAGTTTGCTGCTGGCTGTATCTGGGGCAATAAGCTCGTCCGCTAGCTAAGATGTAACTGGGGTGATAGACTCGCCCCTAGCTAGCTCGTCAACTGTCGCCTCAGTAACTGAATGGAGATTTTTGGAAGAAATGAAAACGTAAAAACATTTATAGTAGGCGATGTAGCCTATTGAAGATAGAGATATGCTCTCCCGGGCTTTTTTGTAGAACTTTTCAAGCTGAACAATTCTTACACTCATAGTATATAGATATTTTTAACGGTTTGCCCAGCGTAAGCTTAAAAAGCACACGGACGCCAGTTTTTTTTTCGACTTTTTCACTGAAATCGTTGGTGCTTGACTTCCTTTGGTCGTAAATAAATTATTTTCTACAGAAACCTTCCTCGAGATTTCTTTACAGAATGGCAAAAACCACATCAAAATCCATTCAGTGGTTCTCGAGATTACCCGTGACATCCAAGAATCGGGGACTTTGTCTTATACTAAGTAGAGATTATACGCCAATCAGTATAATTTAATATAATATAATCCCCCTTCCATCCAATCTTAAATTGTGAATTTTCCGGAACGAAAAGTTCACATGCGAAATGAGAGTTGCACTTCCAGGGAATGGCGAGGTGAATGAAACTCAAATCCCCTTTCCGTCCAATCATAACTTGACTGTGTTTCACAGGTGAAGTGAAGAAAACCCGAGTTGCACTTCCTGGGAAACTCCAAACACAACCACCCTTCTCAGAAATCTTAACGCAACACGACTCAACGGTTTGCTGCTGGCTTTATCTGGGGCAATAGGTTCGCCCGCTAGCTAAGCTGTAACAGGGATGATAAACTCGCCCTTATCTAGCTCGTAAACTGTCGCCTCAGTAGTTGAATGGAGCTGGTGGAAGAAATTAAAACGTAAAAACACTTATAGTGGGCGATGTATTGAAGATAGACATTCTCTTTCTGGGACTTTTTTGTAGAACTTTTCATGCTGAACAATTCTTACACTCAAGTATTTAGATATTTTTAACGGTTTGCCCAGCTTAAGCTTACAAAGCGCTCGCCAGGTGGTTTTTTTTTTTCAACTTTTCCACTGAAATCGTTACTGCTCGGCTTCCTTTGATCATAAATAAATTATTTTCTGCAGAAATCATCCTCGAGATATCCTTTACAGAATGGTGAAAACCGCATCAAAATCCATCCTGTGGTTCTTGAGTTTACCCGTAACATCCAAGAATCGGGGACTTTGTTTTATACTAAGTAGAGATTTCTTGCTTTTAGGTTGAATCAGGGTTTTAACCAATGTTGCCACACATGTTTCAAAGTCACCATTGTTTAGAGACCACTTGCAAACTCTGAAACTGACACGTATAATGTAACTTGAAATTTGGCAGCTGTGCTGATAGCCGTCTGCCTTTCTGTGACGTCGTTCAGGGTCTCCGACCTCTGCATCGTTAGCGAGGAAGTAACGCAATAACATAACCTATAATTTAACACCTATTGAAGATCAGTGATTCATTTTCTATTGACGTAGACTGTACATTCTATTTACTAGGTACGTATTATTGCATATGATTATCTCGGATCGACAGTCACCTACCTCTTATGAAATTAAACAGACATTAATAGTAGCCAGCAACAAGACAAGACTCGTCTGCCTTTACAAAACACTTGTGCTATATGAATTGCAGCCAACGCCCTTAGACTCGCAGCAAGTTCAATTTCAAGTAGTTCCAACTTTGGCTACCAGATGCCAATGTCACTGACATCTAGCTGTGAACGTTGTAACTTGATAGAGCGTTTGTAAACAACCAAATATAACCTACAAATTTGGCTACACACTATCCATTGTAGTCGCCTCCGTAGCGTAGCGGTCAGCATGGTTAGCTGCCGCCCCGGAGGTCCTGGGTTCGATTCCCGGCTCTGCCATGAAATTTGAAAAGTGGTAGAGGACTGGAACGGGGTCTACTCAGCCTCGGCTGGTCCAAATGAGTAGAGGGGGTTCGATTCCCACCTCAGCCATCCTCGAAGTGGTTTTCCGTGGTTTCCCACTTCGTCTTCGGGCAAATGCCGGGATGGTACCTCCTGTAAGGCCACGGCCGCCTCCTTCCCTCTTCCTAGCCTATCCATCCCAATCTTCCATTCCTTCCCACCCCTCATGAGGCCCCTGTTCGCTTTGCAGGTGAGGCCGCCTGGGCGAAGTGCTGATCACACCTCCCCAGTTGCATCCCTCCCGACCAGATGTTCCAAGCTCCAGGACACTGCCCATAGAGGCGGTAGTGATGAGTTCCCTGGCTGAGTCCGTGGGAACCACCAACCTGGAGGGTAAATTGACTAAATAAAAAAACTATCCATTGTAGTGGTAGGAAGGCATACTGAACAATTTTAACGATCTTAAAAACCCGACGCCCTCGGCCGGGTTTGAACCCGCGATCTTGGGCATACCAGTTCAGCATTCTACCGACTACCCTACCGAAGTCACTACGAAATACTAATAAGATCAGTGCTGCCTATGCGACCATCTCGTGATGTAACGGCTAGCACTCTTGGCCTTCTTGGCAGGGCCTGGGAATCGAACCCAGGCCTCCGGTGTGAATGCTAGCCACTACGCAAATTTCTAATTTAAACACACCCAGTTTGCTAATCGGCAACCATTGTTGTATTTTAGTCAAGTCTGTCTTGCTGAGATGCGCGCATCACCTATGGGTGCGAAGAGTGTTTCAAGTGGGTGAAGGTCGAGACATGTTACACTTGGCATTGTTGAAATCTTGTTCCTCATTAGACTTGAGAAACTCACGATTGGATCAACTTACTTTTAAAGGTTAGATCCGGTTATATCTAGAGCAAAGCAACGGGAAGCTAATAGACGCGGATATACTCGCGCGAGATTTCCTTGACTGATGTCGCGTATTGTACGACTGAGCTCTAAAGCCCTGCGCGGATATAGTTTGCATGGCTGTGCGGATAGCGAATAAGCTGCTGATAATCTTTGGAGTAAATTTGCGGATAGATTTTAGAATACAATCCGGAGTTGTTTAATATCATCATTAGGACCCGGATGTTTATGACATATCATGTTTTTTCACTATGCATTTTCCATGTCAAATGTAAGATGATGATTTAAGCTAATCTCATTCAAATTATGTTATTAACCGTAATTAACATTCCGAACTGGAAAGGGTTGCAATTCTGGCTGTATGACATCCATTTTAAACATAGCACATGTCATACAAATCCTAAGCGAACGACTTCTTCCTCAAATGTCCAAAATTGTTGCTTTAGTAATTTATGAAAATGAAAATCCACAGCCTGCTTCCAGTCGACCGACCGGGTCAGGAATGGAATGAATGAAGCCCCCTATCTAGCGGCGGGGATATGAACTGTGCCGGGGTTGCCGAAGCCTGTCGCACTCCCTTGGGGCAATGATTAAATGAATGACAGATGAAATGAAATGATAGTGGAGAGTGTTGCTGGAATTAAATTGTTGACAGAGAAAACCGGAGTACCCGGAGAAAAACCTGTCTGCCTCCGTTCTGTCCAGCACAAATCTCACATGTAGTGACCGGGATTTGAACCACGAACTCAGCGGTGAGAGGCCGGCGTGCTGCCGCCTAAGCCACGGAGGCTTAAGCTTTCGTAATTTATGCTTTATCTAATTAAAAATATTAGTGTAATGGCAGTTGATTCGGATAACAAACGTGCGAATTCTGAAAAAAGTCGTGCGGATGCGGGGCGGATGCGGATAAGAGTAGTGCGGATGCGGATAACAGTCGTGCGGATGCGGGGCGGTGGCGGATAATGTTTTGTTTATCCACGCAGGGCTCTACTGAGCTCAGCAAAGAACACTATTATTATTTGATTCGTTATGCCTAACTAAGGAGCACATTAGAACCAATTCAACACAATGATTCCTCTTCTCTCCCCAATATCTCTTCATCCATTTATTGTGCTCTCTTTTACGTTATTCTCTCTATCCTGTATTCTTTTGTGTAGGTTTATCGGCAAATTTGTGTCTGTTTATTAGGGTTCTAAATGTTGGTCTATTTTGAATGATTTCTTCGTTGATTCTGTACCCTTTAAGGTCTTGTGTTATTTATACCAGCCAATTGTTGTGGTTTTTCAGAAAGAGCTCGTTTTAAAATTTTCTTTGTTAGTCTATTGTCATCCATTCTGTTCTTGACGTTCTTCTTATTTTGCTAGTATTGTTTCATTCAGTTGGGGAATGCCAATTTTCTTTGTTAGTCTATTGTCATCCATTCTGTTCTTGACGTTCTTCTTATTTTGCTAGTATTGTTTCATTCATTTGGGGAATGCCAATTTTCTTTGTTAGTCTATTGTCATCCATTCTGTTCTTGACGTTCTTCTTATTTTGCTAGTATTGTTTCATTCAGTTGGGGAATGCCAATTTTCTTTGTTAGTCTATTGTCATCCATTCTGTTCTTGACGTTCTTCTTATTTTGCTAGTATTGTTTCATTCATTTGGGGAATGCCAATTTTCTTTGTTAGTCTATTGTCATCCATTCTGTTCTTGACGTTCTTCTTATTTTGCTAGTATTGTTTCATTCAGTTGGGGAATGCCAATTTTCTTTGTTAGTCTATTGTCATCCATTCTGTTCTTGACGTTCTTCTTATTTTGCTAGTATTGTTTCATTCAGTTGGGGAATGCCAATTTTCTTTGTTAGTCTATTGTCATCCATTCTGTTCTTGACGTTCTTCTTATTTTGCTAGTATTGTTTCATTCATTTGGGGAATGCCAATTTTCTTTGTTAGTCTATTGTCATCCATTCTGTTCTTGCCGTTCTTCTTATTTTGCTAGTATTGTTTCATTCAGTTGGGGAATGCCAATTTTCTTTGTTAGTCTATTGTCATCCATTCTGTTCTTGACGTTCTTCTTATTTTGCTAGTATTGTTTCATTCAGTTGGGGAATGCCAATTTTCTTTGTTAGTCTATTGTCATCCATTCTGTTCTTGACGTTCTTCTTATTTTGCTAGTATTGTTTCATTCAGTTGGGGAATGCCAATTTTCTTTGTTAGTCTATTGTCATCCATTCTGTTCTTGACGTTCTTCTTATTTTGCTAGTATTGTTTCATTCAGTTGGGGAATGCCAATTTTCTTTGTTAGTCTATTGTCATCCATTCTGTTCTTGACGTTCTTCTTATTTTGCTAGTATTGTTTCATTCAGTTGGGGAATGCCAATTTTCTTTGTTAGTCTATTGTCATCCATTCTGTTCTTGACGTTCTTCTTATTTTGCTAGTATTGTTTCATTCAGTTGGGAAATGCCAATTTTCTTTCGTCAGACCAATGAGGTATGTAAGGTGTAGGTTTTGCTTGCTCTGGTTGGACTTCCCAGTTGTTCACTTTGTTACGGAAGGAGTCTCTGTCTGATGTGTCGGTTGTGTTAGCAGTTCGCATGTCTTTTTGTACTTCTTTCATCCATGGGGTTGTTATTTTGAGTGATGATATGTAATCAAGTATGCTTTTGGTTAGTCGTGTATTCGGCAGTTTACTTATGTGCCCGAAGAATTTCAATCGTCATTTTCTGATGTCGAGTTCGATGTTTGAGTATTTTTCAGTTGTCTTGATTGACTATAGTCATTGTGGAGTAACCGTCAGGAGTATTTTCCGAATGATTTTTCTTTCTTCTTTCTTGGTGTCTTCAAGTTCATATTTCTTATTGAGTGTAAGTGTTTCGCTTGCGTTTGATGACAGTGTTGTAGTGTCGAAGTTTGGTTTGTCTTAACATGCATTTTTTTTTTGTTATAGAGGTTTTGGATAAGTCCGAGTGCTCTCCTGGTTTTCTGGAGACGGTTTTGATATGAGTTTTTTTCGGATCCAGTTGGTTCGATAAATTCTCCCATATATAAATGTGGGACTCTCTTGATCGTTCCGTTCCGCCTTTGTGACATACCGCTTGAGTTTTCTCGAAAGATATTTGCTGATATTTCCAGTATTATTGTTGTTGTCGTCGCTGTTGTTGTTGTTGTTGTTGTTGTTGCTGCTGCTGCTGTTGTTGTTGTTGTTGTTGTTGTTGTTGTTGTTGTTGTTGTTGTTGTTGTTGTTGTTGTTGTTGTTGTTGTTGTTGTTGTTGTTGTTGTTGTTGTTGATGTAGAATTTGGCCGATAGGCGACCAAACAGGAACACTGTTATGACTGAGGTATGCTACACCCTGACTCCGTATCTGCTCGCAGGGCGGTCTTGGGTGTGGTCGTGATGGTCGAATCACGCGTGGTGCAGGACATTCCCCGCCCAAATTACTGTCCCCGCCTCCCACCTCGTGACAACAAAACGGTAAATATCAACGAGGTCCGCTCCACAAATAGCAAAATATGTGAAGTAATATACATTAAAAGTGCAGTTTACTCAGTCCTCCATTTTCAACAACATAGCTTATTGAAAATATATCATTTATGATTAAAATACCTTTCTGGGAGTCCTAGCGAGTTCATTTGTTTCAATTCCCACTGCCTACATCGGAAATATAATTGCTTTTTATGGAAAGTACGCATTTTTGATCGTGTTCATTAGAATATCGTCCACCATTTTACATCGACGGTGGACACCACGTCATACCCACGTGACACGTTGCCAACATGAATGAAAATGAAAATCCACAGCCTGCTTCCAGTCTCCGACCGGGTCAGGAATGGAATGAATGAAGCCCCCATCTAGCGGCGAGGATATGAACTGTGCCGGCTGCCGAGGCCTGACGCACTCCTCTGGGGCAATGATTAAATGAATGACAGATGAAATGAAATGATGGTGGAGAGTGTTGCTGGAATGAAATTGTGACAGGGAAAACCGGAGAACCCGGAGAAAAACCTGCCTGCCTCCGTTTTGTCCAGCACAGATCTCACATGGAGTGACCGGGATTTGAACCACGAACCCAGCGGTGAGAGGCCGGCGTGCTGCCGCCTAAGCCACGGAGGCTTCTTTGCCAACATGAATAATGAAATAAAATCCAAAATCATTGGCCTGGATAAAGATTATTGATGCGTGACTTCCCCACTGTGCGTGACAAAAACCAAGGGTGTTATCTGTTAGCTAACGCGGCGCGACCGGGTGAGTTAGCCGAGGTCGTTGCGGCATGACTGTTGGCAGTCGCTCACATCCGGGAGGCGAGGAGGTTCAAATCCCCCCCGCCGGCAACCTTGACGATGGTCTTCTGTGGTTTCCCATCTTCCTTCCAGGCAAATGCCGGGGTTGGTCCCTAACTATAGGCCACAGCCGCTACCTTCCAACTCCTCGACCCTCCCTTCCAACTTTCCTCCCCAACGGTACTTGTAGCTCACCCATTGAGTGTCCGTCTCGAAGCAGCTACAAAACTGGCGAGCCGAACATGTCCTCGGACACTCCCGGCACTAAAAGCCATACGCTAAAAAAAAAAAAAAAAAAAAAAAACGCGGCGCGCAGGGCCGCACTACCCAACCACCATTGGTCTAGTCGAAAATATTGGTCTAGACAAAACCATTGGTCTGCCGGATGCGATATAGTACCATATAGTACCAAATGCGTGGGGTTGGCATTACTGACTCAGTGAGAAAGATGGCCGTTAGACCTTCGATTTCAACTGTAGACTATAAGTCGTGTTGCTATTAGGGCGGGATGGTGGGTCTATGACAGCGGAGCAGTGAACATCTAATACTAAATCCTCTCCAGATATTCTCCCGACTATTAAATCAGGTACTTTCAGTTTTAATTTTTTTTTATACAAAGGATTGAGTAAACTGCACCGCCACCTAATATACAACCTGTGACAATAAATTTCGGTGAATAGTCTTGTACTATCAACATAGAATCATAGATGAACAGTGCACGACAGTGACCCTACAGTACTGGCCTTCGAAATAGTCCCCTTCCGCAACTATGCAATGCTGAGATCGGGGATACATGTCCTGGAAACTTTGCAAGAAGGCGTCCTTTGGGATGGTGTTCAAAAGCCTCGTCATGTTGCGTTCGGTGAATAAAGTCTGAACGGTCGACTTGGCAACATTGGCGACACACAACGCAACGTGTAAGACCTGTTTGACACAGTGCGTGTTTAGATGGATGCATTTATGCAACCTACCATGCACACCTATTCGGCGGGTGGCAGTGAGAAGGATGATTCTATGCATCCTACCATGCACACCTGTTCGGCGGGTGGCAATGAGAAGGGTGAATGTTCTGTGGAATGGAATGGCTTATCTGAAAACCATCGTCACGGGCGACGAGACCTGGTGTCTGAGGTACGACCCCGATGTCAAGCGTCGAAGTATGGAGTGGCGGGTCCAGGTCCAGGGTCTCCGAAAAGCCCTGAAGGGCCAGAGGTTTTCGGACATTTCGGACATCCAACGTAATATGACGACCCAAATGAAGGCTATCCCTAAAGAGCTTCCAGGACTTCTACAGACATTCTCAGTAGTACATAACCATCCACGGGGATTACGTTGAAGGACAGTAACTGCTGTTTCAGATAAGCCAACAATCCGTTCGTAATATTGATCCATTAACCGAACTTTTCGGTCAGAGGTTGTACATTAATTCTGTAGTGTTCTGTAGCCTGTACATACTTTTTTGGGCCCGTTATACAGTACCTACAATGATTGTGACGGATTAAATTTCCTTGTATCGGAACAAACATTTATGTTCGACCCTGGCGAAATGTAAATATTATATGTTAGAAAACTGTACTATAATGAGGCTCATTATAGTACAAGTTTTCATTATGATACAGTTTCTCCCACCAATCAGAGCTCAAGAAACAGTTGTGTGACCAATTAGGTGAGGATAGCATCGCACCTGCGCTCACTTCCATGGCCCCCTATTTTAAATTTCACTGCGTGGCGAGTGTCATAGTGAGGTATTCCAGGAGCCCATGGTCAAATACAAGGTATTCTCTGCGTCTCATGCGCTCTGTTCAGTACATAAAACTGGTGAAATCTCGACAGATATTTATGAATATTTATGTTTGAACATATAATTGTTATAATAATTATCGTCGAACATAAACAGTCGTACATGCAACTCGCCTATAATGGTAATTAAGACACTCGTATGGAAATTATAAAAATCGGTACGCTCGTTTTATAAACATACACGTGTCTTAATTATAGCCATTATAGGCTCGTTGCATAATGTACTATTAGAGGCGTTGTAAGATGTTTGCATTCCACCTCGTAGTGTAACATTCTTGGCTGTCACCCCAGAGGTCCTGGTTTGGCTGGTTGGTTGGTTCCTCAGTTTAGGGGCTGCGACAACGCGGTCATGTAGCCTCGTGTACTTTGGGTGTGTGTAGAATCTATCTGATAACCGATGTTAATTGTGATGACAGTATTAGTGTTTGTTATCTGTAATTCAGGTAAGGACTACAAACGATCAATTGCAAGTAGGCTAGTTCCTACTTTTGCTACCAAATGCTGCCGTCAACGACACCTAGCAGTGAACTTGGCTACTAAATGCCACCGCAACCAGCACCTGGTGGAGAATGTTGGAACTTAATAGAGCGTTAATCAATTCTAACCTACAAATTTTGCTTCACACAATTGTAGTTAGTGAAAGGTTCTTTTACATGCCATAAATCTATGACATGGACCCGCCGGCTTTACTTCTCCTCCGAAGATAGCCATACTGAGGGATTTTTAACGCTCATAAAGAATCCGACGGCTTCGGCCGGGTTTGAACCCGCGATCTTGGGCATAGAAGCTCAACATGCTACCAACTACGCCACCAAAGCCGCTGGGGTCCTGGTTTGATTCCCGACTCTGTCAAGGAATTAAAATCTGGCCTGAGGGTTGGAACGGCTTCTACCAACAAGGAACACTCAACTCGTTCGTGTGTGATGCACGTTTGGTGACGGGCTAAGGGGTTTACTTCTAATGCATTGAAACGGTTATGACTTAATGCGTCAGTCTCGTAGCGTGGTAACTAGCATACCGTGGATGTCCAGATTGAATCCCGGCTGTGCCAACAAATGTAATAATTCTGGTCTGGGAGCTGAAACGGGGTACACTGAGGTTGGTTGGTTCCTTAGTTTAGGGGCTGCGACAACGCAGTCATGTAGCCCCGTGTACTTTGGGTGTGTGTAGAATCTGTCTGATAACCGGTGTTAATTGTGATGACTGTATTAGTGTGTGTATCTGTTTTTTTAAATTCAAGTATGGACTGCAACTTTGAATTTTTCAAATAGTTCTTACTTTTGCCACCAAACGCCACCGTCAACGACTACTAGGCCTAGTTCAAAACTTAGCTACTAGACGCCACCGCAGTCGGCTCTTGGCAACGAACGTAGGAATCTAAGAGCGTTGTTTATATTCTTAACCTATACAATTTAGTTTCACACAGGTGTAATTAGTGGAAAGCTCTTTAACATGCCATACATCTATGGCATGGGACCGCCGGCTTTACTTCCCCTCCGAAGGAAGGCATACTGAGGGATTTTTAACGCTCTTAAAAAATCCCACGGCTTCGGCCGGGTTGAACCCGCTGTCTTTGGCGTAGAAGGTACATTGAGTCTCATGAGGCAAAACTGAGAAGAGGTGAGTTCGATTCCCACCTCAGTCACCCTGGAAGTGGTTTTCCGTAGGGTCCTTTCTTCTGCTTCAGGCAAATGCCGGGATGATACCTAACTTAAGGCTATTGCTGCCTGCTTCCCAATCCTCCCCAGAATTACAAATGCACGTATTACTACAATGGGGCAAGCTCTCTGCGGACTCGGTTGACTTAGGTTCGAGCCCCACCGTCGGCCATCCTTGAAATGGTTTTCCGTGGTTTTCCATTTTCAACTCCAGGCAAATGCTGGGACGATTCCTTCTCACAGGCCACGGCCGTTTCCTTCCACATCCTTGCCCAGTTTCATTCATCTTCATTCATATCATCTCTCATTAGCTCCTCTCATGAGGTTTGCGTCAGGAAGGGCATCCGGCTGTAAAAACCATCCGCCACATAGACTTCATCGCATCTCATCCCCGACCCCGATGGAAAAACGGGAATAATAAGGGGTAGACATACACTATTTTTTTTTTGCAAGCGAATTGCTCACTTAGGATCACGCAACAACTGTATTTATTTTCCTTTCCATTGTCAGGAGTTTCCTCTGTCTCCAATATTCCTCCATGCGTTCGCTGGCATGTTTCCTTTGATCTTCTGTCCAAGTTCGTCCACTTCTCTTAGGTCTTCATTCATCTTGAAACCTTTCGAGATGTTTCACTTTACTCTAAAATTAACTTCTTTCTAGCATTTGATACTCTGTGATGTTCAATTTTATTATTATTATTATTATTATATACACACACCCGTGTAGATGGGGCTAAATGACCATGATGTCCAATCTCCTCAAATCAAACAACAACAACAACTACATTCATGAGTCAGCGTTGAGAAGTTAGCACTGTCAGACTAGGAAAGTCAGGCGAGAGTGACGAAATGGAAATGGGAATAATATAGCCTAGAGTAGAAACGACCGTGATGGCTGAGTGCTCCAACGCACTACCTAATGCCTTATTGGCATCGGGAGGGTGTGGGTTCGAAATTCGAATCCTACCTCGGCCGTCCTGGAAAGTGTTTTCGTGGTTTCCCATTTAACCACCAGGCAAATGCCGGGACAGTTGCACAGTTCCTTTCAATAGGTCCACGGTATACCTCCTTCCAATATCCCTTCCCTGACCCATCCTGAAAATAAAATAAAAGGGCATTCGCTGCATTAATCAAATTATTTTAAATAAGGAGTGGGACCAAGGATCTTACCAGATGGAAGACGATGGTAAAAAACAAATTACGAGCTCGACAAACACCAGGAAAACCTCACCGATGCCATCAGAAGGAGACGCCTGGCTTTCTACGGCTACCTGTACAGAATGGAACACCACAGGCTGTCTTATAAGATCTTCATGGTAGTCAAAAAGGGTAAAGCGGTTTCGGTGGCGTAGTTGGTAACATGCTGAGTTTCTATGCCCAAGATCGCGGGAGACCCGGTCGAAGTCTTCGAATGTTTTAAGAGCGTTAAAAATCCCCCAGTATGCCTTCCTTCGGAGGGGAAGTAAAGCTGGCGGTCCTATGTCATAGATTTATGGCATGTTATAGAACCTTTCACTAATTACACCTGTGTGAAGCTAAATTGCAGGTTAAGTTTAAACAACGGTCTTAGGTTCCTACGTTCGTCGCCAGGAGCCGACTGTGGTGGCATCTTGTAACCAAGTTCTGAAGTCGTTGACGGTGGTGTTTGGCGGCAAAAGTAGGAACTACTTGAAAATTCAATGTCTATATTCCTTACTTGAATTAAAAAAAAAACGGATAACACACACTAATACAGCCAGCACAATTAACACCGGTTATCAGACAGATTCTACACACACCCAAAGTACACGGGGCTCCATGACCGTGTTGTCGCAGCCTCTAAACTGAGGAACCAACAAACCAACCAACAAGGGTAAAGCCACTGGGTCCTTGTGGTTCAAACAAATTGAGAAGGATCTTGCTGAACTTAATATTCAGCAAGACACAATAAATGACAAGAGTCGCTACCATCTGACAGTTGAAACGGGGTCTGTTCCACGAATGAACTTTGCAACTCTTCACCTTGCACTTTGCACTTTTCAGCTCAGATTTTCTTCCACCATAACTTTTCAGATTTGTCTTGCAAAGGGAAAAGTTAGAAATCTTTTCACTTTTGAAGGCTGTTATGTTCCTTCATTGGTGCAGAAATGCAAAGTGCAAAGGAATGAAGTGAAAAGTTTTCAGAAATGTTTACAAAGAGCCGATTACCTTTTGAGCTGATAATGAACAAGACTCTACACTAGTTTCTCGGCGCAGAATATGGTTTAGTGTTATAAATATGTTACGACGAGAGCTTTTGTTATCATCAAGTGAGAATAGTGATTAAAAATCCAACAAGAAGACGTACAAAGACAGGATGATTTTTCATAAACTCACTTCGACGTGATTTCGTGAGTGTTTTCTTATTACCCCAATACAAGCTGACTGTAATCTTGAAATAATTGGCCATTTATTGAAACCTACAACAAAAAGAAGTCGATCTCTCTCCGAAAAAGAACAAATTCATATATGCTTATATTGATTAGGAAATGGTGCCCAGCACGGTATAGTAGCAATGCATGGGACATCTAATAAATCAACTATTTGCTGGACTGTTACGAAAGTCCTCAAGTTCACCACGGAAATTAAAGCATTAAATCATGGAGTATTATACAGTTCGTCCATGGAATAAACCTGATCGGATCATTCCTACGCAAAGACTTTTCACTTTAGAAATTGAAAAGTAATACATAGATCATGGTGGAACTGAAAGACTTTGCACTTTTCAAGAATTGAAAAGTGCAAAGTGAACAAGTAGTTCCGTGAAGAACTATACAGCCTATTTTCATATATCCTACTTATGTTAATTGCCACTATCAACATACACTATTTCAGTTTGATTGCTGTAATAGATTCGTAGATATTGAGAACCGACTAAATGTTTCGGATGGTCGCCATGTTGGATTTTATATATGTAGGTCCTAGAGTTATGTACTGTTACATGCAGATTATTGTGAACGTGTAGTATTCAAACTTCAATCGCATAATTAGGACACAAGAAGTAACAAGGAGATATTAAAAATTTTCACAGCTGCCATCTTGAGGTTATGGAAACAATTGAAATAAATTAGATGCCAGTGGATTAACATTCGTATAAGGATTAACTGTACCAAGTTTCACTGCACGCGGATGGTTGAATTGCGAGAAACGTCCATGTGAATATTTATAATTCGCGTCGCCGCCATGTTGGATTTGTGATCACCAGGTTATTTAAAGTCGTATAGGTGAACTTAAGATCATAGCCCCTATGAACATTAAAAAATGCAGTTTGATTGCTAAAATAGATTCGTAGATATTCAGTATCGTCTAAATATTTCGGATGGTCGCCATGTTGGATTGTTAACTGTATAGGCCATAGAGTCATGTACCATTAAAGGAAAATTATTGCGTAGGTTCATTATTCAAACTTTCACTTCGATCGCATGACTACATCACAAAAAATAAAAACTTAATTTTAAAATTCGCACTGCCGCCATCTTGAGGTTATGTAAACAATTGAACTAAATTAGATACCAATGGATTACAATGTGTATAAATATTTCCTGTACCAGGTTTCAATGCGCTTGGAACATTAAATCGCGAGAAAGGTCTATTTAAAATTTTCAAATTCGCTTGGCCGCCATGTTCGTTTTGTAGTTAACTGGTTTTTAAAGGTCTTGTAGATGGATTTCCAGTAGTGCCCTTTATCTCCGTACAAAATTTTAGGGAGATACCGCTAATAGTTTCAGAGATATAGAATGCCGGTTAAATATTTCGCACATCCGCCATCTTGTGATTATGTAAACAATTGAACGAAGTTAGATGTCGGTGCATTACAATGTACATAAACATATACTGTACCAAGTTTCATTGCGTTTGGTTGGTCAAATCGCGAGAAACGTCTATTTAAAAGTCGCAAATTCGCTTGGCCGCCATGTTGGTTTTGTAGTAACCAGGTTTTCAAAAGTCACATAAGTGAACTTATAGTAGTTCCCTCTATCGCCATAGAAAATGTCAGGGTAATATCGGTAATAGTTTCGGAGATATTGAATGCTGGTGAAATATTTCGCACAGCCGCCATGTTGGATTGGTGAGTCGTAAAAAAATTTGAAGGGCACGGTCGAGGTCGCCCGTAATAGTGCTATGAACTTTCCGAGTTTCATTGAAATCGCTTATGCCGTTTAGATTTTATTAGGGGGGGGACACACACACACGAATCACACACACACACGCACACACACACGGACAAAAGGTGATCTCATAAGCCTATTTTTTTCAAAATTGAAAATAGGCTAAAAATGAAAAATTGCGAAGTTCATTCGTGCAACAGGCCCCACGCTATTCCTCACATGCATTACAGAAGTTCGCCACTACGCGTCCAGGAAATGGTCCAAGGAACGAATCCAGTCCTCAGACCAAAATGAAATGTCTTGGCAGAGCCGCGAATCGAACCCGGGCCCCATGGAAGACAGCCAAGAATGCAAGCCACTACACCACGAGGTGGCCTGGGCGTTGAGCGGATTCAGCCTGAACGATGGAAGGTAAAATAATTAATTGATTTTTCAATCTTCGTTCTTTTACTATCAATGCATGTGAGATTTCCGAAGTGAAATATCGCGTTTTGTAGTTCGGATTCCACGTTTCCTTCCTTCCTTCATTATGTTCTTTTAATGTTACCCAAGATGTCATTCGCAATGATAAATGGCCAATAAACTCCTTCAGATCATGATTGAAGGAGACCGAAAAAGGAGAATATTTTGGCACTCCTGCAATATTCCGAGTCGCCAAAAAGCAAGAAAATGAACGATTACTGGTCCAATAGAAAGGTTCAAACAATCCACACAAAACACCAGAAGTGGCAGATAACAGTTCACCGTGGTCCATAGGTGGCTCAAACGACCGAGGAGGAATTAGAAATACATTCTTTGTTAGGACAAGAAATCCCGAACACTGAGAAATATGCTATGAAGCATCCATCGTGTGCTTGCTGGAACTTGTTCACACGCACGCAAAACACGCCGTTTAAAGAGATTTATGTTTCACTTATTTGGGGCCATACTTCTCAGAATACATCAAGTTTATTGGGCCTTTGTCTCGATAACGAACGGAGTAAATACCGAGAAGCAAACGCAAGACAAAAACACTGTATTTGGAATTCCCGGGGAACATGAAAAAGTTGTAGAATCTTTGTCCTTGTGGCGGAATAAGCGACATAACTTCCAAGAAGACCTGTCACACCACATCAAGAGAATGTTGAAATTTAGGAATTTTAATGTTAAGTTTACAGTAATTTCAAAGCAGTTTTTGCTTGTCTTCGGGGAGAGTGATGGTGTAGTAGTCAAGCTGCTTGTTTCTCATCTAGGCAGACGGGGCTCGATTCCCGGTTAATGCATGTGAGATTTTAGAAGTGAAATGTCACGTCCGCGTCCTGTGATTTGGAGTCCATATCAAAATGGAGGTTCCGTGGTTCATGATCGCGAGATTAACGAAGACAAGTAAGGAAGAAACTTGTACTTTTACGTGATGATTAAAAGTTGTTTTGAGGAGCTTGGCATCGTGGTAATTCAGCCCCGTGTACTTTGGTATGTGTAGTATTTGTCTGATTACTTGTGTTATTATGGTATCTGTAGTAGTGTGAGCGTATATATTTCAGGTAAGGATTGCGAAGTAGGCGGCCGTGGTCTTACGTTAGGAACCATCCCGGTATTTGCCTGGAGTTGAACTGGGAAACCAAGGAAAACCACTTCAGGATGGCTGAGATCGGAATCGAACTCACCTCTTCTCAGTTTTGCCTCACGAGGTTGAGTGTAGTCCAATCCAGTCCTCAGACCAAAGTGAAATGTCTTGGCAGAGCCGGGAATCGAACCCGGGCCCCAGGGAAGACAGCCAAGATTGCAAGCCACTACACCACGAGGTGGTCTGGGTGTTGAGCGGATTTAGTCTAACGATGGAAGGTAAAATAATTAATTGATTTTTCAATCTTCGTTCTTTTACGGTCAATGCATGTGAGATTTCCGAAGTGAAATATCACGTTTTGTAGTTCGGATTCCACGTAAAAAAGGAAATCCCATAGCTTTAGATCGCAAGATTAAAGGCTCGGCCACACAGAAAGCGGTCTGTCGCGACGGGAAGCTATCCATTGGTCGTCGCGGCGGTCTGCGATATGGGGACGTCACATAGGACGCGATACCTTATGTGGGCGGTCCAGTCTGGTCCCTTCCTTTTAGAGAATATGTAGTGTGTTTTCGGATTAAGTGTTGTTTGATATTATTATTGAATATGAGCTCGGACGAAGAACAACTCCTTCTCCTATTTGCTTTGCAAAACACAAAGAAGAAAAGACAATGTTGGGTGCATGACATCAACAAGAAGAGAGAGAGCAATTAGGAGCAATTATGTATCGAACTGGAGTCACATGAAGATAGGTTTTTCAAGTATTTTCGTATGTCGCGAGAATGTTTCGAGGAATTGCACGATTCCATGCTTCAGCCTTCTTTAAAACATTTTTATAATGTTCGTGTGAACTGTCGAACAATTGTGTGTATTTACGCACAGTTTCCATAAATACTTCAGTTTGGTCACTCGTCACAATCCAAGGCGGCAAGGCGGTCAGGCGGGCAATCTGTAAATTTGTACAACCGGATCGCTCGTCGTCGCGACAAAGATTAGCGGGTGACTGTAGACCGCGTTCTGTGTGCCAGGGTTGATGCAACTTAGCGTAATACAACTGGACCGCCTGACCGCCTGACCGCCTCAGGTCAGATATCGCTTCCCACCGCGACAGACCGCTTTCTGTGTGACCGAGCCTTAAGGTTACGTAAACCTACAAGTTTCCTTCCTTCATTATGTTCTTTTAATGTTACCCAGATGAAAAATGAAAATCCACAGCCTGCTTCCAGTCGACCGACCGAGTCAGGGAATGGAATGAATGAAACCCCAATCTAGCGGCGAGGGTATGAACTGTGCCGGCTGCCGAAGCCTGTTGCACTCCCCTGGGGCAATGATTAAATGAATGACAGATGAAATGAAATGATAGTGGAGAGTGTTGCCGGAATGAAATTGTGACAGGGAAAACCGGAGTACCCAGAGAAAAACCTGTCTGCCTCCGTTTTGTCCAGCATAAATCTCACATGAAGTGACCGGGATTTGAACCACGGACCCAGCGGTGAGAGGCCGGCGTGCTGCCGCCTAAGCCACGGAGGCTCCTTTAATGTTACCCAGATATCATTCGCAATGATAAATAGGCCAATAAACTCCTTCAGATCATGATTGAAGGAGAAATTGAAGGTTAGAGAGACCGAAGAAGAAGGAGACTATTTTGGCACTATTCCGAGTCACCAAAAAAGAAAGAAATCACCCTCATCACAGCCAACAACCAATAAGGATATGGCACCAGAAGAAGATTGAGTTCTTGAGAAATGTGATGAAATGTTGTTTTTCTTTCTTTTTCTTTTTTGTACAATATAACCGAGATTTTCGTGTGTTTTAAAAGTCCATCGTCTACTTTCTGGTGAAAAATCTGAAGTCAGTACGACCTGGCTACGGTGGCCTCGCTGGCATCAGGAGAGCAGGGGTTCAAATCCCACCTCGGTCGTTCTGAAAATAGTTTTCAGTGGTTTCCCATTTTCACCACCAGGCAAATGCCGGAACGGTTCCTTTCTTCCAAAATTCCTTCCCTGACCGTTCCTTAATTGGACCCAAGTTTGCGGCCTGTCCCCATCCCCAGTTGTATCTGCTGATAAAGTGTGATCAGCTTCCAGACACCCTCCTTGCGACGGTAGAGGAATGATCCATCACAGAGTCCGTGGGTGAAGCCGAGCTTGGAGGATAAGTGATAAAAAAAAGTAATTAATAAATTTTGAAAACATGGATTTCTTAGTTTGAATAAGGGATTTCACGCATGGCTGATCTTAAAATACTGAAAGAAAATATAGGGTCTACGCTCATCTCGGCAACCTCCTCCACTCAGTTTCTCAATGAATGACTTTGCTGATTGAATCTTGAAACACATGTGGCCTCAAGGAAGAATCTTCTCCTACTGTTACTAAAACACTAAAGCTTATAGAACCGGTACTTGATTACAACATTAAATCAAGATGTGGCATGTAATCAATGTTTCATGAAGGCTACAGGCAACATTTACACCAACTTATGTGAAGACAGTTCTAACATTACAGTAAACCGGTCGCAGACCGGATCTTGAATGAACTGCGCATCAGATACTGACCAATTGTTTGCCGATACACAAGTATGTGCCATTCCACATTCTTCGACCATCATCCAACACCGAGCCGTGTGTACACAACGCCCTTAGAATATATTAAGAGATGTTGGCTTCTTGATGATGTAAGATGAGCCGGTCCTGGCACAGGGGCTAATGCACAAGATGGCCGCCGAGCGCAACTCCCCCATGTTATTCTAATGGAGGGTGAGTCATCGCTAGCACAGGGGCTACTGCGCAAGATGGACGCCGCGCGCAACCGACCTATTGAATGGCGGGCTTTTCTAATGAGTAGTAGTGGTGTACCAAGAATTCTATTACACCCCACCCAACTAACGCATCGCGACTTAACTTTTGCCGATATTTCACGAACCAATAATCGGATTTGGACACGTGAGGTGTCAAAGGACTCGGGGTGACGCCCCCTTTTCCATGGCTCACTCATTTACCCAAAATACCCAAAACTGCAAGGTCATCGACCTGAGATTTTATAAACCAATAATCGGATTTGGACACGTGAGGTGTCATAGGACTTAGGACGAAGTCCCCTTTCCTATGGCCCATGAATTTACCCAAATACCTCAAAACTAAAAGGTCATCTCGTGAACCAATTATTGGATTTGGACACATAAGGTGTTATAGGACTTGGGGCAAAGTCCCCTTTCCCATGGCCTATGAATTTGCCCAAATACCCCAAACCTAAAGGTCATCGGCTTTTTAATATCTCGAGAACCAATAATCGGATTTGGAAATGTGAGGTTCGAAGAGCGGGTACTTCTGCTAGTATTATATAGCCTATATATAGATTTATTTATTTATTTATTTATTTATTTATTTACAGCGTACTTTCCCAATATATATTTGTCGTGTGGTCTCCTCAGAGGCCGAGTGCAGGTCTTTCTATTCGACCTGCGTGTCGGGATGAGAGATGAATGAAACAGGGAAAGGATGTGGATGGAAGTGGTCGTGGCCTATCAGAAGGTACCGTGTTACCTGGTGTTGAAAATGGGGAAATCACGGGAAAACATTTCAAGGACGGCCGACGGTGGGGCTCGAACCCACGCGTCTACCGAGTCAGCAGAGAGCTTGGCCCCATGACCTAACGCTGGGCTTTAGCCAGCGTAGCCACTGCTGTCGGTTCTTGACGTTCTTATTATTTTGCCAGTATTGTTTCTTTCTGTGGGAGATTGCCAATTTTCTTTCGTCAGACTATTGAGGTATGTACGATGTAGGTTTCTCTTGCTCTCGTTGGACTTCCCAGTTGTTCACTTTGTTACGGAAGGAGTCTCTATCTGATGTGTCGTTTATGTTAGTAGTTAGCATGTCTTTTTGTACTTCTTTCATCCATAGTGTTGTACTTTTGAGTGATGATATGTAATCTAGTATTCTTATGGTTAGTCGGGTATTCGGCAGTCTACTTATGTGCCCGAAGAATTTCAATCGTCTTTTTCTGATGTCGACTTCGATGTTTGAGTATTTTTCAGTTGTCTTGATTGACTGTAGTCGGTACCCGTCAGGAGTGAGTCTTGCTCCTAGTATTTTCCGAATGATTTTTCTTCCTTCCTTCCTTCCTTCTCGATGTCTTCAAGTTCATATTTCTTATTGAGTGTAAGTGTTTTCTCTTGCGTAGAGACTTGCCGGTTTGATGAAATTATTTTTATTATTATTATTATTATTCTTTCGATTCGTCCATCTAAGGACCACGTCATTCCAACTGTTTATTATTATTAATAATAATAATAATAATAATAGTGGTACCCGGCATTCATTGCAATACCAAAGAAAGAAAGAAAGAAAGAAAGAAAGAAAGAAAGTGTATGTGTTTTAATGTTTGTTGAAGTGCTTTGGATACACAAAACATTTGTTGCTCTTCCGTCGGGCGCCTAACGAATAAATGAGAAGGTGTTCCGACGCATGAGCTGGCCAGATTCAGAAGTATGGCTTTTCCTAATTTAGTTCACACCCTTATAGCGATTGTCACTGAGCTTTATTGATGGTCATTGCAAATCCTTTGTGACGACTATCACGAGTGATATCTATTATCTAATGTCGAGCGACATTTGACAATCAACAGTAACACCACATGATATGTCACACACGAACTGAAATATCGCTCTTTGCTTTTGATTTAATTGAAATCTGTCAAACGAGCGCACTCATACAACGAAAACAACAAGAGCCTAAAAAATCACTTCGAGGCATAATAGCACAGGGACCCACCTGCTTTCTCCTCATCAAGTGAAATTAAAAGGCACCTTAGTGGTTTTGATTTCAACATAAGTCCCAAGGACGAGTTTTAAAGACAGGGAAAATTACAAGCTCATTTTTAAAGATAGAGAAACTTTTGATATTCATCCAACAACTCAAGCTACTTGTCTCTCACCAAGACGGTCCGGGTTCGATTAGTGCATGTGTAATTTTCGACGTGTAATTTCACGTTCTGTGGTTCGGATTCCACGTAAAAAGGAGATCCCAATCCTCATGATTGCAAGATTGACGGTCCTTCCTTCCTTCCTTCCTTCCTTCCTTCCTTCCTTCCTTCCTTCCTTCCTTCCTTCCTTTTTTCTTTCCTTTTCTTCTTCCTTCCTTTCTTCCTTTCTTTCTTTCTTCCTCCGTTTCTTCCTTTCTTTCTTCCTCCCTTTCTTCCTTTCTTCCTGTCTTTCTTTCTTCCTCCGTTTCTTCCTTTCTTTCTTCCTTTCTTTCTTCATCCCTTTCTACCTTTCTTCCTTTCTTTCTTTCTTCCTTCCTTTTTTTCCTCCTTCCTTTCTTCCCCTTTCTTCCCCTTTCTTCCTTTCCTCCTTCCTTCCTATCTTGCTTTCTTTCTTCCTTTCTTTCTTTCTTTCCTCCTTCCTTTTTTTCTTCATTTCTTTCTTTCTTTCTTTCTTTCTTCCCCTTTCTTCCTTTCTTCCCCTTTCTTCCTTTTCCCCTTTATTCCTTTCTTCCTTTCTTTCTTTCTTCCTCCTTTCTTCCTTTCTTACTTTCTTTCTTTCTTCCTCCCTTTCTTCCTTCCTTTCTTTCTTTCTTTCTTCCTTTCTTTCTTCCTTCCTTTCTTTCTTCCTTTCTTCCCCTTTCCTTCCCCTTTCTTTCTTTCTTCCTCCCTTTCTTCCTTTCTTCCCTCCTTTCTTTCCTCCTTCCTTCCTTTCTTCCTTTCTTCCCCTTTCATCCTTTCTTCCTTCCTTCCTATCTTTCTTTCTTCCTATCCTTCTTTCTTTCTTTCTTTTTTTCTTTCTTTCTTCCTTCCTTTCTTCGTTTCTTCCGTCCTTCCTTTCTCCCTTCCTCTTTACAAAGACCAGCTGATTCTCAAGATACAATTTAACGTCACAACAACACCATTCATAGGGGCAGATGACCTTGCAGTTCCATCCATTAAAACCTCAATAATTAAGTAACTAATACCATTCATTTTCAACTCTGATGCAAATATAACCTGCTTGATACAAGAGAGCATGGCATTTGTTCCAGTCAATATATGAGTTGCAGCCAATGGCCATAGCAGGGTATTTTAATTGAACGCCCGTAGGCTCCCAGCAAGTTCAATATCAAGTATTTCCAACTTTGGCTAGCAGATGCCACTGTCACTGACACCTAGCGGCGAACGTTGGAACTCGATAGAGCGTTTCTAACCAAATATAACCTACAAATTTGGCTACACACTACCAATTGTAGTGGTAGATTCTTTTAAATCTACGACATATGTCCGCTGGCTTTACTTCCTCTCCGAAGGAAGGCATACTGAAGGATTTTAACGCTCCTGAAATTCCGACGACTTCAGCTGGATTTGAACCCACGATCTTGAACATAGCAGTCGAGTGAAACTTATAATACAAGGAATCATTCATATATCAAAACGCAATGGTGAAGTCTTTATGATGCACGAGTATATGCACATTTTCTGAAGCTCTTCGACCAATTACAACGAGAATTAGCCATAAAATAAGGTTGTGACTTTGGCAGATGTCTAAGGTAGAAATCTCAATTCCCTGTATCGATGTTTACAATTTCACCACCATCAATCACAACTCCAGTTTAGAAACAACATCTTCTAATGTTTGAAAAAAAAATGTATTTGGAACTTTTATTTTTATCAAATTAATTTAAGGATATCCATTTTTTTATTTTATTAAAGGGAAGTAAGACTATTTCATTCGGATTTTGAAGCAAAAACTCGTCTTCTTGTTTGATTCATACAAAAATAGCCCAATTCTTCCTCTTCCAGAAAATTATTTTATTTTAGTCATTGCGGCTATTCTTAAGCTTGTAGGAAGTCATTTAATATGAGCCCGCATGATATTTAAATATTTGAGATGTTTTTCACAATGATAATAATAGACCTAATACAGAAGAGGGGTGGTCAGCTCCGTGGTGTAGTGGTCAGCGTGCTTAGCTGCCACCCTGGAGGTCCGAGGTTCGATTCCTGGCTCTGCCACCAAATTTGAAAAGAGGTACTGTACCCTTTTACCTACCAATACCTGTTGAATCCCTGGATAGCAGCTGGATCGTAGAACCTGAAAGTGCCCCGGCTCTAAAAACCCCCCAAGTTCTACCAACAGACACAGGGATAATAGGGCCACTCGAATACCTAACAGGATGTATTAAGACTGACCAAGGCTCAGAAAAAGAAAAGACTAGCTCAAAACACAAGAATTCTTCAAGAGGAAGAAAGAATCTCAAAGGTGTGGTAAACACTAAAATACCTAGCGATGGCCCCCTTAATACACCCTTCCATCACCTCTATAAAGCATCACGCAATAATTAAAACCAAGTAGTAAAGTGATTTATTGTAAGAATAAACAAGACAGAAGAATATCAATTTCGTCGATACCACGACCAATCAAAAAAAAAAAAACAATCTCATTGATTATATTGGATTATCTTCCAGAAAAAAAAAATATATTACCCATTATCACAACTAACTTTTAGCTGATTAAAATATAAGGCATATTAATAATAACAATGATGATCAATCCCATAGGGTAAGCATTCACAAAAAGAGAAATATTATAAGACTTGAATACATTAAATTAATTTCGGTTCCTTAACGGAAATAACATCTTATACAAAAATATCCTGGTTATAATTACTAATCCTACACGACATCTTCAGTAACTTTATATGTTCTTGTTATTGAATGAAGAAATTCATATGGCCTATTTACAGAATATAATTTACACAAAATTCCAGAATAATTTCAATTATTCTCTTCCCACTGACTTGATGTCACGACATTCCTTTCTGTTTAATATTATTTCAATTCTTGTTTTAGGGAAATTCTGCCGAACAGTTAAGCTAAGCAAAAATTAATTGTAAAGTCAGTCTTAAATAGTTATCGGTTTCCTTTTTAAACATACATCTTATGACAAAATTGTTATATTAGTTTTACTGGAAATATTTAACCGAATATCCACTCAAGATTCCCAATAATACTGCTCGGAAAAATATTAATCTTCACACAGGCATTTTCACGATAACAGCGATAAAGTTAACTATGACCAAATATTAACCATCCTAGGTTAAAACAACACCTCTCTGGGTTAAAACCCCAATCAATCTAATCCTGATTGGCACACCTGGCTCAATCCTCAACAAGAAAAATATGCTTTACAAAGCATTGCATCAATATACTTAAACACAAAGACATTACTCATAGTACATGCCTCTCTAAAGACCAATATGCACCTATAATAGGAGCCTTACTGTTATAAATCCACAATTATGCAAATCAGCTGTTTATGGTAAAAATCCTGAATTCGAAAAATATGATCCCGTAACAGATTACCAACAAAGCCCAGTGGATTTCAGAAATATTCCACCTAACTTTAAAAACTTGCCTTACATTGATTTATTACAAGATCCATAATTCTTAAACGTATGACTTATAGTAAGTCGTCCCTGGGATTATCCTCGCAAATTTGGATGTCGTTCAAATACCCTCTTAATAGAAAAAAACTATTGCACTAAAGGCAATGATATCAATTTAATCCAGTGTTAACTTCATTAAAAAAAATATAAACTGTATATAACGCTGCCCAACCACACAAACTGAGGTTGTAAAGAGGTCTATAAAAATAAATTCAATCTCAAAATAAGATCCTCCCTGAATTTCCCGAACGCGAAAATGTCGATGGATTAGACCTACAGCATGGATCTAGGTTAGCAACAAAGGCTAAGCGACTAATGACCCATTAGGCAATCCATTTCGAAAATCACGCTCAGAAAACACAAGTTAAATCTGTTATTAAAAAAAAAACTGAAGAAAATATAGTCCAAGGACTCGAAGTAACATTTAGAATAACTGGGTCCGAAAACTTCCTAATATCTTAATAAGAATACGAAAAGGAAAATTCCCCTCCAAAGAATACGATGATCCAAGCGAAAGTGCTTAAAGAACAATGCACTAGAATATGAAAACTCAACCAAAGTTCTCAAAAGAAAGTTGCGTTACTAAAAATGTTCTTACACAAGAAAAACTGTAAATCTTCTTCCTACATTTGCTTCTCGACAAATAAGAATGAGCATATCATTTTAAATACTGTAAAATACTACTGAAATTATTAATTTATTCATCAAAATTACACAAAGGATGCACTCATTTTTATGAGTCAAAATCCTGGCATCATAGAAGGTCAGTTTCGAAATGAACATCGAACCTGCACTTTCTACTGAACCATTTAAACTACAAAATCAAATATGGCAAAGTGGTATTTCTAAATGTCCACGCTACACTACTGTAACAAGTTGAAGTGATCAGTACCTTTGGCGAATCTAGATGAGGAAAAAAGGATATCGTTGGCCATAATCAGATCCGGACCAACAGAAAATATGCTGGACTTCAACTGGGTTTCCATAGAACGAACCAAAGTCCTCCCAGGCTCGAACAACACCCGGTCGGTCGAAATAGTTCCAACATATCCTGGCGATATCTTCCCATACATATTCGAACACCAACGGATGGACCGCACACAGTTTATCAACTCGTCACGACGCGAAGGTGAACTCGAACCGTCACTAACAAGTTCCAATATGAGAACGCGCGTGTGAACAAGTTCACGAGGGTCGACGCGGCCCCTCTCGACACGAGAGTCGCGTGCACACTTCATGCTAAATGAAAGTTGCCTTCGACAAGTCCCCGCTGCACCCTGCTAATGCAGTATTCTTAAATCAATTTAGCCTACCATCGTAGTGGATATAAGCTTCATATTGTCCCTTCCCCTTGACACCTTGCTTGAGAATGTACTCTTTTCAAAAGGTATAATCACAGTGAAGAGTGAATCAAATCTAGGCTGCATTTCCACGACGGATTATATGCAGAGTTTCGTGACACATCACGGCTGAGCTCGCGGTCGTGATTATACAAGTGTCCATCCGCATGGCCCGTTAGTTGCTGTAGACACACAGTCGCAGAGGTAAATTATTACATGTTTAAGACCATGTCTGAGCCCTATTAAACACGTTTCTACTTCACGTAGAATGCTTAACGAACTAGAATACACTTCAGCACGGTCACACGTTTTTAAAACTCCCGTTAGCTGGCGATTTTACTTTCACTGATTTCCAGCTCAACCCTCTGCGCTGTCAAGTTCTATACACATTGCGCTCTGCACGAGGTCGCCTGAGTCTCACATCTGCTTCCCCCACTGACTCACACACACGTCATGACTCGATACGAAATATATCGCAGTCGAAACGTAATCAGCAGTGAGTTAACATATCATCTTCTGTTCTTCATACTTTCTTAATAATGGCTTTCTTAATAATAGCTTTCTGCCATGGAAATATACATATAGACACATGTATCTGCTTACATAAAGCGCTAAATATGCATTAATTTGTATTAATCACTCTCAGGTGAATCGATCGATATGGTGTTAGACACAGTCAACATGGTTATTATCGATGAGCTTCGGGTTTCTCGTCGGAAACACGAGCTCTGCCGATCTCTTACTTGATAGCATGGCTTTTTTCTTGCTGCAGACCAGCTGTTATGATCGACTTCAGAGGCAAGTTAGGAAGTTACAGGGTGTTCCCAAAATACTGTAACCATGTCTGTACTTAAGCCCTTTTATGAATAATGGTGCATTTTCCCTTTGATACCTTAAATAAAAGTCTCCTCAACTTTTATTTACACCATTCCAGGTAATCTCGGCATATGTAGCATTATTCAGTCAACACTCAGACTATCTTCTGCACATAACTTTTCAGGTTCTTTGCATTGAAACGACCTATCATTTCTCTTTCATTTAGGCTTACTACCTCATAACAATTATTTCCGAACGACCTAGCAATCTTATAGGGTCCGTGGAAGACATAGGAAAACTTGGTGAATTGCTTCTTAGCCACATCTGCTTTCGTCGGTTTCTTGACGAGAATCATCTCGCCTACTCTCATCGGTGGCCGATATCTTTTATTTCTGATTCGTTTATGCCGCTTCTCGGCTGCATCCATCAAGCTTTCTCTAGCTGAATTAATTCTTTCTTGGACTGTAGGCTCCCTGTCCTTAGGTAGAAATCTCACGATCTCTGTCCAGGCTCTTTCTGGCCTCTTATTATGGTGAACAACCATAGGTATATCTGATAAGCTCTCATGGAATGTGGAATTCATGCATCTTTCCATGAGTGGGTTGAACTTCACCCAGCTCGCATGATCCTCAGGACAGTAAATTCTCGCGAACTTGCTAATTTCTGCCATAACACGTTCCGAGACGTTAGATTCCGGATATCTAACGCTAGAAAACACGTGCTTGACACCAAGCCTAATCATGGCATTCTCAAATTCCATCGAAGTGAATTGAGCTCCGTGATCCGATAGGAGAGTTACAGGTTTTCCTGCCTTAGAAAACACACTGTTTTCAAGACGACTAAGGACTTGAGCTGTAGTAGCCCTCTGCATAGGATCGAGAGTCACGTATTTAGAGAATACATCGATTGTGACTAGGAGAAACTGGTTTCCCCTAGCTCTCTTCGGGCAAGGACCGAAGATATCGCAAGCCATTAGCTCTCTCGGCCTTTCTGGAATAATGGCTCGAGGTCTCTCTCTTGATAACGCCGACGGGTATTTCCCTCGTTGGCACTCCTGGCATGATCTGATAATGGCTGCTATAGTGCCCCGCATCTTGGTCCAGGTGAATGTTTCCAATAACGTTCTAAACGTTTTGTCGACACCCCCATGGCCAATGGTGCCGTGAGCTAACCACACCAACCCATTTATCAGTTTAGGAGGGACTACAATTCTAATTTTCGTCCTCTCTCGGTCAATGTATTTACAAACGACGTCATCACACACCAGGAATTTCTCAGATCGCTTCCTAGTCTGTTCGTAATCAAGATCGGTATGGTCCATTGCACCTCTCAAAAACCTGTACATATGTCTAGTTGGGGTGTGTCTCTTCTGTGACACCGCTATCTTCTTTAGCTTCTCCAGGGTAAGTTCGTGTTCCCTCTCCAACTGTACAGTGTTAATCTCGATTTTACTAACTGGATTTCTTGAGAGTGCATCCGCGAGCAGATTAACTTTTCCAGGCTGATGCACGATAGTGGCATTGAACTGCTGGAGAAACAATGTCCACCTCGTCAATCTGTCACTGGAAAGGTCGGTTTGCATCATGAACTGAAGCGCTCTGTGATCCGTGATAATGACCACTCGATGTCCTATCAGAAGTTTCTTCCACTTTTGAAGAGCAGAGATGAATGCCAAAGCTTCGAGCTCTGAGGTGAAATAATTCTTTTCGTGATCCTGCAGCTTTCTGCTGTGGAAGTCCAAGTAGTGCTTCCTCCCCTCCTCGTCCTTTTGATAGAGGACAGCACTAATACCTACTTTTGAAGCATCAGACTCTATGTAAAAAATCCGATCAAACTCAGGATATTCCAGCTTAACACAATTTTGAAGCATGAGCTTGGCCTCTTCAAATGCTCTATTCGTATCCTCTGTCCATTTCCATTTATTATTTTTCTTTAATGCTTCATACAAAGGGGCCATAGTAGTTGAGTATCCCGGACAGTGGCTACTCAAGAACTGGCACATGCCCAGAAACTCACGGAGCTGCTTTACCTTTGCGGGACGAGGGAATCTTGAAATGGCGTCTATCTTCTTCAAGTTTGGGTGATACCCAAACTGATCAATAGTATGGCCTAGGAACTTGATAGACTCGTGCATGAATTGACACTTATGCATGTTGACCTTAATATTGGCCTCTCTTAAATTCTCGAATAGCTGTTTCAAGTGCACAAGGTGTTCTTGAACATTCGCTGAAGAGATTATCAAGTCATCGATATAGCAGATAACGTTACGTTTCACGCTTTCCGTTAATTTGCTATCAAGGGCTCTGATCAAAGCCGGACCGCTGTTTACCATTCCAAAAGGAACGCGACAGAAAACATACGTGGTCTGATCGAATAAGAATCCGGTGTATTGCCGGCTATCTTCCTCCAGCTCTACTTGATAAAAGGAAGCGGTCAGGTCTAGGACGCTGAAACACGCTTTACCTTTGAACTTTTTCAAAAGTTCTCTAATTTTTGGTGGACGGTCAGTTTCTAACATGATTCTCGTGTTGATCTTCCTGGCGTCTAAACAAAGCCTCAATTGTCCGTTCGCTTTCTTTACCACAGTTACTGGATTCAAATACGAAGAAGCCTGTTTTTTTATTATATCATCTCTCTCCATTTTATCTATGATCTCTTTGACCTCATCATGGTATTTTTCTGGGATAGGATAAAGCTTGGCTTGATAAGGGGATTCATCTATTAGCCTAATCTGGTACTTGAAGTCTCTAATCAAACCAGGTTTATCATCGAAGACGTCCGCAAACTGACAAATCAAGTCGTCAAATTCTTCTTTCACATTTTTAAATCCCTCGGCTTTCAAGGTATATTGTTCCCTCACTTGCTCAGTTTCTTCAACTACGTGATCTAGGATTTCCATTCTAGGGATATCTCTATTAATTTCGTTTCCATCCATTTCCTCCATCACTACATCCTCTATACTTTCTTCCTTGAATCTTATTATTCCTTTGTCCATGTCGATGATTGCTCTAGCTTGAGTAATAAAATCGATGCCTAGTATGACGTCAAAATTAATATTCTTAACGACTATGAAAATATGTTCATAACTTCTCTCATTGATCCAGAATTTCATTAGAATCTGCACTTTGCATTTCATAGTTTTATCCTTAAATATCCCACGAATTTTTGTTGGAGATGCTGGAAGAATGGTAAATTGGTTTTCTGGTTTCAATCTTTCAAAACAGTCCTCGTCAACTATTGAGATCATAGCACCTGTGTCCATCAAGGCTTTACAATGTTGTAGACCAATTAGTATATCAATAACGGGAAGTTCAACTATCCTTCCCCTCGGTTTCGTTTCTGGTTCAAATAGAAGGTCTTCGTCAGTAGCTTCAAATATTTCAAAAATCGTGATATCAGAGGAATGCGTGGCAACGTCAGTTATTAATTTCGCCCGGAAATTGGCGTTTTTTTTTCTCGATCCGGAGCTCTTTCTGAACTCCGACCTTCTCTGCTAGTACTGGGTTGTGACTTATCTAGATTTTCATCCTTTCTTTCCTTCGATTTTCTTCGTCCAACCTCCGTGGACTTATCTCGCCCTCTCTTGAGCCTCTCCTGTTGCACTTTTTTATCGGACGCCTCCGTTCGATAATTGTTGTATCTCGAGTACCCTTGATTTTGTCTGTTATCTCTATTGTCTCGGGTATCTCTATCATTCCTATTATATCTGTTATCTCTATTGTCTCGGGTATCTCTATCATTCCTATTGTATCTGTTATCTCGATTATTTTGATCATATCTGTAATTCCTATCATAAGGCGTTTCTCGATGATCATTCCGGTCTCGATCATTATCTCTTCGATAAAAATTTCTCTCCTCGTAGCGACGTTGCCAAGGCCTCTCCTGGGCGTCCCTACTTTGGTTTTCCCATCTCCTCTCTTCCTGATGGGTATTTCTAATAGGACCTATTCTATCATCTCTTCTTTGTTCGAAACGATCCGTCTGCTGTGTACGGTTCATCATTACCGCGTTTACAACTTTCGATTCCTGCCTGGCATTTTTGACTATAGTAGGTTGCGTCATCATACTCATGTGATCTAATCGACGTAACAGGTCATCTAACGACGTTAAAGACGATACTCCGGAAGAAATAATTGATTTCCTTACTTCCGCAGGCAATTGACGTGAGATAGCTTCAAGGAGTTCTTCCTGGGTTAATGGCGGCTGAAGAAAACGGAGTTTTGCTAACTGACACGCAAAGTATTCAGCGTAGCTGGTTGGTCCTGTACTGGAGTACTTGCGTGAATAGACTTCTGATCTCACATTCTGTTGGACCTCGATCGACCAAAATCTTTGTATGAAGGCTTCCGAAAACTGCTCAAAGTTGTCAAATGTGTAACGAAAAGCCCTGAACCATTGTAACGGAGCATCGGTGAGAAACCTTTCCACCATACGTAGCTCACGCTCACGTGGCACATGTGACTCCAAAAAGTAATCTCTTAATGTCCTGACAAATTCGATTGGTGTCATTCCATCCAAATTGCTAAACTTCCTAGGTTTGTCATCAAAATTTCGTATTATGGTTACATTCGGTGTCCTTTCCGATGATTTCGAAGTATAGTCACCCACGCCTACGATGGGGTTCGGAGAACTAAAAGTTTCCCTGCTTGTTCGAATGGGACTCGAATGTTCCATTTGACTGAGCCGAACGTTGGGTTCGTTGTTGGAAGATTCCTGTATCATCCTTTCCCTACCATCAGGTACTATCACTTCAGGTTGTTCAACTACAACTCGAAAATCGGACTGTAAAAGTGATCGCAATTGATCTTTTAGAGTATCTAAACTGATATGCCCCTCTAGATTAATTTGCTCGAGACCCTTTCTAATTTCATTAATCTCGGAAGTTTTCTTCTCCCTGACCTCATTTAACTCTATCTTACTTTGGTCGACTTTAGTTTCAACACTGTTAATACGTTTCTCTAAATCGGATATATTATTAACCTGAGTATTTTGAATTCCATCCATTCTTTTGCTTAGATCTTCCCTAACATTTATTATGTCTTTGCTATTAGTTGCAAGACCAGTGGCAAGTTTAGATTCTAACTTAGATTTCTCAACTTTAAAACATTCCTCATTAATTTTCATAATATCTTGACGAAATGTTACAATATTATCACTTATGATCCCTTTCAAATCGATGTCAAAATCATCCCTGAGAAGTTTCGTATGATCAGTGACTTGAGCTCGGAGTGTCCCCATTTCACATTTCAACTGCTCCAGGCTATTCTGGGTCTGATTAGTGTCATGGGAAAACTGCAGCTGAAGTGCTTCTAAATTTTTTTTACTGAGCTTCACACTCTTTTCAAAGTCTAGTCTAATCTCAACTTGAAATTCTTTATTAGATTTTTCTAGCTCCATTAACTTAACCTCCGTCTGATTTTGACTAGATTCGATTTTTCGGACCTCTAGCTCCATTTTATTTTGACTGGATTCTATTAATCCCACATCTGTTCTTAAATCATTGATTTGGGATTGCATAATCCTTACATTAGAGTTTACATCCTTTACAGTTTCCTCAATTCCCCTTTGACTAGTCTGAATATTGTTAAGATCTGTTTGGATTGATGTTTGACTAGTTTGCATATTGTTAAGATCTGTTTGGATTGATTTTTGACTAGTTTGCATTGATGTCTGACTAGTTTGCATATTGTTAAGATCCGTTTGGATTGATGTTTGACTAGTTTGGATTCTTTCTTGGGCAACCTGTACCAATCCAACATTAGCCCGTAGTGTACTCATATCTAGTTGTGTTTTTCTATTATCGTCCTGGATATCTTCGATATTAGATTCTACACTGGTAACCTTCTTTTCTACCCTTTTAGAACTGTCATTGATAGCCTTCAAGGAGGATTGCATAGTATCAATTTCCCCCCTGATGCCTTCAGCAACTGCACCCTGCACAGTTTCAGACATATGGTCTAATGCAGATCTAGTTTGGACCTTAATATTGTCCATGTCCTGATTCAAATTGTCCATTTTATGTTGAAGAATTTCAAACATCTTCTTAACGTCACCAACAGTCACCATATTACCTTCAGACATGCTTCACTACACTTCACAAGAAATAAGAATACCACACCAACAAAGCACAGCGAGAACATCTACAAACAACCACCATTTACCTTATATGCTCATTCTTATTGTCTGGCGTTACCTTAAAATAAACTTATGTCTAAACACAAAGTGCCCCATTTCATTTGGGATCGACCATATACAAATGCGTGTTGGTTTATATCGGTGAAGGTCTATGATTCTACCATTACTTAAATTTTAAATTTACTACAAATACTTCTATTTTTAATGATGTCAGCAATGATCATCAGCCGGAAACAAGTAGAACAAATTATTAACAAAGCGTGTGGCACCACTCCAATACATAAAATAAAATAAAAATTAATAATGGTTGCAATACCACTTGTGGGTCAAGTAGCTCGAGTATCCTCGTAATTGCTTTGTTCCATAGGAATTCCACTAGTTCGTGCCAAAATATTGGTTCACCATTATTTTATCGCCTTGATTCATAGTCACACAAGAAACACGGTGTTCCAATTCGCGATCTGTGTTACATGATCATAAAACTAATTTCCACTTTGTACTTTCAGTTTCAATTTTGGCAGAATTATGGCATTCAACTCCCTGGTATTCGCTCTGGTATTCCAGTTTTTCGAAGCCCCTGAGCTGGGCGCCACCTAATGTACCCTTTTACCTACCAATACCTGTTGAATCCCTGGATAGCAGCTGGATCGTAGAACCTGAAAGTGCCCCGGCTCTAAAAACCCCCCAAGTTCTACCAACAGACACAGGGATAATAGGGCCACTCGAATACCTAACAGGATGTATTAAGACTGACCAAGGCTCAGAAAAAGAAAAGACTAGCTCAAAACACAAGAATTCTTCAAGAGGAAGAAAGAATCTCAAAGGTGTGGTAAACACTAAAATACCTAGCGATGGCCCCCTTAATACACCCTTCCATCACCTCTATAAAGCATCACGCAATAATTAAAACCAAGTAGTAAAGTGATTTATTGTAAGAATAAACAAGACAGAAGAATATCAATTTCGTCGATACCACGACCAATCAAAAAAAAAAACAATCTCATTGATTATATTGGATTATCTTCCAGAAAAAAAAATATATATTACCCATTATCACAACTAACTTTTAGCTGATTAAAATATAAGGCATATTAATAATAACAATGATGATCAATCCCATAGGGTAAGCATTCACAAAAAGAGAAATATTATAAGACTTGAATACATTAAATTAATTTCGGTTCCTTAACGGAAATAACATCTTATACAAAAATATCCTGGTTATAATTACTAATCCTACACGACATCTTCAGTAACTTTATATGTTCTTGTTATTGAATGAAGAAATTCATATGGCCTATTTACAGAATATAATTTACACAAAATTCCAGAATAATTTCAATTATTCTCTTCCCACTGACTTGATGTCACGACATTCCTTTCTGTTTAATATTATTTCAATTCTTGTTTTAGGGAAATTCTGCCGAACAGTTAAGCTAAGCAAAAATTAATTGTAAAGTCAGTCTTAAATAGTTATCGGTTTCCTTTTTAAACATACATCTTATGACAAAATTGTTATATTAGTTTTACTGGAAATATTTAACCGAATATCCACTCAAGATTCCCAATAATACTGCTCGGAAAAATATTAATCTTCACACAGGCATTTTCACGATAACAGCGATAAAGTTAACTATGACCAAATATTAACCATCCTAGGTTAAAACAACACCTCTCTGGGTTAAAACCCCAATCAATCTAATCCTGATTGGCACACCTGGCTCAATCCTCAACAAGAAAAATATGCTTTACAAAGCATTGCATCAATATACTTAAACACAAAGACATTACTCATAGTACATGCCTCTCTAAAGACCAATATGCACCTATAATAGGAGCCTTACTGTTATAAATCCACAATTATGCAAATCAGCTGTTTATGGTAAAAATCCTGAATTCGAAAAATATGATCCCGTAACAGATTACCAACAAAGCCCAGTGGATTTCAGAAATATTCCACCTAACTTTAAAAACTTGCCTTACATTGATTTATTACAAGATCCATAATTCTTAAACGTATGACTTATAGTAAGTCGTCCCTGGGATTATCCTCGCAAATTTGGATGTCGTTCAAATACCCTCTTAATAGAAAAAAAACTATTGCACTAAAGGCAATGATATCAATTTAATCCAGTGTTAACTTCATTAAAAAAAATATAAACTGTATATAACGCTGCCCAACCACACAAACTGAGGTTGTAAAGAGGTCTATAAAAATAAATTCAATCTCAAAATAAGATCCTCCCTGAATTTCCCGAACGCGAAAATGTCGATGGATTAGACCTACAGCATGGATCTAGGTTAGCAACAAAGGCTAAGCGACTAATGACCCATTAGGCAATCCATTTCGAAAATCACGCTCAGAAAACACAAGTTAAATCTGTTATTTAAAAAAAACTGAAGAAAATATAGTCCAAGGACTCGAAGTAACATTTAGAATAACTGGGTCCGAAAACTTCCTAATATCTTAATAAGAATACGAAAAGGAAAATTCCCCTCCAAAGAATACGATGATCCAAGCGAAAGTGCTTAAAGAACAATGCACTAGAATATGAAAACTCAACCAAAGTTCTCAAAAGAAAGTTGCGTTACTAAAAATGTTCTTACACAAGAAAAACTGTAAATCTTCTTCCTACATTTGCTTCTCGACAAATAAGAATGAGCATATCATTTTAAATACTGTAAAATACTACTGAAATTATTAATTTATTCATCAAAATTACACAAAGGATGCACTCATTTTTATGAGTCAAAATCCTGGCATCATAGAAGGTCAGTTTCGAAATGAACATCGAACCTGCACTTTCTACTGAACCATTTAAACTACAAAATCAAATATGGCAAAGTGGTATTTCTAAATGTCCACGCTACACTACTGTAACAAGTTGAAGTGATCAGTACCTTTGGCGAATCTAGATGAGGAAAAAAGGATATCGTTGGCCATAATCAGCTCCGGACCAACAGAAAATATGCTGGACTTCAACTGGGTTTCCATAGAACGAACCAAAGTCCTCCCAGGCTCGAACAACACCCGGTCGGTCGAAATAGTTCCAACATATCCTGGCGATATCTTCCCATACATATTCGAACACCAACGGATGGACCGCACACAGTTTATCAACTCGTCACGACGCGAAGGTGAACTCGAACCGTCACTAACAAGTTCCAATATGAGAACGCGCGTGTGAACAAGTTCACGAGGGTCGACGCGGCCCCTCTCGACACGAGAGTCGCGTGCACACTTCATGCTAAATGAAAGTTGCCTTCGACAAGTCCCCGCTGCACCCTGCTAATGCAGTATTCTTAAATCAATTTAGCCTACCATCGTAGTGGATATAAGCTTCATATTGTCCCTTCCCCTTGACACCTTGCTTGAGAATGTACTCTTTTCAAAAGGTATAATCACAGTGAAGAGTGAATCAAATCTAGGCTGCATTTCCACGACGGATTATATGCAGAGTTTCGTGACACATCACGGCTGAGCTCGCGGTCGTGATTATACAAGTGTCCATCCGCATGGCCCGTTAGTTGCTGTAGACACACAGTCGCAGAGGTAAATTATTACATGTTTAAGACCATGTCTGAGCCCTATTAAACACGTTTCTACTTCACGTAGAATGCTTAACGAACTAGAATACACTTCAGCACGGTCACACGTTTTTAAAACTCCCGTTAGCTGGCGATTTTACTTTCACTGATTTCCAGCTCAACCATCTGCGCTGTCAAGTTCTATACACATTGCGCTCTGCACGAGGTCGCCTGAGTCTCACATCTGCTTCCCCCACTGACTCACACACACGTCATGACTCGATACGAAATATATCGCAGTCGAAACGTAATCAGCAGTGAGTTAACATATCATCTTCTGTTCTTCATACTTTCTTAATAATGGCTTTCTTAATAATAGCTTTCTGCCATGGAAATATACATATAGACACATGTATCTGCTTACATAAAGCGCTAAATATGCATTAATTTGTATTAATCACTCTCAGGTGAATCGATCGATATGGTGTTAGACACAGTCAACATGGTTATTATCGATGAGCTTCGGGTTTCTCGTCGGAAACACGAGCTCTGCCGATCTCTTTCTTGATAGCATGGCTTTTTTCTTGCTGCAGACCAGCTGTTATGATCGACTTCAGAGGCAAGTTAGGAAGTTACAGGGTGTTCCGAAAATACTGTAACCATGTCTGTACTTAAGCCCTTTTATGAATAATGATGCAGTACGAGGACAGGAACGGGTCTACTCAGCCTCGGATGGTCCAGATGAGTAGAGGGGGTTTGATTCCAACCTGAGCCATCCTCGAAGTGGTTTTCCGTGGTTTCCCACTTCGTCTCCAGGTAAATGCCACGACCGCCTCCTTCCCTCTTCCTTGATATGCCTCCCAATCTTCCCATCCCTTCCCATCCCTCATAAGGCCCCTGTTCGCTTTGCAGGTGAGGCAGCCTTGGCGAGGTGCTCGTCCCATCTCCCCAGTTGTATCCCCCGATCCAATGTTCCAAGCTCCAGGACACTACCCTGGAGGTGGTAAAGGTGGGCTGAGTCCGAGGGAAAAGCCACCCCTGGGGGGTAAACCGACCAACAACAACAAAAAACAGAAGTGGGACCGTGATGAGAAGAAAATGACTAGGAGACATGTAAAATGGCAGAAAATATCTAAGGAAGAATAAGCAAGGAAATATGAAGGGGAAACATATGGATGAGGGCAGTTCTGAGTGAATAAATATTAAGTTGCCTCTTTCTTGCATAGTTCTTTTTCAATGCTTTGCTGTGTACAAAATGTTCTTTATGGTGCAATTCTTATCAGATATTGTTGTAACTTGGTAAGATAGTTGCTAAGGGTACGGTAATGTAAATTTGCATTGGCTGAACTGCTTTGAGTTTTAATATAGAAGAATAAATATAGGAAAAATAATAGCTTGGTCAAACAAAAACTTTGATGAAAGGGACTTTTTAATGGGACCACTTTTTAATACAAAAATTATCAATAACTCAAAAACTAATAAAGCTACGTAATTATAAATTGGAAGTTGGGTTACACAAGAAATCATATGCACTATAGAAATAAAAACAAAGAAAATTATTTTTAGAGCAACGAAAGTAAGCCTAACGAAGAGAGTAATTAAATGTTTTGTTTGGAGTGTAGCTTGCATGGAGCGGAAACTTGGACGCTTAGGAAAGAAGACGAGAGAAGAATAGAGGCTTCTGAAATGTGGCTGTGGAGGGGAATGGATATAATAAGTTGGATGGACAAAGTGAGAAATGAGGAAGTATTAAAGAAAGTAGGAGAAGAAAGGATAATGCTAAAGAAGATAACGAAAAGAAAAATTAATTGGATTAGACACTGCCTGTGAGGAGATGGTTTGGTGAAAGATGCATTAGAAGGGACAGTCCAAGGGAAAATCTGAAGAGGAAGAAGAAGGTTTCAGATGCTGGATTCTATCAAGATTGATAAATCTTATGAGCTGATGAAACGTGCTGCTTGGTGTATTCTTTGGAATACACGGTAAGACAGAGTAAGCTTTTGCTTCTCTTTGCTTTAGTTCATCCCCTCCCTTTTTCGCAAACACCAACAGTGATCTCCCGGTTTCGCTTTGTTGGTATATTTTCTTACACCACCTGTGAGTCTGTTCTAGATATATATCTTCCATGACCCACCTAGCGTCATCTAGCAGCGAATCTCTGAAGTTCCTCAATTTTCCCTGGTACAAGAGGACTTCCTTACCAATATGGCCACCAGATCTCGTCGCTATCGCCTGCTATCAACTCTTTGAAGACCATTTCATCAAGAAAATGTATTGCTGTTATGTTGGTTATTCTTATGTGTATTCCTTTTGTCCCCTACCCCCACTCTTTTCCCTTCCCTGGTCCCTCCGCGCTTCGTTGAGCTGGCCTCACTTGTGCGTCTGAAGTCAAACCAGTCAGTCGGAGCTTAACTAAAGCTCGTCTCCTCACCTCGAGAGACAAACTTTCAAATCTTCGCCATGTTGTGAATTCCTGACTAACGGTCACCAAGGATTCGCCGTTCATCAGAAATGAGCTAAGTACTATTTCTACGTTCTTCAACTTATTTTAATTGATTTTAAATAGCTACATGCTTTTAATGATCATTTTATAGGCAGTGTGAGATTTCTAAATGTGGAGCAATAATCATCCTTCGCGGGATTTTCTATGTTGGGCTTTTGTCTATCTAAGCTAATCTTAACATGAAGCAGCATTTCTTATGCTTATTAAATGAGAGATTTTCTCACAACGTGGGACACCATTGAATTACCCACTGTCTATAAAATACTTAGCTCGTTCCACCGCTGGACTAATTTTTGCCCTATTCTTCAGTCATGATTGTTCTGGAATTTTCCATGCCGAACAATTCATCTACAAGTTAAACCTTCTAGTACTTTCCACTCACATATGGGAATACTTTTTCAAACTAAGGAATCTTCCTTATGAACTGCTAATCAATATCTAATTTTTCTTCCTCCGTTGGAAGTTTTCTGGTGCATTCAACTATAACCTACAAGTTTTTCAAGCAATAGACTCTCGCAAATCTAGTGTAACTAGTTATTTTCCACCATCGCAATAACTTTCTTTGCCATACACGTTTTGTGCTACTACAGTGAACTTTTCAACTATATCAACAGACTATAGTGAAAACAGTGCCTGTTCAACTTTTTCATCCGCGTCGCGCTCGTCCGAGTACAATAAATACGGCCGTGAACACTCTTCCATAATCCCATTTGATCTTTCCCAAACCATTTACTAACAAACTAAAATAATAAAATTGTTACTTTAGGTCTTTTTTCAATGAGGTGTAACTCTCAATAAGTGCCCTCCCTTACTTGCTCCACGTATAACGAATTAATGTCTGTAAAACTTCGTGTCTAGTACACGCCTTAAAGTATATTGTTTCGCCCTTCTAATGAGGGAATTCAATTCTTTCTACTCAAAAGTGAGTTGTCTCTAGGTTTCACGAAAGTGAAATTTGCCCTATTTTTCTCGTGATCCCTACTTAAACATAGGAGTTCTAGAAACTTCCTTTCAATTTTTCTCTTCAGGTTTCACAATAAGTGACCTGCCCTATTTCTAGAATCTCTAAACGTAGTTCTGTATTAATACAAGAAGTTATAGAAACTTCTATTTCATTTCTTCCTGTTTTTGTTGTTGTTACTTTCGAAGTTGTTGTTTGTTCATATTTCTAAGATACATATCTAGAAATCCTTAAAGTACACACCTTGTACTTGATTTATTGTTTACCCTTAATTACGTTAATTACCTTAAAATTTTCTATTTATTAATCTTAGCACTATTTCAAAATCTTACGAAGATTTTAGCTCATATAAAAGGTTTGAAACCAAAAAATTATCAATTGCCTGGCGCAAGATTTAAATGATTTCGGAGGTCTGCGACCCCAATTGTTTGTAAACTCAAATTAAATATGTCTTAAATCCATTACACGTTTTTGCATTGTTAAATAAATTTGAATTTTTCCTTTTGCTTTATCATTTCTCTGAAATAACGATTAAGCAAGATCCAGTCTTCCCTCACTCTTCCCATGGGCTTAAATTTAAAAACCTCACAAATAAAATTAATAACGGTTCCACTTTTTGCTGCATTTGAGCAAGAACTCTTAGTTAAAAACTAATTAAAGCCTCTCTTAGCTTTGATAGCTAATTCTAACTGGCCAGTAAGGCAAGCATAGCTCGCTACGCCAGCTTCCTGCTTGTTGAGATTTTCTCTAAGACTTATGGTTGGTTTTCAAAATTTAAGTTTTTTCTCAATGTCTAAACTTTTAGTCGGCTCTTTGCTGGGTAAAATCTTAGTCATTCCTAAATGCAACTATTGGTGTTCTTACCAAAATTATTCTCAAGGATATAATTGCTTCATCCCTATCCTTCTTGGAAACGTTCTGTCACTTTTTGGAAATTCTACAATTTCAAGAACTAAAACATCACGGCTTATTCAAATTATTTGCATTCTTCAAAATATTTGTTTAAAACAAACTCCTTTAAAAAGGTACATAGGAAACTTAATATTTCTTTCTTTGCCAGACCACCACCCTTCTCCATAGTAGCCGAATCTTGGCTTGGAAGGGAAGGTACCTCCTACTCTCGCCTGCAAATAGCCCAAGCTCTAGCTGCGTTTCCCGTTAGGTGTGTTCAGGTCCCCACTCACTTTAGTGATCTCACGGGCTTTGCGGTGACCCTCTTCTTTAAAATTGTTTGTATTTAGTGTTGGACTTTCTTCCTATTATCCACACTTGTTCCTCTGTCCGAAACCCACTTCACTTTACTTCTTTATTCATCTTCCCTTGTGGGTAAGGTTAATTCTAAGCAAAAACCTACCCACTGCTGAAGACCGGATAATGTGGAGAGACCGACCATGAGGAAACCTGCCGTCAGGCAGATAACTGATGATAATGATGAATTATAAATTATAATAAATGCCAGTAACTCTCTATGCAAGTGGTTAAAATTTGGCAATGTTATGATGGAGACTGTCAGTCATACCTCCCCTTAATGTTAAACGCTGAAGAAGAGATCTTTGAATATCGAAATATGTTCGTTTAAATAATAATAATAATAATAATAATAATAATAAAATATAATAATATCGTATGGCCTCGGGTGCCTGGTGCAAGCTTTGCTATTTGACACCCAGAGGGTAGCTTGCATGTCGAATTTCGTAGTTCCTTGACTATGAAAGTCAAGGAGGTTAGATGTTAGATATCTAATCTCCTTGAACACAATAGCGCTTTCTAGTAGAGAAATGAGGAACTTTGTGCTGGCGGAAACTCCCGAGATTAATTTTGCCATTATGAACTCGGCCTACTGAATTCAAATGGGTTCTTTGACATGCCAACATCGTATGACATGCGTATCGTATTTTTGCCGCCTTTCAAAAATCACTTACCACGGTCAGGGGCGAACCTGCAATCTTGGGGTTAGTAGACCGACACGCTATCCACTCACCCACCGTGGCAAGCTATAATAATAATGGCTTATGGAGGAGACAGAGGAATAGTGACTTGTACAACCAGGCGGAGAAACTTACGGACACAATGCGTAAGAGAAGGATTAAATTTTATGGTCACCTTACACGAATGTGCAACAATAGGTTAACCAAAAGGATATTCACTTACATTAGCAAATTAAAGTCCACCACAAAATGGGTTGAGGAAACACTAGCAGATCTCAAAGCAGTTGGCATCACTCAAGAAGATATTCTCAACAAATTACTGTTTCGAAGGAAGTTTGATCATTTAAAGGGTTTCAGGAAAAACCTAGCTCAAAAACCTGGTCATCTGGTCTGAAGAAAGAAGGAGGAGACTCAGCGAACGCATGAGGAAGTTCTGCGAGGAGAAGAAGAGATTGGCAAGTTGGCCGATTGTTCAACGCGGTTCACAATAGGTCAAAATCGACAGAAGAAGAATAAACATTACATATCTTAGTATTCACAAGATGGGTTGAATAACATAAATGAAAAATGAAAATCCACATCCTGCTTCCAGTCTCCGACCGGGTCAGGAATAGAATGAATGAAGCCCCCCATCTAGCGGCGAGGATATGAACTGTGCCGGCTGCCGAAGCCTGTCACACTCCTCTGGGGGCAATGATTAAATGAATGACAGATGAAATGAAATGATAGTGGAGAGTGTTGCTGGAATGAAATTTTGACAGGGAAAACCGGAGTACCCGGAGAAAAACCTGTCTGCCTCCGTTTTGTCCAGCGCAGATCTCACATGGAGTGACCGGGATTCGAACCACGGACCCAACGGTGAGAGGCCGGCGTGCTGCCGCCTCCGAATAACATAAATATTTTCCTTCCCCTTATCCAAGATAATATTATTTCCGGAACTACCAAACTCTCCAACAAGTATAGAAGTGTCAGATTATTTTTCTTTATATCAATTTCAGACTAGGTGAATTTCTCTCTTTTTCTGCTTCACTACTTAATACACTTTAATAAGTGGTTCGCTTAGACAGTGTGAGGACTGAGACATTGTTTACACTTTCGAGGTTATGGGTCTTCACCCAGTTGTGTAAACAGTTTCTCGGTAGGTGCACAAAGCAACATGTTAAGAGGAAACAGAGATTAGGGATCGGCACATCACATCTGTTATTAAGTACGATTTACCGAGTAACTATTGCCACGCTATTCGTGTTCGTTCTTAAAACTCTTCCTAGAATCAAACATATGGACTGACGGCTTTCAAGTGACCTTGAGAATGAATTAACGTGCTTTGTATATTCGCTTCGAGCCGTTTACGTTCACATTCCTCATGCACTATGTTGAGTATGAATGCTCTATTTTTACAAATAGTATTTCCTCAATAGATGGAAGAAGTTCAAGATTATTTTTTCTCTTAAACTGTATGTTATTGTTAAGAATAGGTTCGATGTCTGGCCTGCTACATAATAATAATATTATTATTTTGACGGTCACCTCTGTGGTTTAGTGGTCAGCGTACTTAGCTGCCACCCCGGAGGTCCGAGGTTCGATTCCCGGCTCTGCCACGAAATTTGAAAAGTGGTATGTGGACTGGGACGGGGTCTACTCAGCATCGGGTGGTCCAAATGGCTTCTCGTGGTTTCCCTCTTCTACTCCAGGCAAATGCTGGGGATGCTTCCTAACTTAAGGCCACGACTGCCTCCTTCCCAATCCTCATCTGAATTTCAAATACACACACTAATACAAAAATCACAATCACATAGGTTATCAGACACATTACACACACACCCAAGTCCATGGGGCTACATGACCAAAGCCCCGTAAGTCAATCAACAACAACTTAACATCAGGCTGTCAGGTCCTAGTCCAGACGGACTACACACAGAGGCATAACAATGTCGCCAAACCTACTCACTGCAAACTTGCTCAGAAATATCTCTTAGTAGGTCCAATGACACCTTACTGTAAGTGTGTTGTTGTTGTTGTTGATTCATTTAGGGGTTTGCGACATCGTGGTCATGTAGCCCCGTTTACTTGGGTGTGTGTGGAATTTGTCTGATAACCTGTCTTATTGTGATGTCTATATTAGTGTGTGTATTAGTAATTCAGATGAGGATTGGTAAGGAGGCGGCCGTGGCATTCATTTAGTATCCATCCCAACATTCGCCTGGAGTGGAACAGGTAAACCTCGGTAAACCACTTCTAGGATGGCTGAGGTAGGAATTGAACCCACCTCTTCTCAGTTTTGCCACACGAGGCTGAGTGTATCTCGTTCCAGCCCTCAGACCAGAATTAAATTTCTTGGCAGAACCGGAAATTGAAACCGTGCCTCCGCGCTGACAGCCAAGAGTGCTGGTCACTAAGCAACGAGGCGGACTACTGTATGTATACAACAAGCTCAGTTTTTGAAAGTGACACCCACAAAATACTGTATATTGGGACAAATCTCTCATCATAGACAAAACTATTGTAGCTAATGGACCAGGCATCATTCTTGTGAACAAAATCCCAAAACGCATTCAATCATCATTGTTGTGCCAAATACACTAACATGCAACAGATAAACAGTCAATATATCTGCAAATTCAGTGAATTGGAAGAAGAAATAAAGAAAATGTGGCATCAAGAAAAGGGAACTTGTCCTTTCAGCAACAGGTGTTGTACTGACGTCTCTGAAGAGAAACCTGCAAGCATTGGAACTTCCGTATATACAGTGACATGTATTCAAAAATCTGTCATTCTTAACAGTTATTCAACTGTTGGAAAGTTTTTAAACCTCCCCACCACTTACATGAAATAAAAGATCAACGTGCAGTACGATGTCGTTTGTGATCGCTTCCCATCGTCTGTAAAAGTAGCGGTGTATACAAGAGAATAATAATAATAATGTATGTAACCCCTTATTATTCCCGTTTTCCAACGGGGTCGGGGATGAGATGCGATGGAAGTCTTTGTGGCGATGGTTTTTACGGCCGGATGCCCTTCCTGACGCCAACCTCATGAGAGGAGTTAATGAGAGATGAAATGAATGATGGTGAGTGAAACGGGGCAAGGATGTGGAAGGAAGCGGCCGTGGCCTGTCATAAGGTACCGTCCCAGCATTTTCCTGGTGTTGAAAATGGGAAACCACGGAAAACCATTTCAAGGACGGCCGACGGTGGGGCTCGAACCCACGCGTCTACCGAGTCAGCAGAGCTTGGCCCCATGACCTAATGCTGCGCTTTAGCCAGCGTAGCCTCTACTGTCGGTAGAATAATAATAATAATAATAATAATAATAATAATAATAATAATAATAATAATAATAATAATAATAATAATAATACTGACATATTAGATGTCACGGCCAGTTTACAGTGGCTCTCCACATAACTGAGGCTTTGTACCATCTGCCGGTTAGAAGTAGAACTTCTATCTCGGCTTCACTTTGAAGAAATTAATATTCGCAATTATTCAATACACGGATGTCAGAATCAAGTAAGCTGGGACTCAATGGATAATGCGTCACGTGCATTGCATTTTGAAACAACAGATGTTGTCGTAGCGCAAATACTTATCAGGATATTTCAGTTTTAGTGAAACTTGAAATGAGACCTTGATGAAATGAATATTCGCAATTACTTTAATACACTGATGACCTAATCAGGTAAGTTGGGACTCAATCGATAATGCGTCAAGTGCATTACATTTTATGGCAACAAATGTTGCCGTAGCGTAAACACTTCCCAAGATATTTCAGTTTTAGTAAAATGTCAAATTTCTACATGCCCATTTTAATATGACTTATTGGATCTCACGGACAAGTAATTAAACTCCAGCAATTCTTCTAGGTTTCTGTCGTGTCTCTTGCGAGTTTTCGCTTAGGTACACCAAGTCAGACTCATCAGTAGGCTCTTGGTACACCCTGCCTGGACCGCCACTGGGTACGTCCCAGTTGTCACCAAAACGTGGGGTACGAATATGAGAGAACACGCACGCCAATACACACGGTAATATTGAAGCAGTTAGGGTAGAATTATTTTCTGTTCAGGGGTATGTCAAGTGATGGCAATTTGTGACTACGAAGTCGAAGAACATTGAAGAAAAGAATTCATGCAACAGTCAGGGAAGGAGTGAGGAGAATGTGAGTGAGGCTGGTGAGGAACAGGCAAGGGAAAGGTCGGAGAACCCTGGGTCAACTGAGCAGAACGAAGTCGCAAACAAGAGTAACGTCGGAGGGAAGATATGCATCTAAGCTTGTTCCAAAAGCTGATGAGACACAGAGTAGAAATATAACAGATCATGTTAAACAGCAGGTAGACTCTGTGAAAAGGGTACAGTACTTGAACAGAGAGTAGATTACGTAAATAAATCCGTAGAGAAACAAAACACGGTGACGATTGCTAGGATTGATAATTTTTAAGCAAGGTGATACAGGACCATAAAACTGTCATTAATAGTAGATTAGAGTGTATGAACAAGAACCGAGTGAGAGAAAAGATAACCAAGGACAGGTACTGAGAGCAAAGTTGAGTAGAAATGCAGAGAGTGTAGAATTCAGATTAGGTGTTGAGGAGAATAAGCAGGTTATTCAGGGGCAGGAGATAAGAGAAATTCGGAGCGAGATTTCAGGTCATAATGAGAAGACAGGGAGGCATGGAAATTGCATCAAACCAGTCAAAAGACTGAAGTCACGAACAACAGACCATGTATGAAGTACATCGCACCTCTTTGCCGAGGGAGACAGACATGGCAAAAAGCTAGAATATTTGCTTGAGTTTATTAATAATAATAATAATAATAATAACTATAGTACATTAAGACCGGCCACGGTAGCCAAGAGCGCTAATGGCTAGCTCATGTCTAGATGGGATCGGGAGAGCGTGAGTTTGAATCCCACCTCGGCCGTCCTGAAAATGCTCATCCGTGGTTTCCCATTTTCACCACCAGGAAAATGCCGGGACGATTGATCAACGGTCGGCTTTCTTCGAAAATCCCTTCCCTGGCCCTTCCTTAATGAGACCCAAGTTAGCGATTTGTCGGTCACCATCCCCAGTATTTCTGCAGACAAAGTGTGTTCAGACACTGCCCTTGCGACGGTAGAGGAATGATCCCTCATAGAGTCCGCGAGTGACGCTGAGGTGGGGGGATAAGCGATTTTAAAACATTAATTACTCGTACACAATAATACACCTAAGGCAATGGTGTAATTAATTCCTAAGTTAGATTTAAGGACATTCGGTTGCGTCGAAGACTCACAAGACTCTTTATTAACTTCTGCCCTTTGAATGTTCCAACAAAACGAAGTACCGGAGCACTCCACAATATCTCCAATACCTGTCCCTGTTTCATTTCATTCCTAATTGAAACTTGCGGTGTTTGGAGTGATTAGAATCGGCATTGTACTGGCACCTGAAACATTCGGAGCTCTGTCTAGTGTCTGTCTGTCAGGCGATCATCTGAGCAGTGCCTATACTCTTTCAATGTGAATAACTAATAGTTAACTCTTAAGGTTATGGATTCTCACCCTCTCCAATGGATGCGTTAGGTAACTGGAACTGATAAAACATTTTTGAGGGAAGTGTTACGTCGAGTGGTTCGGATTCAATTTTTTTAAGAGGTCACCGTGCCATATTGTTCGCCATTTGAATATAATTTGTATTGATTGACGGAGCATTTTAATTAATTAGCATATTTATCACAAAATAAAGCCTCCGTGGCTTAGGCGGCAGCACGCCGGCCTCCCACCGCTGGGTCCGTGGTTCAAATCCCGGTCACTCCATGTGAGATCTGTGCTGGACAAAACGGAGGCAGACAGGTTTTTCTCCGGGTACTCCGGTTTTCCCTGTCACAATTTCATTCCAGCAACACTCTCCACTATCATTTCATTTCATCTGTCATTCATTTAATCATTGCCCCAGAGGAGTGCGTCAGGCCTCGGCAGCCGGCACGTTCATATCCTCGCCGCTAGATGGGGGCTTCATTCATTCCATTTCTGACCCGGTCGGAGCTGGAAGCAGGCTGTGGATTTTCATTTTTCATCACAAAATAACATGCATTATGTAACAAGTAGTTCCGTAAAGAACTAAATAGCCTTTTTTCATATATTCTACTTATGTTAATTGCCTCTATCAACATACACAATGTCAGTTTGATTGCTATAATAGATTCTTAGATATTGAAAACCAAGTAAATATGTCGGATGGTCGCCATGTTCGACTTTTATATATGTAGGCCATTGAGTTATGTACTGTTAGATGAAGATTATTGTGTAGGTTTATTCAATCGCATGATTAGGACACAAAAAATAAAAACTTAATTATAAAATTTCAAACAGCCACCATCTTGAGGTTACGAAAACAATTGAAATAAATTATATGCCAGTGGATTAAAATTTGTATAAGCATTTACCGTACTATAAGTTTCACTGCGTTCGGATGGTTAAATCGCGGTAAACGTCCATTTGAATTTTTAAATTTTGCGTCACCGCCATGTTGGTTTTGTGCTCACTAGGTTATTGAATGATAAATAGGTGAACCTAAGTTAATAGCCTCTATGAACATACGAAATTTCAGTATGATTGCTGTAATAGATTCGTAGATATTGAGAACCGGCTAAATATTTCGGATGGTCGCCATGTTGGATTGTATTATGTATAGGCCATAGAGTTATGTACCATTAATAGAAAATGACTGCGTAAGTTCATTATTTAAACTTTCACTTCGATTGCATGATTACGACACAAGAAATAAAAACTTAATTTTATAATTTCGCACAGCCACCATCTTGAGGTTACGTAAACAATTGAACGAAATTAGATGTCAGTGCATTACAATGGATATGAACATTTACTGTACTATGTTTCACTGCGCTCAGATGGTTAAATCGCAAGAAAAGTATATTTAAATGTTTCAAATTTGCTTCGCCGCCATGTTCGTTTCGTACTTAATAGGTTTTGAAAGTTACATATATGAACTTCTAGTAGTGTCCTTTATCACCGTACAAAATTTCAGGGTGATATCAGTAACAGTTTCTGAGATACAGAATGCCGGTGAAATATTTCGCAAAGCCGCCATGTTGGATTTTGAAGGGCATGGTCGGGGTCGGATGAAATAGTACTATGCCCTTACCGTGTTTCATTGAAATCTCTCCAGCCGTTTAGATGTTATTAGGGTGGGGGTGGGGGCACACACACATTCACATACACACGGACAAAAGGTGATCTCATAAGCATAAATGAAAATAGGCTAAAAATGGGGTGGGGGTACTTAATTGGATGACATGTTTCGATCGTCAAACCAAGATTGCTAGCCACTACACAACGAGGCGGGCCGGAAAGAAGCGGCCGCTGTCTGAAGTAAGGAACCAGAAGTGATGAAACCGCGGAAAATCACTTCCGGGATGCATGAGGTGGAAATCATCCCCACTTCTGGAGGCTGGGTGTGCTCCGTACCAGTCGTCATATCAGAATCGGATTACTTGGCAGAGATCACAGATATGGCAATTGATAACACTGACCACTACATCGTCAAGTTAACTGAAGATACCGTGTACTTCCATGAGTTCCGATTCCCGCCAGTTCCAAATCTTTCGCGGATTAGCTATCTGCCAATTACACTACCTGAGCGAGTTTCAGCTTAGTTTTCTACAGTAAAATTGTATTAATTTGTTTATCACTGAAACAAATAAGGTCCACTGTTAGTGCCAGCCGGGAGTGCGTGCCCTCTTTAATTAATTGTCTCCTCTAACAGAGGGGGGCGGACGCCATGGACCGGTAGCTCCCATAAGCAGCGTTCACCTTGTCAGTATCTGTATCAATTTGTGCCTTCGTCAAAATAATCCGTATCGAGTTATATTTACAAAGTTCTTAAAATAGTATCAGCATGTCGCTTCGTCTTCGAACTCTTTTTTTTTTTTTTTTTTTAGTCTTTACAAGTAACTTAGTAATCAACATGTAGCTTCGTCAAATTGATATTTTAACTGAATTATTCTTCTCTTTGTACTCTAATCAATATGTACAGCAAAAGAAGCATGTCTTAAAAATACTGTTAAATCACCGGTCTCTTCAAACTGTTGAGTTGCTCTTTGGGTTCTGTCATCCATTGCAACATATCTTCTTTTCCATTTTGTGACTTGCAAATTCAACTCTGCCCGCATATTTTTTCGTCTGAATTTTGAGACTCCTTCTTCAAACACAACAGCAAGTCTCTTACACGGGGATGTGGTTTTCCGAGTTTCAAATTCAGCCTATGGTTCCAACCCTCTACAGAGTTATTCGTTCTATGCCTCTTCCCATGGCAATTCCACATTTCAATCGGAATATGATTTGTTGTCGCGTTTCTTATAAATACGGTACCCATTAAATATCAAAATTTGGTTTCCTTTAATGCTAGTTGTGAACTCCATGCTCATCTGCTCCACTCAAAGACACAAACACAAATGACGTAACTGCTGGTAAGGTCATTAACTCTTCAAGGTCGCGTCGTACAATTATTAGCCGGTCAAACCTCAGAACTGACAGCTGGGTTTTCCAGAGACATTCTGAACTACTGTCGACCAAAATATTATGTGCACTCGAGTTTGAAGGTTGTTTGTGAAGTAACCAATAGACCTACATACAATCTAATAACATCATAATTTTCATCGTTCTATTTTACGTTAGTTCATGTAGGTTTGGAACTTTTAATTTATATTTTAATATTTTTTATCCCAGTTGAAACAAAAACGTGCCCGTTTTTAAGCGTGTTTCAACCATGCGTCACATTTAAGAATTATTATCTCTCAAACCCGTCATCAGATCGAATCCAAATTTTAACACAATATACATTGGAATGTTGTATAACTGGTTTATTAATTTCAAAATTTTGTGTGTTCAAAACGAAAGTTGTTATCATTTTAGTTAGGTAACTTTTTCTCGGCTCTGGGTCGTTGAAAAATATAGTTCTTGGTTGCGTTGTAATCCTTATACATCAAAAGGTTATGCTGTATGACTGTGAAATACGTAAATTAATTCACTTATTTTATATCGGTTTGTATTTGTACGGGGAATTAAGACATGGTTCACCAGCTAGCCGCTCCGGGAAATGCTGTACAGCGTTGCTGATATGGAGCCCATCACTACCGAGCAAAGCACGCCATGACGCGTGATGGAGCCCAACTTGGCAACGTTGTACAGCTTTCACCGGAGTGGCTAACTGGTGAACCATGTCTTAATTCCCCGTACAAATACAAACCGATATAAAAATAAGTGAATTAATTTACGTATTTCACAATCATACAGCATACCTTTTTGATGTATAAGGATTACAACGCAACCAAGAACTACATTTTTCAACCACCCCGAGCCGAGAAAAGTTACCTTACCAAAATGATAACAACTTTGTTTCTTGGACATATCAAATTTTGAAATTAATAAACCAGTTATACAACATTCCGATGTATATTGTGTTAAAATGTGGATTCGATCTGATAACGGGTTTGTGAGATAATAATTCTTAAATGTGACGCATGGTTGAAACACGCTTAAAAACGGGCACTTTTTGTGTTTCAACTGCGATAAAAATATTTAAATATAAATTAAAAATTCCAAACCTACATGAACAAACGTAAAATAGAACGACGAAAATGATGATGTGATTGGATTTTATGTAGGAATATTGGTTACTTCACAAACAACCTTCAAACTCGAGTACACATAATATTTTGGTCGACAGTAGTAGGACTCATTAGATTGGTTGTTCATGTAGCCCTGTGTACTTTGGGTGTTTGTAGAATCTGTCTGATAACCGGTGTTAATTGTGATGACTGTATTAGTGTGTGTTATCAGTTTTTAATTCAAGTAAGGACAGCAGACAGTGATTTTTTTCAAGTAGTACCTACTTTTGCCGCCAAACGCCACCGTCAACGACTACTAGTTCAGAACTTGACTACTAGACGCCACCGCAGTCGGCCGGCTCCTGGCGACGAACGTAGGAACCTAAGAGCGTTGTTTAAACTTAACCTGCAATTTAGCTTCACACGGGTGTAATTAGTGGTAGGTTCTATAACATGCCATAAATCTATGACATGGGACCGTCAGCTTTACTTCCCCTCCAAAGGAAGGCATACTGAGGGATTTTTAACGCTCTTAAAAAATCCGAAGACTTCGGCCGGATTTGAACCTACGATCTTCGACATAGAAGCTCAGCATGCTACCAACTACGCCACTGAAGCCGACACTCATTAGATTATTTACTCAGGCGTGAATACGCGGTCGGAACTCATGGGACGTTTTTCCTAAGAAATTAGTTTTCGGAACTCGTGGGACGGTGCCGAAGGTACAGTAGGCTAAATTGCGCATGGCTGTGGAGGTGACACACAGAGAGTGGTGGCGCGCGCGGCCTCCAGAAGACCTCAGTTGAAGCGGAAGTCATCGCGAGGTCAAGGTCCTCTCGCCCAACGCTCGCTACCCGGATTTGACTACAAGTAAATATTTGAGACAAGACCATCTTCCTTTAATTGTTTACGCACGTCGCTTCGCGTCGCCCGCCACTGCCAAGTAAGATCCTGTTTATTCAGTATCGTCCATCTTGTGCAACACCTTGGTCCGTATAACAGGTTAGAGGTTGTGCCGCCCTAGGCGCTCACAAGCAGTAGGACATGGGCTCCCCACTTAGTGCCGTCAACCTTCCTTGATCAACACTTGTTCTCCTTCAACCACGATAGTATTAGGGCATCTGAGGCCTAGAGTGTCTTTCATTTTCCAACCATAATTGACCCTTGTCTCGTATTTCCTGTTACCCTAATTCTTCGAGGGGTCTCCTTATTTTTCATGGTTATTTATTTATTTATCGTATGGCTTTTAGTACCGGGAGTGTCCGAAGACATGTTCGGCTCACCTGAGTCTGTAGCTGCTTCCAGCAGACACCCATAGGGTGAGCTACAAGTTCCGTTCAATTTCAAGTAGTTCCAACTTTCGCTACCAGATATGGTACCTAGTGGTGAACGTTGGAACTTTGATAGAGCGTTCCGACGAAATCTAACCTAACAATTTACCTGCCACAAGTTTAGTCTGTGGAAGGATCTTTTACATGCCATAAATCTCTGACATGGGACCGCCGGCTTTACTTCCCCTCCGAAGGAAGACATACTGAAGGATGTTTAACGCTCTTAAAAAATCCGACGACTTCGGCCGGGTTTGAACCCGCTATCTTGGGCACAGCTCCGTGGCTTAGGCGGCTGCACGCCGGCCTCTCACCGCTGGGTCCGTGGTTCAAATCCCGGTCACTCCATGTGAGATCTGTGCTGGACAAAACGGAGGCAGACAGGTTTTTCTCCGGGTACTCCGGTTTTCCCTGTCTAAATTTCATTCCAGCAACACTCTCCACTATCATTTCATTTCATCTGTCATTCATTTAATCATTGCCCCAGAGGAGTGCGACAGGCTTCGGCAGCCGGCACAGTTCATATTCTCGCCGCTAGATGGGGGCTTCAATCATTCCATTCCTGACCCGGACGGCGACTGGAAACAGGCTGTCGATTTTCATTTTCATCTTGGGCACAGCAGTTCAGCATGCTACCGACTACGCCACCGAAGCCGCTATTTTTCATGGTACTTCCTGTCTTCAGTTCGAGGCCCTAAAGCAGGCGGGGTGTGAGTAGCCCCACCCGTTATTGTGCATCCTGGATAGTGCTACATCCTGAAGAGATCACTGTTAGTGAGCTCGGATGCTGGCGATCCCGAGGGATTCCTGACCTTGGCCCATTTTCCCCTTTATCTTTACATTGACTTCGAGGTGTCCTCTCATATTTCTCTTTCTTTTCTGCCTTTCATAGCTCTACTTTCCTATTCACTCAATCCTCATACTTCGAAAGTTGAGGTATTTCCTTTCTCTGCCTTTTATTTCGGTTTACTTTCTTCCTTGTTTTGTTCTTTTCTTCATCTAGTAACCCGTGGTGTAGCGTGCTCGTTAAATCATGCACCACGGCCACGAGGGCAGCTGAAGCATGTCCGGAGATTGCAGGTTCGAATCCCGGCACTGCGATTCGCTATCCTCAGTGTGGTTTTCCCAGGGTTTTTCCATACTCCCTCCAGGAAAATGTCGGGATAGCACCTTACTTCAAGTCCCGGGACACCTACACCATCCCTGTCCCTAAAACAGTTCCACACATAACTACAGTCATCACATATGTACAGGTTATCAGACAAGTTCAACACACACGCCGACTACATCGGGATGATGACGAAGATTTTCCTTAAATGAATTATTAACATTAACAACATCATCTTATTATTATAGCTTGCCACGGTAGGTGAGTGGTCAACGTGTCGGTCTACTAACCCCAAGCTTGCAGGTTCGCTCCTGGCCGTGGTAAGTGATTTTTTTTTTAAGGCGGCAAAAATTGCGACACCATGTCATACGATGTTGGCATGTCAAAGAACCCATTTGAACAGTAGGCCGTGTTCATAATGGCAAAATTAATCTCGGGAGTTTCCGCCAACACAAAGTTCCTCATTTCTCTACTAGAAAGCGCTATAGTGTTCAAGGAGCTTAGATAAGTAAACTCCTTGACTTTCATAGTGCTTCAAGGAACAACGAAATTCGACATGCAAGCTACCCTTTGGGTGTCAAATAACAAAGCTTGCACCCGGTATCCGAGGCCATACGATATTAATTTTTAATTATCTTATTATTATTATTATTATTGCCTTACTCTTTCTGTCTCCGTTATCCCCATTCATAGAGCACGTTGGAACTTGTTAGTTGTCTTGATGAATTTTGCCTTCTTATTCTTCTCCCAAACTCTCTTCATGAACTCACTGTGTTGGTTCTTGCGTTCTTCTGTCCATCTTGTACCAGTCCTGTTGCTAGATTTTACCCTAAATGTGTGCTTATTTACAGAAGTTCTGACGATTTCTCGGTATTTCATCATGTTCTCTCCGATACTCATCTCATTCAGCTCCGACCTTGTTTCCTCCAGCCAATTCATCCTCAATTTTTTTGAATTGATTATATTGAATAATCGTTTTGTTAATCTATTGTTGTCCATGCTAAATATGTGCCCAAAACATTATTATTATTATTATTATTATTATTATTATTATTATAGTATGTTAGGTCAATGGCCTAGCCGTGTTGAAACACCGGATCCCATGGGAACTTCGCAGTTAAGCTGCATTGGGCGCAGTCAGAACTTGGATGGTATGCTGGTTCTAAGCACTGCGCGCTGTTGGCCAACATAAGGAGGAGCGGAAAGGCCCTGGCCACCCTACCGCAAGTAAACTCCGGCTGGGGGTAGCCTCCTTGGAGGCTCGGACCTGCCTTCGGGCAGAATACCAATTAAATAGTATGTTAGTTGTGAGTAGGTAGTTTTAGTTTTCATACTAGTACTTACAAACATTATCACCCAAACCATGTTTCACCCCTTCAAACAATAATCACCAGCGCCACCACGATGTAAGGTGAACCAATCTACGTCATTCCTGAAATCGCCGTTCAGTGCGCTCTCCGTCAAGCACGGGAACTCCATGACATTACCGCCTCAATTCCCAACAAAACTCTCACAATAGCTAGTAAATTATATCGTGTTTCACTTGAGGTGCTTGGGCATCGTGGCCATTTAGCCCTGTGCACTTGGGTGAGTGTGGAATTTTGTCTGACAACCTGTGTTATTGTGATAGCTATATTAGTGTGTGTATTTGTAATTATGGTGAGAATTATGATGATGATGATAATTTTGTTTTAAGGGGCCTAACATCTAGGTTATCGGCCCTGGTGAGAATTAGGAAAGAAGCAGCCGTCGCCCTAAGTTAGGAACCATCCCAGCATTATCCTGGAGTAGAAGTGGGGGAAACTAGGGAAAACCACTTCCAGAATGGCTAAGGTGCGAATCGAACCCACCCCCTCTCAGTTTTGCCTCACGAGGCTTACTGGACCTCGTTCCAGCTCTCAGATCAGAATTAAATTTCTCGGCAGAGCCGCGAATTGAACCCTGACCTCCGGGGTGTCGGTCACTATCCGCTACACCAACCACTATATAGACAACGATAATGTCCCTCTAAGGTTTCGCTAACATTTGGAACACCCATCAATATTGGCCGTTAGCGCCCGGAGCATATGCAACCCAACAGGCATCAGTGATTTACTGAGGAAGCTTACAGCTATCATTAAGCAAGTTGGTTGCGTGACGTTCTCACTTGCTATGCCCAAAATTGCAGGTTACAAAATCGAATCCCGGCGCAGTCAGTTGGCATTTTGTGGGTGCAATAGTAAGAAGGGTCGTAAAACCCATAATATTATAATTAGTGTATACTCGGCAATAATCTAGGTATTTGTCACAAAATGGGAAAATCTTTTTGAATAATGTGTAAGATATAACGGCAGTAAGGCAACAGCTCCACTGTGATAAGTAACATATACATATAGAATTCAAGTGCATGCTGTAATTTTATTTCTCCTCAGGGGCTCACAACTTGTGGGACGTGGGTTGGTGACCACGGGAACCCAGCTGAGTCAGGCATTGCTTCCACTTACTTGTGCCAGGCTCCTCTCAGTCTTCTTTCCTGTCGACCTCCCTTGGTCAACTCTTGTTCTTTTCCAACCCCGACGGTATTAGGGTATCCGAGGTCTAGGGAGTCTTTCACTTTCCCGCCTTAATTGGCCCTTGTCTCATTTTTCCTGATCCCTCATTCTTTGAGGGGTCACCCTTCCTTTTCTTTTCATGTTATCTCCTGCCTTCTGATCAAGGCCCTCAAGGAGGCAGGGTGTATGTAGCCCTACCACCTCTCGTGCACCCTGGATAGTGCTACTCCCTCAAGGGCTCATGGCTGGTGAGTTCGGGAGTTGGCGATCGCGGGGGATTCCTGAGCTGGGTCGTTTTTTCCCATTTTCCAGTGACTTTGGAGTGGGCCCTCTCCTATTTCCCGTTCCTATCTGCCTTTCATGACTCTCCTTCCTTCCAAGCCCCTCAATCCTCATTCTTTGAGGGCAATTCTTTTTTTTTCCTGTCCTTTATTTGCCTTATCCTTTATTTGTTCACAATTTCTTCTTGTAGTTCGTATTAGTTATAGTTTTCATTCTCATCCCATCTTTCACTATCACCCACACCATTAAGGGCTGATAACCTAGATGTTAGGCCCCTTAAAACAACAATTATCATCATCATCTAATTTTATTTAATTTTTTGAAATTAATTTGTGTGTTCTTCTAGATTGTATAGTCGTGTATAATACCAGTAATCATACGTAATTCACAAACCCTTATAACAAAACAAACTAACCTTATAACGAGATTCAAATTGTGAACTTTATTATAAACACCAATCCTTTGCGGTACAATTCGTAGTTAGATAATATATGTGTATATACATGTAAATCACATCACAGTGATCAGGATCTGATGATGACCGCTTGAAGGTCAAAACGCGTAATCCTAAAAATTGCCCCACTATAATAGTGATCAATCATAAACTATTACATGTAATTTTTTACAGTAGTGTTATTTACATAATTATACAAAGTGAATCAGCTGCCCCTAATAATATTGATTTATGCAACCTAACTAACACGTGTTGTCAGGAAGATCAAGGTTTCTCTGTTTGCATCTCGTATCCCACTAATGCACTTCAAGCATATCCCGCAATCAAGACTGAGCGCTATTAATTTTCCCTCGTATTAGTCTCGTATGTTCATTATCGTTTGCGGGATATGCTTGCAGTGCATTAGTACCATACGGGAACAGCTTCGGTGGCGTAGTCGGTAGTATGCTGAATTTCTATGCCCAAGATCGCGGGTTCAAACCCGGTCGTAGTAGTCGGGATTTTTAAGAGCGTTATAAATCCCTCAGAATGCTTTCCTTCGGAGGGGGAAGTAAAGCCGGCGGTCCCATGTTATAGATTTATGGCATGTAAAAGAACCTTCCTCTAATTAAACTTGTGTGAAGCTAAATTTGCAGGTTTGATTTCGTTGAAACGCTCTATCAAAGTTCCAACGTTCTCCACTAGGTGTCAGTGACATCTGGTAGCGATAGTTGGAACTACTTGAAATTGAACGGAACTTGTAGCTCACCCCATGGGTGTCCGCATTGATGCCGCTACAGCCTCTGGCGAGCCGAAAATGTCCTCAGACAGTCCCGGCACTAAAAGCCATACGCTAAATATAAAAGTACCATACGGGTTGTAAGCAGATAAAGATCGACCTTCTTAATAACAACGCTAGTTGGGCTGCATAAAACAATATTAATAGGAACAGCTGATTCACCTGGTACACATTGTACCCCGCCCAGTCTCTGGGCAAATTAGTGTTGACCAACTGAAGAGCTACAAATAACAGTTTGTAAAGGCAACACTGAAAGAATGGTTTCAATACTTTACACTCCTGGAAGTAAGTAGTGATGCGGTTGGTCTGGGCTCATCCGCTTCACATGTCCATAAAAATGAATCCTTATTTACGAATTATTCTTCTTTCTTCGAATGAGCCAACTATGGACTACGTAGGTTAACCAAAATGGTTTTCAACTTGATGAGTTGGGATTGGTTTCACGTTCTTAAGAGTCTTCTTCCTAGCCCATATCTCCTTCATATTCTGGCTTTGTAGTTGTTTAGCTGCTTCTGACCTCTTTTGTCTCTGCCCTTTCTTCAGTTTAATCTGTGGGTCTTCTTTTAACATTTTCCGGAAAGCTTGTTTGTCTTGTATAACGGATTCAGAGATGTTAAAGGTTTGCAGATCTTGTTTAACTTGCTGGTACCACAGTGATGTTGTTTTCTTGCAGGAGCTGGCTCTGTGGATTATTATTATTATTATTATTATTATTATTATTATTATTAATAATATTATTATTAAGCCTCCGTGGCTTAGGCGGCAGCACGCCAGCCTCTCACCGCTGGGTCCGTGGTTCAAATCCCGGTCACTCCATGTGAGATCTGTGCTGGACAAAACGGAGGCAGACAGGTTTTTCTCCGGGTACTCCGGTTTTCCCTGTCAAAATTTCATTCCAGCAACACTCTCCACTATCATTTCATTTCATCTGTCATTCATTTAAGCATTGCCCCAGAGGAGTGCGTCAGGCCTCGGCAGCTGGCACAGTCCATATCCTCGCCGCTAGATGGGGGCTTCATTCATTCCATGCCTGACTCGGTCGGAGACTGGAAGCAGGCTGTGGATTTTCATTTCATTATTAATATTATTATTATTATTGGTAGAGCCGAAAATCGAACCCAAGGAGTCTCAAAACAATGTTAGCTATATTTGTCAGTAACAATACTTTTATTCGGATAGAGAAATATCAGTGACGCAACCCAAGTTCAGTATTCAGGCTAGGTAGCTGCTTCATCTCGAGTCCGAGCCTTAAGTCCTGCCAATGACAGCGGTCATCTTGAGAGTTATACAGTTCACTTCATAGCTGTCACCATGGAAGTTTGGGTTCGATTCCCGACTCTGCTAAGAACGGGGTTCATTCAGCCTTGTGAGGCAGAGCTGAGAATAGGTGGGTTCTATTCCTACCTCAGTCATCCTAGAAGAGATTTTCCGTGGTTTCTCACTTCTACTCCAGGGGAATGTCAGAATGGTACCCAAAATATGGCTATGTCCGCCTCCTACCCAAATCATATCCTCAATTACAAACAAACACACTAGTACGGACACCACAAATACCACAGGTTATCAGACTAATCTCTTCCTACACATATGCAAGTGACTGGCTGCGTGGCGCAGCGGTACCGTCCACTGCTGCTGTTCCCAAGGTTTCAGGATCGATTCCTGGCGCAGTCAGTTGGCATTTGAGGGTGTACAAATGTGAGGTAGCCGTGTACGTTAAAGATCCCCTTCGGGGTAAAATTCTGGAATTCTGGCACCACAGCGTCTCCAAAAGTCTCAGTAGTTAAAAGGGACATAAAACTCATAATATTGCTATAACATACCCAAGTGCACGTGGCTAAATTACCACGATGTCACAAACCTCAAAATGAATCAACAACAATAAAAGCCATTCCCAAGACCAGATGCTACAATTACAAACAGCACAACGCATGACCAGGACATCCTTAGTCCTTCAGCTCAATCAGTAATAAGAACAGCGGGGAGTTAGCCGTGGTCGTTACGGCGTGGCTGCAGGCAGTCGCTCACATCCGGGAGGCGAGAAGGTTCGAATCCCCCCGCCGGCAACCTTGAAGATGGTTTTCTGTGGTTTCCCATCTTTCTTCCAGGCAAATGCCGGGGTTGGTCCCTAACTATAGGCCACAGCCGCTACCTTCCAACTCCTCGTCCTTACATTCAAACTTTCCTCCCCAGACAACACTCCACACACGACGGTACTTGTAGCTCACCCTATGGGTGTCCGCTTAGAAGAAGCTACAAACTCTGGCGAGCCAAACATATCCTTGGACACTCCCGGCACTAAATGCCATACGCTAAAGAAAAGAGAAAGAAAAAAAGGTGATAAGAACATTAAACGATGAGGAAATATCAGAAACGATATCAGAAGTTCATCATGGGCTTTTAAACGGTATCTGTGTAGTGTTCCAATAATAGGCCAATATAGCCATTAATAGATCAGTATTTGTACAAGGAAACTCGTGCTATCTAATGTAACAGCCAATATAAACAAAACAAACATCCTGTGCCATACGTCATTACGCAGAGGAAAGTCTGCTTCAACAAGGAACTGGTCTCCCTTCACCTCTGTGGACCACCTCACATACGGATCTGAAATCCATTCATTTGAACGTAGCCGTAATTAACAGTGATGATGATGATGATAATTGTTGTTTTAAGGGGCCTAACATATAGGTTATCGGCCCCTAATGGGTTGGGTGATAGGGAAGGATGAGATAAGAATGTAAACTATAACTAATACTAACTACAAACGTACATACTAGAAGAAGAAATGGTAAACAAATAAAGGATAAGGCAAATAAAGGACAGGAAGAAAAGAATGAGGATTGAGGGACTAGGAAGGAAGGAGAGCCATGAAAGGCAGATAGGAAAGGGGAAAGAGGAAAGGGTCCGCTCCAAGGTCAGAGGAAAAAGGGGACAAAACGGACCCAGCTCAGAAATGCCTCGGGGTCGCCAACTCCCAAACTCACCAGCAGTGAGCCTTTGAGGGTGTAGCAATATCCAGGGTGCACCAGAAGTGGTGGGGCTACATACACCCTTCCTCCTTGAGGGCCTTGAGCAGAAGGCAGGAGACAACATGAAAAGAAAAAGAAGGCTGACCCCGCGCTAAAGGAGGGTATCAGGAAAGATGAGACAAGGGCCAATTAAGGCGGGAAAGGAAGAGACTCCCTAGGCCTCGGATACCCCAATACCGTCGGGGTCGGAAGAGAAGACTTGACCAAGGGAGGTCGGCATGAAAGAAGACGGAGAGGAGCCAAGCACAAGGAAGTGGAAGCAATGCCGGACTCAGCTGGGGCCCCGTGGTCGCCAAACCATGTTCCACTAGATGTGAGCCCCTGGGGGGAATCAACAGTGACATTCAAAGTCTATGTCAGTACGCACTCGATCATAATCTAATACTTAACTTCGAAGAAACACAACCCATCATCATCGGCTACACCAAATTACTCAGTTCTCTACCAGACCCAGTACCACCTTAATTACAGTTTGCATCCCAAACCGTCCCGTACCAGTCAGCAGTAAGAAATCTGGGAGTTATGTTTGTCACTCAAGTATCGTGGCAGATCACACAAACATGATTCTGAAAAGGGTTGCATCGTCATTATATCAAATTAGGCGAACATGCTACTATTTGCCGCAAAATGTACGGAAGAGACTGATACAGAGTTTGATATTACCAATATTACACTATGGATCTATTATTTTCCATGATCTGGGAGAGGTCCTCAATACAAAATTACTAGTAATGCAAAATGCTTACTTGCAGTTTGTTGTCAATGTATCAAGAGAGTTTCATATAACTTCATTTTACGTCCAGATTGGATGGCTAAAGTTAAAAGAACGACGACAGTACGACATGGCTCTGACTGTGATTTTAAAAAAAGTCTTATATTTACAGCACACTAACTCCCACGCAGCCAGTAAATAACGGTGCGAATAGACTCACTGCACAAATGCTCCAGACACATCATCATAGAACCGAAAAATGTAAAGGTTCGTTCCGTATTTCAGCTACCTGTAGTATTCTCTGGAATACATATAAATTGCACCAGTATTCAGGACTACCCATCAGAACGATAAGACTCGTGGCTATGCAATTAACATGATCAATGTGAACATTCAATTGTTTTAAATGTGATTCTTCTGTACTATTTACGAGCTATGTAACTTGATACTAAAATTTTCATAAATAACTTAAACTAGTACCCGTATGAAAAATCTCGCGTGTTCATAAACCACACTTTCCTTAATAGGTTTACAATGAGAGACTTAAGGAGAAAGGTTGTTATGTTTTTATTTCATCCAAATGATTATAGAACACTATTTACATTTCAGGATAAAGGAAAGACCTCAGATTGTTAAAATTACATGAAACAGGCATAATAGTGGCTCGTGGACAGCAATTATGGAGCGTATTTTACTACAGCAACAGTAACTGCAAATCGCACACTTCGTACATTTTTTAAAATTGATTTATTAAAGAAATTATAGATATTGATGAAATTATAGTGCAATTCGTCACTGCTAATGTCTATTCGCTTTCATTTGAATGCTCATTTGTCACGATCGGTCGCTTCTGAGCGCCGCAGGAGGGATCAATACTACTGAAATAATAGATATGACAATCTAAGCTAAAAGATATTACACTAGTAGGGAATAATTTTGCAACGGCAAAAATCCAACGATTATCCAGATGTAGTAACAATTACCTGTATTAAGAACTTTTATTGTCGACTGAATGTTTAGGTTGAGGTTTTTCTTCTGCATTTCTTTACTGTATTTAACCGTCTTCTGATTGAAGAGAGCTGCATAAAGAGGCTTTGTAGCCTCAGTGGCCTGTATAAGAGAAACAATAAATTCAAATTCAATTTTTTTAAAAATCACCTTGTAGTGGCTATCACTCCTGAAGACCAGGTTCGATTCCCGGTTCTACCAAGAAATTTAACTGTAGTCTGAGGGCTGGAATGAAGTTCACTCAACCTAGAAGTGGCGGCTAGTAGGTGGTAGGGCAAAAATCTGCTTTATATCAGAGAAAACTGTATTCAATTGCGCGGTAGAACGGATGTACCTCATTCATCACGAATACCGCAGTTCAGAGAACACCACATTCACATCGAGATTAAATGGATTGTACGTTATATGAAAAACCTCACGAGAACAAAGCAGCGTAAGCCATACACGAGGGCGAGAAAGAATCGCAAGTGTCGCTCTCGCACGTAAATTACATTGCGAGACAATGGTATCGGCAGTAGACGGAGTATCTCGGATGTCTTCGTCCGCACCTCTCCTGTCTTGTTGCAATCAGTGGGCAACACCAGCCGAGTTTACTGTTGGGATATGACTTACTCGGTCTAGCATGTCTGCCATACTCTCCACTATTGAGATCTGGTCGGTGCTCGGGTCTGGCTTTGCTTACTCAGACATTTAAAAAAAAAACTTTCATCGGCTTTTACGAATTAATTGGGGTTGCCGGAGCCAACCAGACTCATTTTAGTTTTGGCCGGGGATTTAAAGCCGGGTGCCCTTCCTGACACCACGTGATTTTTCATGTGAAAATTCCACCCCACTGTCACCGGGATTCGAACCCCGGCCGTCAGGGTGAAAGACGAGCAGCTAAGCCACTGCGCCACCACGCTCCCCTCAGATATTTCAAAGTACTACAATATTTTCTGAATTATTAACGAACAAACTATGATTCCATATGCATATGAAAGGTAACGTACAGTTTTATTAATAAAATATATTATTACTTTAGGCTATTAATTCATTTTTGATGTTGAAAAAATTTGTTCGTTGTACACCACTGCAATCTTATTACCGGCCGCCACTGCGACCTCGTGAGGAAGAACTAAGACCAAAAAAAAGTGATCGATACCCACGTTAGCCATCCTAAAAGGTGTCCGGACATAACGTACCACGGAAAAAACGTACCACTTGATTTTCGAGGACATAACGTACCACCTAGGTCATTATCTACCTAAGAACGGGTTTTCCGTGATCCCCAAATATTTACGCTAGGACATAACGTACCACTTGATGTCAGACGGGCATTCCAATTACAGGTTCATTACCACATAAACATCAGTGGCGATCACACTGTGTGGCTTTAAGCATTTTGGAATTGTAACATGGAGTTGTGTACAACGAATAAGGGCGGTGTATGTGCGCACTTCGACGAATGAAGTACGAATTGTACATTGAAAGTTCAAAGAGAAAGAAGAAATATGTCAAGTATGATGAACGGCTTGACAGAACAATGAAGCGATATGAAGAGAATGGAGACTTGAAACCTTGCTTGAGAGCTCTATCATATTCGCAGAACTTGTAATGAATCTTCACATGGCGAACTTGCTATTCACTTAGAATGAAACATCCCATAACGAACTTGCTATTCGCTTGGATATAAACCCCACAAAATACATTTTCAAAATTAAGAAAAACAAAGGAAAGAAAACGAAAAATGACCAGAGTTTAACCACAGTGGATTTTAAACACGCCAAAATGCTTATAAACATTTTGCCAGTCCAAGGCCTGGATAAAGTGTGATGGGAATCCAAAAACTTACCATATTTTATATTAGTTTATGTTATGTTATTGCCCACGTATTTATTACCAGGATTAATTGATCAATACCGAGCAAGTGGCCGAGCGGTTAGGGTGTCATGCACCCTAAATACTTCCCACTCTTTCAAGTGGTACGTTATATCCTCTCTTAAATAGGTTAAGGTCATTAGCTGACTCTTCGCAGGTAATCAGCCGGCCAAGTGGTACGTTATGTCCGGTGGTACGTTATGTCCGGTGGTACGTTATGTCCGTGGTACATTATGTCCGTGGTACATTATGTCCTATAACCATCCTAAAATGATTTACTGTGGTTTCTCACATCTACTTCAGGCAAATGGTGAGCAACGATGAAGGCCACGGTCGACACTTTTCTAATTCTAGTCTTAATTACAAATACACACTCTAGTACAGCCATGCTTGTTAAGTCATGCAAAATGGCTGCACGGAAGAACAGGAAGTCCGGAGATCGAAGTTTCAAATCCAGGCGGCCATCCTAACCACGTTCTTTCACATTCCCCCCAGATAAATCAAAGGATGGAATTTTTGTTTCTCAAGTCCCGAAGCACCTACCCCAAATAGAGAACACTAACATTACAGTTATGTACACTAGGACCGTCACCACAGAAATACAAGTTATCATTAGGGCTTCTTTCCCTTTGCTTGTACATAACTAAAGATTATAAAAGTCCATGAATTAGAACCTTACCTATCATATAATTACATTTTATTGTCACATATTTTACATATTTGATCATGATATTTTATTACGCGGCTTCGGTGGCGTAGTTGGTAGCATGCTGAGCTTCTATGCCCAAGATAGCGGGTTCAAACCCGGCCGAAGCCGTCGGATTTTTTAAGAGCGTTAAAATCCCTCAGTATGCCTTCCTTCGGAGGGGAAGTAAAGCCGGCGGTCCCATGTCATAGATTTATGGCATGTTAAAGAACCTTCCACTAATTACACCTCTGTGAAGCTAAATTGTATAGGTTAGGAATGTAAACAACGCTCTTAGGTTTCTACGTTCGTTGCCAAGAGCCGACTGCGGTGGCGTCTAGTAGCTAAGTTCTGAACTTGGCCTAGTAGTCGTTGACGGTGGCATTTGGCGGCAAAAGTAGGAACTATTTGAAAAATTCAAAGTTGCAGTCCTTACTTGAATTAAAAAACACATACACACTAATACAGCCATCACAATTAACACCGGTTATCAGACAGATTCTACACACACCCAAAGTACACGGGGCTACATAACCGCGTTGTCGCAGCCCCTAAACTGAGGAACCAACCAACCATATTTCATTACAAATTGTTACACTTTTAAATGTAAAAATGCATATTCTGTCTCTTTATTTTACATATTTGATCATAATGACATTTTATTTACATACGTTTACTCTTTATGTAAAATTATATATTCTGTCTCTTACTGCAGAAAATACTACACTATGCAACAAACCTATAATGGAAATAATTAAGACACGAGTATGTTTATAAAACGAGCCTAGCGAGTTTTATAATTTCCATACGAGTGTCTTAATTACCATTATAGGCGAGTTGCATATGACTGTTTATGTTCGACGATAATTATAACTTTTTTATGTTGGAACACAAATATTCATAAATATCTGTCGAGATTTCGCTAGTTTGATGTACTGAACAGAGTGCATGGGACGCAGAGAATACCATGGCCTCCTTGAATACCTCACTATGACACGAGCCACGGGAAGCCGTGGAAGTCAGCGCAAGTGCGATGCTATCCTTATCTAATTGGTCACACAATTGTTTCTTGAGCTCTAATTGGTGGGAGAAACTGTATCATAATAAAAACATATAATATTTACTTTTAGCCATGGTCGAACATAAAGATACTGTATTTTTTCCCAAGTAAATCAAAACAGTCTGTAGTCTATGAGAATTGTTCACTAGAAACTCAGGTACTGTACACGAAACGGATTTTCCTAGCAATCCATAAGCTGCTGAGAAAGGGCGAGGGAAGAATTCCAAGTGGAGATAGGGGATGGGAATTGACGTCACACCCTGCCGAAGACTCAGCGACTGGACTTGAGTTTATTTCAGTTGCCCAGTGAGTGCCTGAGACTCTACTTTTCAACCTGCTGTTCAGAAAGTTTGCTACAGTATATTTCCCCACACCCCTTAAACAAAAAGTGGCCCTCACAATACGTATTCTTGAGTTCGTACACATTTTCTCATATATAATAATGGAAGGTCAAAATCAGTTGGTTAGAAGAAATCAAACAGGACTTAAAGGAAATAAACATTACAGAAGATATAATCATGAATCGCAAGACTTTTGGAACTCTAGTTACAAATCACTCTTTCACCGAAAAAGCTAAAGAGACCACTGGAAAAGAATGGACGGAGGAACGTAAGAAGGGGCATAGTGAGTTCATGAGGAGATTTTGGGAGGAGAAGAAGAGGAAAACACCATCAACCCGAGTCAACAAGTTCAAACGCGCTCCCTAAGTGGGCAAAACGAAGAAAAAAGAAGAATGGAATTTATTTAAATATGATATAATATGGACGTGCATAATTAATTAATTAATTAAGTATTGTACCACACTTTATTTTGAAAAAAAAAAATATAATTAATAAAATGAGGAATCTTCAAGTAATAGCATGTGTAATATAACATTTATATAACAATTAAATTAATATTACATATTTAAAAAAATGTAATATTACATATTTCACCTAAGTCTATTATTAAATGTACATATTTTGCATGTTGATATTACATAAAATACCTACAAATTCTACACATAGGCCTACTCAAGAACATGGAGCTGATATCCAAAATATATCTCATTCTTCTTCTTCTTCTTCTTCTTCTTCTTCAATTCCCTTATGCCTTCAATCGTCGGGGTAGCCTCGTTTGAGTCATTTCTGCCATTCCGCTCTATTTCTGCAAATTCTCTTCATTTCCACAACAGTTTTGCCCCTTTTCTGTCCCAATCTCTCAATCCTATTGTCCCATGTAATGCGGGGTCTACCTCGTCCAGCTCCTCCCTCAACTCTCATATCATGTATTTGCTTTACTTGTCTTTGTTCTTCCATTCTCGTAACATGTCCGTACCATTTCAACTGACGTTCCTCGACCACTTCACCCATTGCCTTTTGTCCTAATTCCTCTCTAATTCTCTCATTTCTAACTCGATCTCTTCTTGTCTTTCCTACTGCTCTCCTCAGATACTTCATTTCTGTGGCAGTAATCCTAGTTATATGTTTATCTTGTAATTCCTAACTCTCCATATCATACAGCGTAATGAAAATGTCTCAAACCCCTAAAATGAATCAATAACAACGCTAACTTGCAGTGACCACAACAGCAACGACGACCAAGAAATGTCGTGACACATAAAAACTGGGCGAACCACGTGTTCTTGCGCGGCGTGTTATGGTTCCTACTCAGTCACGTCCTCTCAAGGCCGCCAGAACATCCTCAACATATACACGGAAGGATGGACCATTAAAAAGTAGTCATCTCCCTATCGTTTCTTAAGGCTAGAGGATTCACTGCTGGTTCTTAACCTAGACATCTCAATAACAGTAATAATAATTAATGGTCCTACCCTTACCCGGCCTGGAAGTCCAAAATCCGGAGAGGGAGTTTAATTTATTAATAACTAGCAACCCACCCCGGCTTCACCCGGTATCTTTAATGGTTCAACCAGCGTTAGCTTAAAATGCACACGGACGGCAGGTCCCAGACGCAATTCAGAAAAGCCGAGGTGAATAGCGAAACTCCAAACAACATACTCTTCTCTGAAATCTTAACTCGACACGACTCGATAGTTTGATGCTGGCCGAAGGTGGGTTGATAGGCTCGCTCGCTAGCTCGTAAACTCGCTCCGAAGCTAGTAATTTAAATTTCCACTGATTGGAGATTGTTGGAAGAAATGAAAACGTTAAAACACTAATAGTGGGCGATGTATTAAAGATAGAGATACGCTGTCATCAACGTTTTTGTAGAACTTTTCATGCTGAACAATTCTTACACGTAGTATACAGTGTGGTCCAACCGCCCCTTATTATTTAGTTTTATGAAACCCAACTAACATAGCATTTCTCCCGATGGTCGATATTGCTCTGCGCTCTGACTGTGTGACAGCAATGTAATTTGGTCATGGGTCTAGCAAAGGAAAACCGACCTTAAACTTTTCCCCGCCAAATACTACGGCCCATTCTACTAACATATGACTTTCTGCTCCTTGAAATAACACACATACACGTAATACGATCGAAATAATAGCTTACGCCACGTGATCTGTAATAGTAGAAAGTTAAATCAACATCACAAACCGTGATTGAAGACTTTGAGATGGACTTAAACGTTTGAGGTGGGACGGCTACAGTAACTAAAGCACGTTTAGCGTGCGGTATTTACCATGTCTTGGTGGCTGCGAGGTTTGAAGCCTGACAGTACTTGGTGGGCGCGAGCGGGTAGAATGCTGCTTCGAATCCAGTAGTAGGCATACTTTTTTTGAACGAAAGCCCACATTCCATTTTAGTAGGGATGTAACTACATTGCCACATTTATTGCCTTACGACGAATTTTTGTGAAGAGTTCGTTGAATTTTGATGATTTATAAAGAGAACACGATCGAATTGGTACGTTATGCCACGTGACCTGTTATGGCAGAAAATTTAAAAAACTGGCATGAATATTAACATAACATCTCGAAGTGTTGCTCCGGAAGTCCGGGTTCGATTCCCAGCTCTGCCAAGAAATGTAATACTTGTCTGAGGGCTGAAATTGGGCACACGTAGCCTCGTGGAGCAAATATGAGAAGAAGTGGGTTCGATTCCCACCTCAGCCACCCTGGAAATGGTTTTCCGTGGTTTCCAAATTCCGGGACGGATTCTATCTTAAGGCCACGGCCGCCTCCTTCCCAATCCTTAATTGCAAATACACACATCATTACAAGCCCGCAATAACTCAGGTTATCAGACAAATTCTACACACACACACCCAAGTAAACATGGCTAAATGTTCTAGGCCCTCAAATGAAACAAAACAACAACATATCGAAGGATATTCTGATCGCCAGTGCTTGCATCGAAGTATACGTATTCCGTAGAAATTCCCATTGTATTATTAGCAAAAAATCGTGTGTCTACCTGTGTGTGTGTGACGTTGTGTGTGTGTGAGTGTGTGTACTCTGAATGTCTGCCCCTCCCTCCCACCCCCCACCCCCCCACCCCCCTATCAATTCGAACACGGTGAAACCGAATTGAACGAAATTTGTTACAGAGGTAGAACTAGCAAAGGGCACCTCAGTGTCATGTTTTATATCGCAGCCATCTTGACGGAAACGTAATGGCGGCCACACAAATGTTCAAAGCTTAAATCAAATTACGAATAACCTAATCATACGATCTCTACCAAATTTTGCAACAACATATATTTATAAGGCGAGCGTCTTTTGACTACACTACAAGGTAATCAGACCAATAGTTTGCAGATGGCGGCCATGTATGTGCGCAAATCGATTCCCCCTATCAATTCAAACACGGTGATACCGAATTGAACGATATTTGGCACAGAGGTAGCAGTAGTAAAGGACACCTCAGTGTAATGTTTTATATCGCCGCCATCTTGACGAAAACGTAATGGCGGCCATCCTATTGTTAAGAGCTTGAATCAAATCACGACCAACCTAATAATTTGATCTCTACCAAATCTTGCAACAACATACCTTTATGTGGGAAACATATTTTGACCAAACTACAAGATCATCAGCCCAACAGTTTGCATATGGCGGCCAAGTATGTATGCAAATCGATTCCCCCTATCAATTCAAACACGGTGAAACCGAATTGAACGAAATTTGGTACAGAGGTAGCACTAGCGCAGAACACCTCTGTGTCATGTTTTATATCGCCACCATCTTGACGGAAACGTAATGGTGGCCACCCAAATGTTCAAAGCTTAAATCAAATTACGACTAACTTAATCATCCTATCTCTACCAAATTTTGCAACAACGTATACTTGTATAGCGAGCATCGTTTGACTGAACTACAAGGTCATCAGCCCATTAGTTTGCAGATGACGGTCATGTATGTGTGCAAATTGATTCCCCCTATCAATTAAACACGGTGTAACCGAATTGAACGAAATTTGGAACAGAGGTAGCACTAACAAAGGGCACTCCACTGTCATGTTTTATATCGCCGCCATATTGACGAAAACGTAATGGCGGACATCCTAATGTTAAGAGCTTGAATCAAGTTATGACCAACCTAATAATCTGATCCCTACCAAATTTTGCAACGACATACCTTTATGTATAGAGAATCTGTTGACCACACTAAAAGGTCATCAGACCAATAATGTGCAGATAGCAGCCATGTTTGTGTGCAAATCGATTCCCCCTATCAATTCAAGCACGGTGAAACCGAATTGAATGATTTTTTTTTTTTACAGAGGTAGCACTAGCAAAGGGCACATCATATTCATGTATAATATCCGTAAAGCACGTTGTATTTCAAGAAGCTACTACAACCAACATTCAATTATACTCCTTGAAAAGGCCAAAGGGTTATAACCATACCCATGTATTTAGGAGAAAGTAGGCTATACGTTCTTTACCGACCATCTTGTTTTGTTATTAAATTTTAACAAAAAGTCTTAGCATATCTTTAGGCCCGTATCACACGACACTCGCTGGCAAGGAAGCTGGTGTGATCGCTGGCACAAAATCCTGTATAATTCTGTTCTCTTCGTCAGTACACCTGCTTGTATGACCGAAGTGTATCACACGCTAGCATTTTGGACGCTAAGTTGTATGAAATAAAACCGAAGGGCTGTCGTTTGAGGGCATTAGTTGCTGTTCTTTCGCCTTATTAACGCAAAGCGGTCGCGAAAATTGCTTTAAGTAAATTAGAAAACCTGCCAGGTACTGAACGAATGCATTCCAATCAATATTTAAGATCTAACTGTAATAATTGAATATTTTACCATACGCGTTAATAAGAAGCGCAACAAAAACCTCTAGAGTGTGTTGGAAATGTGTGCAAGTGTTATTGCGCCCGCTCGCTCTTTCGAAGATCCCGGTTTCAAGACCATCCAACGGCAGATTTTTTAAATTCTTTTTAACTATTTTATTATACCCTCCCTACCTCGTACAGCAAGATTTCAACTTGGTTTTGTTCACATTATCTACGAAGACGATAGGGAAAGTTATTTTCTTGTCTCATTTAAATGGTTATTTTCCCTAAATACTGTTCTAAACCATGTCGCCTCCGTAGCGTAGCGGTCAGCATGGTAGGCTGCCGCCCCGGAGGTCCTGGGTTCGATTCACGGCTCTGCCACGAAATTTGAAAAGTGGTATGAGGACTGGAACGGGGTCTACTCAGCCTCGGGTGGCCCAAATGAGTAGAGGGGGTTCGATTCCCACCTCTGCCATCCTCGAAGTGGTTTTCCGTGATTTCCCACTTCGTCTTCGGGCAAATGCCGGGATGATACCTACTGTAAGGCCACGGCCGCCTCCTTCCCTCTTCCTAGCCTATCCATAGCAATCTTCCATCCCTTCCAATCCCTCATGAGACCCCTGTTCGCTTTGCAGGTGAGACCGCCTGGGCGAAGTGCTAATCACACCTCCCCAGTTGTATCCCTCCCGACCAGATGTTCCAAGCTCCAGGACACTGCCCATAGAGGCGGTAGTGGTGAGTTCCCTCGCTGATTCCGTGGGAACCACCAACCTAGAGGGTAAATTGACTAAATAAAATAAAAACTGTTCTAAACCATGTCGCCTCCGTAGCGTAGCGGTCAGCATGGTTAGCTGCCACCCCGGAGGTCCTGGGTTCGATTCCCGGCTCTGCCACGAAATTTGAAAAGTGGTATGAGGACTGGAACGGGGTCTACTCAGCCTCGGGTGGCCCAAATGACTAGAGGGGGTTCGATTCCCACCTCAGCCATCCTCGAAGTGTTTTTCCGTGGTTTCCCACTTCGTCTTCGGGCAATTGCCGGGATGGTACCTACTGTAAGGCCACGGCCACCTCCTTCCCTCTTCCTAGCCTATCCATCCCAATCTTCCATCCCTTCCCATCCCTCATGAGGCCCCTGTTCGCTTTGCAGGTGAGGCCGCCTGAGCGAAGTGCTGATCACACCTCCCCAGTTGTATCCCTCCCGACCAGATGTTCCAAGCTCCAGGACACTGCCCATCGAGGCGGTAGTGGTGAGTTCCCTCGCTGAGTCCGTGGGAACCACCAACCTAGAGGGTAAATTGACTAAATAAAATTTAAAAAAAAACTGTTCTAAACCATGGATGGATACTATTCGTTATAATTAATATTTTTTTAGTCGATTTTACCCTCCAGGTTAGGTTTTCCCACGGACTCGGCGAGGGATCCCATCATTACCGCCTCTACGGGCAGTGACCTGGAGCTTGAAACATCTCGACTGGGGATACAACTGGGGAGGTGGGATCAGCACCTCGCCCAGGTGGCCTCACCTGCAAAGCGAACAGGGACATCTTGAGGGATGGGAAAGGTGGGGAGGATAGGGAGGGATAGGCAAGGAAGAGGTAATGAGGCAGCCGTGGCCGTACGGTAGGTAACATCCCGGCATTTGCCCGAAGGCGAAGTGGGAAACCACGGAAAACCACGGAAAACCACTTTGAGGATGGCTGAGGTGGGAATCGAACCCCCTCTATTTATTTGGACCACCCGAGACTGAGTAGACCCCGTCCCAGTCCTCATACCACTTTTCAAATTTCATGGCAAAGCCGGGAATCGAACCCAGGACGACCGGGGTGGCAGCTAATCACGCTGACTACTACGCAACGGAGGCGACTCTATTCGTGATAATTAGAATTTTAATAGTTCAATATTTATAATAATATGACACGTTCTGTAATTACTGGCTTGCTGCGAGGCTCAGCTGGCTGTGCCTAAGGTTGCAGGTTCGTATCCTGGTGCGGTCAGCTGGCATTTGAGGGTGCGCAAATGCAAGGGAGCCGTGTCAGTAGATTTACTGGCACGTTGAAGATCCCCTTCCGAGGCGAAGTGGGAAACCACGGAAAACCACGGAAAACCGCTTTGAGGATGGCTGAGGTGGGAATCGAACCCCCTCTATTTATTTGGACCACCCGAGACTGAGTAGACCCCGTCCCAGTCCTCATACCACTTTTCAAATTTCATGGCATAGCCGGGAATCGAACCCAGGACGTCCGGGGTGTTAGCTAATCACGCTGACTACTACGCAACGGAAGCGACTCTATTCGTGATAATTAGAATTTTAATAGTTCAATATTTATAATAATATGACACGTTCTGTAATTACTGGCTTGCTGCGAGGCTCAGCTGGCTGTGCCTAAGGTTGCAGGTTGCAGGTTCGTATCCTGGTGCGGTCAGCTGGCATTTGAGGGTGCGCAAATGCGAGGGAGCCGTGTCAGTAGATTTACTGGCACGTTGAAGATCCCCTTCCGAGCAAAATTCCAGCACCCCGGCGTATCTAAAAGCCAGAGCAGTTAAAAGGGACGTAAAACCAATAATGTCATAATTATCTGTATTTACTTTAGGTTTGGGGCAGATGACCTCGTAGTTCCGCCCCTTAAAACCTCACTAACTAACTAACTATTACTGTAAGTGTATAGCAAGCGCTTTCCGCACAGACGCCGTTGAAAGGAATTATAGTTTCGGTGTGATGTATTTATTTATTTGTTATGTGGGTCGTCTGAGTGAGTCGGAGTTTTCCTTTAAACAAAGGTGGTAAAAATTTCGAACACTTGCTACCTTGAATATACAGGATACCTTGCTTTCGTTCTACAGATCATTATGTCGTCGTCCAATCTGGCTGCGTACCATCGGATAAGTACGGTCCTTTTGAGGACCAAATAAAAAATCACTCGTTGGAACAGATAGATATGCGTCCATAATACATCCACAATAAACGACATTAAGCACAAAAAAAAGTACTAGTTCAAGATTCGAACCTACTACAATGCGACTTCGTTGACGCTACTCTTGATATAGCCACCATAGCTACCGAGAGCCATGGTATGTTGCTGGCACGCATTGAATCTATTCGTAGACACTTCCTGTCAAAACGTAAGCATGTGTTATTCGGAGCTCTAATCATTTCAATCATGCATTATATTTGAGGTCATTGAAAGAAAACTGCCACTATTAATTTCTACTATATTCGCGAGGATGTACTCAACGGTAAAGTTGTACAATGGACGTAAAGGAACAGGTACTAATGTTTTTAGGATGACTGTGATATACGCGTTAGTTGGGTTGCCTTCCTCCAAAAAAAATAAGGGGCTGGCGGACCACACTGTATATATTGTACCCAATTGTCATCATGTGGAACATGTGTTCGTATCCCAGCTAACTCACGGTCTTTCGAGGTATGGGACGTTCATGCCCACCATACGACCACATGCTCAGGATTTAAGTCTACCAGGTAACTACTCTACATGAAAGAAACAACATATTCCTAAATAAAACATTTACTGATATAAAGTCATGGCTATACAACAAAATACAAACAAAAGATAATTTACATTTAATTCCCACAATGAAAATCAAGGTTATTTTGTGAGTCTCTTCTTAATTAGTGCTTCACTGCACTCAAATCTATTTCTAGCATCCTATCATTGATACTTTCAGACATCTACGAGTCTCCATAGTGTTCATCATGTGCCACAATTTAACAAACTGGAGTATCACAACACAAAAGTCACATATCACTTTAAATGACATTAATTCTGTAATAATAAAACATTAATCCGTTTCTTACGGGCATTTACTTTCATTAACATAAATTCATTATTTTATGCCTTAATTAACAAATGTTGTTGTGTCGTGTGAATCATCTTCCTCCTTCCCATCAATATGAAACGCTAAAAGTGGTACGTTTTCCCTCCCAAAATACACATGGATAGAAATGTTTATATTTTCACCATACAACGATTTTCTGGGTCTGGTCGAAATTAATATCGTTACAAACGTGTCATGTTCTTAGAAATCATCTACCCGTCTGCATAAATTAGTGTGAACTGGGCAAAAATGCACTTTAAAAAGATGCCTACATTTATTTGGTTCAGCGTTCCTCCTCAGAGAATAACTGGGCCAAATATTATCCGATCACAACGATCAAACAATGTATGTGTGTTGAAACACATCATTTAATTCAATTGGCATCATCACAACACTCATATCTTAATTACATTTCGAAATATCGAGATTCTTCAGTGTCCCACTCTGCTTCTAAAATAAAGGGACTGGGTCTCCAAACCTCCCCTTCCAAGCAGGCAATAAAATTAGTTCCAGCTGGCCGAGCAAGATGGCTGCCGTCCTTCGTGGCATACATACCGCCCCCCTCTTGCTGCTAGCAAGGTCATCTTTGTTTACAATTGCAGTACAATGAAGTTACGTTGAGTGTTGTCTCAAGTAATTGAGTCATTCTGATTATTTACCACCTATATTTATAGTGTAATGGGCTCAACTCGGCTCCTTAATTAACATTCATGGCTGGGGATGGATCCTGTAATAGCCTTGCCGTTCTATGGTGAATGCAAGTGGCTTTGGGCGCGCATCATAATGAGAATACAAGATTGCTCATCAGCAGCTGCCTATAATATTATAATAAGGAAATCTGTGTTTCCTATACGACGAACATGATTCTCCTCTCAGGGCAGATCATATAATACATGTGCTCACGGGGTCTCGAAGAACATCCCTCGTGGCAATTATTCCTGCAAGCGATGGATACAGACACGGTCCGTTCCAATCCGCTGCGAATAATAAAAGTATGCACAACGGCGATACTAACTCGTAGATTAGCCAACATTTCACCTAACGTGCAAGCTATGTTAGAATGGTCCCCGCAACTTTATTGACGTAAATCACTGGATTCTACGTTACTTCGCTCGCTCTATGCGGCTTCAAACAATACTTCTCATAGATGACTCAATTATTGAGGCACTCACGTCCTCTCTGCGATTACTCTTAAGCCAAAGCTTCAAATAGCTCCTAAACAAGTATAAATTTACTGGCTTACATTACTTTAATGGTTCTCAAATACAATCCTAAGAATTGACCATATCAAATATTCATTCAACACTTCACTGACACTGAAAAACTCTCGTATCTCGCTATATTTCACGTTACTTTCTTACTGTTTACCAAAATACAGTATCTTTATATTAGACATGACACACTTTGAACGTTATTTAGGCCTGAAATGCCTATTACTTTACTTTACTGTTACCGACCCCAGATTACTATTATTATTATTATTATCATTTAACGTTACCGTTACATTCATCACTATCTTAGGCCTGAATGGCCCTAAACAAATCACCTTCCAAGCCATATTCTACCAAATACGAGTGGTGAAAGCTCGTACATAAGTGACTGTTACATCTTAGTCTTAAAGTGATGTTTCGTTGTATGGTGAACTATTTAGTTAGAATAACATTGTAAATTTGTACTCACATTTCATTTTCGCTGGATTATTCCAGCACACCAGCCACGGACCTACCATGACGCTTGATTTAAGCCATCATGCTATATCTCACATACCACATGGTATCACATTTTTCACACACGATAATCATACTTTTATCAGTGGCTTTTCTCACTTTAACACGATACATATTATTTCACAGTACACATAAACACTTTTGAAATCACTATAATAAAACTTATACACACTTTTTGCACTATTTCACAGGTTGAGCCTTAATCGGACTCCTCCTAACGCCTGACCTCAGAGATGCGATGAAGCTACGACAACCGCTGGTCTCCGTGAAAGTCTATCTGCGTGTACGTGCGTTCGATTCTCGTCACCTTCAATACTGTCCATTTCACCGTCATGATTCCTTGTGATGCCTCTCGGGCTCCCATAACTGTAATGATCCTGACGATACTGCGTCATTTATAAGTATGACAGTACCTCCTGGTATTCAGTGTCCAAATCCATCCTAAATTATTGCTACGCTGTAGCAAACTACACTTGCGGATAATAATGGATAAATATCTGCTGTAGATTAAATCTTACACGATTCTTGATTACTATTAAGAAGCTATATGATGCACTTCCATTGTTCTTCATATATACTCGAGCGTCGATACTCTAACATTTCGCGCACTACTGGCAGCGATTTAGTTTACGTGTAGACTGCAGATGAACTGACGATGAACTGAAGACGAACTAAAGACGAACTGGCTTGGTCTGTGCTGCTTCCCCTATATAAAGGTTTCTCGTAAAATGTAGTCCACAGGACACACGAGAGCGACTCCCTTCTTGAAATAATGCATATCCATTCAAAATGACGTATACACCTTGTTTATCTAGATGTGGAAGTCCCATAATCACTCGCGTGCAAGCGATCGCTTCGGTCAATTAATTACAATTAATTGCCTTATTCCATAGCGTCATGACGCCACCATGGTGAATCCCCTCTTGCTGGTCACCAAATCACTCCTCTCGAGCGTAAGCTCGGTGTTAACAGGCTTATTTAGAGATATAGGCTTTAATTTAGGTGTGAGACCACTCCTAAATTATCTCTCCTAGAATATATTCACCTGGGTGTACATTTTATTCCATTTCGATGCTCCAATTGGCTGCAATCAATTAATTTCCGTGGACAATCATCCCCACTCCGGTTTCAAGTGTTGTCCATTGGGGAATCCCAGGGTCATTAATTTCGAGCTGTCCCAGTGGTCCAGACGAAATGAGTCCCTTCGGCGCCACGAATCTCCTCCCATCCGCTGGTTGCGATTAGTCAAATGTCAAGCTGGCTTGCCTTCATGCTACTATGCTTCGAAAACGTACATATGACTGCATTTTCTAACAATTATTCCCTTAAACAGCTATGATATTCACATTCTAGCCGTGAAATCATGCTACATTATTATATGTCATTATATATCTCATTGCTCTTCGGGTTCCCTGTAGCTGTTCCCCCTCCGAGATCAATGGTTCGACTCTAGGCAGAATCACGGGCCTGGTCTTCTCTGATAAGACCCGAGTTCGATGCCAGCCTGCCGTGTCCGATTGGGCACAATATATTTAACGGTTTACCCAGTGTAAGCTTAGAAGGCGCACGGACGGCAAGTTTTTCCTTGACTCGATTCACTGAAATTGTTACTGTTCGGCTTCCTTTGGTCTCAAATGAATGATTTTCTACAGAAATCTTCCTCGAGGAGTTCTTTACAAATGGTGAACTCCGCATCAAAATCCATCCAGTGGTTCTCGAAATTACCGTTACATCCAGGAATCGGGGACTTGATTTTATACTACAGTATGTAGAGACAAACAGTGTACATATGAAAATACATTTACAAATATACTTATAATGTTATGTTAATAATAATAACAACAGCAAGATGGAAAAATAATTTAACAGTCTTCTGTTATTTTGTTGCATCTATATTCATATTATTATTATATTATTATTATTATTATTATTATTATTATTATTATTATTATTATTATTATTATTATTATTATTATTATTATTATTATATTTTACTTTATATATACAGGATGATTTTTTTAAATGGAGACAAACTGCAGGCAACGATCCCTGAGAGGATAAGGAGGGACAAAGGTCATATGAACATATGTCCGGCAATTCATGATTTGTATGCTTCAGGGTATTTATTGGTTCATCTTGCCTGTACAGTACAATGCAGTGCAGGACATGTTGTGATGAGATCACCGTTATACAAGGTGTTCGAAGTGGCCCCCACGAGTCTCTACGCACGTGCGAACACGACGCAGCAGCGACTGACGCACACGTTCAAATGTGCCAGCCTGCAACCGAATGGCGTCACAGGCAGCACGAAAACGTTATTCTAGTGTCTGCACGTTCGGGATGTGCTCCGCATACACGACTTCTTTCAGGTGCCCCTACATTTAGAAATCCAAAGGATTGAGGTCCGGCAACCGGGCGGGTCATGCGACGGGACAATCTTGACCGATCCATCGGTCGTGGTAGTTGTTGTCAAGATGCCTCCACATGGAAATGCGAAAGTGAGGTGGAGCACCATCATGTAGAATCCACATTACCCTTCGTACCACCAAAGACACGTCTTCAAGCAGGGCAGGCAGGGTCATCCGCAAGAGTGCAAGTATGCCTCATCTGTTGAGGATTGATGACTGGTCCCACGAGGTGGTCGCTAAGAATCTCCACCCATACATTGAGGCCGAACCGGTGCAGATGGTTCGCTGTCACCAAACCGAAGGGATTCTTCGTAGCCCATGGCCAATATTACTGCCCTCCTGTGGGTGGAACTACAGCACTAGTATTGACAGACCATTCCCATTTGGCTGGTGTGTCCTCGTGTGTACTTGCAATCTCTGAAACCTACACTCTCCCAGATCTTTCACCTCCACGCCACCTTTGGAACGCATTTCCGGCTATGTGTGCATATGACCAGTTTTGCCCCATATCCCCTCAGGGATAATAATGTATAATTCGATAGAACCTCACTCATAAAAAGCGTAACATACATGTACAATTGAGATGGATTTACCATATTAGAAATTGTTATTTTACTTATTTATTAAAATGTATTGTGTGTGAACAAAACCTAGCTTACAGTAGTTGACTGATCGTTTTACTAAGAATTTTTTCAATTTGATATTTTGCTTCTTGCAATGGAAGATTTCTTAACGTTGAGGGTAGTGGGTTGTGTAATATTGGTACTAAAAGTTTCAATTCTTGATTCCCATAATAATTAATGTGAAGGGGAACAATGTACTGTGCATCATCTTTTAATCTGGTTTCTTTAGTGTGTTGTGGTACTACTCTGAATCTATTATCCCTATAATGTGTTAGAAGTACTGTGCTCTTATATACATCTTCAATAGAAAGGAATTTATGCTTGCAGTCATCTCTATCCTTAACTTAGTTTTAAAAATCTTTTTTGTATAGGCCTATGACTTAACATTTTATTTAAACTTCCTGTTGCTCTACCCCAAGCTACAATGCCATAATAATAATAATAATAATAATAATAATAATAATAATAATAATAATAATAATAATAATAATAATAATAATTCGGCGTGGAAAATTAGAGGCCCGAGCATTTCAACTTGATGACGGTTGTTTCATAAAGCCTATGGAAGGTAATGAGACCTACAAATATCTTGGTCTCCTGCAATCTAATCGAATTGATCATAAAGGTATTAAAGATAGAACCGTAGCTATCTACAATCAACGCCTTAACAAGATTTTAAAATCAAAGTTGAATGGAAAGAACACCTTTAAGGCTATTAATACCTCTGCTATTCCTGCTCTGACATATACTTTTGGTATTATCAAATGGACGCAGACTGACTTGGAGAACATCCTAATTAGGACACGTACCATCTTAACAAAACACAGATGTCTCCACCCTAAGTCAGCTGTTGAGCGATTGACAATCCCGCGTCAAAGAGGTGGACGAGGGCTCACGGACATTATCCAATTGCATGCAAGGCAAGTGAGGAACCTTCAGAAATATTTTCTGGGAAGACATGACTCTCCCATACATCAAGCCGCTGTGAAGGCAGATGACAAGTGCACACCGCTGGATCTTCTTCACGTAAGGGATATACAGTTAGCCACTGATGAGGAATGTTCAGCCATCAAGCTTCAGCAGTGGACGCTGAAAGCTCTGCACGGTCGTCATCCGTATGATCTCAACCAGAAACATGTCGACATTGATGCGTCGAACAGCTGGTTGACTCATGCGGACCTATTCACTGAGACTGAAGGATTCATGGTTGCAATCCAGGATCAAGTTGTGGCTACCAAAAACTACCTGAAATATATAGTTAAGGCAAATATTCAGGATGATAAATGCATAAGATGCCAACTAGAACCGGAAACAATTCAACATATCACAGGAGGCTGCCAAGCAATCTCCTGTACTGATTACATGAAAAGGCACAACCAAGTGGCCAAAATAATGCACCAACACCTTGCTCAAAAGCATTTATTATCTGATAATATTTTGCCTTACTATCAGTATGTTCCTGATGCCGTTTAGGAAAATCCCAGTCACAAGTTGTTATGGGACCGATCAGTTATTACTGATAAAACCATACTAGCAAACCGACCAGATATCGTTCTTGTGGACAAGGTGCAGAAGAGAACCTTCCTAATTGATATTGCAGTGCCCGATTCCCATAATCTGCAACAAACCTGCTGTGATAAAATCACCAAATATCTGCCTTTGGCTGAAGAAATACGGCAAAAGTGGAGACAGGAAAGTGTAGTGGTTCTGCCCATAGTAATTTCTTCTACCGGCATCATCCCCAAATTATTGGCTCGTAATCTACAAATATTGGGAATGCATCCTGGTCTACATATCACCATGCAGAAGGCCGTCATCTTGGAGACCTGTTCCATTGTTCGCTCGTTTCTCAATATGCCACCTTAAGAGAATTAGCCATACCGTCTTGCAAACAAGCCGACGATATGTTGATATGTCCCACTTATGTGGTGAAATGAATGTAGAAATAATAATAATAATAATAATAATAATAATAATAATAATAATAATAATAATAATAATAACGAAAAAGTCAAAATGCCAAAATCGACAGAAGAAGAAGAAGAAGAAGAAGAAGAAGAAGAAGAAGAAGAAGAAGTCATTCACAACAGAACAAATTTTAGATTCTTAATAAACGGACACAAATGTGTCGAGAAACCCAAACGGAAGGATACAGGATAGGCGGAAGAACGCAATAAGCAGAGCATAGTGATCGGAAGAAGAGATATTGTGGGGGAAACCCACTGTCGAAAATAAGTTCCAACGTCTACTTTCGTAAGGCATATCGAATCATAATAATAATAATAATAATAATAATAATATCCTTCCCCCCTTATTCCTTTTTTTATTACTATGGTTTTAGAGAAGTAATAATGATTGGATTTTGACCTGAGGTATTTTTAACATGCCACTAAATCTATTGGCATGATCTTTTGCATTTAAATATCCTTTAATGGCAATGTAACCCATGGCATGATAAGTACTGTAAGTGCCTTGCCTATTGTTCAACACATCAAATCAATAATAATAATAATAATAATAATAACAGAATTGCCTCCGTTATCTAGTGGTTAAATATTCTGAAATAGGATACCTGATCTGGCGAGCAAACACTTCAACTTCTACGTTCCGAGCTATCGGCGAAACTTAGAACTCAAATTGTAAAGAGATCAATTTTCCAGGACGATGACCGACTTTAAATAGGTGTGTGGAGAATTGAGGCAGGTGGTCACCTAACTTATGCAAAAGTATGCATTTACATGCTGACATGTACAATATGGCAAACTCGAGGAATTATCCCATCTACCTTGGCTGTGATCATACTTACCTCTCGGTTTACTGCGCCGACATGTCTGGGTAACAAATCTCCCGGTATTGCATTACTGCATTTCATAAGCCATAATTATTTTTGACACATGCACGGTATTTCTACACTTTATTATATCCGTCTTGACGGGTACGGGATGAGGTGAGGAGATGACCGGCAACCCATTTAACGTTTCTGTTGAGCGGGTAAGAACCCCTACACTATGGTAAGTTTTAAGCTACGCCGTGAGGTAGAATACACTAGCAAACCCTTTCACTCTCCTGTTGAGCGGGTAGTAACCCCTGCACGATTGTGAGTTTTAAACCACGTCGTGAGGTAGATTCAACTGGCAACCTTTTAACATCTCTGTTGAATGAGTAGTAACTCCTGTAGGCCTACTATTGTCGGTGCAAAAATTATGTACATTCGAGATTCCTTACTTTAGTTGTTCGTTGATTGATTTTGAAGTTGACTTTTAGAAACACGTTCAATATCTTTTATGACGGGTATAACGTAAAAACCATCCCCAGCATTGGCTCCATCCAAGTTGATGAAGAGACAATAATGAAGACCATAAGCTTTAGGTATTTAGGATCTCATCTGCAGTTTAATGGTCGGATAAGTGAGCAGTAGAATACAGGTAGCATTAATGAGATGGAGAAAAGTCACAGGCGTGCTCTGCGGCAGAAGGATGCCACTATACCTTAAGTCCAAAATTTACCGCATGGTGGTACGTTCTGTTGCTTTATACGGTGTTGAATGTCGACCATCTGACAAAGCTACGGAACGCCAATTACACAGTATGGAAATGCGTATGCTCCGTTGGTCAATGGGCATCACGCGCATGCATCATGTCAAAAACGAAATTGTTCGCCAGCAAACGGGCGTCGCACCCATCACTGAGAAGATATGGGAAAAGCGGCTCCTATGTCATGGTCACGACCAACCTGCCGCACCTGGAACAGTTACCTATTTCACTTCCTCCTTTGAAATTAATGCACATCGTGCACGTGGACGAACAAGGCTGCGCTGGCATGACACAGTAAATGCTATCTGAAAAATCTCCACTTAAGACCACAAGATGCCCAAGATCATGGAAGATGGCGAGCCAAGATCAGAACAGTGGACCCTGCATCACCGGGAAAACGCTTCGAGAAGAAGAAGAAGATTACGTAAAAAGGTAGCGGTTTTGGTAGATTATAAGGTTTGCAACTATCAACTCTGTTGTTCCACAGTAAACAATTGTCCATGCATGTCAGTGAGACATGTTTTGTATGATTATTATTAGAAGAACTAGCCTCCGCGGCTTAGGTGGCAGCACGCCGGCCTCTCACCCCTGGGTCCGTGGTTCAAATCCCGGTCACTCCATGTGAGACTTGTGCTGGACAATGCGGAGGCAGACAGGTTTTTCTCCGGGTACTCCGGTTTTCCCTGTCACACTCTCCACTCTCATTTCATTTCATCTGTCAATCATTTAATCATTTCCCCAGGTGAGTGCGACAGAATTAGGCAGCCGACACAGTTCAGATCCTTGCCGCTAGATGGGGGCTTCATTCATTCCACTCCGTGACCCGGTCGGTCGACTGGAAAGAGGCTGTGGATTCATTATTAGAAGAAACATTATATCAGTAGTCGTCATTTACTGAATGTGATCATGCAGAGTAAAATGGTCTATGACCTCATCCTCACTGTCAGAATAGCTGTTAATGTCAACTAATACATACCACTTTAAATCAGATGATTGTTACTAGTATATATCCGAGACATTAGTCATGTAAATATACTGTACATTTAAGGAAATAATAAATAACATTAATAATAATAATAATAATATCGTTTGGCCTCGGGTACAATCTTGGTTAATTGACGTCCAGAGGGCAGCTTGCATGTCGAATTTTATCCCTCCTTGGAGCGCTATCAAAGTCAACGAGGTTAGATATCTAAGCTCCTTGACACTATAGCGCTTTCTAGTAGGGAAAGGAGGAACGTTTTGTGTTGGCGGAAAATCCCGAGATTAATTTTGCCATTATGAACACGGCCTACTGAATTCAAATGGGTTCTTTAACATGCCAACAACGTATGACATGCGTACCGTGATTTTTGTCGCCTTTCAAAAAATCACTTACCACGGCCAGGAGCGAACCTGCAAGCTTGGAGTTGGCAGTCCGACACGATAACCACTCACATTAAAAAATATAAAAAGAACATACTTTGTGCAGATGGAGTGCTGCCCAAACTGATGGGCTAAGGGGCAAATTGCCCGCAACAGTGACGAATTGTACTCTGATTTCATAAATATCGATAATGTGCTTAAAAAGTGACAGTCAGTCTGAAAGACTAGACTTTGTATCATTTTAAATGCTACAAATGCTGAAAAATGCTAGAAAGGCTGGAGGCTTCTCGCTTCGCTCGAAGCCAAAGACTCTTGACATGTTAGAAAATTATCTGCATAATACTCATCTTGCTTATCTTGTTTCAAATTACTCGCGAACGGTAAGTGCAAACCAAGGGCAAAGCAAGGTCAAGAGCGCGGGATGCCGCACGCTTACCAGAGCGCGCGGGGAGGTGCCCATTCCATCCAGTCTAAAAACACTTATAGTGGGCGATGTATTGAAGATCAAGATATGGTCTCACGGACTTTTTTGTAGAACTTTTCCTGCTGACCAATTCTTGCGCTCATAGTATATTGATATGCTTAACGGTTTGCCCAGCGTAAGCTTAAGAAGCGCACGGACGCCAAGTTTGTTTTCGACTTTTTCACTGAAATCGTTGCTGCTTGGCTTCCTTTGATCAAACATAAATCATTTTCTACAGATTCTTTCCTCGAGATATCCTTTACAGAATGGTGAAAACCGCATCAAAATCCATCCAGTGGTTCTCGAGATTACCCGTCACATCCAAGAATCGGGGATTTTTGTCTTATTGTTACGGCTGTGAGTTGGTTTCATCGCTCGCCACATGAGTCACAACTGCCCCCGGGCTGGGCTGTGCTCTGCCTCAGTGTATTGCGTGCGCCTTATGTAACAGGACTAGTAGGACAAAGGGATGGTCCAGAATATTCGTGACTCAGCCAGTGAAGGAAACCTCGAGAAGCCGTGAACCCTGGATGGGTCTAGAAGCATTTGTTGAGTCACCGGCCTGCTATATAAGAGCGACCTGTCAAGCAGCGGTGTGTGTATTTTTCGAGCTAGTGCGAGCGTTTATCCTGAGCGACAGAAGTGTGGTGACTTGCGAAACCCCTAGTGAAGCCGATTCTCTTGACAGGGAGGGAGTGAGAAGCATACAGGGGACTGCCTGTGTTTTGAGCGAGTGTGATTTCACTGAGCGACAGTGGTATTGTGGCCAAGTGCCGTGCGAGTTACGAAATCCAGTGACAATGTTTCCCAGTTTGTGGACAGCGAAGCAGCGTGTAGCAGGTTATCGTAAGTAACTGTAGTTTGTGTACATAAGGAAGAGGTGCAGGTATTCCACGGATCTCATTAGTGGAGGATTAGCTGCATGACTAGGTGAAAGGGGCAAGAGCGCTCCATAAGGAAGAGACTTGAGGAAACTGGAGTAACGTTCTAATTGCTTGTATTTGCTGTTGAGTGGTGTACCTTTCTGGCCGCAATAAAGTTAATTATTTCTTTAAAGGAACAATCTGTGTTGTGCTTCAACCCACCGCAATCCAGTTAACAAAAGTGCCACTAGGGGGGTGGCACGTAACAACTGGTGTCAGAAGCCGGATTACGAACTCAAACACAAGCACAACACCTGACGGTCCTGTTTTCAAAACCCGAGCAGGTCATTTTTTTTTAATTTTCCTGTGAGTGCATGCCCTTTACAAGACAAACATCTAAAATGGAAGCGCAATTTGCAGCATTGCTAGAAAAGTTAAGTGGCATGGAAGCCAAGATGGAAGACGGCCAGAAGAAGATGGAGGACGGCCAGAAGAAGATGGAGGACTGCCAGGAGAAGTTAGCTGAGGACCTAACTGCCAAACTAGAAGACGGCCAGAAGAAGTTAGCCGAGGACCTAACTGCCAAACTAGAAGACGGCCAGAAGAAGATGGAAGACGGTCAAAATAAGCTAGTGGAGGACCTGAAGAGGATAGAGGACGGCCAGAAGAAGATGGAAGACGGTCAGAAAAAGTTGACACAGGACCTGAAGAAATTAGAACTGGGTCTGCGTGAGGAAGTCACGGCAGTGGAAAAGAAGTTCGACGCCTTACAAGTGGAAGTTGCCGAGCTGCGCCAACGCCCGCTGACGGGGGTGGAGGAGAAATTCAACGCCTTACAAAAGGAAGTTGCCGAGCTGCGCCAACGCCCACTGACGGGGGTGGAAGAGAAATTCAACGCTTTACAAAAGGAAATTGCTGAGCTGAGCCAACGCCCGCTGACGGGGATGGAAGCGAGATTCAACGCTCTACAAGAGGAAGTTGCCGAGCTGCGCCAACGCCCACCCACCGTTACACCGGGAATATCAGGAACGGGACATAGCAGAGTGACGCCCCCAACCTTGGACGGAAAGGTCCCGTGGAGCACCTACTTACGTCAGTTCGAGGCAGCCTGTTCTATAAACAACTGGAACAGCACGGAAAAGGCTACAGCTCTCATTGTAGCGCTGAGAGGGGACGCCCTTAACGTCCTTCAGGCCATCCCGACTGGATCCCAGGACTACGCTTCACTAATCGCCCATATGGAATCCCGATATGGAGACAGCCATCTTCAGCAGGCCTACCAGATGCAGCTCCGGACCCGGGTACAAAAGAACGCGGAAACCCTGCAGGAGTTCGAGATGGACATCGCACGCCTCGTAAGGGTCGCCTATCCAACAGCGCCGGCCGACTTTCTGGAACAGATTGCGACGCAGACCTTCACCGACAGGCTACGGGACTCGGACACTCAACAGGCGCTGCGACTCACGCGCAATAAGACCCTGGCAGATGCGCTGAGCCACGCACTTGAGTTCGAGACGGCAAAACAGGCATCTAGAATGCACGCGCGGGTGCGTCAAGTGGACGTCGACGAACCAGTAAAAACCAACGAGACCAAGCCCCTGGCCGACGAATTGATGGAGGCGCTAAGCCATTTCTTCGATAGTCGCGGCGCCACCAGCAACGACACCGCTGGAAGACAACCGGAGAGGCGGCCCGGAAGAGGACTACCGACCTGCTGGACCTGCGGTAAGAAAGGCCTCCTGGGCAAGGACTGCGGTGATCGCCGCCGCCGAGGGTATCCGACGGGAAATCAGTCGTCTGAAAACCGCGCGGCCCAGGGAAACGAGTATTAGCCAGCCTTGGGGGGCAAAGGTTGGCTTGTGACAGTCGTCAAGCCCCGGCAGTCCAAGTTCGTGTGACGCAGTTACGGAGGGATAATAGCAACCTGATGGTCGACGGAGTCGTCAACGGAGAGTGCTGGCCCATTCTAATCGACACGGGAGCATCGAGGACCATCGTCAGTCCCACCATGATCCCGAAGTGGAGAGTGCAACCCACACAAAGGAACCTCCAGCTAATAACCGCGACCGGAGAGACCGCAACGGTGCATGGCGAAGCATCACTGGAGTTCCTCATTGGTCGACGGGCGATAAAGCATCCAGTGCTTGTGGCTGGCGTATCAAATGAAGTGATCATCGGACTGGACTTCCTGGACCAGAATAACATCATCTTGGATCTGAGTACCAACACTCTGCACTTCGGAAGTGAGGAACTTGCTTTGCAACCAGCACACGAGGCCGTCGCCGCACGACGAGTAAGGCTGAGAGAGGACGTCATCGTTCCCGCCAGGACGGAAGTAAGCGCTGCCGTAATTGTCGACGGAACAGCTGAGGGAGTGGCGGCTGTCATCGAGTCAAAATATGGGGACATCCAGACAAAAGGATTGCTAGTTGCCAAGACTCTCATCAACACAACGTCTCGGCCGTACGTCCGCCTGTCCAACCTGAACGACTACGATATTACGGTTCTCCGGGACACCAACCTAGGAGTCTGCGAGCCCGTTACCTGGATTGCCTGCATCACAGACACGACGGACGGACACCTGCAGACAGACAACCGAAGAAGACGCGTCCTGCCAGAAGAACTACAGAAGCTGTACCAAGGTTCCCAGGACCATTTAGACGAGGAACAATCACGCCAACTTCGGACCTGCTACACGAATTCCAGGGTGTCTTCTCCGTGGGGAGCATAGACTTCGGCAGGACAAGCTTGGTCCAGCACAGAATCGACGTTGGGGACAGCGCGCCGCTTAGGGCCCCATTCCGACGTGTCCCACTCGCCAAGCAAGCCGAAGTCGACCGGATGGTAGAAGAGATGAAGGAGCAAGGAGTGATCGAGCCATCACATAGTCCTTGGAGTTCTCCGGTCGTACTAGTGAAGAAGAAGGACGGTTCCACCAGGTTCTGTGTGGCTTACAGGCGGGTGAATGACGTCACGAAGAAGGACAGCTACCCTCTACCCCGTATCGACGACACCCTGGACACCATATCAGGGTCAAGATGGTTCTCCACCTTGGATTTGAAGAGTGGCTACTGGCAGGTGGAAGTCCACCCTAAGGACCGCGAGGAAACTGCGTTCTCTCTGGGCAGCGGGCTCTGGCAGTTCACCGTCATGCCATTCGGTCTGTGCAACGCCCCTGCGACCTTCGAAAGGCTAATGGAGTCCATTCTGAGGGGACTACACTGGAAGACCTGCCTGGTCTACCTAGACGACGTCATCGTTCTGGGAAGAAACTTCGAGGAGCACTACAGCAACCTGAAGGAGATCTTGATGAAGCTACGGGCTGCCCAGCTGAAGCTGAGCCCCAAGAAGTGTCAGCTCTTCCAGAAGCAGGTCCAGTACCTTGGGCATATCGTCTCCGAGGAAGGGGTGCGCACCGATCCAGAGAAGACCGCAGCTGTGAGGGAGTGGCCAGTTCCGAAGGACAAGTCCCAACTACGAAGCTTCCTGGGACTCTGCACTTATTACCGTCGCTTCGTGAGAGGATTCGCCGACATCGCCAAACCACTGCATCGACTGACTGAGAAGGACCTACTCTTCACGTGGACAGCAGAATGCCACAGTGCCTTCGAACAACTCAAGCAGGCTCTGTGCACCGCGCCTATTCTGGCCTACCCCAGACCTGGAACAAGGTTCATCGTCGATACCGATGCCAGCGACTTTGGTATAGGAGGAATCCTGTCGCAAATAGTGGACGGCGAGGAGAGAGTAGTGGCCTACTTCAGCAAAGCCTTGTTAAAGCCAGAGAGGAACTACTGCGTCACCAGGAAGGAACTGCTCGCCATCGTGTGAAGACCATCGAACACTTCCACAAGTACCTGTACGGGCAAGAATTTATCATCAGGACCGACCATGCATCCCTGCGGTGGCTCCTGAACTTCAAACAGCCCGAGGGTCAACTCGCGCGGTGGTTAGAGAGGCTTCAACAGTACAACTTCGAGATCTAGCACAGGAAAGGCCAACTGCATTCTAATGCCGACGCCCTGTCACGAAGACCGTGCCCCGAAGACTGCACCTTCTGTACTTGGAGGGAGGAGAACACCGGGATACAGTGCCGACGGACTACTGTGGAACTTCAAGGGAACTGGAGCCGCGAATCTTTCACGCGGGCACAAGCAGAAGATGATGACCTGGGACTGATAGCCGAATGGAAGAGGGCCTGAGTCCCCAGACCCGGGTGGAACATTGTGAGTGACTGCAGCCCAAAGTTCAAGTGCTACTGGGTGCAGTGGGAATCGCTGATTGTAAGGGATGGCCTCATCTGCCGCGCCTGGGAGAGCACCGACGGGAAGACATCTCGGGAACAAGTCGTCGTTCCAAAGGCTATGACGGAGGAAGTCCTGAAGGAAGTCCATGGAGGATCATCTGGTGGACACCTAGGGATAAAGAAGACCCTGGAGAAGCTGAAAGAGTGGTTCTACTGGATCGGATGCCGAACTGACGTGGAGAACCACTGCGCGAGGTGCCACGATTGCGCAGCCAGCAAGGGCCCAGGACGAAGACGACGGGGTCCACTGAAGACCTACAACGTGGGCGGCCCCATGGAGAGAGTGGCCATCGATGTTGCTGGGCCATTCCCGTTAAGCAAAGCAGGGAACCGCTACATATTGGTCGTCAGCGACTACTTTACCAAATGGCCGGAGGCGTATGCGCTCCCTAACCAAGAAGCCGCGACGATCGCAGAGACCCTGGTGAAGGAATTCGTCAGCCGGTACGGAGTACCCCTGGAGCTGCACTCTGACCAAGGGAGGAACTTCGAGTCGCAGGTGATCCAGAACCTACGCCAGCTGCTGGGAATCCGAACGACAAGGACAACGCCGCTACACCCTCAGTCCGACGGGATGGTAGAGCGATTCAATCGCACCATCGAGAACCATCTCCGAATAGTCGTCAGCGAGCACCAGAGGGATTGGGACAAACATCTTCCACTATTTCTCCTGGCCTACCGCGCCGCCGTGCATGAAGCCACCGGGTGCACACCAGCCCGGGCCATGTTTGGGAGGGAGCTCCATCTACCTGTCGATCTTGCCTTCGGCCGACCTGGGAATTATCCGGTCCCGGTAAGCCAGTATTGTCAAGAACTGGTCGACCAACTGGAGGATGTGCACGCGTTCGCGAGGAGGAAACTGCGGATCGAGACCGACCGAATGAAAACCCAATACGACCAACAGACGGATGCCGGCGGATTCCACGAGGATGACCGGGTCTGGCTCTTCAACCCATTACGGAAGAAAGGCCTGTCACCCAAACTGCAGAAGTCCTGGGAGGGCCCATACCGAGTCGTGAAACGTACCAACGATGTCGTCTACAGGATCCAGCGGAGCCCGAGGGCGAAGATGAAGATCGTGCATCGAGATCGCCTGGCAGCCTACGGAGGGACACAGACGGACCAATGATTGATCGGGACGATCAGCCTTTTAGGAAGGGGGTGGTGTTACGGCTGTGAGTTTGTTTAATCGCTCGCCTCATGAGTCACAACTGCCCCTGGGCTGGGCTCCGCTCTTGCCTCAGTGTATTGCGTGCACCTTATGCAACAGGACTACTAGGACAAAGGGATGGTCCAGAATATTCGTGACTCGGCCAGTGAAGGAAACCTCGAGAAGCCGTGAACCCTGGATGGGTCTAGAAGCATTTGTTGAGTCACCGGCCTGCTATATAAGAGCGACCTGTCAAGCAGCGGTGTGTGTGTTTTTCGAGCTAGTGCGAGCGTTTATCCTGAGCGACAGAAGTGTGGTGACTTGCGAAACCCCTAGTGAAGCCGATTCTCTTGACAGCGTGGGAGTGAGAAGCATACAGGGAACTGTCTGTGTTTTGAGCAAGTGTAATTTCACTGAGCGATAGTGGTATTGTGGCCGAGTGCCGTGCGAGTTACGAAATCCAGTGGCATTGTTTCCCAGTTTGTGGACAGCGAAGCAGCGTGTAGCAGGTTATCGTAAGTAACTGTAGTTTGTGTACATAAGGAAGAGGTGCAGGTATTCCATGGATCTCATTAGTGGAAGATTAGCTGCATGACTAAGTGAAAAGGGCAAGAGCGCTCCATAAGGAAGAGACTTGAGGAAACTGGAGTAATGTTCTAATTGCTTGTATTTGCTGTTGAGTGGTGTATCTTTCTGGCCGCAATAAAGTTAATTATTTCTTTAAAGGAACAATCTGTGTTGTGCTTCAACCCACCGTAATCCAGTTAACAAAAGTGCCACTAGGGGGGTGGCACGTAACATTATACTAACGAAGTAGAGATTTTCGGGGAACACATGCACCAAGCGGTACTATGACGTCACACACCTCAGTGCATCTGGGTACATTTCGTCCCGTCACCGTAATGTAACGCCAGACCCCAGCGTAACGACGAAGTCGACAAGATCATTTAAAATGATAAAATGTGTATTTTCACCGCTGTCTCAGTCTCACTCATGGCTGTGATTATATGGAAGCTATTGAGGTATGGTTGGTGCTAAGTAATGGCATCCAGGGCACAGTAGTGCCTGTGGATGCTGTGAAAGGTTCTACTCATTGGGTTAGTGTTACTGTTCTGACTCAGTGAGGAAAGCAATGACAAACTACCTCACTACTCATCTTGCCTAGTACACCTCAATATAGGTCTGCCTTGGGTTTTTGTGGGTATCTACCCACATAACCTAACGGCGGTACTTTTTGAGGATCCAACCAGCTTTCGGGCTGACTACTTAACAGACAGACGGTATGTTTCACAAAACTGAAGCTCTCAGACCAGAGGGAGTAAGAAGGTGCAGTTTGTACCAAAATCTTACAAATCGTCTCAATAGTACAGAGAAAATCTTACATTTCGTGAAAAGTCAACGGGAATATATCTACGTATTTGTTTATAAAATGCGTTTAAACAAATAAGCAAGACGATAGCTTTTGTCAGAACTATGTCGCGTCCAGTTCGCATAACAGCAAAGCCAGGTGGGTGGTATAAACACAAGGGGTTCTCACAATTAACCTATAATAACCTAACGAGCAGCTCTAGGGCATGGGGCCAAGCTCTTCGCGGACTCGGTAGACGTGGGTATTTTCAACTCCAGGCAAATGTCGGGACGGTACCTTCTGACAGGCCACGGCTGCTTGTCCTTGCCCAGTTTCATTCACCACCATTCATTTCATCTCTCATCAACTCCTCTCATTAAGTTGGCGTCAGGAAGGGCATCCGGCCGTAAAACCATCCACCACAAAAACTTTCATCGCATCTCATCCCCGATCCCGTTGGAAAACGGAAAGAATAAGGGGCAGACATACAATGTTATTGGTATAACGTCCCTTTTAACTAGCGAGGCCTTTAGAGACGGTTACTTTGCCCCGAAGGGGATCTTTAACGTGCCTGTAGTACTACATGGCTTACACGCAATTGTTCAGCCTCAAATGCAAACTGATTGCACCAGGGTTCGATCCTGCAACCTTGGGGACAGAAGGCGAGAACGTTACCACTACACCACGCACCAGGGTCTCAAGTATCGTAACAAATGAAACTCAAAAGAAAGAGAACTACCCGCAGCAGTGACGAATTGCTCTTGGATTTCATAAATATCGACAATTGTTTTATAAAGTGTTTTTCAACAAATAAACAAGATGATAGCTCCTTCCAGAACTGTGTCGCGTCTAGGCCGCATAACAGTAAAGCTGGGTGGGTGGTCTTAACACATGTGAAAGTTCTCGCATGGGTACGCTAGTTATTTTATTATTACTATTATTATTATTATGATTATTATTACTATTATTATTATTATTGGCAGATCAAATGGGAGCAAGGTAGTCTGACACTCAGGAGCCCAACACTTTGCGTAAATGCATTTGCTCTCTCCCCCCCCCCCCCTCCCCACAAAAATGTCGTTAAAACGCAATCAATTTTCATGTTTTTCTTGTCTCTTTCTTCCCAAAAATCCCTCATAAATATTCACTATGCTTCCTCTTCCTCTCATCTGTCTACTTCTTATCTGTTTTTTTTTTCTTTCTCAAATTTCTGTATGTTTTCTGAGTATTTCTCTGTATATTTTCCTGTCTGTCATGTCTTCTGTAGAGATATTTAGTTTCTTGGGACCTTCCTCGGTTTCTTTTACCCAATTGGTTTCCAGTGAACTAATCATAACTATATTTTAAAAAATCTTGGTCAGTTGTCTTCGTTCATCCTATGTAATGTGTCCATAAAATTTTGCCCTTCTTTTCCTGATGTTGTTTGTAATCATCTCTGTCTGTTTGTATAGTTCTATTGTCGGTCTCTTTATCCATATTCCCTCTTTCTCAACTCGCCCTTAGATCTTTCTCAGTATTTTTCTCTCTAGTTTTTCTAGTTCCTTGATTTTTGTTCTTCCCATTACTACTACTACTATAATAATAATAATAATAATAATAATAATAATAATAATAATAATAATAATAATAATCTAATAATAATAATTATTATTATTTATTGTTTTTCCTGTCTCTTTCTTCTGTCTTCCCAAAAAACTCTCATAAATATTCACTATGCTTCCTCTTCCTCTCATCTGTCTACTTCTTATCTGTTTTATTTTTCGTACCCATGCAAGAACTTTCACATAATTATTATCATTATTATTATTATTATTATTATTATAATTATTATTATTGAAACAACAATAACAACTATGGTATTGCAGTGATGCCGGGCAATATCGGCAGCGAGAACTGTGCCGCGCCAGGCAGACGCGAATCTCGCGGGGTGTCGGGTACACAACAGACGTGATAGGGTAGAGTGACACCTAACGACCTTGGCCGCACTGCGCACCCGGATGTCCGGGGACTCGAGATGCGCGCGCATCACCAACACCTGTTTAAACCAATAATAATTAATAAAGCCAGAGTAATCCATTATCGGTGTTGCGTTGCGTAATGCGAGGAAGATCCTGGTTTCAGTTGCTCAACACGCTTTCTCTCTCACTCTCTTCCCACGTCGCGTTGGCTAGCTTCTTCTTCACGAATAACAATGACCGTGACTCAGCAGCTCGTTGCCAGCCTGTCTACCGCGCATGCGCTACACTGCGTAACAAAAGTAAACAATGGGCTCCAGGATAGCTGCAAAATAAGTAGCTCAATAGCAAGTGCAAACTATTCTTAATCCCCAGCTGGCATGGTACAAAAGTGTGACACATTTGCTACGCTGGGGAAATGTATGATCCCATTTAATAAAAATGCAATAAAATCTAGGAAATTATTGTTTTTTTGAAAGAGATAGACTATGTATATACAAAATTTGGTAATTCCAATGCAATGACAAACACTAAACAAGTAGTTCCGTGACGAACTAAAGAGCCTAGTTTTCTTAAAATGTAAGATTCACGACAATGATTAATCTATATAGACCTATCTGGAATAATGACGAAATTAAGTTAGTAATACTAACATTTATAATTAGTTTGAAATATACCTGAAATAGTGTAGCCTTATAGAGCACTACAGTTGGCAGCCCTGGTGACTGAATATATTCTTAGTTCCATCTCTTAAGGTACAGAATGCACATACATGGTTACATGGTGTTAGATATTGAATCTATCAGTGCACGTTAATTAATGTTGGCAACAATGTCATCTATGTGTTGCTCACAATTAATCAAATATTATGATCTATTATAGTGCCAACTTTGGAGGAAATCCATTCGTTAGTATAGAAGTTACATGTATTTAAAAATTAAACCTATCCGCAGGCCTAGAGTCATGTTGGCAGCACTGACGTATATCAGTTACTCCAAACTAATCTAGAATGTCAGGAACTGAACGTGTGTAAAGATTAGAGCTGTTCTCTTGCAATCATTCTGATATATTCATATTAGGATTTAAAAAATCAAGAGAGCATTTATTTACAGTTGGCAGCCCTGCTGGCTCATAAAAATATCCATAGTCATATCTGTTATGGTACAAAGCACATACGAAATTCGGTTGAAATCCATTTATTAACATAGAAGTGACATGTATTTAAAATTGGACCTATCAGCAGGTTTAGAATCATGTTGGCAGCACTCCGTAGAATGTCAGGTACTATACAGTACGTGTACAAAGTTTAGACCTGTTGGCTTGCATACTTTCTGATATATTGATATTAGGGTTTAAAGAAATAGAGAGAGCATTTATTACAGTTGGTAGCCCTGGTGGCTCTTAAGAATACGGATTGTCATATCTGTTATGGTACACATAGCACATACGAAATTTGGTTGAAATCGAATTGATAGTATAGAAGTTACATGCATTTAAAACTGGACCTATCAGGAGGCTTAGAATCAAGTTGGCACCACTGTCTTGTATCGGCTCCATAAAATTAATCTGGATTGTTAATATTTATGTGTGTGCCAATTTTGAAATACTTCGCATGCATAACCTCTGAGATATCCAACATAGAGCTGAAATTTCAATTGTGATTTTTTCGTCAGTTGGTAGCACTGACGTCATTTTCAAAAATGGCCGTAAGATATTCGGGTATAGATGTTTACTCGTACCAAATTTGGTTTCGATAGCTGCAGCCGTTTAGGAGTTGATTGGGGGTGGGGGCACACAGACAGACAGACAGACAGACAGACAGACAGAAGAAAATACATTTGCCCAGATCCACGCACACGTTGTTGACCTGTGCTCTTGTGGAAAAGTCTTGTTTCAAAGTTGGGCGATAAGCTGTGTTCCGAAAGTGAATTTAAGGAGCCTTGGAGTGGCTATGTGATTACCAAAGAGACCAAGGAGACTTCCTCAGTTCTAACTTGATCAAACTTTTCCAAATTCATTCATTTCATGATCAAGATAGAAGAGTAGTATATTTTTATAACATGGTTTTTCTTTCGCCACGATGTCCAAGAGCGTTAACGCGCTACCTTGTGCCTCGCTGGCATCGGGAGAGCGTGGGTTCGAATCCCACCTCGGTCGTCCTTAAAATGGATTTCATGGTTTCCCATTTTCACCACCAGGCAAATGCCGAAACGGTCCCTTTCAATAGATCCACGGCCAATTTCTTACAAAGTCTCTTCCCTGACCCGTCCTTAAATAAAATAAATGGCCATTGGCTGCATTAATAAAATTAAAGTTATTTATGTTTGATATGTAACAAATAATGACGTATTTATAGAGTTATCTGACTATCAGTAGACATGCAGTACATTCTGCCGTTGTTGTTGCTGTTGTTTATTCACACTAGAAAGTACCGGTACGTACTGCTCGAGTCTAAGCTGTGTGGACCTGAGAGGAATGTGCATCGCACAGTATGAGTAGTGGAGGTGACGAGTGATGTGGTTTCTCGGTCCTTGCGTGGTAACAGAAGCAAATACATTAGTCGGTGACTCAGTCACTCATTCCCAACGCCTCACTGGTTTCAGATAAGACCCATGTTAGCAGTATTGGAATAGACGAGAATGCCGGGTAACACGGCGGGCTGTCGACAGGCTTCTCAGTTCTCGCCTGCTCCTACCATGCACCTGCCCTTCATCCCGCAAGTTCACAGAGCTTGGAACCGAGCAGTAATACAGTATTTGTTTTGTTCCTTATAATGTGTTTTATTTTGTTAAGCTCTAGTTTGTTTTGTTAGTTTTAATTTGTTTTGCTTTAATTTGGTTTTTGTTTTATTTTATTTTCATTTTTGTTTGTTTGTTAGGTTTTAATTTGTTTTGCTTTATGTTTTGTTTCTTTTTTGTTTTGTTTCGTTTTGTTTTGTTTAAACTTAATTTATTGTGTTATTGTTTTTGTTTTTGTTATTTCATTGTTATTGTTATTGTTATAGTTGTTGTTTTTGTTTTGAACTCGGTGAGAATTTCTAAATACAATGTAGTCAATGTGCTCGTGCACTCGTGAAAATGAAAATCCACAGCCTGCTTCCAGTCGGAGACTGGAAGCAGGAATGGAATGAATGAAGCCCCCATCTAGCGGCGAGGATATGAACTGTGCCGGCTGCCGAGGCCTGACGCACTCCTCTGGGGCAATGATTAAATGAATGACAGATGAAATGAAATGATAGTGGAGAGTGTTGCTGGAATGAAATTTTGACAGGGAAAACCGGAGTACCCGGAGAAAAACCTGTCTGCCTCCATTTTGTCCAGCACAGATCTCACATGGAGTGACCGGGATTTGAACCACGGACCCAGCGGTGAGAGGCCGGCGCGCTGCCGCCTAAGCCACGGAGGCTTTCACTCGTTAAGCACATACCTATCACAATTGATCAGAAAAGATAAAGGGGGGTGTGGGAAGGGTGGTTGAACCGACCGCGACGGGTTGAAACCGTGGAGCATTTCTAAATACGCAGCTGGTTAATTCACTTCACTTGTCACCTGAAGTGTCCTGAAAATATCATTGTGTTTTACTGTGAAGCTGATGGAAGTTATTCTGTGTTACAGGTGTGCTTCAGTTGATAACTGCCGCCCCCACTCCAAACAACACCGTCCCGGAAGTCACTGAATGGGTGAGTGAGTTCTTATCATACATTCCTCACTCACTCTCTCATCGATTACATAAGACTTAGTGTTTAATCCTGAAAGGCTACCCTGGGTGAAATTACACCCAAGAAAATTTTGTTTTATTTGCTGCAGGTTGTCAAGACTGAGTTGAGCATCCTCCTTACTTCCCCAACACCAGACTGCAGGTAGTGATTATTGTGGCGCGTTCATTCTATATGATGTTCTTTGCATAATTCTAGTATATTATGCGTGTATGGGTGATTTTTCACCCAGTGTAGCCTTAGTGTGATCTTTTCATGAAGTGTTCATAGCCAATATGCTGCTGTTTTAACTACGTCAATAAAATGACGTATTATTCCTTTTTTTTTAGCGTATAGCTTTCAGTGCCGGGAGTGTCCTAGGACATGTTCGGCTCGCCAGAGTTTGTAGCTGCTTCTTTGAGGACACCCATGGGGGTGAGCTAAAAATACCGTCGCGTGTGGAGTGTTGTCTGGGGGAGGAAAGTGTGAATGTAATGACGGACGAGAAATTGGAAGGTAGCGGCTGTGGTCTATAGTTAGGGACCAACCCCGGCATTTGCCTGGAAGGAAGATGGGAAACCACAGAACACCATCTTCAAGGCTGCCGGCGGGGGGATTCGAACGTACTCGCCTCCCGGATGTGAGCGACTGCCTGCAGCTAAGCCGTAACGATCACGGCTAACTCACCCGGTGGTAAGGAACTGAAAGCCAGTGATTTGGCAGACATTATTGATGACCCCGAAGAAGTAGTTTCGGAGGCGTAGTCGGTAGCATGCTGAACTGTTATGCCCAAGATCGTGGGTTCAAACCCGGCCGAAGTCATCGGATTTTTAAGAGCATTAAAATCCTTCAGTATGCCTTCCTTCGAAGGGAGAAGTAAAGCCGGCGGGCCCGTGTCATAGATTATGGCATGTAGAGGAACCTACCACTTGGTAGTGTGTAACTAAATTTGTAGGTTATTTGGTTAGAAACGGTCTATCAAGGGGTATACATACTCATTGATGACCCCGAAGTGGAAGGTTCTATCTCAGATGATGGTGGATCAGAGGACGATGCATTGGTAAACTTTTTGTTATGTATATAGGCTATTTGTTGTTTTTATGAATTAAATAACAACATGAGGTGCAAGAAATTCTACGCAATTGAATCATTATAATTCCTATGAAAACAGATGAAATAAGTGTACATCACAAAATAATTGATGGGTGAAAATTCACCCAGAGTAGCGTTGGTGTGACTTTTAATATGTTGTTGTTGTTGTTGTTGTTGCTATTGTTTCTTTTAGGGGTTTTGCGACATCGTGGTCATGTAGCCCCGCGTACTTGGGTGTGTGTGTGGATTTTTTCTGAAAACTTGTGTTATTGTGATGGTTGTATTTTGGTTGGTTGGTTGATTCCTTAGTTTAGGGGCTGCGACAACGCGGTCATGTAGCCCCGTGTACTTTGGGTGTGTGTAGAATCTGTCTGATAACCGGTGTTAAATGTGATAGCTGTATTAGTGTGTGTATCTGTTTTCTAATTCAAGTAAGGACTGCAACTTTGAATTTTTCAAATAGTTCCTACTTTTGCCACCAAACGCCACCGTCAACGACTACTAGGCCTAGTTCAGAACTAGACTACTAGACGCCACCGGAGTCGGCTCTCGGCAACGAACGTAGAAACCTAATAGCGTTGTTTACATTCCTAACCTATACAATTTAGCTTCACACAGGTGTAATTAGTGGAAGGTTCTTTAACATGCCATAAATCTATGACATGGGACCGACGGCTTTACTTTCTCTCCGAAAGAAGGCATACTGAGGGATTTTAACGCTCTTAAAAAATCCGACGGCTTCGGCTGGGTTTGAACCCGCTATCTTGGGCATAGAAGCTCTGCATGCTACCGACTACGCCACCGAAGCCGACGGTTGTATTTTAGGCAAGGATTGGGAATGAGGTGGCCGAGGCCTTAAGATAGGAACCATCCCGGCATTTTCCTGTAGTAGAATTGGAAACCCACAGAAAACCACTTCTATGATAGCTGAGGTATGAGTGGAAAACATTCATTCTCGCTTTTGGCTGTAAGTCTACCCTTAATACAAAATTAAATGTATTGGCAGAGCCAAAAATCAAATCCAGATCTCAGGGGGTATCTGGCTGCTTGGGTCGGCGGTAACTGGATTGAATCCTGGCACAGTCATTTGATGGTGCGCAAATGCGAGGGAACCGTGTCAGTCGATTTACTGGCACGCTAAAGAGCCCTTTCGGGGCGCTATTCCGGCACTCTGGCGTCTCTAAAAGCCGCAGTAATTAAAAGGGACGTAAAACCAACAACATTATTATTATCTCAGGGGGTGACAGCCAAGAATGCTCAACACTACACCAAATGGTGTCCAGGGGTAGAAATACTGGAATACATGCAGTAGGTGTTGTGTTCATCGGTCATTGCTACTGCCAGGCCTTCTCATATTAATCCTTCTAATTTTACCGGTTAGTCAAAAGCAGGTCAAGAACCAAACCAGAGCGAAGGCCAATAAGTATTGTAGACCTCCAGGCTCATGAGTCATGTGTGAGTTGACTTACAGCCAGGTTAAGTTGTAATTCAAGATACTGTATCTCCGGAAGCAATCGATAGCTCGCATTACGCAAACAAGTTCTTACATGTGGTTCCTGTACTCAATATTCTTGATATCGTTCAAGGACAAGGATATGATTTAATTTCGGAAACAGTTTGATCTATCTTAGGCTAAATAGCATTACAAATCAACCTTGTAAAGTGCCTTCCTAAATAGGCAATAGGAAAGTGTTGTGTTATAGTATTCAGTTTTTAGACTGGTTTAATACATCACTACACACCTCCCTGGCCTAAAGCTCTAACCACAATGCGCAGTCGACAGACGGCAGACGGCAGTTGAAGTCAGACCCGTGCTCTCTTATGGCGTCATTCACAATGTGAAGTTGCATGTCGGTAGTAGATAGTTGACAATCGGCAGCGTGTAGTCGGCTGTCGCCAATTTTATCTTTGACAGCCAACTGCACATTTAAGAGCCAATCAGAAAAGATCACAAGCTGACGTCCCTTTGCCGTTTTTCCACTCGTCATCAGCTGTGTAGTTGACTAGTTGTATTCGCGGTATATTCTTCGCATAATTAGACTATATAAAAAGATGATGACTGAATGTACTGACCTTGGGATAGAAGATATATTCATTGATCTTGTGAGGGAACGCCGTTGGATATATGACATGTGTGAGCCCAAGTATTTAAAAAGAAACAGTTCATTGATTATAATGCTTTCCTTTGTTGAAAATGTAATGCAGTGGAAGGTAACGCTGAATGAGAGCTCATCGTACGATGAAATTTTCTAAAGTAGGGCCTACCGGTACTGAAGTTACCCAAAATACATTTTCTAATGACGAAAAATAAATTATGAAATGATGTAGTAATAGATTGAACGTGTTGGGAGCCCTCAGGCGTTCAATAAAAAATGACCAGCTAAACAAAAACAATTCTGTTCAAAAATCAGTAGGCCTAATTCAGAGTTGGATTTGTTATTAATTATTTACAAGAGGTGATACTGGATGTACGAGTATTTTTCCTCAATTTTAACAATTCTGTACCAGTTAGCAGCAATAAAAATAAACCGTACAGCTCCAAGTCGTCCAGCCTTGCAAATTTTAGGAATAAATGAAAGTCAAGTTATTATTTACTCCTAGCATTTTAACGACTGTGCATTGTGCGTGGCTAGATTGAGAACTACCGTCTTCCGACTGGAGCTACGGACTGTCAACTACCAACTAACGACTGCCGACTGAGCATTGTAGGTAGACCTTAAGCTAATCGTTTCATCTCTACACAGCTACGATGGCGATTCAAAAAGTAAGTTACACTTCCTAGTTATGGCCCTTTATTAAACCACTAGCAGTAGTGCCCGGCTTCGCCCGGTGGATTTATTTGTTTTACAGAACTGGAGCGCTCAAGGATAAGGATCGGAATAAATGAAAGTAAATTTGAAAGCACCAACGCTTATTGCAGCTGATAACCTCAGTATACTGCACCAACACCATCGCCCTTATACAGAGGCATACTATTGCCATGATGATAACTGTTTTAAGGGACCTGAGAAATCATTTTGCACTAATTACTCCCCATGACTGCAATTTATAAGCAGCTCGCAAACATTGGTAGGGGCGACGTGATGCGGCCCGCATTACATGGCAACAATAGATTTCGGTATTATTGAAGCCGTTCTGGAGCGCTTGTTCTTCCGACTTACTGAACAAAAATCAATTTTTAAGATTACCTGAGAGGTGTAGCCTAATGCTACATAGCCTAAACTATTCCTCTTGAATCACGCTATCATATACAACAAGAATATTTCGAATCCGACTGGTAGTTCCAGAGATTAGCGCGTTTAAACACACAAACACACAAACACTTCAGCTTTATTATATTAGTATAGATATACACATAGGCAACACGGCTATGACAACATACAACGTAAGTTCACTTTTCCACATGTATTGGCATTCACTCGCGAGCGAGTATGAATTAGTCTTCCTCTTGGTGTTTCCTAAGATGACTGATTAGTCCAATCCGTGAGCTACACACTCTACTGCAGTAATGACACACATACAGTATATTGAGCAACCAGCTGGCAAATGACCATTCCGCCTAAGATCTCACGCTGTTTTCTGCTCGTGTGCAGTTCTGCTGCAGTGCTACGTCTCTACTCTTCCAAAACAGCAATCCCTTGATGAATGGTGCTTCTCCATGTTGGACGATCCAGCGCGTGCATTTCCCAGTTACCTTCATTGATGTTACATTTCTTCAGGATGGATTTGATGCAATGTGTATACTTCTTTCTCTGACCTCCATAGCGCCTAACGCCCTCACGAAGTTCCGAGTATAGTACTTGTTTTGGAATGCGATGATTTGGCATGCGGATCACGTGACCAACCCATCGGCGTTGGTGTTGGGCTAACATTGCTTCTGTGCTCGTAATACCGGCGACATCAAGAACGCTAGTATTTGTGCGTTTATCTCTCCAAGTGACTTTCAAGATAATGTCTGAGGCACCTTTGGTGGAATTTCTCAAGCATTATTTTTTGTGACGCCTGTAGGTTGTCCACGACTCACAGCTGTCATAGCCATATAAGAGAGCCGACAGTGCAACAGATTTGTACACGAATATCTTGGTAGAACAATTGATGTCGTGATTGTCGAATACTCTCCATATGCTGATCCACATAATCCCCAAGAGACTGTAAACATTTATCGGGAAAGGCAACCAACTTTTCAACTCCGGATGCGTAGAAATAACCTCCAGCGCTATGTAACCACCCGGATGCAGCAGCTTTCACCTCCTCATCGTCGACCACTTAACCCCCAAAGCAAAGAGAACATCTATGGAATGGGTGCACACCACATCACCACAACGAACGAAGGCCAAGGTCCAACCTTCAGCAGGAAAGGTAATGGCGACAGTGTTCTTTGACATGGAGGGTGTGGTGGACGTAGAATTTGTGCCTAAAGGCACGACAATCAACTCTGCCTCCTATTGACAAACGTTGAACCGGTGAAAGCAGCTGGACCCAGGTGGTTGCATAGCGCTGGAGGTGATTTCTACGCATCTGGAATCGAAAAGTTGGTTGCCTGTTCCGAGAAATGTTTACAGTATCTTGGGGACTATGTGGAAAAGTGAACTTATATTGTATGTTGTCATAGCCGTGTTGCCTATTATAAAGTTATGTTGCAATTAGAGTGTGATGCGTTTATTTTAATAATTACCTTTGAGACATCTGATTAATAGGAAAGGGGGGAAGAGCGAATTGCCATAAGCAAGCTCATTGTCCTGCTGCCGGGAATACAGTCTTGTGTGTTTTATTTTTTTCTCAATATAGTAATGAGTATTAGCCTCCGTGGCTTAGGCGGCAGCACGCTGGCCTCTCACCGCTGGGTCCGTGGTTCAAATCCCGGTCACTCCATGTGAGATCTGTGCTGGACAAAACGGAGGCAGATAGGTTTTTCTCCGGGTACTCCGGTTTTCCCTGTCAACATTTCATTCCAGCAACACTCTCCACTATCATTTCATTTCATCTGTCATTCATTTAATCAATGCCCCGGAGGAGTGCGTCAGGCCTCGGCAGCCGGCACAGTTTATATCCTCGCCGCTAGATTGGGGCCTCATTCATTCCATTCCTGACCCGGTCGGAGACTGGAAGCAGGCTGTGGATTTTAATTTTTCATAGTAATGAGTGGCGCCCAACAGAGTTTATTTAAGGGTATGAGCGATTACATAGTGACGCCGCATTACGTGGGGCTCGATTTATGGCAATTCACCAAAATACAATATTGAAAATGCACATGATAGGTAAGGTGATTAAGATAATTAGTGATATTAAGAGTGAACTTTGTGGGAATGTCAGAGATTGTACTAAGAACACGTACTATTCAGCGTGAGGTTAAAATGGGATCTGGAGATAAACTAGTGCTTGTACGTAATGAGGGGGAGATGACGGAAAGGTCAAGTAGTGAAGAGAATGTGGTTTCATGACTGGCTCCAATTATTGATGAATAAAATGGAGGAAATGAGTAAGAATACTAATACTAAAATTGAAGAAATGAGTAAAAGTAATAACACTAGAATTGAGGAAATGAATAATAGTATTAACATTAGAATCGAGGAAATGGATAAGAAGATTAACTGTAGGATTGACGAAATAGATCACAGTATTAAGAAAGTGGAAAATAAGGTAGATGAATTGAATGATAAACTAGGGAAGTTGGAGGAGAAATTAGATTCAGAGTGTGAGAAGATAAGAGTGGAAATGGAAGTAAATAAAACTATATTACAGACACAGATAGATGAGATTCAGAAAGAAAATGGTGATAACAGTCATAAGATTGAGATGTTGGAAAGAAGAATAGGTACAAAATGTGAAGCGATAGAAGGTACTGTACCCGAAATACCTACCGTCAGCTTGTTGATATCCCTCGATGGTAGCTGGATTGCAGAACCTGAAAACCCCGACTAAAAACCCCCAGATTCCACTCAACAAGAGACGGGGATAATGGGGCACAAGGATCACCTAACTGAGGGAACGTCTAGAGAAACCATAGCAACAAAAGAAAAATCTAGCTCGATAGAACACAAGAACGAGAAAAAACATAATCTCCAAAGCGTGGAATTATACTGAAATGCCTGCAATGGTTTCCTTAACGTGACCTCCTATCGCAGCTATAAAGTATCACTCTAAAAGAATTAAAATAGAATTCTCCAAAATTTATTCACAATGGCATTATAGCAGAAATTGCTATAACAATATCACAAGAAATGAAAAGCAATTGCAGCTTCAACCGGAAGCTCAAATCACAGTGACCTGAATACAACTTCTAGTCATTACTAGACACACTGTAATCTCCATTTAAAAAAATTGAACACTCTTTACGATAATACCCTACTATGGCACAAGCAATGCCTCAAAAGCCTTATTGAAAATTAATTCCGCATTTGGGTAGGTCATTACTAATCCTACAGCTAGCAATATCATTTATGTACAAAATCTACATTGAAATATATATATATATATATATATATATATATATATATATATATATATATATATATTGAATGGCACACTCCAAGTGTGTTTTTCTTTTTATTTCGCAAGCCTCAGTTTAACATTCTTCCATTAGAATAAGATCATTAGTTTCCTTTAACTGATTCGAAAATGTTTAAATTGGTCCTTTCCAACCAGGTGACAAAGCTTAATAGAGGTAATCTATCACTTTAATAATTATTGCACTCACCAAAATAACTGATCAGGATAACTGTAAAACCCTCGTCAGCATGGTGATTAAATCCAGAATATTAAGGTTGACATCATTTAATACATGTTTTAATGTTTTACTTTGTAGTTTGCATGCTTCTAAGCAACAACAAAATGCTTGTAGTAAAACGCTGAATTAGACTTGAAAATAAGTCAACTTATATTTGACTACTCAATCACAATTATCATGGGTTAGTTTCCATGAAATATCTTAATGTTTATTTCATTCTCTTACTGCCTTCACGCGGCTCTACTATTATACATATGTACTCCCCTGAGTACTCTTCAAAATTAATTTATTATAATCATACATATTTTAACGTAACTGGATCACCCTCATTGCTTAATGACGACTTTCATTCTCAGCCGATAATTGTTGTTACTACATCGTTGTTTAAATTTATACATAGTTTACATTAGTTTTCAATGATGTTGGTTGGATTTTCTCAATAACAAAATATCCTTTTAGAATTAATACCTATGCTATGAGAGATTGCAATAGCATCGACTTTCCTTAATCAGAATGTATTAAATTTATACATTTATTAAATTTGGGATATACGCTGGTTAAAAAAATGAATGATGTTTCAGAGATATATTATAGTCAAATGACGACAGTTAAAAACAATGATAAATTCCACCGACCATGGATCTCAACTGTGCCTTCACGCGAGAGGCTAACGTGAATAAAAAAACAAGTTAATTACAAATAAAGAGAAAGTTTATCAAGCCAACATTCGGTACATCCCTGCACGGATGAATTCGAGAAACAAAGTAATGTCTCTACACCACCGGACATGGTAATCATAACAATTAGCACAATTGTCTGGTTAGAAAACATTACCAGCCTCTGTCCTTCAACAACACAAAGAATGGTTCCTAACAAAAGCGAGAAATCGAACTCCTCTATATAAATATAAAATAAAACTTCAAAAAACTCATAACTTGCTATCAAAATCAGTCATCTATTCATAAACCAATCACTCGGATGTATAATGTTCGAAGATGCAGTAGGAAAATGTAGCCCAACAAAAACACAATCTAACGATGCGAAGAATGTCACAAATTGACATAATAAAGAGCTCACCACGTTGATAAACTACACTGAATCACAAAATGCCTATCGATGTCCTCTTCACTACCCTAAGAAAGCTTCATGAAATACTATTGAATTTAAGATGAAATCTACTTAAACATACTTAAATACAAGTTGAAAATGGGTTGCACTTCTTATGAAAGTCTAAAACCTGTCGATTGTGAAATCAGTCATGATTAAAACGTCATGCCTAAATTCCACAGTCCGACATACTACTCAAAAATTAATATGCAAAAAATAATGGCGTAAATTAACATTGAAATATCTACACTTAGCTACGAGAGACGAAGTTGTGTAAGCTGTACCCTGTTGATAGATGAATTTCCAAGAGCGAGCATTGATACGGCCTGCATATCACACCTTATCCATATGTAGCTGTAACTAGCACACCCCAGGTCGTCGGGAATCGAACCAGGAAACACCTTCTCCAATCCGCACGTTCTTCTTGGTTCAGAAGGCTATTACCCATCCTGGGTAAATAGTCAGGGATCGCTACTTCACGTCTCCAACATCTTCCAGAGCACAGTTCGTTTCTCAGTAGTATCGCGTTATTCATATCGGGCCGAAATATTAATGAACGAAAGACGAATGACTGCCCATGCGAATAGCATTCAGGATTACGAATGAGGTAGACACAAGTGGTCACACAATCAGAATCAGTCATCACTGGGGCCATGGCGATAGTTCATTGAAATGTTCGATAAAATGCCGGTCTAGTAGCGTTCATGCTGCTGCGTTTTTAGCCTGCCATTATAGACGAAAAGTACAGCACTAAAATTATTCCTCTTGACATCTTGATTAAGAATATGTCTGTTCGCAATGAGGAATAGTGTTTAGAGTTCAAACACATTGCTGCGCACTCGATGACAATGCAATGGAAACAGAGACTGCTTTTCAAAACGAAAGTTCACTGTGGTGACAGGCAGCTTGCTGTATTGAAATTACAGTTTCTAATACTGCTTACCCTTGTAGCGGTATAGATTGTATCTCGTGAAAGCGAACAGAGTCCTTTGACACTGGCTCTGTATGCCCTTTAACGTGTGATATAAACCTCGCGTCACATTGCAATAACGAAACGCGTCCTCAAGCTTCACAAAGAGATATGTTCTCAAGCGCTCCGTAAAGTTATCTGCTCACAGCTGTCTGTGTGTCCATCCACCTAGCTTCACGCTACCCCCACTCAGACGTGACAGTAATCGAACTGATCTCTCATTGGTGGACGTAAATCATAATTTATAATGTCTCCGACAGATACTAAACATGTATAGATAACAAAATACACATTATGCTCTGTTCCAGGGTCTCGTATAATGTTGCAAACCTTGCATGTTATTCTCTTTTCTTCTTATTGCTGATAAAAATGTAATCCTGGTGACCGATTAATAAACTGGGTCAATGGTCGCCATGTTGTAATCATATCCGCTTGACTTCGTGCGAGCACGTCGGTACTCGGAAAATACCGTAATCGAGCAGCTAACTCCTGCTTCGGTTTGCAACTTGTGGATCGCGCCGATCTTCAACATATACTTCAAACTGCACTATACATCATAACAATATGAGTATAATGGTACAGTACGTTAAAGGAGAGGATGGATAGGGTGGATAGCACGGTAGAGAAGAATACTAAGGAATGTTTTAGTAGAATAGAGGGAATCGAAGGAAGATTTAATCAAGTAACAGAAATGAAGAAGAAACAAGATACGGTATTACAGAAAATGGACGAAAATAAGAAAGAAATAAACGAAGAATTTGGGAGGATAGAGAAGAAAATGGAAGTAATAGTACAAAAGAAAGTTTTGAATAGCCAGAGTATACTCCGGAAGGAAATTAGGGAGAATAGAGGCGTATATGCGAACATGGATATGAATAGATTAGGCATACTAGGTAGAGAAGTTGAGTTACCTAAGTTTACAGGAAAACAGAATAATCCTATGGAATTTATGAAACTGGTGGAAAAGAAATTCAAGCGTCAATTTGAAGAGGAAATTATTGATTGGAATAGTGTACTAGAAATGTTATCAGTAGCTTTTGTAGGTGAATCTAGATATGGTTTCAAGTGTATAAAAGTAGTATGACAAGTTTAGAGTATTTTAAAGAGAAGTTCACAGCTAAGTTTTGGAATGAAACTATACAAGGAAGAGAGAGGGAAACGATTATTTTTTGGAAATACAGGGCACAGACGGGGATCTCATTAACAGAATATTTCCTATCACATGTATTGATATGGCAGAATTTAGATGGGTTAGGGTCACATACCGATATTATTAGGCTGATGTTACGTCACTTCCCAGATAGAATTAAGGAAGCGGCGTATGTACCACAAGTTTGTACTAACAAGGTTTAGAGACTCTATTAGAGAATTTTGATGGTCTAAATCAAAATAGTGATATTACTGGTAATGAAATTAGGACATTCGGAAGAGGTAATCAGAATTATTATGAAACAGGGCATGGTCAACAGACTAATAGGAATCAGCAATATAATAGAAGCCAAAGAAACTATGATAATAGACAAGGAAATGATTCAAGAGATGGGGGGCGTGGTAATAATCTACACAATAATCATACAATTAGAAGACAAGATAACCAACAATATGTTAATGAGAGGGAAGACTGGAGAAGAAATGAGAGATAGGGTAGACAACCTCAACAGCTACAATCGGATAATGGAAATGTTTTAAACTCCCAACGGGCCACTCAGCAGGGTCAATGAGTCAGTCCGATAATAATTTAGTTCACAATTGTATAGTTAGATCAGGTAATAATATTCTTGATTTAGACATAAGAGATGAACTGATGAATGACCTAAAACTAAGCAATCTTGACGAAGTGGATAGTGAGGTGGTAATACCTATTATTGAAGTGGATGTATGGGGTAGGAAGGTAAATGCTTTGGTAGATTCGGGTAGCGAGATGTCGTGCATAAGTGTGAGGTTTTACGAAATGATAAAGGAAGAAGATAGATATATTGAAGAAATACCTATACGTAGTACTTTTATTGTAACTGCTGTGGGTAGCAAATCCCACAAGGTATGTAGGCAGGTGGCTGTTCCTATTATTATAAAAGAGGAATATGTATTTCAGCCGTGTTTAATTGTACCTAACTTGGTATATGCAATTATATTGGGAATGGATTGGCTGACTAGTCACAAGGTTAAGATGGATTTTCATTTGGGCAATGTTTGTTTTTCTTGGGGTCAAGAGAATAAGGAAGTAATTTTAGAATATAGTATCGCAGATAAAGATCGGCCAACTACTTTATGTTGCATTCAGAGAAAAGGGGAAGATGAGGTATTATATGATGACAATTTTGGTTATACATCATATGTTTTATGTGGTCTTATGTCGAAAGAAACGGATTATTGGGCAGAGGTAAATCAAATTGTAGTTAAATGTGGGTTAAATGATGAAAGAGGTGAGAAATTGATATCATTATTGATTGAATATAAAGAGGTGTTTAATGACAAGCCTGGTAGAACGCATCTATATGAGCACAAGTTTATACTTCATGATGAATCTACATTTGTAGGACCCCGATATCCTATAGCGCATAAATATGCTAAAGCAGTAGAAGATCAAATTAATATTGTGTTGGATTATGGGATTATCGAACCTTCTTGTAGTAAATACTTAAATCCTTTGGTAGTGATTCCAAAAAAAGATAATTCGGTAAGATTATGTATCGATGCACGATTATTAAATCTTAGAATTCAATCAGATCAACAACGTACTGAAACGGTAGAGGAGCTGATACAGCGTTTTGAGGAGAGGAAGTGGTTTTCGATTGTTGATTTATCGGCATCATTTTGGCAAATTCCGCTTAGGATTGAGGATAGACATTTGACCGCTTTTGCTTACAAGAATAGACTATTACAGTTTTCTAGGGTCCCGTTTGTTATTAAAACTTCATCAGCAGCATTGATTGGGGCAATGAGCATTGTTATGGGAAGAGACACAGGGGATTTTGTCACTAGTTATATTGATGATTTAGTGGTGGCATACTGTACGTTTGAAGAACATATTGTTCACTTGAGGGTTGTCTTTGATAAGTTAAGGGGAGGGGGGTTTCACATTAAAAATGAGTAAATCGACATTTTGTACACAACAAATTACGTTTTTGGGACATACGGTATCTATGCATGGAGTTCGACCTGAACAGTCTAGGTTAACCAACATCTGTAATACTCCTAGACCTCATAACGTAAAACAATTAAGGTCATTTTTGGGAATTTGTAATTATTTTCGACGTTTTGTCCAACGTTATTCAGCGTTGACTGAATCTTTTAGGGATCTTCTGAAAATCAAGTCTAAAAGGAGGAGGGCTACGGAACATGATGAGGCATTTGAGAAGGAGAAACAAGGTTTTAATGAAGCGGTCAAGCTTCAGTATCCTAGGTTTGAACGTAAATTTATTCTGTTTACGGATGCATCTGAAATTGGTTTGGCTGGATGTCTGTGTCAAGAAGATGAAAATGGTGATTTAGGTATTGTAACGTTAGCTAGTCGTGGACTTAGCGTAGTAGAAAAACGATATACTATCACTGAAATAGAGTTCCTTGCAATTATTTATTAATTCAGTAAATTCCGGATGTATGTAGAAATACGTACGGATCACCAAGCCCTCACTTTTGTGAAATCATGTGAGCTTACAAGTAATCGTTTGACGAGATGGATCTTAGCTTTAAGTGAATATGAATATACTATATGTCATGTGGAAAAAACAACCCCTGGCACTATACAGCCCTTGACGGGCTAAGGCCGACCAAGCGACCGCTGCCCAGCCATTCGGCCTGCAGATATTGGGGTGACGCGTGATCAACGCGTCGGGTCCCCTCGGCCGTTAATCTTGGTATTCGTGATCGGGGCGCTGTCTCACTGTAGGACAGCTACTCAATTGTCCTCATGAGGCTGAGTGCACCCCGTTCCAACCCTCACGTCAGTTTTAAAAACCCTGACTGAGCCGGGGATCGAACCCGGGGCCTCCGGGTGAGAGGCAGGCGTGCTACCCCAACACCACGAGGCCGGCCTATGGCATGTGAAAGGTAATGAAAATGTATTAGCTGATTATTTGAGCCGGTCTACTGTTGCGAATGATAACGGTAATCCTATTGTTTTGAAAGATGGTATTCTGATATGTAATGGTACTGTCGAAGTCTACACTGATGAACGTTCAAGGTTACGGCGTTTATTGGAAGAGCAGGAAAGTGATAGTGAATAATCGGGGGTTATTATCCAATTACGGAAGATGGAAGTAGATGATACTGTGATTGTTGGAAAATTTACATATAAACTTATAAGTGGATTTGTAGCCAGAAAGTGCCGAGCAGGCGAATGGAGGATATGTGTGCCCAAGTCATTACAAGTAGATATGATATGGTTTTATCATAAAGAGTTGGGTCATTTTGGAGCCAGTAAGGTTTTATATGCTATTCAGTCATATTTCATTTGGAGACAAATGGGTAGGATAATTAGGAAAACCTTATCTACATGTGATTTTTGTCAGCGTAGTAAACATCCTAATAGATTGTTAAAAGGACCTACACAAACTATTCTCGTAAATAAGCCAAGGGAACTTGTCTGTGTGGATCTATTTGGTCCTTTAGTGAAAACCCGATACAGGTATCAATTTATACTTGTGTTTATGGATGCTTTCAGCAAATATGTCAAGCTGTACCCTTTGAGCGAGGCAACGGGGAAGGGTTGTGTCCATAAAATTATAGAAAAATATATTCCTGAATTCGGTATCCCAATTAGTATACTTTCCGACCACGGTAGTCAATTTACAGCTAAAATTTGGACTACAAAACTGATAGCATTGGGCATTAAACCTATTTATTCATCTATTAGGTATCCACAGGGAAATCTAGTGGAGAGAGTGATGAAGGAGATAGGGAGAATTTTTAGAGCTTACGTTCATGACAAGCATAATTTATGGTATGCAAGATAAGCTGATGCTGAAAGATGGTTGAATACAACTGTTCACGAGTCCACGGGATTTTCACCGTATGAGATTTGTTACGGCAGAAATCCTTCAGATGAAATAGCTAATATGCTGGGATTAGATGAGGAAGAGGGTATATCTCACGAATTAGTACTCCAGTTGGCTAGGACGAATTTAGAGAAGGCAGGAGCTAGGAGGATTCATCGACAAAAGAAAGATATTCCTGATGAATTCAGCGTAGGTGATAAAGTTTTGCTCAAGATTCCATTTCCGTCTTACGCTGAAGATAAACAGATATCTAAATTTTTCTTGCTCTATTATGGTCCGTTCTCAATTGAGAGACGTGTTGGTAAATGTGCATATTCTTTAACGAAATCAGATGGCACTATATTGGGTACATATAATATTTTAATTTGAGGAAATATAGATCGTAGCACCGCTGCATTACATGTTCTGTAATGGTACTTTGCCGAGCATACTTTGTCATAGATAAACCGTTATATAATGAATACATTATGCTGATAGACTGAGAAGATATAATTTGGGCGTATTGAATCTTGTGCCTGAAATTAGTAATGGATATCAAGGATAAGGCTACGTATATAAATGGGTGGAACAGGATATATGGATGCAATACTTTGGTTTATATTGAAGACTTTGTCAACAGCTATACATACCGCTTCTTGGAGATGTATCATAATAGATATTGTATATTCTATGATAATCAGGAAAAGGCTTCGATCGCAGTTGTTGGAGTCTTGGATTTTCTTCGTATAATTTGAATGTGTGTTTTGACTATGCCATATTCTTCCAAGGAGTAATGAGACATTCTTGGGTGTTACGAGACTAGGTGTTATGGCTATGAAGAAAGGTGACTTCAGAAGAGGACGCTTAAGAGAAGATTTGGATGGTGGAGTCCAAGGATATTATTGGGAATGACTAATATGAAGAAAGTGATATAGTGATTATGTTTAGTTTGTGTATATATGCTGTTATGTTTTGGATGAGGAGTGTCCTAGTATTAGTTTCTGTATTGTATTTTTTCTTATTTATATTTCGTTCAAACATATGGGGGCGTTCTGTGACAGATCATAGATATGTACAGACACTCCTCATTACTGTTTATTGTTATATATATAGTTATAGTTCATGTTTATTCAATCGGAAAGTGCCCAGATGTATAGCGTAGAAGTAGTACCTAGGCTGTTGCCTAATGGCCTTGTGTCATATGTTGCGAAACTGACTAGAAGCGACACGGCAGAATGTCGAACTTATGACTGGTATGAATCTTATATGGATTTAGGTGGCGGTGAGATGAGATATAGATACTCTGGTTAGTTGGTTAGTTGATTGTTTGGCATCGAATTGATGCATTCTGATATAAAATACAACTAGCTGCTACAAGTATTTGTGAATAGAATCGTATACTAGAAAGGATTCACATTCTGTGATATTACGGAGAAGTTTCCGTAAATTGGATTCTTATAAAAGGGACCAGCGAAAGCGTATTGGATGAAAATAAAGAACACCTATAGGAATAGTATGCCCCAAAGACCAAGTAAGACAAGGTTAGCTATAATAGAAAAGTAATGTACGGCGATTTCCGATCAGTAAACATAGTCCAATTCATGAAGTATTATAAAGTTATGTTGCAATTAGAGTGTGATGAGTTTATTTTAATAATACCCTTTGAGACATCTGATTATAAGAAAGGGGGGGGGCGAGAGCGAATTGCCATAAGCAAGCTCATTGTCCTGCTGCCCGGGAATACAGTATTGTGTGTTTTACCTTTTTCTCATTATAGTAATGAGTGGCGCCCAACAGAGTTTATTTAAGGGTCTGAGCAATTACACTGTCGACCCTTCCTTCCATAACTAAGTTTGTTATTCCCGGGAACTCGCCAGAGAAAGAAGTCCTAGGTTTAATTCCCAGCTCAGCCAAGAAATTTAACTCTGGTCTGAGGGTTGGAGCGGGGTACACTCAGCTTCCTGAGGTTAAACTGAGAAGAGATGTGTTAGATTTCCACTCAGCTGTCCTAGAGGTGGTTTTCCACTTCGTTACGCTCTACTTCTTCTCCGGGCAACTACCGAGATGATACCTAAGTTAGTGCCAAGGCCACCTCCTTTGAAATCCTAACCTCAATTTCATAAAAACACTCTACTATAATCATCAGAATGATACAACTTATCACTGGACAGAATCCACAAACACCCAAGCACACGGGGCTACATGACCACGATATCACAAAGGCCCAAATGAATCAACAACAAAAACTCACACCATACATATACTAGAAAAGTAAATGGACAAATGATTAAATAAGGTAAATAAAAGACATGGAAATAATGTCCTCAACCCTCAAAGATTAAACATTGAGAGATTTGGAAGGAGGTAGAGCCATGAAAGGAGATCCACCCCATATTTGCTGGAAAAGAGGGAAAATCCCCAGACGCAGGTCAGGAATATCTGGGGTCACCAACTCTCTAACTCACCAGCCATGAGCACTTGAGCGTGTAGCGCTCCCCAAGGTGCAGCATACGAGGTGGGGTTACATACACTCTGGCTCCTTTACGGCCTCTTACTGTAGACTTGAGATAAATATTCTCTCGCAGAATGAGGGCATCGGAAATAATACCAATTAAGGTGGCAAAATGAAAGACACACTAGGCCTCTGATACCCTACTATGATCGGTGTCGGAAGAGAACAAGAGTTGACCAAGAAAGATCGATATGAGCACAACACAAGTAAGTGGATGCAATGCCCAACTCATGTGAGGTCCCATGGTCACAAACCCACGTCCCACTAGTGTGAGACCCTGGAGGCTAATAATAATAATAATTATAATGGCGTGTGGCCTCCGGAGAAATCTGGTTCAAGTTGATACTCGTGGGTATTAAAGGAGCAATTTTTTGTCATGTTATTAAAATTAAATTATTTCAACAATCTAATCCTTCTGAGAGTCGTGATGATGATGATGATGATGATATGAATGTTGAAAACGTCATACCACTATCCCAACCAGGGGCATTAACCTCATGAAAGTAACATCCGACGATTCAGTGGAGAATCCACTTGGCCACGAATCTGTTCTTTTAATTCGATGAATCACTAACAAGGAGCAATGAAGTAAAGGTTATCTGTTAGTTATTAGTTAGTTATTGCTGTTTTAAGGGGAGGAACTACGAGGTCATCTGCCCCTCTTGGCACAGATTAAAGTATACAAATTTAGAATTGAATAAAAAATGTAGAGGTGGACATCTAGAGTTTATCTGTAATAAGGTAGCATAATGGCAGCCTCTGGAATTCTGTATGTTGTGTTATAGGCCCGAAGCTTCGTTTGATCCTCAAAAAAGCACCATCCTTAATTACTGTATATGAATATACGAAAACCTCCCAAAAACAGCAATACTAATGAGGCGTACTCAGCCAGAAGATTAATAGGGTTGGATGTTCAGTTCATATCCTCTCCACTGTACAGTTATGTTATTATTTTATATTATTATTATTATTATTATTATTATTATTATTATTATTAAAATTATATTATATATTAAAATAATTGAGAAGAAATTCCACCTTTTACTAAAACTGAAATATCTTGACACGTAATTGTGCTGCGATGACGTTTGTTAGCTTGAGACACGACGCACATTACGCACTATCCATTGGGCCCCAACGTATTTGATGCTGTCATCTGTATATTTAAATAATTGCGAATATTAATTTCACCAAGGTCATTCTTCCGTGCAAGCAGAATAATGAAAGTAGGCGAAGTTCCACTTTCGATCGCCAGGTGGTACCCAACGCACCAGTGATGGAAGTTCGTAGGAATGGTTGACTATATCCTGATTCCAGCCAACTACAGGACTCATAAACCTAAGGATGTAATAATCTTTATAGCAGCACAGCTATTACAGACAGATTTCGTTCGTAATTATCAAAGCCAAATGCTCGACGACATTAGGTACCGTACCTGAAGTGTAAACATGCTATCCAGTCACGTTACATAGATACCACTTTATCGTGTAGACTAATGGTAGTCTAGGGAAGAGCATGCTTATTATTATTATTGGACTGCTTGATAAGAAAGCATGAGATCAGCACTGTCACTACTTTAAGCCAGAAAAACTGTCATTAGGCTCCACAATCTCTTGTCAATGCTAAATTCTGTATATAAGCTTGTGTGGTTCTTTCTTTAGTTCATAGGCTACCTTATATTTAAACGTCCCCATAACAGATAAGTGATACAAGACTGTAATTTCATCTGCAAGGGTATTTCCCTGTGTGAAAGCAATTAAATCTACTTAGAAGGATGAACTACGTGATACCTTCTCTCAGATTTTATTGTTACCATCCTGTACGTAACACCCCTAAATTTATTTTAAAAAATTTGAATATCAAAATAAGTATTGCTTAAATTATTTCTAAGCCATTGATATAAGAAACAAATGATAAATTAAATAAATAATAATGTTACTTCCTTAAAAAGAAAACCAAGGGAGCTTGGGCCACTGAGGTGGACAAAGATTTGCAAGAAGTGGGAATTACAAGCAACGATATCTGGGAACGTGCCCCCTTTAAGCAAAAACTAACAGCACATCGATGTTTCCAAGAAAAGCCTAAGCTTCCAACAGGCAAGAAGTGGACTGAAGAAAGGAAACAACAGCATCGAGAACTAATACGAAAGTACTGGGAGGATGTTCAAGTTCAAGCTCGATGCAGCAAGCAGCAGTTGAAATGACATGGTCCTTTGATGGCCGAATCGAAAGGAGAAGATGAAGTTATTTGTTTTAACCTACGTCACTTTTTAACTACTGAGGCTATTAGAGACGACGGAGTGCCGGAATTTTGCCCCAAAGGGGATCTTTAACGTGACTGACATGGCTTCCTCGCATTTGCACACCCTCAAATGCCAGCTGACTGCGCCATGATTCAGTCTTGCAACGTTGGGCACAGCAAGTGAGAACGATACCGCTGAGCCACGCAGGCAGCTAAATAATAAATTAAACTAGAAATGTGTGACCTAGTTGATAATTTGTGTTGTGTAGCATGAAGTATTCTTCTTGTTGGCAGATGTCCGGTGAGGGCGCCGACTTGGTGACGTCAACGCTGATCAACCCTTCTGACCTCGACCTGCAGATATCGTGTACAGACAAACAAGATGGCGTCTATCGACATGAGGATTCGTGCAGGGTCTATTACAGGTAACTATTGAAACAGCCCAGTAGGCCAGGCAACTGCACACTTCCCTCCTCTCTGCATGTCTGCGCTCAACCTCATCGGAGGAATTAACAAGTCTGGAAGATACATTCGTTCGATCTCACATGACAAGCAGTACCGAATTAAGTCGGTTTTACCTCGCACGCGAGCAACAGACAACATCCAAGTAAATTATTATTTTATTAAAGAAAGCTTTCCAGTAGGTCAACACAAATTGTGTCCAATTACAGTAGGCATAGAAACAAGTATTTACATGCCCTAACCTGAAAGAAATGAGATATTATTACAAAATAACACGCTTTTATGTACGTACAAAATGGGGGTACTTAAGCCCGCATAACAGTAAAGCCAAGTGGGTGGTCTATACTCATGGGAGAGTTCCCGCATGGGTCCGCTAGTTTTTCTATATTTTTATTTGCGAATAGACCACTGAGGATCACGCTACAATTTCATTCGTTCTTCGTCTTATGCTTCCTTCATATGGACGCTGTGCTGCTGCAACTGTTCATCCGTCCAGGTTCTTCCAGTCTTCACAGTTCTTGCGTCTTGCAGTCCTTCCAAATTTTAAATGATGGTCCGAAATGTATCCCTATCTAAACATCTGAACTTCCTGAATGTTGGACCTTTCTAGATCTGTACGAACTTCCTTAATCCATGCCGCTAGTTATTCTTATTTATTTCGCGCATGTGCTTACACATTCTCAGCATATTTGCTGGAAAGAAAACATTTACAGTCCCGGATATAGGCCTTCATCATACGGAGCAAATTGTTGAATCTCTTGGTGACTGCATTCTGTAGTAGCATTACACTTTTCCCTCACTCCTTCAGGCTTGATTACTCAAGAACAGCCTTACTATCTGACACGTCGTAAGTGTGACAGTCTTCTGCATAATCTTAAAAAGGCCTGGATCTAATATCAACTCTGTGAGACATTCCTTTAAGTTGTTCGGAATCGAGCCAGTGCAGGAGGTGATTATAGGAACTGCCCTGACTTGTGCTATGTGCCATTGCTTCCTGATCAGTTCTGAAAGTCAAAAAACGTTTTGCATATTGCAAGCGTATGTATTTGTGGACCAAATATAACACACGTGCTTTATCCAATAACTGTTTTATTTATTTATGTAGCGTATGACATTACACATGAAACACAATAATAATACTAATAATAACATTCCAGATGACTGGACGAAGGGTGTAATTGTACCTCTTTTCAAGAAAGGCAGCAGACGGAAATGCACCAACTATCGTGGCATCACTCTACTATCCCGTCCCTAAAAATCCTTGAAACAATCATATAGGGTAGAATAAGAGAATCTGTAGAACAACTATTGGAAGAGGAACAATATGGCTTTAGACCTGGAAGATCAACGACAGACCTTATCTTTGCTGTCAGGATGTTAATGGAAAAACATTGGGAAAAAGAGAAGCCGTTATATTTACTGTTCCTCGATATTCAAAGAGCCTATGATAGCATTCCAAGGGAACATATCTGGGAATGTCTGAAAAAACTTAAAGTTCGTGACAGTTTAATTGTAAAAGTTATGATGCTTTATGAGAAGACAAGAAGCTGTGTACAAGTTGGCTGTGGGATGTCAGACTGGTTTGAGACAAGAAAAGAAGTACAGCAAGGTAGTGAGCTGCCACCTCTTTTATTTATCACCGTGATGGATGCCAATAATAAAGATGCTAAAAGGGAAGAGACAAGAAGAGTTACATGGTTTGTGCTTTTGCAGATGATGTTGTGATCTGGGGTGACACGGAAATGGATGTAGAGGAAATACTTCGAAGGTGGAACCAGGAGTTTGAAAGATATGGCTTAAACATCAATAAAACTAAAGCAGTGGTGTTGAAAGTACAGAAGAATGACAACAAGCCAGAAATCATGCTAAATGGCACAAAGCTTGACAGTGTCTCAGAGTTTCAATAGTTTGGTAGTATAGTATCCAGGGCCGGTCTTAGGGGTGTGCGACATGTGCGGTCGCACAGGGCGCCAACGGTTTGGGGCCGCCGAAAGCGTCCCCCAAAGATAGGCACATTTCGATTTATTTCCTATTGAACAAATGGCAAGATATGTAAATGCGAGTTCGTCAAACAAATAATGGAATCTTTTTTTTTTTTTTAGTTCAACCGGTGTTATCTCACGACTGAAAACCCTACCCGCACCTTAGACCGTGACGGACCGAAGTTAAACTCGGTGAAATAGTGATTAGCAAACACTATATCTTTCTCTCCCTTGCCTTGCCTTTTCACCATCGCGGAAACGCAACCCGGCTCGACTCCCGGGCCCGGGACCAACCAAATCGCCCTTCGGCAGTGCATGGGCATTTCCGTGATATTTCGGTTCGGTTAGCTGCTGTAGCAGAGCTGTAGCAAGGCGAAGGAGAGAGAAAGAAAGCGAGGAAGACAGGGAGAAAGAGGAGCGAGGTTAAAGAAAGGGGTGCGGGTGTGGCACGAGCTGGAGACAGAGGCAAAGAAAAAGAAACCATAACAAACGGCACGTGTTGGGCGATGTCAGCGTCGACCTGCTCGTAGATGGCAGGACGTATTAGCACAATACACAGGAGTGCTATGGCCCTTGCTAATTGTCGTTCATTCGAGTGCGTGGTGCGGATGGTGTAAAGTCGGGACGAAGAACGAGAAACCCTACAACAATGACCTCCTCCGGTAAAGCTAGTGGAGCTGCAAACAAAAAACGAAGGTTACATCATGCAGAAGAAGACAAGAAGGCAGCAAAAGCTTTAAAAATATTCGTCCGACCTTCAACATCAATAGACGGGAGATATTCTCAAACAAATCCTACTGATCAGTCCAATAATGTACCAGTCGAAGTTGCAGAAGAAGATGAAGGTATATATTTTAATCTCAACAAGAACATTTTCTTACTCTCATAAAAGCGTGTTACGCTGTATATTTTTCTTAAAGCAAATTATACATTGGTCGTAGTCTAAGTCATAGTCGTAAGGTCTCAAAGATTGTTTTAAGCACTGCTTGTGCGGATAACGCTAAGTAAACGCAGACCGCTATGTTATTTACCTTCTAAAGTGTGCTATTTTAGATTTATTCGGTAATTCTTGTTTGAGCAATCATAAAAACAAAGTAAAATTACGTTTTTAGACCGGTTCTTAAAATAGGAAACACGTCCCTTATTACCACTAAAACCTCCAATGTAGAATGGGCTTAATAAACCGTGTAGGCAGAAATGCGTTTTGACTTGGTGCCGGCCTGATTATTGATCTCTTTGCAGGTGCGGTGACGGGTGCGAGCACCTTCATATGAATTGGCACTGACTGTGGCACTGCTGGTGGTGGGGACGGTATTGGATCTTGTGACAGGGGTGAATGCGGGAGGGATTCGAGGAAACCTTTCTACTCTGGTGATTTTGCTGGTGATGGACATACAGTCGAAAGTGGTGAACGTGGTAGTTGCGGTGCTGATTTAACTTGCGACGGTGAAGTCGGTGAAGGTTCTGGTGTCGGTACTGGTGCTGGGAAAGGATTAGGCATTGCGCCCTTCATTAGTGATAGCAGGCAACTTCAAGACCCTGCCTATTAGCCTCCGGTCCGAAGCACGGAATGTACTGATAAAATTATCGTTCAAGGGCCAGTTAAAATAAAAGATCGGAACTTTAAAAAAGATGCTGGAGGTGGCCGTCATTTTACTATGTTTCATTGTTATCGCGAGTTGCCGAATGGCGAAAAAGTACTAAGACGTTGGCTCCAATATTCTGACTCGTTAAAAAAAATATTTTGCTTTTGTTGTGAGCTCTTTGACAGAAAGTCCACATCTGCTCTCGTCTCTTCGGGATTCTGTGACTGGTCACATCTTTCTCAAGCCTTAGAGTCTCATGAAAGATCCCCTTCTCATTTTAAATGTTCTCAATTATAGGCCGAAACAGAGTTGCGTTTATCCTCGAGAAAGGGCGTTGATGATGCTAATCAACGAATTATATGTGCTGAGGTAGAACATTGGAGGTCCGTACTCGTACGATTGTTACCGATAACAATGTTTCTAAGTAAAAACAATTTGTCGTTCAGGGGTTCATCTGACAAATTTTTCGAGATAAGCAACGGTAATTTCCTTCAACTTGTTGAACTTTTGGGCAAATACGATCCGATTATGAAGGAGCACTTACGAAGGGTGATGGGTTCTGAAACAAGTGATCACTACTGCAGTAAAAGAATCCAGAGCGAGCTCATAAATTTGCTAGGTGGTGCGATTTTGTCGGATATTTTAGCTCAAGTGTCTAAAGCTAAATATTTCTCGGTTATTGTCGATTGCACACCAGACCTTTCTAAAAATGAACAAATGTCGATCACTTTACAGTTCGTTCAAAAATCTGACGATGGTGTAAATCCGAACACTTCGTTGGTTTCGTGGTGGCCGAAAATACTGATGGTGAGGCGCTTGCCGATCGGATCATTAATACTTTGACAAAAATTGGGTTAAAGCTACCTCAGAGGTCAAGGCTTTGACAACGGCGCGAATATGAAAGGTAAACATAAAGGAGTTCAAGCTCGCATTGTTAATCAGTTCCCGCGCGCAAATATGTTCCATGTGGTAGCGATTCCTTAAACCTAGTTTTATCTTGACTCAACCGAATGCTGTCCTTACTGCGTTACTCTATTTAGCATTATTCAACGCATATATGTTTTATTTTCGTCGTCTCCTGGCCGGTGGTCTATTTTGTTGCCTCACATTCGTAATTTGACTCTAAAAGATTTGAGCGACACTTACTGGGAGTATCGCATAGATGCAGTGAGGCCTTTTAGATACGATACGAATGGGGTAGTGGCAGCCTTAAAGGCCATTAAGGAGAATCCTGCTTTTGATTCGGGGCTACGCCATGAAGCTGAATACTTGGCGGAAAAAAATGTGATATTCGAATTTGTCGTTGCTGTTGTAGTATGGCACGACATTTTGTTTCAAGTAAACATAGTTAGCAAAGCCATGCAAGCAGAAGCAATTGATATACAAACGGTGCCTTCTCTCACGGAAGGTTGTATCGCGTACCTTGAACATTATTCCCAAGAAGGCTAATGAAAGCGCTATAACTTCGGCTAAGAAATCATTGCGTCTGTGTCTCTTGAGGTCGAAGAAGGTAGACAGAAAAGGAAGACTAGACCCCTAAATGGTTGATTGAGGAAGATGTCTCAGACCGAGTCATCGAGTCAGGCACTGAGAGTGACAGTTCTGAGTCGGAGCCGAAGCTGACAGAGGCTGAAGCTCAGACTAAGGTTGAGCGCAAACAAGTGAAGCTACAACGACGCTTCGAAAAAGGTTTCTTTGACAAACTCCTAACAGTAGCTTTAAGGTCTGTAAGGAAGAGATTCTTTTTCTTTAATTAGGATTCCGATACATGGGGATTTTTGTACGATCTAAAGGCACTGGCTGGATCTATTAAAAATAGTAGTCCACTCATGGATCGTTGCTTGAACTTGCAAAATCAACTTTCTAGTGAAAATAATGAGTCTGACATAAGTGGGATGGGTCTATGTTCTGAGCTGCAACATTTGAGCCCATGCCTACCACCAAACGCAAAAGAAAAACTCGTGCTGCGTTGCAGTTCATTTACAGCACGAATATGATTGACGTTTTTCCAAACGTCGATGTAGCTTTGCGAATTCCCGTAACCTTGCCGGTAGCTGTCGCTTCGGGTGAACGTTTCTTTTGAAAATTGAAGTTGATTAAAACCTACCTGCGTGCTACAATGGGCCAAGAGAGACTGTCGAAACTTGCTTTAATTTCAATAGAGAACGTTGTTGCGCGTTCACTCGATTTAGCCTAGTTAGTAAAACAGTTTGCTTCAGTCAAAGCACGGAAAGCTCCCTTCTCATAAGGTTTTGGGTTTTAGTGTGTTTTTTTCTGTGTGTCGTAGTCGTTTGAATTAGTAAAGCTTGATTCCTGTAAGTGTATTTTTCCAGTGATTTTGTTATGTTGACATTTTGCATCACAACTGAAAAAATAGTTATTGTAATATGTTACGCATCACCTATTAGATAATAAAGTCCAGTATTTTTGCATCATGCGAGCGTACAGCCGATATTTTGTATGTTACCTTGACTATCCCCTAACTAGAACGCAAGTAAAGCATGTTCAAGTAATATACACACATCAAAAAAAGTTTTGCATCACCTCGGTTCCCAGATCTCCGGCATATAGACGTTGACTGTGTATATTGTATCCAAGATACAGTCCCTTTGACTGTTCATAGATGTCACTAAAACTGCTCAAAGATGTAAACAACCATGCATGAGCAGGGCCTATTAGACGGAGGGGGTACGACAGCCGATCAGTTCCAGTCATTCCACCAGGACGAAGGTACGCTGCTCATGTTGTCTGTAGTTCTACCATGCCTAGAAGGTCAATACCGCAGTTCGATCGCGTCCGCATTGTTACTTTGTGTCAAGAAGGGCTCTCAACAAGGGAAGTTTCCAGGCGTCTCAGAGTGAACCAAAGCGATGTTGTTCGGACATGGAGGAGGTACAGAGATACAGGAACTGTCGATGACAGGCCTCGCTCAGGCCGCCCAAGGGCTACTACTGTAGTGGATGACCGCTACTTACGGATTGCCGCTCGGAGGAACCCTGACAGCAATGCCACCATGTTGAATAATGCGTTTCGTTCAGCCACAGGACGTCGTGTTTCAACTCAAACTGTGCGCAATAGGCTGCATGATGCGCAACTTCACTCCCGACGTCCATGGCGAGGTCCAGCTTTGCAACCCCGACACCATGCAGCGCGGTACAGATGGGCCCAACAACATGCTGAATGGACCCCACGGAATTGGCATCACGTTCTCTTCACCGATGAGTGTCGCATATGCCTTCAACCAGACAATCGTCGGAGACGTGTTTGGAGGCACCCTGGTCAGGCTGAACGTCTTAGACACACTGTCCAGCGAGTGCAGCAAGGTGGTGGTTCCCTGATGTTTTGGGGTGGCATTATGTGGGGCCGACGTACGCCACTGGTGGTCATGGAAGGCTCCGAAACGGCTTTACGATACCTGAATGACATCCTCCGACCCATAGTGCAACCATATCGGCAGAATATTGGAGAGGCATTTGTCTTCATGGACGACAATTCTCGACCTCATCGTGCACATCTTGTGAATGCGTTCCTTCAAGATAACGACATCGCTCGACTACAGTGGCCAGCATTTTCGCCAGACATGAACCCTATCGAACATGCCTGGGATATGTTGAAAAGGGCTGTTTATGGACGTCTTGACCCACCAACCACTCTGAGAGATTTACGCCGAATTGTCGTTGAGGAGTGGGACAATTTGGACCAACAGTGTCTTGATGAGCTTGTGGATAGTATGCCACGGCGAATACAGGCATGCATCAATGCAAGAGGACGTGCTACTGGGTATTAGAGGTAGTGGTGTGTACTGCAATCTGGACCACAAATGCTGAAAGTCTAGCTGTATGATGGTACAACATGCAATGTGTGGGTCTCATGAGCAATAAAACGAGCTGAAATGTTGTTTGTGTTGATCTCTATTCCCTTTGTATTTAACGGTTCCGGAACTCTTGGAACCGAGGTGATGCAAAACTTTTTTTGATGTGTGTAGTAAATGGGTAAATGTACTTTAGGTTCATTTTATTTAATTTCATCCGATAACTCGGTGCCTTGCCTTTGCCTGCATTTTCTACTTTATATTTTTCATGATTCCTCTTTATGATAACGCATAATTTTTGCCAGAGTTAGGCAACCCGCCTCGCACAGAGGGGCGCAAAATCGAATCTCTAACAGGGCGCTGAAACCACTAATAAGACCGGCCCTGATAGTATCCACAGATAACCTAGTCACGTGTGAAATGAACAATCGAATCAGCAATGCAATGCACTTTTACCACCAAGAAAGACAACTACTCTGGGGTAAACAAGTGTCACACAAAACCAAGGTGACATTGTACAAATCATACTACACACCAATCCTCACATACAGCCTGGAAACCACCACACTAACCTGGAAGGGCAACTCGAAACTCCAAGCAGCAGAAATGAAGTTCCTATGTACTGTACTATGATCCAGAAGACCAGGAAAGACAAAATCAGGAATGATAAAATCAGAGAAGAGGTGAGAATAGAAGATTCTATACTACAAAAGGCTAGAATGAAGTGGTTCGGCCACGTGAAGAGAATGAGTGCAAATAAAACTGCAAGAAGGAATTATGAAAGAGACCTAGGAGACCAGTTGGCAGACCTAGAAAACAATGGAGAGACCTGGTGAGGAAGGATGTACAGAAGAGAGGCCAGGATTGGGAGAGGATTGTGAACGAAGAATGGTTCATGGATCGACAGAGATGGAGGGGGCTTGAATTCCACGCCCGGGAAAATGGAGTTGGTCAACGATGATGATGATCATCATCATCATCATTAATAATAATAATAATAATAAGTGCATGTTGTTATTGTTGTTTGAGTCTTCAGTCCTTTGACTGGTTTGATGCAGCTCCTCCATGCCTCCCTGTCCTGAGCTAATCGTTTCATCTCTACATAGCTACCACACCCTACATCCAAGGCGATCTGTTTAACATACTCTAACCTTGGTCTACCCCTACAGTTCTTGTCCTTGACCCTTCCTTCCATAACTAAGCTTGCTATTGCTGGGTGTCTTAGTATGTGTCCTACCAACCTATCTCTTCACTTCATTAGCAGTCGCCAGAAACATCTCTCCTCTCCCAATCGTCTTAATACCTCTTCGTTTGTAGCCCTATCTACCCATCTGATATTCATCATTCTCCTGTAACACCACATTTAAAACTCTTCAATTCTCCTATTTTCTGCTACACCAATAGTCCAAAGTTTCACTTCCATATAGTGCCATGCTCCAGACAAAGGCCTTCAAAATGACTTCCTAATACCTAAATCTATATTCGATAATATCAACCTTATTACAACCTTATGTATGTCCAGTCTATTTCTCCAGTGCAGGCTCGATAGCACTGAAAATGTTGTTAGGGTTACCTAGGTACGCTCGTAGTTTGCAATCTTTGACAATGTGCCTGATGTTCTGGTTCAATGTGCCGCAATCGCAGCAGAAGATTGGTCACTTCCCCCATTTGTGCAGATTGTATTCACAAACTCCATGTCCGATAACAGTGAACGGCACAAACAAACAAACATGTTATCTTAGAGTTACCACATGAGCCAATGTGCAAAAACGAAATGTCGTCACACAGCAATGAAAATACAACATCGTGCAATATGCAAAACTACTTTTGACCAGTGTATTTTGTCAGCCTTTCAACATGTTTTGTTAGCATGTTGGCACTGTTTGGGATTGCCACATCTATGAAGGTGGTGTGCTTCATGCATTTGACAAGAAGAACCAGATCAGGTCTGTTGTGCACGGCTGACTGGTCTGTCAATACAGTACGATCCCAGTACAGGGTAAAGTTGTCATTTTCCAGTACACTTTCTCTTTGCTCAGCAGTTGAAGGTGTATAGCCAGTTCTTGATGTACTATCTTGGCAACAAAATTATTATTATTATTATTACCATTTATTGTTTGAAATCATTATCACGGCAAATAAGCCTCCGTGGCTTAGGCGGCAGCACGCCGGCCTCTCACCGCTGGGTCCGTGATTCAAATCCCGGTCACTCCATGTGAGATCTGTGCTGGACAAAACGGAGGCAGACAGGTTTTTCTCCGGGTACTCCGGTTTTCATTCCAGCAACACTCTCCACTATCATTTCATTTCATCTGTCATTCATTTAATCATTGCCCCAGAGGAGTGCGTCAGGCCTCGGCAGCCGGCACAGTTCATATCCTCGCCGCTATATGGGGGCTTCATTCATTCCATTCCTGACCCGGTCGGAGACTGGAAGCAGGCTGTGGATTTTCATTTTCATCACGGCAAATACCGGCTACATTTTATGTTACAGCCTTAGCAAGAAACCATCTGTACTGAGGTAATTTTGTAAATTAGGCATACACTATTCAGATACTTCACATTACTGTACATCCATGTTGTGCCCGTACTCTTCACGAGTCTCCTTCATTTATAGGATGCTATTATTATTATTATTACTGATGATAGCCAGGTCATGCTTCTCTCTCTCTGCCCCCAGGTGCTCCAAAGGTCGTCGTGAAGTGTACCGTTGTACGGACGGACACCTGTTCAACGCGCCAACACTCCGTTGTGAAGCTCGAACCAACGTCAGCTGTAACTTTACGAGTGAAGCATGCCACTTCTTGGCCAACGGACTCCACCCCAACCGCTCCTCAGGTTGCCAGGAGTATTTCAGGTAAGAGACAACCCCCCTCAGTTGCATAACTAGGTTGCTTCTGGAAGGGGATGAGCTAAGTTAGAAGTACACTGGGGGTGATGGCTCGGATATGAAAATCCACAGCCTGCTTCCAGCCTCCGACCGAGTCAGGAATGGAATGAGTGAAACCCCCATCTAGCGGCGAGGATGTAAACTGTGCCGGCTGCCGAAGCCTGTCGCACTCCCCTGGGGCAATGATTAAATGAATGACAGATGAAATGAAATGATAGTGGAGAGTGTTGCTGGAGTGAAATTTTGACAGGAGGCTCGGATATAATGGGACATAATCAATGAAATCAAATATACGATCCCGAGGTTTCAAAGTATTTGTATTTGCACTTATCAATTTGCAAATGCTCGAAGATTAACCGTTTTGTTGATATTAAATTATAAAGTCTAGTTTTCTTCGCGATGGGCGTGATGGCGCAGCGGTTAAGCTGTTTGGCTCTCACCGAGGTGGACCGAATTCGATTCCCGGTAAATGCATGTGCTATTTTTGAAGTGACATGCCATGTTCTGTGGTTCGGATTCCATGGTAAGAGAAGGTGTCTGATAGCTCTTTATATTTTGACAGTTTTTCAACATGTTTTGTTAACATGTTGCCACTGTTTGGGATTGCCACATCTATGAAGGTGGTGGTGATCGCGAGATTAATGGTCACGTAAAACTACAAAAAAAAATAGGCTTATGAGATCACCTTTTGTCCGTGTGTGTGTGTGTGTTTGTGTGAGGTATGTGTGTGTGTGTCCCTCTAATAACTTCTAAACGGCTGTAGCGATTAAAATGAAACTCGGTAAGATCATGGCACTATTCTGGCCGACCCCGACCGTGCCCTTCAAATTTTATTGTGTCTCACCAATCCAGCATGGCGGCTGTGCGAAATATTTCACCAGCATTCAGTATCTCCGAAACTATTACCGATATCGCCCTGAAATTGTGTACGGTGATAAAGGGCACTACTAGAAGTTCACAAATGAGACTTTCAAAGACCTGGTGACTACAAAACCAACATGGCGGCCAAGCGAATTCGAGACTTTTAAATAGACTTTTCTCGCGATTTAACTATCCAAACGTAATGAAACATGGTACTGAAAATGTTTATACACTGTGTAATGCACTGGAGTCTAATTTAGTTCAATTGTTTACATAACCTCAAATTAGTAGACTAAGTATAAAACTTACATTAACCACTTGTTTTCTCTCGACTAAGGATATGTTAATTGATGTCTTGCTATAAATTCCAATGTTAGTAAGTACTTAAATCTTCAAGAAACATTGGCCTTTAGTGTAATTTACTCTACTACGAGCTATTTAAAGGGCGAGGTTGCTCTCCATTCTTCTACCATAGAACTGTTGTTTCTTTCCTTCGGTGACGGGGAGATGGCCTAGTAGTTATCGTCACTTCCTTTATTGTATATACCCATCAATGACGGGCAATAAAAGCTAGTCCTCTAAAATCACGTTCTTTCCTTGGTCAACGTCCTAATCGTCTGTGTAAACCCCTTCTTATGCTAGGACAAAGCATTATCTTGTACAGCGTATTCCGATTCAACACGTAACTGTAAAATGGGTTGCCTACCCACCTGCAATTAGCTTGAAATCTGCTCGCAGCGTGCTAGTGACGGGGCTGAGTTCGATTTCACTGATTGCCGCCTTCTTATGCAGCATTGCAAAGTATTTTGCTCTTTCAAAATATATGTACACAGGCTTCACAATAAGTTTGAACGATTTCTGTTTCAGAACTTGTAATTTTACGCATCTGTTAATGGCTTTTGCAGAGCATTTCTATGAAATAAAATTTTATTCTACAACATAGTTTATTGCAACACAATTACAACATGCGTTTTCAACAAGATGGTCAACCAGCGCACTCCTCCAGACTGGCGGGAGAAGTTTTAAACCGTTTGTTTCCTGGCCGGTGGATAGGAATTGGCGGCTTTATAGATTTACCACCACGTTCACCTGATCTCACCGTCCTGGATTTCTTCATTTGGGGCTACGACAGGTCGAGAGCATTTTTAAGATCACCACAAACATCCGAAGAAATGGAGCTCGTCATTACCGAAGCCTTTGCGGAAATTACTTCTCAGATGTTGTCGAACGCAAGAGAGAACAACATGCGACGAGAGGCCCTCTGCTTGGAAAATGATAGACGCCACTTCGAACACCTTATGTAAATGTCCATTTGCAGTAGATGTAACGTCTGTGATAAATTAACTTGGTTTAGTCGCATCGAAGACCGATTGCAATTTTGTAACAAATCATTTCCAAATTGTGTCTCGTTTTGTGGTATTGGGTTAAAAAGCAATAAATTGTGTTGTAAATTAAATACAACACAAAAATACATTGTGTTGTAATAAACTATGCTGTAAAATAACATTTTATTTCATAGAAATGCTCTGATGATGATGATGATAATTGTTGTTTTAAGGGGCCTAACTTCTAGGTTATCAGCCCCTAATGGTTTGGGTGATCGTGAAGATGATAATGAAATATAAACTATAACTTACTAAAACTAATTACGGTACGAACTTATATACTAGAAGAAGAAATGGAAAACAACAGGAGAATAAGGCAAATAAAGGACAGGAGGGAAAGAAATGCCCTCAACCCTCGAAGAAGCAGGATTGAGGGACTTTGAAGGAAGGAGAGCCATGAAAGGCAGATAGAAAAGTGAAAGAGGAGAGGGTCTGCCCCAGAGGTAATGGAAAAAGGAGGGAAACCGGACCCAGCTCAGGAATCCCTCGGGGTCGCCAACTCCCGAACTCACCAGAGCCCTTGAAGGTGTAGCAATATCCAGGGTGCACGCCTCCTTGAGAGCGTTGAGCAGAAGGCAGGAGATAACATGAAAAAAAGGCTGACCCCTCGCAGAAGCAGGGTATCAGAAAAGATGAGACAAGGGACATTTAAGGCGGGAAATGAAGAGACACCCTAGGCCTCGGATACCGTAATAGCGTAGGGGTCGGAGGAGAACAAGAGTTGACCTAGTGAGGTCGACAGGGAAGAAGACGGAGGGGAGCCCGGCACAAGTAGAGGAAGCAATGCTGGACTCAGCTGGGGTCCCGTGGTCACCAACCCACGTCCCACTAGATGTGAGCCCCTGAGAGAAATAGAAATGCTCTGCAAAAGCCACTAACAGAAGCGTAAAATAACAAGTACTGAAACAGAAACTTATTGTGAAGCCTGTGTAAATATAATTTGAAAGAGCAAAATGCTTTTCAATGCTGCATAAGAAGGCGGCAATCAGTGAAATCGAACTCAGCCCCGTCGCTAGGGTGCTGTGAGCAGATTTCAAGCCAATTGCAGGTGGATAGGCAACCCATTTTACAGTTCCGTGTTGAATCTGAACACGCTGTACATAATACACTTTCGTTATCAGGAACAACGGCTTATATTCACTACAAAAAACTATTTCCCCTCTGGACTTCCATTGAAATCAATCTGACCCTTCATTTCCTCGTATACCTTGTGTTATACCCTTTTGTAACACCCTATCTTCCTTGGGAATCACACCATCTTCTGGACAACGTCTTATCCTCCATTTCAAACACTTTTTTTTTTTTGATGAGTAACATCTTTCCACTCGGTTGCTGGATATTTTTCTGGGGTGATTTTGAAAAATGGGACGGAAGTGGATCGGAACGATCGAGGTGGCACCAGCTGGCACACTTCCTTTCGATCGAACGGAAGTGTGCTAGCTGGCAGTGGTGAATCGAACGGAAGTGTAAGACGCACTGCCAACTCGATCGATCGATCCAGCTGGCAGTGGTAAGATCCAGCTGGCAGTGGTAAGAGAAACAATGAGCGCGCGGTGTCGGAAATTGATACCATGACGTACTCTCGGCCATGTGGAATGTATATGACATACTGAACGGTAAACGCTCATGCGAACTCTGGTGTCAAGTGATTGAAACAAACCACACGGTACATGTTCGAAGTCTTCGTATCAATATTTAAATGGTAAAATGTCTTAATATCAAACATTGTAAGTAGTCGGCATTGCCGGTATTATGTTTCTGCACAATGGCTATTCAAATATTAACCCACATAACGGTAGTCTAATGAAGTCATCAATATAATATAATATAATCGTTGTGGTTATACGAGAATTGAGCAAGCCTTCATGAACTATTGCTGAATACATTCTCTTTATTCACAAGAGGGCCTATGCATAAGGCATTTTAAACTCAATTTCACGCAGAAAAAAATAAATGAAACTTTATTCCGTAATGCAGTATTATTGGAACGTGGAAATAAGTCACCATCTTGTGCACAATATTTGCGTAGTCGAAATAACCGTGGGGTTAACGCATATGACTGTGAATCTAGAGATCTCGGGTTCGAATCCCGGACGGGGTAGATATTTTTGCTACCAGATTATCATTTTAAACGATATTTATCATATCAATATGACTCATTTTAACAGAATCCATATGAAATTACGTGTTGGTCTGTGAATCAATAGGTCCTGTTTATAAGGAATTTAAGGTTATGAGCGGTGTCGCGTCTATTAATCTAGTTGATCCATATCGTATTCTTTATTTAGGCCAGTGCAGCTGGTGGAAGCTACAAATCATCTAATAAAATGAGTTCCGTATTATAAACTACAATATCTGTAAAACACTCCCTTTTACAATTGATTAATATGTGTGCCAATAATAGTATAAAATTCCGGTGTATCAACAATTTTACGTGAGGTTTCTTCTATGTCAGATGTTACACATCATATGCGACTACTGTAAGGCTCGTGATTTTTTTTCTTCATTTGGACAACACCTTATCCTCAATGGAAATCATCCTGTTCACTGGAATATCTTTGCGCTATGTACTGATACATTCTTCTCTTCCTATTGGCAGGTGTGAGAAACATACGGTGACAGCGACACACAGCTGTCGCCCGGGCCTTGCTTTCAGCATGCTAGAACAAGCGTGCGTCCCTGCGGCGGAGGTGAGCTGTGTAGAGCTGGTGTGCGCAGCCACGGAGAGTGCCTACAGCGTGGTGCCCGGTACAAGGTGCCGAGCGTACTACCGCTGTCGGCATGGACTTCGCTCCGAGCACGTGTGTCCGAGCGAGCAGGTCTTCGATCCTATCAAACAGGTTTGTACCCTCCCTCATATAAGTGTGGTAGTACCCAGTTCAGTTCAGGCAGAGACGAGATTCCCTGCTCGCATCAGGACCGCAAACCACTAAGTTCACAATCCACTCTAACCTGATCATTTAACAGCAATCTCAGAATCACACTAAGAAAGCAAATTTGGAGGCCAATCACCACTTTCAGTATCTTAGAAAAAAGCACATAAAACTAACAATAGTTGTGTTAGTTTAATTACTTTATGTCTACCCTTTATTATTCCCGTTTCCAACGGGCTCGGGGATGACATGCGATGAAAGTCTATGTGGCGAATGGTTTTAAGGCTGGATGCATTTCCTGACGCCAACCTCAAGAGAGGAGTTAATGAGATATGAAATGAATGAAACTAGGCAAGGATGTGGAAGCGGCCGTGGCCAGTCGGACGGTACCGTCCCAACATTTGCCTTGAGTTGAAAATGGAAAACCACGGAAAACCATTTCGAAGACGGCCGACGGTGGGACTCAAACTCACGCCTACAGAGTCCCACAGAGCTTGGCCCCATGGCCTAGTGCTGCGCGTTAGCGAGCGTAGCAACCGCTGTTGGTCGTTGGTTTAACTACTACTGCAAGTAGGTAAATAAGTGCACATATTGTTAGAGAAAAGAATACTATCACCCATTCTTGTACACATAGAATTAATAGCGTAAGTGTAATGGTTCTGATGATGATCGCTTTACGATCGAAACTGGTCATTCAAGTGTATTTAGGAATCTCGTGTATTTTTTTCTTTTTTTCAGGATTAGGTAAACACCCAATACAATTGGGTAAAATCGTGTTGACCGACTGAAAACATTAAACTTTGATTACTAAGGCAACACTGAAAAATGGTTACTTAATTAATTATATTTAGCATCTAATACCCTTAAAATATATGTTGCTGCTTCGGAAAGAACATTCTACTTAAAGCATTGTATTACCAAAAGTTTGTAATTTGATTACACTTGGCATGGCATGTTTAACATAGCCACTTATAATAACTTGGCATCAAAACATTGGCTTAGAGTTGCCCTCATTTACTCGTTGGCCTACAAGCACGAGGATAAACAAACAGCAGCGCAACCTCGCTCTATAGCAATCATATCTTAAATGCGTAATATACTTGGGATTTTAGTAACTTGTATTTCAATGGAGTTGTCTTTTGATATTGCAGGCATGTGTGGAAATAGCTGCTCCGTGCTACGAGCCGTTGTGCACAGGTCGAGTGAACGGTCGCTACCCCGATACCAGTCACGGCTGCCGGCGCTCTTTCCAGTGTGTGGGTGGTGCACTCCGAGCGGTAGCTGGATGTCCCGCTGGCCGGCTACACAACGGACACGCCTGCCTCTCAACAGCAGACGTGAAGTGTTCTGCCCCAGACCGCACAGCCGTGGCTTACCCAGTGTTCACGGCCGACTTGTGTGCTGGCGTAGCGGATGGTACACATGCCGCTCCCGATGCGCACTGCCGCCGCTACCTGTTGTGCCGCGCCGGACAAACGTTAAGTGACCTTCGCTGCCCGCTGGGTTTACGCTTCGATGGACGACGCTGTTCCTCCGCAGCCAGTACACCTTGCGCCTCAGACTGCTTGCACCTCACGGATGGTTACCATGCAGTTCCAGGTTCATCGTGTCGCCAGTACATGTACTGCCTCGCGGGACGCAGTGTCGCGCGTAGAACTTGCGCGGAAGGAACACTATTTAATGGACATATGTGCGTACCTTCACCAATCTTCTCGTGTCCCTCACCATCTGCCTCCAGCGGGCTGGAGGTTAGCAGTGAATGCACCGATCTTGAAGACGGGTTTCATATAGACTACAGCAGTAGCTGTCGAGACTATTTTTATTGTGTTGGACGAAGAGCAGTTTTACGAAGATCGTGCGAGGAAGGCTTCGTGTGGAATGGTGAGGCGTGTATAGAGCGCGGGCGCTTCACGTGTGAAGGTCCTGAGATCTGGCCTGGATGCTCGGCAATGGGCCCGGGTCTCCACCAAGACCGCTCACCGGCGTCTCAATGTCGGAAGTATTTCCATTGTGCGAGCGAGAACCGCACAAGACTGTCGTGTCCACAGGGTCAGCTGTTCGATGGGCAAGCGTGTGTGGGCGCAGACACGTACACTTGCCCCAGCCTCGAACCCGGTTCATGTGATCAGAAGAATGATGGCTACTATCAAGATTCAAGTTCAGGGTGTCGTTCATACGTCTACTGCTCCAGTGGTCATAAAATAACCTATGTTTGTTCAGGAGTGTTTGTGTTCAATGGCAAGGACTGTGTAGATCCTGCTACGTACAAGTGTCCGTTCTCCTCCGAAGACTGTACAGCGCAACCGAATGGGTATCACTATGATAAGTTATCGCGGTGTCGCAAGTATTTCTTCTGCTTAGAGGGTGATAAAATCACTACCTTGACGTGCGCGGAAAACAAAGTGTTCAACGGACGTCGGTGCGTTGAGCCTTCAGCGTTCCAATGCCCCACTAACAGTGATTCCTCAGTGTGCAGCGGCAAACCCGATGGACTCTATGTCGAGCCGGGTAGTGCGTGTCGGCGGTACGTGCAGTGTGCGTATCAGAAACCTGTGTCGGTGTCGTGGTGCCCGGAAGGGACACTGTTCGATGGATCGGTGTGCATTGCATCATACAAATGTGGAACAATAGCGCTTGCACCCAGTTATGACTGTAGCAATTCCCTCAACGGGTTTTATCAGAACATCACATCAGGGTGTCGCAGTTACTTTTTCTGTATTGATGGAATGAAAACAGCACTCACTTGTCCCGGCAATGAACTCTTTAACGGACAGTTGTGTGTTGATGCAAATACTTATACTTGTCCTTCGCCATGCACCAATAACTCAACTGGATGCGAAATGAGTATTAAACCAGATTGTGAAACTTACCCTGTTCAGTACATATTTATTACCACTCTGTACATAGCAGTCCAAAGTGTATGATAATACAATACAATACACCCTCTCAAATCTGGTCTTCACTCCTTGCTTATTGAATTCTGATTCCTCGTGCCCTCATAAATAACCCACTCTAATTCATACTAAACTTGCAATATAAAGTGTGATCTATGGTAGGTCTGCCACCAATATAAATTTCCAATCTGTTTTAAGCACCTGAAAAATCCGTGAAAATGATGGATTTATGAAGAAATTTAAAAAAATACACAGCAATGCAAACATTGTTGATAAAAGTCTCAAATGTGTGCTTCCAAAATGTTGAATTTCTAAACATATTGTTGTCTAAACAAATCATTTTGTTTAACTTTTATGAAATTTTGGACAAATGGATTAATTACTCGTGATGCTATTGCAGTGCGAGTAGTCCTACCACGGTAAAACCTGGTGGTTTCAAAATTCTACATAATTACAATTTTCGAGATATTTCGAATTTTACTTCGGATATATGTTGCATATAAAATAACTTGGTTATTTCTTAAACCTGTGCACCGGTAATTCGAAAGAAAAAATATGTTCATTGAATTCTCCTCCTGTAATAAGGAATATCAAATGTCTATTCCTAACGGGAATAGCTCGTCGACTCAGCTTAAATCAGCGAGAATTTTGTTGAATAGGCCGAGTGCAGCTCCGAGCGTGAAACCAACTCGTGACTTTTCCAAGTAACCGACCGTGTACTGTGACCGCTACTCCACTACGACAGCGGAAATATTGCCAAACGGACCAAGTATGGTGGCAATCACGAAGCATCGTAATATTTTTCCATACACGGCCGCGAGTGCAGTGAGAAATCTCATCAAATGGGCCGGAGAGCGGCCCTGATTTCGTATACATTTTTCCATGCCCAGCCGCGAACTCGAAACTGTAAGGGCAGAGGGAGTTCTGTCAAACGGGACAAGAATGGCACTAATCCAATCGCGTAATATCACGGTACCCTTTCGGGTGGCGATATTTTTCCGTGTCAGATCGCGTGAACATGTGACCGCTAGGCCGGTTGGAATCTCGTCAAACGGCCAAGAGCGGCACCGATGGCCTAAAATCGCGATATTTTTCCCTTTTCTGCTGCGAACTCTAAACCGCAAGGACAGTGAGAATCTCGCCAAACGGGTCGGAGAAAGTTGCAATCGGTAGGCGCTACCACGCATTTTGCCCCTAAGCGGACGCGCACAGATACTACCCGCAGCTCATCGCTTACCGCTGCAGGCAAAACGTTTCTCACCACTTAAGCAGGCGCTGGCATATACTGCCCTGCAGTAAGTTATATTACTTCTAGCAACGAGCAAACGAACTTTTCGAGGTAATATCCGAAGTGTTCACTGCGTGTACCGCGCTTCATCTCACGTGTTCTATACGTAGATATCCATCAGATAATAACTAATTAAACAAATAGATTTCAAAGAATCCAAAAATTATTTAAAACAGATCAAATCCGTTAAAACGGCAACCCATATCTACAGTTTCTTAAAACACTATCTTTCCTTCTTTGAGAGTTGATAATACAAAAGGACATCAAAAAATAAGGTAGCAAGAGCTCCCACTTATTTTACCAGCAGATGAAAGGATACACAGTAGTAGGGCACTGATATCCATTACTACCCAACATAGTCTCCATTCTTGTCCAAGCACTTGGAGGCCTGAGAATAGAAACATTCCCACAATATTCTGTGCTGCACATCCGGCCTACATAAGGTCTTTAAAGGATCAGGGGCATATATACAACCTTTTTTCGGGGCGGGGGGCTGACTAACCTGGAAAATTGTGAGTATTCTCAGGGGATTGTCACTGCAAAATACCCAGAAATATCAACCAATATCTTAGAGCATGTAACTTTGTGTAATATTTTTAGCTAAGAGTTGAGTAGCCTACAATTAGTGGCAATACCAAAGAAATTGTAAAATACAACACAACACACAAATAAAATTTTATACTTAAAGAATGTCCTATTATGGCCTCTGGAGTATGAATGGCAAATATCAAAATATTTGTCAATTGACTAAGCAGAAATGTAAACACATTTCATTTTTTTATTTTATTTTTTTCCAAATTGATAATGTATTTTTCAAAAGTACCGTACTGTGGAATTCTCAGTTTTGCCTCACAAGGCTGAGTGTACCCCGTTCCAACCCTCAAACCAGAATTAAAATTTGTTGGCAGAGCCAGAAATCGAATTCAGGCCTCCGTAGTGGCAGCCAAAAATGCTAACCGCTATATCACAAGGTAATCTAATTTCAATCTTAATATTGTTTATAACTTAGCCAATAAGTTAAGATTACGGCACAACAAAATTTACAATTATTTTATGCTTTTACCAAAGCAACACATTCTTAATTCTTATTGGCTTTTTTTGGGGGGGTGAGGGGGGATTGGAGCCCTCACAGCTCCCCCTTATATACGCCCCTGTAAAGAATTAGGCCCAACCCTCAATGAAGGGTTATGAACCATTCACAAATATCACAAAACGTTCCAAATAGATCCTGTAGCAGCTATATTTCGGACATATTTCTGTAGTCCATTCTGAGAGAAACACATTTTCTACTAGAGAGCCTGAGAACACAAAGCAATTTTTATTACTTCCAACTGGCTTAAAAGGTTTGAAGATGGGGAGAGAAATTGGAACCGAACCTCTGTCATAATTTTATGATGTACGCCAAATATCTCGATAAATTCATCTGGTGAGATTGAATTTAGAATGTAAAAGTGTGCACAGGAGAAGAAGAAAAATACAGAGCAGTCGCAGTTTTGCAGCGAACTTAATGAAGCATGTGCAGGTAAGGCATCGGTAATTCGATAGCTTGATGTTATTTGTTATGTTCGTCCCGTGACATTATCCTTACAGTATCACGTTTGCATTTTTATCTCGCACTCCCTTTCCTTCCTCCACCACCACCACCAAAACGAACTCCATATAATTCAGTATGTATATCCAATTTAATGTAATGCAAGTTTACTTATTCTTTCGTTATTTGGAGCGCTTTTCTTTCTCTCTCACCGATTGTTTTCTTGTACTTTTATTGATAAATGTGCACGTTTAAGTCATTTTCGTTGTATCAGGACATTCATGCTTACGACAAGCATAAGTAAGATGCTTGCCGGAATCATACGAAGTAAACTGAGCAGATAGAAATTGAATTTCAACTCCGATGACCTGCTTGGCACAAGAAGCATAGCATTGGTTCGAGTGAAACTTATAATGCAGGAATCATTCATATATCAGTATGGAAATGTTGGGTCCTTGTGGGGTAAATAAATATTTTTGAATCTATTCGAACAAGTGCAGCGAGTGTGGGCCGGCAAGTGGGGTTGTGAATTTGACGGATTGTTGAGAGTAGAAATCTCAATTTAAAATTTTATTTATAAATTTGGAACTCTAATTTTAATCAGTATCCATTTTTATTAATGTTAAATGCTCTTAATTTAAATGCTGAAGATGATATCATTGCATAACGAAACATGTTTGTATAATTAATAATAAACTAACTTACATATTCTCCTATTGACAAGGTGGATTATATATCATAAATATTCAAAAAATAACCTCGTCAAGACTATATGACGTGCATACAGTTAAATATATTCTCCCCTTTGGAGAAGCATTCTTATTTCTCACAATCTTAAATAATTTTGAAACATGATGTGTGGTAATAATGGGAAATGTGTAACTTTTAGAGACACGTTAGCTGGCATTTTGCGTCATTTATATGTATAATTAATAACCACAAATAGAACTTCCTTGTTGTGGATCATTTAATTATTATAGGTACATTTTACAACTTTTATTTTGCTTTGAAACACTGAACTGATCAATTATTGCCAAGGATAATATTATAAAACACAGTTCCCATTACCCGAAAGCTAGTTACGCATAAGAAAGCCAAACTGGGGTGTCAACACAGGAAGGAACCAAACAGGAAAAAAAGTGGAAGATCTATCAAACTCAGTTACTAAACTGTGGCTCTATACTCTTCAAGTCAATGTGGAAGTTAATATACATTAATTTTGTTACTGTAGGCCCCGTCGTGGCAAGTGTCAATATGCCACCCAAGCAACAAAGCTAGTGATTTTATATTATTTAATACAAATAGAGAGTTCTCATGGACAATGACTTCCGGCTTCATGGCCAAGTGGATAGAGCACTGGACTTCAGCCCCAGGTGATTCCCGGCAGGACCATAGGATTTTAACTTTGTGCGATTATTTCATCATGACACACAGATCGTTTCAGAGCAACAACTTGAAAGACATGTACCAGGCCTCTCTGGAGGTCATATGCCATTATTATTATTATTAGTGACAATGATGTTACTACACTAACACCACCTGGACCAGTCGCACTGCTAATTTCCTGAACTATTCTACTCTCCACACACTTTGGCATTAGCTACTTTAATTCACTTGGATCAAAGGATGTTCCCATCATGCATAGGGGTTGTCGATTGACGTGACTGTTATAAACCTTCCGTCATCAGAACAGGGTTGCCAACCTTTGTATTGGCCAGACTTCTCTTCAATGTAGTAGTAGGTTAAAACAAAATATATGTTGAAATATTCACCGAGGGTAACTGGACAACAAGCAGTTTATTTGCCAGAAAATATAATCACATCATCTATAACATCCAAACATACACAGAGAATAAAATATGAAAAATACATTCTTAGAAAAGTAAATTCTACAGTTAATAACACTAAAATTGAATGCCTTTATTTATGAAATTTAAAATATCTTTTTATTATTATTTTTCTAGCAAGCAGGTACATTTTGAAAATAGAATAGTGTTACTATATATTGCAATACATCGAAAGTGACTTAGTACAAAATACAATATTGTATAAACATCTGATTTGTACTGTGGTAAAGGTTTCTGGGACTGGTTTGGAAAACTAACAGAATTTCTTTAAATATTTACAGTATTAATAATTTCATAAAATTTGTGATAACATGATACAGCCTTACAGCCAAAAGACATTCCAGACTGAGGAACATACAGCACTCCTGCACCCCATGAGGGTATTTTATTTCAGAGCTGTCCAAGGGCTTACGGTCAACATATTTCCAAATGCCAAATCAATACTTCCTTTCAATTAACTTCCTCACATGGGAATCAAATGCTGAATATTATAAGAACTATAATACTATCATGGAAGAATGTATAAACATGGCACAGACATCTTGTAGGAAGGTAGGGACATAGCCAATTGGTGCAAAGAGATGTTCAATCACCCTTTTATCACTTCCATACCCTATTTTATGGGAGAAAGTTAGGAGCCTGTTAGTGTAAGGCAGCTCAGATGATGGGGCAATGTGATGTGAATAGAGGGGGAGATTACCTAAAAGACGTATGAACTCAGCTATACAAGGTAAGAGTATCAGATGTAAACACAGAAGGCAATGGTTAGATTCAGTATTTTAATAACTTCAAGGTGAGAGGTGTAGAAGCAGAGGATGCTGAAGTACTACCTATTAATAGGAGAATCATAGGGGTGCCTCAATTGTTCACACATGATTGGAGACTAGTCTGGTCAATGAAAGGCATAACAGTCAATAATGAAAATGAATGATTATTGGTAACCTAAACTAGATAGAACAAATGGAGGATGATAATAATGTTATTGATTTAATGTGTCATTTAACCATTGTGGCTTTAAAGATGCTATCATGCAAGAATATTGCCCAGCTGGGCATCCTTAGTTAAGGTACCAGTAAATCTACCAACAGGGGACTCTCGCATTTAAACCCTATCAAATGCCAACTAACTGCCAGAATCCAATCCTGCAATCTTCAGCACAGAAGAAGATAACCATATCTCTGCACCACACAGTCAGTGGAAAACAAGTGGAAAAGAGGGGTTCTGCCTATGCATGTTTTACCTAATGGGTATTCTTTCCTTTGGTGGGTGAATATTGTTTTTTTTTAAAGCATATTGTTGATTTGGGGGCTGTGAAGCTCAGTTGGTAGAGATGCTGAGCTTTTAACTGACAAGGAATGTGATTGATTCTCACACAGGTAGTGGATTATGGAAACAAAACTACTACTTTCTGAAATGCAAATGACCCTAGAGTTCACTCATCCTACAACAGAAATAAGTACTGTGGTAATTCATGGGACCTAAGGAGCTAACAACCCAATTCAATCTAGTGCACATGTCTCCTAGAAGAGAATGTCTCTCTCTACCTTCCAATGCTCTATGGGCCTCCAGGACCCATTCAGAGGTGGCTTCAGTTAGTTATTGTTGGTTTAAGGAGGTGGAACTACGAGGTCATCTGCGCTCCTAAAGGTGGGTTTGCTAGTTTAATTTTTTGAAGGCAGGCTTATTGGTATTACATGCATCAGAGATCACTTACTGTCCTCTAAAATTGATACACATCAACATAGTGATTCAATAAGCTATTGATATTCATGTTCTTTAAATTCATTAAAAACATCAGTCACAGATTAGTAAATGATCACATGGATCCTGAATTCCTAAAACAGGCGGGCTGAATAATTGAGATTTTCAATAAATCAAGAGTAATAATTTGATCGTGTAAGATGGTGAGCAAGTCTATTATGATGTCCACGACAAGCTGTACATTCTTAATTTTTGTTAGCTAAAGACATGAGAAGTAAAATTTATTAATAAATGAATATAAAAATGAAACTAATCATCTCTTGATAAATTCAGTTGCCATCTGTTTTGTCAGTCATTTCAACAAGGAAAGTTTTACTCGTTCTCTGATTACTATATGGCAAAAGAGTAAGCTACATCAAGCCTATCTTTCTCCTTGCTTGCCTGGCCTGTGGTGCCAGGAATGCAGACTCACACTCCATGATGCATGTAATAGAGGGACTTGAACCCCATAGTTTCTTTTAGATGTTATTAGCAAGGTTTTGTAGAAAAGTTGAAAATTGAATACACTTTTCTCAAACAAAAATTTCATTTTTTGACTTTTTAGAATGAATCCAACCTATGTGACATACTTCCTTTAAAACTGAAAGAAGAATATATACAGTATTTTACATGTTTTTTAATACAAAATGAGCATTCTATTTCCACCCTTAGTCCCTGTATTTTTGGCTACGTCCCTATAATAATGCTGAGATCAATGTGAAGACTTCAGAAAAATGTATATCACCCCTGAACAGGGCTTGTCATATGTAACTCGACAAGTCTGAGAAAAATTACAGACTTTACTGTAATTCCCATTTTTTAATGATCCTTAAAGTCGTCAGTCAATATAATACAATTACCTAAGACTTGATATAGAATTAAAACCTTTCAATTACATAACTCAAGATACTATAGTATATACTGTACTTAATGTCAACAGTACAACAGTTAGAGGCATACACAGTGAACACCTCCATCTAGGTTACCACCAACATGATCATGTGAGAGTAGTTCAACAGTAAGCTTCCAGCATGACGAATAGAAGGACCTAGTGTGAGGACTCCGCCATTATAGCACGGTAGTTTGTGGTCCCGCCACTACAAGCACTGCAAGCGACTATGTCCAACATGTGTCCTGTTGTTCCGTCGAGCCGGGTCATAGAAAGGTGTGGGAGAAGTTACTATGTGAGATATTTGTGTGAATTAAATTGAATTTTCTTCACTTTCAGTACTTAAATTCAGTTCATTGTGTCTTGTGTACATCAGCGATTTGTGTACTTCAAACATATTTCTTATGTGGCTTTGTTAATTTAAACATGCTGTACGCCTGGCTGTAAATTTATTAAGTGTTCGCCCTGTGCTCATTCTCTACGTCAGAATAATCTAAGTAAATTTTCATTTCTTACTGAAATAAAGGACTACGGTTCAATGGACAATGAAGTGTTTCTAACATGTCCTTCGAGAAATGTATGTGACATTCTTTTCCAGGCCTAGAAATGTATTAGCCTACCGGAAAATTAAACTCAATACCGATGTGGAGCAAAATATTTTTTGATTGTATCGATTCCATAGAAACAATTTCAGTTGATCATTCAGGAGCTGGCAGATGTCTTCAGCACATCATGGATATTATCCCCAGACTTGTTTATCATTAGGCCTATAAGAAGTGCCGATTTTTCTTCAGAACGAAGGAAATCCGCCGAGATTTGCAATTTCGAACATCCGCCAAGACTTTACGCAAGCTTTTGAAAGTCCAGTAGGCCTAGCCGACAAAATGAATTGGTAAGTAGAGTGTTACTTAATGGTTTAAGTGTGCTCGTTTTAATATGCTGGAGATTATATTTTTTTATCTGTGTCTGTAGACTCCAGGAATCTGTGCTTTCTGTAGCATGTAATGAAGACCGTAGTTCTTATTTCCGTGAATTATATTTCCCATTGCGCCCTGCCGTGCTATTTTAATTGCAATCCCTAACTACTTTTTAAAAGAGTATCAGTTACAAAGTACAGTAAATCGTTTCCCTTGGCATTATCCATAAGACCAGCTGACCGGCAGATTGGAACTTGCCCACTCTAGCGCTGCCCGGCGGGGCGCGCTTGAACTTGAGGAGTCCTCTCACTTTCTCTTTCATTCGTCATGCTTCCAGATACCGGTAACCGTTAAAATCTGAAACAATTTCTACAATATGCTAAATTACAACAGAGAGATTGCTCTGATTTTGTTTTCAATTCCTCAGAGCAACAAAAAAAAAGAGGGGGGTTCTTAATTTACTCAACTATTGCCAAATTTTAAAACACATGATATAAAATAAAAAATATTCGTATTGTGAAGTGCAGCTTATTGCACAAAGTTCAAAAGACAGTTGAAGAATAATTCACTTTCTTAAAAATAATTACTAACATGAAAAATCAGCTCACAAGACTAATACACCAAACATATCTACATAAGAAACCATTCGCACCTAGGTCTATGAGCATGAATGGATGAGCAAGGGTTTTTATATGCTAATAAAATCTCTTAACCCTTGTATCGATGGCTGCATTCAATTATGAATTCATAATTTTATTTCCATGAAATAACCTACATATAGTGGGGACCAGTACTTAGGTCTGCTTATTGTTTCATTTTTGTTTCTCTGGTCTTCATGAGGGTGTCATCAAAGACACTATACTAAGAAGACGGGCATTTTTGCAGGTATCGTGAAGATGGTAATAGCAACTCTAACAGTTTTACCTTTTAATATGGCATTAGAAGACTATTTAAACATAGGTGAACAGCTGAATTCACAGTTGGTTCTATATATGTACTGTATCTATCACGATACCTAAACAAGGTCTCCGATCATCACATGCTACAAAGATGTCCCTTCTTAATGGTGTCTTTGGTGGTATCAACAAACACTAATATAACCACCTTGGCCATCATCCGGATTTTAATATAAGAAGATTCCGTATGATGGTCTGTCATCTGTGACAATCTCTTTATTTCCATAGCTGCCTTCTACTTTCTAAATTTAACCATGAAGTTAACTCATTTTGAGGGGCTTGGGACATCTTGGTCATCACTCCATCCACTTGGATGCACGTTAAATTATCTGATAACCAGTTGTGATTGTATTAGTGTGTATAGTTGTAATTATCGGGGGTATATGATTGGAGTAGGAGCCCCAACTGGAAATAAGGTGCCATCCCAGCATTTTCAAGGAAGGAGCATGGAAAATCACAGTGATAAACCACACTGAGGAAAGTCCGTCAACACCAAGATTCGAACCTTCGATCTCTGGATTTCCAGCTCCCCCATACAGTCATGGTGCATGACTTCACAAGAACAGCTATGCTATGGGGCAATCATAGAGTAAAGAGAACTCTATGGATTTCCTACACAGAACATTGCTGTGTTTAATTACGGAAAAATCTTGTTTCAGTCACAAAGTTACATACATCAAAACTTAAATAAATTACTGTATAGGTAATGTATATTAAAATGTAATTTTCAACCGTTATCTCTAGATTACACGGAGTATGATGGGCTGCAATTTACGGCAGCTATGGAACTACTAACATGACATTTTTAACAGTACCAAGTTCAGAAAACATCTTTGAAATTGCCAGCCACACTTGTTGGAGAAATGTCAGATATCAAGTTAAGCGTATAACATGGCCTAGCAACCCAAAAAGCCATTCTGAAGATTCTTTACCCAACTATGTTAGATTGTACATGTCTTGAAATAGTTTGCTGTGGACTCACCCCTCTCCTTCATCAAATATTCTGCATAATAGTAAATATGTTACTTTATTGCTTTGAAGCTTTCTATTTCACCAGAAGAATTGTATTTTAAGCATTGGGTATCAACCAGCTGAGCACCACCGTAGTCAAGCCATAGAAACCAACAGACAAGATGCCCATGCCCCCACATCCTTCACACAAAGACTCAGAACATAAGCACATTTGTATGATTATAATTAACATCTTCCACGTATGCCCTAGAGACAAATAGGAACTCACTTGCTCAGAATAAGTACAGTGTAACACAAAATTCCACACAATTATGTACTAAAAGTAAAATATTGTATGACAGATCTGCAACAGTAAAATAGATTTTTTTTAAAGGACAGTACAACTAATTGTAACATTCATGCATCTCTACAAAATAAAAAACCAAACCATACACACATTCAAATCAAAAACACTTGATTCATCATAATATTTATTTAAAATAATAGGCTATAAAACAATAGACCTGCCATTTCTATTATTACAATCATTACACAGAAAAAGGTGGCTAGGAAATTTTGAAAAGGTATAGAGGTACAGAGAGAGAAACAATAAATAGGGACAAGGATACCTTCATGCCATCAATCTACTCCATAGTTCTTTAATGCTACAATCCCCAGTCTCATTAAGAAGGTAGGCAGTAGCTAGCTCCATAGTCTGATACACTGCATGTGAACAACACGGGTGACGTCTTAAATACATGCAGGGATCGAGCTTTTCTTCTCGTTCTTGCCTAGGGCTTCCACTCATCCAGGTTATCCCCGGACAGCCCAGGATATTCACTGACGTCCGGGGAAATGACTGGGGAAGGATTCCGGAATGAGAAGTCCAGAGGTTTGAGTTATTTAAAGAATAAGACCGAGATCAATGATTCAAGGTGGATTTTGATTTGGAGGTTAACAACCATTAATCAGCAGACAGAAGTAGGCTACTCATAGTGTAGTTTAACAGCTGTTAATGGCTAAACAATTTGGAAGAGGCCCTGTCACTCTAATTGGAGGAACACCACACATCTCAAAACAAACATTGTCACTGGCTTGAATCTTTGATTTTGATTCGGCAGAAAGAATTCAGATTAACTGGTTCACCAACTGTCATTGAACCTACTCCTAAACATCTTCTTGAGGCTTTGCTTAGATTATCTTATATTCTTTTGCTTCTGATGCTTCTTACAGAATTATTTGCCCTTGAAGGAAAGTAATATACTAGTTTACAGTACGATGGAAAAATCTAAAATTACTTCAATTACATGTTGCAAAAAAAGTTCAAGTATCTTTAAGTGTGCTATGGTTAAATAATAAAGAATTTCCCTAAATAAATTATAAATACTTTTTGTCTTCAATTTTGAACCATCATAAATAAAATACGGACCTATTTTCTGCATCATAAAAACAAGTTTCTTGATGCTCTCGTCCTAAGTTTTTAGGAAAAAATTATGGAAGCCCTATTCTTGCCCCTCCTTATTGTTTCTTCCTCTCCCTCACTCATCTCCCATCATGTCCATTCCTTTTTCATGCTTCTATACTTTTCCTGTGTAATGACTGTATTACTACTGTACTACTACTGTATATTTTCTCCAACCAACAGCTTGCAACATTTACAGTGCATTAACTCAAGATAATAATGATCCAATGTGACATCAATGGATCTAATTAATGAACCACAGCAGAAGCTACAACTCAGCTGATTCACTTTGGATCTATTATAAACAACGATAGACACATTGAACATACATTACAATACAGGCCTTCACTGTGACATATCTAACCTCCACAACTTCATCTATCTCAAAGAAACTCTGTTTTCATGAAAAGAGCAATTTTAACTCTCATCAAAACTCCAACCAAAAAATGGCCACAAGCATAAGATGAATTATGAATATATTAGCCTATATATATGTATGTATATGTGAAAATGATGGGAGGATATCCTAGTCAAAATATAACAAAATATTTCACGAAAATTAAATATACCGGTAGTGTAAATATGTATTCTTTCATGGAAAATAAAAATAACAATAACAACAATCATCAACATCAATATAATAACTTTTCTAACTCGTGACAAAATCACGATACTTCATTCCGTATCATATAGCCTTGCTAATACTCATTTCCAAAACTTGGCATAATTCTGGCAAATTCACATCTAAGTACGGTATAATAATTTCGTAACACTTTTTAACTCCCTGGATGATTGGCCTCATCCTGTGACAAAATCACTGATAATTCATTCCATATTAAATTTTTATTTTTCTACAGATTTGCCAAGACCACTTTCCAAAGCTTGACATAATTCTGACAAATTTACATCTAAATATAATAATAGGATAACTCTTTCTAACTCTCTGGATGTTAAGCCCCATCCTGTGACAAAATCTTCGATACTTCATTCCATATTGAAGTTTCCTATTTTACAGCTTTGCCAAGACTATTTTCCAAAGCTTGACACAATTCTAACAATTAAATCTCCAAAAATTAAGCAGCCTTGAAACAGGCCTAAATACTACTACCATTTCTGAAATTGAAACTTTCACCAAAGTTCATGTTCATTAATAAGATCCCCACTGATCACAAGTTCACCTACATCAGATAACTCTCCTGAGCACCACACAAACTATGTTAGAAACCATCATATCTCTGAAGATATGCAAACATCACCATTGTGTTGAGCTGTATAACACTGATCTTAAAATGGGTGTACTGATGTAATGAAACCAGAAAAACTGGGCAACATCTTTCAGTTCCGGTTTCAATGATGGTGAAATCCTGACATTCACCTGGCCATGGTAGAGAGGGGGCAATGACTGCATATAAAGCTATGTTGTTATATGCAGGCAGCTAATGAATGAATAGACAGAATATCTCCCGGTATAGGAAGAAACCCTATACCATATGCCTACACTCCTTGAAAGTGGATGAGCAGGTAAGAAATTATCACTGAAGGTGGAGCACCCAACTCGGGTCAATGGCATTAGTATACAGAAGACAACGGGAAACCACTGCATTCAAGGTCCTTAAGGATATTCCTAGATATTCACATAGCAATGGCTTAGAAACATGATTATTTAACTTGCATAAGTAAGTGTTTACAGCAGAAACAATATGGTCAAATTCTGAGAAATACCATCAGAGGTATAGAAGGAAAACTCAAAAGATGGAATGAATACATTGGAACTCTTTTCCAAGATGAAATAAATTATCCTCCTTCACCTGATGGAACAATAAATGAGCCTAATCCTGGAATAACCAGTGAAATTGTGCATATTGTAATATTTCAAAAGAATGGCAAAGCCACTGGCCAGACAGAGTATTTGCTGAAATTCAAAAAGTAATGATAGAACAGGATACTAGGCTTGATATCTGAACATCATTATTCAATAAAATGTATATCTCAGGAGATATGTTATCTGATTGGTTGAAATCGACATTCATACAACTCCCGAACACTTCTCCATGCGATGATTATCATATTAGTAAAATCTTTGCACAATCAGATCTTGGTCTGCAGCTACAAATCCATACAAACCATTTCTACATATTTTCTGTTCTATATAAATGTGAATGCTGGACCTGGACCCTTCCATTGAAAAACAAATTGATGCCTTTGAAATGTATCTATATCACCATCTCTTGCGCATACGTTGTATATTGAAAATTTCAAATAACGAGGTCCTTCTTCGAATGAATAAACAAAAAGAACTGCTACATATAAAACAAAGGAGAACACATTACCTAGGTCATGTTATGAGAAATGAGAGGAACAGCATCAATTATTAAAACTAATTATTGAAGGAAAGATGCAAGGTGTTGGGAGAGAGAGAAATTCATGGTTTGAAAGACATTAGAATATTGTACAGCAGTATATCAGAAGCAGCTTTACTTATTAGTTAGTTATTGAGGTTTTAAGGGGCAGAACAGCAAGGTCATCTGTCCCTGCTTTACTTATTGCACTGTCGAGATTAGAGCTAGCTTCGTTTGGAGATGGCGTCTTAAGTACAGGGTCTTTCATATAAAGTAAGAACGGCTTTGTTATCCGCTGCTGCAGTGGCCTTGGCCATGCTTGTGGCGTGCCATGGCCCCCTGCTGTAGTATTGAAAGCACGCGCATAGTATATACTGTACTCGACATTGCAATAAACGTGCAGATGTTCCGTCGCCAGTCTGAACCTCAGATTTTAACATGAGAGTTATCATTACAACATTGTATTTTTGTATGTAAAACTTATTTTAAGTACGAGTCGGCTCGGCGGGTATGTGATGCATTTGTTCAGCAATTTCCTGATGAAGTGCCACCTTCACTAGCACAGATTCATGTAATTGTAAATAAGTTTGACACTACTGACTCAGTGCTCAATAAAAAGCATAAAATTAAAAATCAGAAACATTACAGTGGCAGAACTCTCGAGTCAGCCAGAATGTGGTTACCAGATACAATGCCTGTATAACCCAGTAAGGACGACACTTCCAGCATCATTTATAAGGTAATACAGGATTGTACACACTCTTAAAGCAGGGGGCCGTGGCGCGCCACAAGCTCGGCCAAGGCCACGGCAGCAGCGAATAACAAAACTGCCGCTTGCGTTCTTACTTTATATTAAAGACCCTGTAGTAGTAGTTTAATCTAGAAGGGAGAACAAGCTGAGTACCAGCCCAATCTGTGGCCCACCTTGCAAGCCAGAAAACAGTGCAATAAAATATTATTTATTCTTTATGTCTTGATGTCCAACCTTAACAAAACATGCTGGCACAAATGCTGCAATTCTTCAGAGACCTACGACTGCTCGAGCAAGAAATTAGTTCAATACCATCATCTATATTATTGCATTCAGCATCATCAGATTTGACTTTAATTTTGGAAATTGTCTCTGCATTCTGAAATACATGCAAGCAAAATTTACTAAATTCATACAAGCATATCTTGATTAAAATAGTTTCTCCGCACGCAGTATTTGCAGCAATCACAACAGAAAATACTTTTTGGGAGATTTAGTAATCGAATATGTTGAAGATTGTTTGGATTGAATTCATCAATTAATCATAAGGCCAAGCAAGCATTATGGAAGACGACTGTGGTGGTGGTATTGTATAAGGTGCATTAAAAAAGTAACGAGCCGGAGGCTGGAATGCGCAAACCGGTGACTACATCGGCTAATCGTGGCGTGTATAACGAGGTGTGGTTCCGACCAGAGCGTGGAAGGTCACAGCCCGTCGCTAGAGGGCACGCGTGCACGTCACGTGACGATACAAAGCGAGCAGCAGCATACATCAATCGTCCAACGCTGCCACTCGCATTGCAAACAGTGACATGGAGGCGTCAACCGAAGAGCAAACAGGTGGTGTTCGGTTTCTGACTGCGGAAGGAGTAGCGGGAATGGACATTCATCGCCGAATGTCACAGGTGTATGGCGAACACTGCATGTCCCTTGCAAGGGTGGCACAAGCGCTTCAGGGAAGGACAGACGCCATTAGCCGATGATGCCCGGTCTGGGGCACCCCCTGCATTACCGATGACAACGTCTAGCTGGTTGATGCACTCATTACCCAGGACCGCCGAGTGACAGTGAACGCCATAGCCGCCGTGGTCGCTCCACGACAATGCACGGCCTCATACAGCCAACACAGTCGCGGCACTCCTGCAGAAATTCAAATGGGAGGTTCTCGGCCACGCTCCATACAGTCCCGACCTCTCTCCCTGTGATGATGCCATGTTTGGTCCCCTGAAAAGGGCTCTGCGGAACTGGTTCACGTCGCAGCCCAGGGAATTTTATGAGACAGCCATTCACCGCCTCGTGTCACAGTGGGACAAGTGCCTCAACAGCCAGGGCCAATACTTCTAACATACAGGTACTGATTTCTGTAATCATGCCTCCGGCTCGTTTACGCTCCTTATAATTAAGGATCATAACATCTACGTCACCTGCCAGTTGTAAGAAGACCATACCACACCTGACGTGCTTGAGCATGTCATTAATTAATTTAGGGGCTTTGCGACAACATGGTTATGCAGTCCCCTTTCTTGAGTGTGTGGAATCTATCCGATAGCCTGCATCATTGTGATGGGCACAGTAGTGTGTGTATATATAATTGAGGTAAGAGGTGGCCGAGACCTTAAGTTAGGGACCATCCCCCAATTTTCCTGGATTAGAAGCAGGAAAACCACGGAAAACTACTGCTCGGATGGCTGAGGTTATATTTAAGCATCTTCAAATGCCAACTGACTGTGCCAGGAATCTATCCTTCAACCTCGCACACAGCAGGCGAGAACGGTACTGCTGCGTACAACAACCTTGCACTACTTGGATATCATTGGCTATGATCAAATCAAAACAGCTTCCCATAAGAAAACCACTTTAGTTGCACTTTATGTCTCGTAGAAAAGAGAAAGGGGGGGGGGAGAGGAAGGAAAGAGTAGTTGTTTCATTTAAGGGGCTTGGACATTGTGGTCATTAAGCCCCCTGTACTTGGGTGTGTGCAGAATTTGTCTTTGTCTGATAACCTGTGTTATTGTGGTGTCTGTAGTAGTAGTGTGCTTTTGTAAGTCATGTGGGGATTTGGAAGGAATCTGCCTTGGCCATTAGGAACCATCTCAGCATTTGCCTGGAGTAGAAGTGGGAAAACCACTTTTGTTTCACGAGGCTGAGAGCATCCCGTTCCAGTCCTCAGACCAGAATTACATTTCTTGCAGATCAGGGAATCGAACCCCGACCTCTGGGGCGATAGCCTAAAATGCTAGCCGCTACACCACGAGGTGGTCTAGGAAAAAGAAAGGAATGAATAAAGATGTAGACTTACTTTAAATTCTGGGGTACAAAGGTAAAACATTCTTCGATAAAAAAATATGAACTTTCTTAAGGAGTAAAATAGCTTGCCACGGTGGGCAAATGGTTATCGTGTCGGTCAACTAACCCCAAGCTTGTAGGTTCGCTCCTGGCCATGGTAAATTATTTTTGAAAGGCGGCAAAATTACGACACGCATGTCATACGATGTTGGCATGTCAAAGAACCCATTTGAATTCAGTAGGCCGTGTTCATAATGGTAAACATAATCTCGGTATTTTTCGCCAACACAAAGTTCCTCATTTCTCTACTAGAAATCGCTATAATGTCAAGGAGCTTAGATATCTAACCTCCTTGACTTTCATAGTGCTTCAAGGAACAACAAAATTCGACATGCAAGCTGCCCTCTGGATGTCAAATAACAAAGCTTGCACCCGGCACCTGAGGCCATGTGATATTATGGAGTAAAATCACTCTGATTTTATGCTTTCAACAGCAAACTGTCAGCTACATCAATCTTCAATGGCAATGTTCTTGAAAACATACTTTGTGCAGAAATGTAAAGATATGATGGCACCCACAACGAAAATGTAGCAAACTGTCAAAAAAGATAAGCAGTATTTCTATTTAAGTGTAACTTTAAATCTCCTGTTACCTTCTTCCTACACATTTTCAGCCAATGCAACCAATCAAAACAGTTGAATGGTTACTACTACTACTACGTAGTCTCTTCTAGTGTCTCGTTTCCCAAGAACATTGGCGATCAGTAGCATGATCTGCTGTTTGTCCTTAGCTTTTCCAAACTGTATTCAGTCAAATCACTGGCATAAGTTCATTAGACAGGATATTCTTCTATGTCCTGGACCCCTAATGCCATCAATCTTCCCTTGAATAATTAATTGCAACATGTTGTATTTGTTGTTTCACATGAAATGACACAAAATAATCTGGTTTTCTTCTTTTAATGGCATTGAGAATTTCTGAATCCTTGTTTATGCGCCGCAGTACTTCCACATTCGTGATTTTAGCTGTTCATGGTACCCTGCATATTCTGCGGTACGTCCACATTTGAAACACTCTAAGATTCTTCTGTAATAGCTCAGGAAGTGTCCATGATTCAAATCAACTCCATAGTCAGTCAACACAAATAAATGCCCAATCGGTGACACTGGCCATCGACACAATCCTATTAAACTTCACCAATGTTGCTTTTAGGCTTGTAATTAGTACGGGTTTACCCGCACAGGTTGCATCGCTATGAGAAACTAACACTGCAATACAGTAAATGTCCTTTTTGTGTATAATATTCAGATTTGTCTAGAAAATTGTGATAACAGGAAATTTTTGCTGATACTGGCTTATCTTGCAAAATTCAGGGTAATTTGCAAGTTGAAATTGGCCAGAACAATTCGTCATAACATTTATTTTCTTATCGTTTCATTTGAGGGGCTTGGACATCACGGCCTCGCAGCCCCGCCCGCATATTTTGGTGTGTTGGGAATGTTGTCTGATAACCTTTGTTATTGTTATGGCTGTATTGGAACACATTTATAATGCTATAATTACCCATTTGGGTCATTTACAATGTAAATTAAATGGTTAATTTTGCAACAACAAAGAAAACATATGCAACAAGGGTCTACTGTCTACAATAGAGTAACTTTCATAAACCACTTGCTTTACCTACTTTGGCAGCTAAATGGCTCAAGTGTCCAGCACTTAGCATTCAAAACTCTGTAATTCCTAAATGAATGTAATAATGTTTATTTTCGAGGTGAAATAAACACAGTGTATTATTGACTTTAATTTATGACAGCCTACGCTCTAAAAGAGCTATGCAATTGCAAGTTTAAAGCCATTAAGTCATAGGTTTTGGGAAATTGAAGCCATATTTCATCACACAATTTTATTTATCTAATCTGTATACATTTCAGTACTTTATTCTGATACTGAAGTGTTTTGTATAATGCTGGTTTTAAATATAGTAAAAAGTTTCATAAATCCTGTATAATATCAGACTGCAAGACTGCAGGATTTTCTGCTATGTTAAGTCTTCAGCATACAGAAATGTAAATTCATCCCATGAAGTAAGGACTAATTGCTTATGGGATATGTATTTGGAATTGAATACAATACACATCAGACAAAATAAATACAACAGATCCCAAGTGGATAGAAGAAATCTACACTCTGTGTAAACGTAGAAATTACCGAAGACCTACAGTAAATTTAATGCTCATGTGCAGTAGTGTTTAACTACAAACATATGCTTACTGAAATGAAATTCAACAGAAGCCCACCGTGTTACTGTGAAATTCATGGAGTTAAGCCAAAGCTTAAACCCGACCAAAAACTTCAGGTAGCTTTAGCTTAAGCTCATACTGTGAAATAAGGCCTTAATTGTGGCAATGTTAAGTTGAACGTAATGGGTTTAACATTGACCATGAAATCCATTATAAATGAGTACAATTGTGTACAATGGAAGTATAACGAATAAAGAATTTGCTATTTCAATCTCATTCAAAAAACTTTCAACAATAATATATTAACAAACCAAACCCCGTGGCACCACAGCCCAGGAAGGGCCTAGGCCTACGAAGCGACCGCTGCCCAACCGTTTGGCTTGCTGATTGTAGTGCGACGCGTGGTTAGCGTGTCGGCTCCCTTCGCCATTAATCTCTGTTTTTGTGACCATGACGCTGTCTCACTGTTAGACAGCTACTTAATTGTCCTCACGAGCACCCACATTAGTTTCTAAAATCCCTGACGGAGCCAGGAATCCAATACAGGGCCTCCAGGTGAGAAGCAGGTGCATTATCTCTACACCACAGGACCGGCTACAATATTATATCAGGCTGTGTGTAACAAGGCCTATCGAAAGAACTGAGGTTATTGATGTATCAAGTATTCCGATGGTTGTCCATTCAGTACCACAAATGCTTTGTGATAATTTTGCCAGGTGAGTACCACTATGGCAGAAGTCAGAAACATTACATGAATCATTGTCAACTGAATGAGCTTCTAAAGCAAATAGGTTAACATGATGAAAATATCACATGAAAATCCAAAAGCATGCCAATCTGCTATTGAAAGAAAAGATGTTAAAAAAAAAAAAAAACTTGCAATGCAGAAATAATTGTATTGGATGTTAACAAAAGGAAGATTGTAGTTTTACATGACCGTTAATCGTGAGATCATAAGCCAAGGGACCTCCTTTTTACGTGGAATCCGAACCACGGGATATGACATTTCACTTTAAAAATATCACATGCAATGAACGGGAATCGAACCCGGTCTGCCGTGGTGAGAGGCCAACAGCTTGACCGCTGCGCCACCATGCCCCTAGGATGTTAACACTAAATCTTGTAAAGAATGGTAAAATACTAAGTACAAATTGAAACAAAATACTATTCAGAAATTCCGAATTTGTTGCACACCCACTTTAAATTTTGAACTTTTACCAGCACTATAAATGAATACGAGGGATTATTTTAGGAGTGATTATGGAGATGTACTAACCTGTTTTACCCAATTTCTCTTTAAATCTCCATCTGTCTTCTATAAACAATGATATTAATTTATAGCTGATAAAGAAAATGACAAGTTTATCAAGCCCGAGCTTTCTTTCTTTCTTCTTCTTGAAGAGCAATAAATGGACAGTAATGCTTCTTTATCTCCATATTTTGCAATGACTAAAGTCAGAGTTACTAACCTAAATTTATTGCAGCTCCTGTCTAAATGAGATGTATTATTTCAGGACAGAATGTTAGTTCAATATTTTAAGAGATCTTTTCAAATAATTAGCCGATCAATTCCACCACATACCTTTTCTGTTTTATTTTTCTAGCAGTTAATATGGCACCATATAGGATAACATTTTTAATCAGTCAGGCAGTGTACAGAGGGTCAGCACATGTCAGTGGCTAGAGGCTTCTTACTACCATAATACTAGGGGCGAAACTTGCTCCAAGGAGGGATACTATTACCTAGAGAATCATTTAACATAATTATTACAGAAATAATTCTTACATATAAATTATTTGAAGTTTTTAACATCGGAAATAAAATAAATAAAAATGTGAAGAAATAAATAAAAAAGGAATTCAATACATCCATAATAATGGAACACAGAACAGCAACATACCTTCCTCATGAATTACAGATACTGATTAGTGGAAATAAGTCAACTGACAAAAAGACAAAGGACCTGTTACACCAACAGTAATCCCCAACTTAGTGTTCCTTCTCTTTAATCTTAACAATAATGGAATTTCCAGAAACTAGCCCTTATCTTCCTTACTATCATGGTAGGAAGTCTGACTTGACTCATAGAACAGACTGGGATAAAAATTCCAACAGAAAAGAACAACATTCCCAACATTAAGATCAAATTTGATTCTTGAATACTTCCACTGATAAAATTGGTCATCTAGCATACACACAGCACAGTTGTCTTAGTATTCATTCAATTCCCCTTTAAATCTGACCACCAGCCATTTATTTTACTCTTCAGACCAATCATCAGTCTTAAAATACTGTATTTACTAGTGGCATGGCCCTACCCACACAAAATTGTGGGGGATCAAAAGAAATACAATAAGAAGCAATCACCATTGATAAAGGGTAAACACCTGCAAACACCGGCAGGTGCCAGCAGAGGGATATAAAATGTGGGAAAAAATAAATAATAATGACAAGACCATCTCCACAGCAGTCACTCAAATCAATGCATAGCATTACAACTTCTGCCTTTAAGTAAATGGTGTAGGATGGAGTGAAAACTGGGCACAGAAAAGGAAGATTGAGAAAGTGAAAAGAACTAAGTTAAGATTCTATAAATCTATCAAATACTAACAAGTGAGTTACACTATAAAGGTAGCAGTGGTAATAGCACTAGAACAGCATTCCCATCATTAAGAGCAAATTTGATTCTTGAATACTTCCACTTAAGATAATTTATTAGTTATTAATTCTTGTAGAGAGTTACGGGATGACTTCTTCACATTCTACCCTATCGATATCTATTTACCACATTGAGATGAATCACTATGCAATACCATGCATTTCACAGTGCCACATACAGTGACCCTGCAACCATGGACAGAAATAAGCATACCGAAGTGTATTTGCATAAGTTTGTGTGTTATCACTGTCGGCTGAAACATTTGATGTTAATATAGGACAGGCCCAGGATGGGAAGTCAGGTTGGTTCGAAACAAAGAGCGGAGTCCAACTGGGAAGTTTTATTTCACTGCTTCTCTTCTTTATCATAACTTGTGGTTATAAAAGCAGTTAACCAAGAATCAAGAAACTAATGCCTTAGTTTTCGCCAATGATGGGGCGAGTTAGAAGAGGAGGTGCAAGCTAGACTAGATCTTTGGCAGAATGAATTTCCGACAATGGGTCTTAAAATCAGCAAAACCAAAACAGTTGGTTTGGTGAGGAGTAGAAACCCTTTAATGGTCCATCCAAGACTTGGAGATGAGGAGATAAATGTTGTAGACAAATTCCAGTATTTAGGTAGTATTCTTTCCTCGGACAATACCTTACATCAAGAGATTAACAATAGAATACAGAAAGCTTCCAATTTCTATCAGGCAGTGCATCAGCTACTTAGGGACGAAACATTTCCACAAGCTTCCAAGATTAGTTTGTTAAAGATACAGTATACCTAATACCTATACTATCATATGGACTGGAAGCAGCAACCCTTACTGGACCAACAGACAGTCGTCTCCAGGCAGTAGAAATGAAGTTCCTATGTTCTTGCCTTCAAAAGATGAAAATGGATAAAATAAGGAATGAGGATATCAAACAACTGGGATTGGAAAGGAGCCTGCTGGAGATACTCATACTCAAGAGATTGAGATGGTATGGTCACATGAAGAGGATGGCTCCCCACAGGATACCTTGAGTGTACTTTGGCCCGAGTGTCCCCGGAAAGAGACCAAGAGGAAGACCTCGCGACGTGTGGGAGAAGCAAATTTATTAGGATCTTGAAGCTAGAGATAAGAACTGGCATCAAATACAAGAACAACAGTTATGGAGGGACAGGACAAATTGGAGACGGTTCATTTATAACCGCACCCGGCTTGCTGGAGCAAAGAAACGATGATGACAGGACAACAACAGGGATATTGCATACTACATAACCTCACCAATGTTAGCAAAGACAGATATCTGGGGGGGGAGAGAGAAAAGGGTGGGGCCATTTCATAAGCAAATACAGTAAAACTCTGCAGATATACATGCATGCACTCCACTTCTCTTAAAAAATGTTGACAGAATAACATTTATTTCCCTGCCTGTTACAGAACTTGTGGTCAGTAAAACTACTCTACACTCAGTTATGTCCTCTTTCAACCGTTTGCCAATCATTTACTAACTATACAGTGATTATCATAGCTACAGGACAGTTCAAAAGAATTCACATAAACTGGCATTTTCAGTCATGTTATTGTTAACATTAGATCATTGCCTTCCAGATCTTGGAAAGTAAATTAAAGGTTCTATTATTATCAGTCACAACAATTACATTGTCCAGTTTCCTTTAGTATTACCATTAAGAAATGAACTTGAAGTTTCATGTACACTAGCATATTCAGTATGCCAAATAAAATTGCTTTCTTACCAAAGTAGTAAGCTTTGCTAGTGTCCTGTGCAAGTGATTTAGTAAAATCATGCACAGCAATGTACTAATTTGTTCTCCAGGTTGCACTATCATTGTCTTTCTTAACACTGCTGTCTGGTAATCACCATTTTTCCATCCTTGGCCCATGCATTATGCTAGTATGTGAACATATTCTAGGTGGTCTTGGAATAGGTTGAGAAATATCACTTAACCCCTATGCTGCCATGTTCGACTGTAGTCCAATGGCAATCACACTCCGTCCGTTGCCGTACTCGACTTTAGTCCACGGCCTCGGAATTTTATAACCGCTTGATACAACGTTCTTCCGACGTCATAGGTGAACTTCTAGTAGTGCCCTTTATCACCGTACAAAATTTCAGGGTGATATCGGTAATAGTTTCGGAGCTATAGAATGCCGGTGAAATATTTCCCACCAACGCCATGTTGGATTGGTGCGACGAAATAAAATTTCAAGGACACTGTCGTGGTAGGACAAATTAGTACTATGACCTTACCAATCGGTTCAGCCGTTTTGATTTTATTATGGGGGGGGAGGCGACACACGGACGCACGCAGACACACACACGGACAAAAGGTGATTTCATAAGCCTATTTCATAAATGAAAATAGGCTAAAAATTGTGATCAATTAGAAGGAAAAAAGGTGATTATGACTAAAGTCATCAATTAGAAGGGGGAAAAAAATTCATATAGGCCTACATATATTAAAAAAATCTTTCACTTTTTCATTTTGCCTTTTTTTGCAGTGTATGTGCACGCACTAGAAATATTTATGTCATAATAGTACTTTTCAGTGGTCTTGAGTGTGTATGTAATCCAAAAATAAAGTTATTTGAGGTAAGAATAAAAAATAAATTTTCACTGCTTAATTCAATCTTTTGAGAGTAAAGTTCAAAATTTAATTCGGCAGCATATGGGTTAAGGAAAAAAAAATCTATCATCTGTGTTCAAGTCAGCAATATGGCATTTTAATATGACGGCCTCATTTTATGAAATGTGGCATATGACTAGGCCCGATCTTCATTATTTGGCAGTATTAAAGTTGATATTTTGCCTCATAGAAATGGCATACACGGCTAATCACAGCTGCAATTTTTAATTCTTTTTGGAACCAGCCTGTTTTAAGCTGTGCTTTACAAATCGTGCCAATCTGCCCAATGTGGACTATCACATTCAAGACTTGGGAACAATGAAGACTAGGTTCCTTGTATGATATCAATTAGAATGTAATGTTCTGTGAAGTTGTTTCTTGAGGAAAAGCTTAAGGGAAAAATACAGCCAAATCACACAGGATATTACAAAGAACAAACCAAAACTACCAGGCAGTGTTGTAAAGCAAGACCGTGATCACAGAGATTAGACTTCACAATTACCCGATCAAGTAATCATGTCACACTGAAACTAGTGAAGCAGCTAGCCAAATTAGTAACAAAAAAAAAACAATATGACATGGCATAACTTAATATACAAGCGAACAAGAACTTTATAACTATTCAAATGTTCATAATATATTTAACTGGAACTATTTTTGAATATGCTATCAACAATATATTGCACTGTTAGAGAATGCAATCATTAGAGGATATCAGCAACTCATAAAGGGGAGGGGCTCAACTTAAAAAAAAAAAACATTATTCTGCACTGACTGCTGCAGATAAATGTCATTACATTCAGGATGGGTCTATATAGATTCTACATACTGGAGCGAATTTCACATGCAAGTGTGGAGTTTTGTTCCCATATAATCATTATTGCTCTGAAGTAGCTCCATGAAATTAAGGCTTTTGAATTGGTGTTTGATGCAACTAAGAACCAGCATTTTATAAAGTGCACTTGTCTCACCTTCTCCATCATTTCTGATTTTGATTTAGTTGTCTTAGTATGGTAAGAGGGGCAGATAAACAAGCAGTTCAAATCTATTGTATACAGTCGAGAATGGTTCTTACAGTGCAATCACCAAATCACAACACACTCAATTGTCAAGAGGGATCTTCTTTCACATTTATCCAATGTTCTCTGCATCCCCTGACAATTCATTTAAAATCATGGAAGTTTGTGGAAACAGCAACCATCCAATCTTCATTTAATTCAGACAGACACATTAAGCACCAAAATAATATTTAGACAGTATGTGTGAAAACAGCAGAACTTTTACGCTGCTAATCATTGATGCCACTAAGCTTGAAATAAAAACAACTTATTTGCAGAAAAATGCAGATAACATATGCACATACAACAAGATACACTTGTAATAACAATGGACCAGCTCAACTATAGCTGCTTGCAGGGTTCAAATAATTCCAGTTATTCCACCATATATGCCTCTACATTCACACAATATTATATACATATACATATATTTACAGTTATCATACAGAATAGTTTGGCAGTCTGCTGACCAGTTTCCATTATTAAAGCACACTCTCTGTTTTTATCACAATATTTCACAAGAAATACAGAAATGAAACAAAAATAAATACAGAAATCAGACTTTATTGGAATAATGCAGAAAGATCCCAGACTTTTATGAGGCGGTCTTGACCAACGGTCAGAAGTCGTTTGCGAGGCTCATCCAAATCCATGTACACAATACTATGTTTGGCATCGTGGAAGGTTGCCATTGGAGTATGACTGTAACAACACAGAAACTAGATTTATAAACATGGTTCAGGAAGACAATCTTTACACGGTTTCCAAAGCAAATACCACATGTACTTCTTTCTCCCATTAATTCAGTCTCTACAGTCAGAGATGATGTGAGATCAGTGCCTGGGTGGCAAAGTTTTTATGGCTGGATGTCTTCCAGATAGAGGAGTAAATAGGAGAAATAACTAGGCAAGGAGATTGAAATGGGTGCCAATGGTATGCTAGAAGGTACCATCCCCACCATGCAACACACAGCTAAGGGGTATAGAATAATGATGTTCTATCCTCCGACAGGTGTATCTTTCAATACTCGTCCTCGAAGGTGCAGTAAAATCTTAATAAACTGCATCTCATACGGCTGTGATATATTTTAGCGATAAATCCCCAAAATAGAACTATATTTTAAATATACATACACATGATAATTGCACTACCAAACACTCCAAAATAAACCCACTATCTTCTTCTTCCTAGTGTTAATCCCATCAAAACTTGGGGTCCGCCTTTCTTCACCTCGCTCTCCACTTTGACCGGTATGCAGCATCGGAGGCAAACAACTCGCAAGCAATCCATCCATCTCTTCTTTGGTCAACCAGTGTGGGGTCTCCATCCAACTAGACCGAGTGCCCATCCTGCTATACTATCAAGAGTTTCCTATGACCATACCAGCGCAACCTCTTTTACGATCATCTTATCAGGAATAAGAGCAATTCTAAAGGTGTTCCACATGATCCTATTTTGGATATGGTTAAGTCATGCCACTCCCATGGACCATCTCAGCATACACACTTTCATTGTATGAAGCATCTGCTCATGTCTCTTTGTAGCTGATCAGCATTCAGTCTCATAGAGTGCCAATCGATGGATTTCTGAGCAGTAGATCTTAGACTTGAAGCACAGGAGGAAAATAGCAGAGGACCCCCTCGACTTGCCACCACTTATGAAAGATGATAATTGTTTCAAGGGGCCTAACATCAAGGTTATCAGCCCCAATTATAAAAGATGTAGCTACTACTCAATGGCAGCTGGTAATAAAGATGCAGTGTTACACTTACGACCAGATTTTTTCAATAGAAAATAATAGAAAGTCATGCATTTCCACTTACATGCATAGGAATTCAGAGTTTTTGTTATTTAATAATTCAGGAAATCTTGTACTACTCAGAACTGTTTGAGAAGCAAAGCACGCCAACAGAATAGGAACGCTCACCAAGTGGTAGTCGCCAGGCTCAGGTACAGACCCGATCTCAACAGTGTAGGGTACGACAGAGATGCTAGACTGAGTAAGTCCTATCCCAACTCAGCTAGTTGTTGTTCGCTGATCACAGCTAGGGAAGAGTGGGGCGGACTAACCCAATCGAGATGCTCCGTCTGTTGCCCATTGTTTCACAATGTAATTTGCATGCGAGTGCGACACTTGCAGTTCTTATCGCCCTCGTGTATAGCATTCACTGTTTTGTTCTTGTGAAGTTATTCAAATATAATCCATTTAACCCCAAGGTGAATTTGATGTTCTATGGACTGCAGCATTCGTGACAAAAAAGCGACACGAGTCTCACCACGTACGTGTACGATGGGGGGACCAAAAAATAACTGGAATCGTACTGCTGTGTTTGGAGTCCTTGTAATACCCCGGCTGCGCCGCTAGATGGCTGTTGTAGAACCTCTCCTGAGTCAGTGCCCATCAGCGTCATCCGAGGATGATAAGTGTGGTTTCTGTGGAAGTTCTGTGTGAGTGTGTGTAGTGCACTTTTAACACGTAACAATGGCTGATTCTCACGAACAACTGTGTGTAGTGCACTTTCGACACAAAACAATGGCCGATTCTCAAGAACAACGTGTAGCTGTGAAGTTTTTTCTTTACTCTGCAAGAATGCAGAAGATACTGTTGAGATGTTGCAACAGCTTACAAAGAACATGCTCTTTGTAAAACTCAATTGTACGAATGTTTTTTTTGGTTTAAAAAGGGGGAAAATGACAATTGAAGATCAACCCCATTCCAGTAGTCCTTCAAGTCAAATGTGAAGACTGACTATGGTGATCTGTTTTTTTGACATCAAAGGGATCATACATTCAGAATTCGCCCCTCAAATTTACAGAGTAAATCTACATTTTTATTTAGAGGTTATGAAAAGGCTGCGCGGAAGTTTGGCGCAAAAAGGTCCATCCTTGTGGACTTCTGGCGAGTGGTTTCTCTATCATGACAACACACCTGTCCACACAGTTCTCAAAGTTTGCCAGTTTTTGGTCTCAAAGAAAACGACTACCCTGAACCATGCACCCTATTCACCAGATTTAGCTCCCTCGCTTCCCGTTACGTAGGACGAAAAGAAACTTGAAGGACAACGTTCTTCGACATCGACGGCATAAAAAGTTGTATTGGAAACTAATAAAGGACATGCTTAGTATAAATAAATTCAAGTTATTTTTGGGTACCCCTTCATATTCTCTGATATCAAGCAGTCTTTTAACCTGCCACCCGCCATCTCCCTCCTTAGTGAAAATAGTTTAACACCCAAAGCAAATATCTGCCAGTGCCACTACTGATACTACTGCTGAGATATACTTTAGCGATAAGCCTATAAACACAAATACTGTAAACATGTCTGCGAATACTGAGAACACAATCCGGTAAGATACTATATCACAACATTTTAACACAATTGTACACACACCTTTGCGGATTTGTGGTGGAGGATTGAGACTATTCGTGTTTGGCATTGTGGTTCTTTTCTTTTAAGCTGGACAAGCATTAGATTTTTTTTAAATTTCCCCCTCAGCCCTCTGGAAGGTGGAGGTAGATTTCATCAGGTTGAAATAGGCAAAATATGTTTTCGTAAAAGGACCACACACATCATTTTATACCCCTCACATACCTGCCAACCTTCGGAAGTCAAAAATAGGAAGATTTTTTAAAATTATAGATTTCATCATGCACAGTATACCGTTGCGTGGGCGAAAGAGGGTACACAAAAGAACTGCGTGCCTTTATTGGCAAAGTATGAATTCAGTATAAAATTCACAAAAATGTAAACAATCATCAATCATCGAGTAGTATGTATGGCCAATATTTAAACGTAAGAGAACATAATTGTGTGTTTAAAGAAAATGCATATAATCATTCTGATGGATTACACTTCGCATTCGCTACCACATATTCACGTTTTGTCAGACTAAAGTTAATTACCATGGAAAACTTAGTGGATGGTAATCTTGAGACTGCTTACTGATTTAATGCAGACCTTGTAGCCGACTTTGCTCTCTTCAAAAATGCCCCGTCATACTACTGCTCGTAGCAATTTCCACTTAGGCTTGATTTAACCACTAACAGTTTGTTGAGGTTTCCGTCATTCAGAGATGATCGGAATTGTGTCCTTGTCTTCTTCACCTGGCTAAACAACCTCTCACATTCTACGTTGCTGTGTGGGATTGTTAATATTGACAGCATTACACCAGCTAGTCTGTCATATTTCAGACACCCATCTCCACCTCGTATATCCCCTATTGCAGACCAAGAACAATCTGCTCTTTTTCCTTCCACAATAGAAGCTGGCAAATCCTCAATTTGGAGAGCACAAAACAATGCATCCATTGCTTGGTGCTCATCTTCACCCTCTTTTTTGGCAACATAATTGGAAACTTACGAGATATAATATTTCACGGCACTAAAGGAAGCAGTAGACAAAGACCTTATCTGTTCCACTTGAGCATTAACAGAAAACTCACTATCCAAATTAAATTTATGAATAATATAATCAGAGGCTGCAGTGAAGTAGTTCCTGACGTGCAAATAAAAGACCTTCTACTTCTCAGGAGCCAGATTTCCTACACAACGAGATGTTGTTGAACCAATTACCAAATCATCATCAGCTTTCTGATTCTCTCTAGTGTGATAGACCACTTCTAAAATTGTGCAATATTTCTTTATGGCCACTGGCTCTACAAGCCTACAGAGAATTTCAGTCAGCAAATCAATCAGTATGGATCTTAGGACATGAATGTGAGGTGCTTGCGATTGAAGAACTTTGTTATATTTTTCAAATGTAGGGATAGTAAATGCCAGAAACAAGCAAAATGCCTCATTTAACTTAGATGACAGAAAAATAAATAGTCTCTCCTGTCTTGAAATACCAGTTTGACTTGGTTTTGTCACTTTTTTCCTTACAGGCGGAGAAGAAGAACTGCTCTCCAACTTCCTTTTGCCAATGATAACACGTGCTTTATCTTTTACTCTGTTTTCACACTAACACAAAATTCCACTTCTGCAGGCTTATCTTCATGTGCCTTTACTTTGGGAATTAGGAAATACTTGAGAGATGTGTTTGTGCCAGTGGACTGGTTCACCTCATCCTTTAAAAAAAAGTCAGCAGTGGCTTCCACTGTGAAATCAGTCTTTCTAAGCATTTACCCAAGGACAACCAACGCGTGCACACATGCTTCTGTATTTTCCTAACATCAGACTGTATAACTTCAGATCTTTCCTCTTGCAGCTACTGTTTAAATAATAATAAAATATCAACATTAAATAAATAAATAAATAAATAAAAATATCAACATTATCTCATCAATTTTCACAGGAAGGGAATCAGCACCTTTCTCAGCAGCCAGATGAATTAAATGGCACGTGCATCCCACAACAATGCTGTTTTTACAATGCTCTTTTAATTTCGCAGCAACACCATTTTTCCTCCCTATCATAACAGGGGCATTGTCTGCACTAAAAGCTATACAGTTTGCCATTGGAATGGCATGTCTTTCCAGAAGACGCAGAAGCAAATTACCAATGTTAGCACCAGTCGAGTCAACTTCCAAATTTTCCATGGATAGCCAACGATTTTCAATCATCTTCGATTCTTTGTTGAAAAATGACACGACGACAGGATACAGCTTACTATCTCTATCATTGCTACCATCAGTGCAGACAGCGAAAGGCCCATATTTTAAAAATTAATAATATTTGAATCAGCGTCACGTGCCATTTCATGAACAATGGCGGATGTTTTTGTCCTGCCACAGGCATATTTCTTCGCAATTTCCGAATCCAGGAATATTTTTCTAAACAATTGTCCCACGTGATCGGAACATGATAACGAGAGGTTATGTTCTACGATGAAAGCCGTGAACAAACATTCTGCTCGAATGGCAGCATTGTCTTCATTCCCGTGAACAAAAAACGTACCTAATATTTTGTCCTTCTGTTAACAACCAGCACTGTCCTTGTGTTTTAGAGTGTTGCTGTGGGTTACAATGTCAGTTTTTCCACCATGGCAAATATTTATATCGCAACGACACACGGAACAAAGAGCAAAATGGTTTCCTCTACTAGATCGTAAAATGAATGGAAATTCAGTGATAGCTTTCTTTGAACACTTGGAGATAACGTTTCTGAGGTTTTGTCGCCATGACGTGACGAGAGAAACTTAAAACACATGACACGAAACAATCATCGACACAACTCGTTGAAATAATTATCTACAGACGCAAACATTAATACCTCAATTAAATGCACTAAACATGACGCTAGCAGAGTATAAACACGTGGCGTCAAACGGAGCAAGTCACAATCGCCGCGCTTAGCATACAAGGTTTCAATCCCATTCCGCACAGTCACGTGGCCAGTCTCGACTAATCAGCGTAGGCTTGACACCTGTTTGTCCGTAAAATACCACCAATCAGTATGCGGTAGGCCGATCAGCTGACTCACCATTACGAGATTGCAGCTATGGAGCACACTGCCAAGCGAGGAACTTACACGAACTTACACAAAAAAAAAACAAGGTTACACAAATCACAAAAGCAATTACGACTTACGAGAGAATCTCCTCGAGAATGGAATTTATTTGCAGTTCCTTTTTCTTTTACAATATATCACTGGGGCCCGAAATTTGAAAGAAATAATAATAATTAAGAAGATCGGAAGACAAGGTGAAAATTCATAAAGTTTCCGAATAAATCGGAAGGGTTGGCAGGTATGCCCTCATTGTGAGAAACTATTTTTCAATTTGAGATTGAATAACTTTGTTTTCGTGTTTTTATGCATATTTTCAACATTTTATTGTCTTATGGGGATGGAAATCTATCCGTTATTTGTGATCTATTTTTATACTGGTAGTCAAAGGAAGGAAGCTTTTAGTTTTACGTGACCGTTAATCATGCGATCATGAGACCTCCTTTTTACGTGGAATCCGAATCACAGGACATGGCATTTCACTTAGAATCTTAGGGTTCGGCTTCAGATAATTGGCACTAAATACTATGATGCCAACTATCTGAAGCCGAACCCTAATAAGACACAAGTGTGTGCGTTCCATCTACGAAACAGGGAAGCACGGCGACAGCTGGACATCACATGGCGAGGTGAGCGACTGAAACATTGCCCAACACCAGTTTACCTAGGTGTCACACTAGACCGTACTCTAACCTACAGACAACTATGTCTGAACACGAAACAGAAGGTCAGTGCTCGCAATGGCATACTCAAGAAGCTGATCGGCAGCACCTGGGGAGCCAGCCCGTACATCCTGAGGACTTCCGGACTTGCACTGTGTGTGTCAGCCGCTGAGTATGCCGCTCCTATGTGGAACGCTTCAGCACATGCTAAGCAGGTTGATACTGCTGTCAACGACACTGCAAGGATAATCTCGGGATGCCTGAAACCAACACCAGTGCACAAACTATACCCAATTGTTGGAATAGCCCCACCCAACATCCGGAGGGCCACTGCTGCGGACGCCGAGAGAACAAAGCAGGAGAATGACCATCGACATCCACTATATGGTCACCAGGCAGCAAGATCTCGCCTCAGATCCTGCAAGAGTATCCTTGCTAGGACTACGCCGCTGGAGAGATCACCAGAGACAACTCGTCTTAACAGATGGAGGAGCTCACTGCCCACAGACATGACACCAAAGGAAGAACTGGCTCCTGGCGCCGACCTACCTTATCCTGTGTGGAGGTTCCTCAACCTCTTAAGAGTGGGTGTCCCTCGATGCAAGACCAACCTGCAAAAATGGGGGATCCTTCCAGCAGACGCAGACACCTCTTGTGAATGTGGAGCTGAACAAGACCCAACTCACCTACTTATCTGCCCCCTCCTGGACAACCCATGCACAATGGAAGATGTTTTTAGAGGAAGTAACAAGGCCATTGCAGCTGAAATTTTTTGGAAATGTTGACCAGACACTGAAATGAATGACTTCGAAAATCTCACATGCATTGACCGGGATACCGGTAGTCACTCTGTTCTTGTGCAAGGTTTCGACACTAATGTGTAACTATCTAACGGTGTGTTACTTCTTCACGCAAAATGTTCTCCCCCAATGAGACAGACGGGCCCGGCCCCATGGTGTTGGGGTAGCGCGCCTGCCTCTCACCCGGAGGCCCCGGGGTCTATTACCGGCTCCGTCAGGGAATTTAGAAACTGACGCAAGGCCTGGAACAGGGTACACTCAGCCTCGTGAGCACAATTGAGTAGCTGTCTGACAGTGAGGCAGCGCCCCGGTCACGAAAACCATAATTAACAGCCGAGGGGATCCGATGCGCTGACCACGTGTCACCCCAATATCTGCAGGCCAAATGGCTGGGCAGAGGTCATTAGTTAGGCCTAGGCCCTTCATGGGCTGTAGTGCCGCGGGGGGATTAATGAGACAGACGGAAAGCAGAATGTGATCTCGTGAAGATGTTTTCCCGCTTAGCGCGATGATTTTCTCAAGTCCCAGTCCCAATTCTACAAAATACATGTTGATATATCCCTTAAAACGTTCTCTATTCCCGCTTGCGATGATCAAATTTCCGTTGTACTATTTGTACGCGAACCGGATTTTATTCTTATTTCATTATAAAATTCGGCTTCTGGAAAACACGACGCGATATTGCCTCATATTCTCTGATAGTTATTGACAGTGTAGATGATTTCTTTGTGTTTGACGGCGTAGAAGTGGCTATAGCAATGACGCAACACAGGTGACGTGTGTCTCTCCCGCTGCCCTTTCTCTCCTTTCTCAAGTCCCTATCCTACTAAATTCATGTTGATATATCCCCTTAATACGTTCTCTATTCCCGCTTACAACGATCAAATCTCCGTTGAACTATGTTAGTGAACCGTATTTTATTCTTATTTCATTTTAAAATTCGGCTTCTGGAAAACACGACTCGATATTGCCTCATATTCTCTGATAGTTATTGACAATGTAGATGATTTCATTGTGTTTGACGGCGTAGAAGTGACTATAGCTATGACGCAACACAGGTGACGTGTCTCTCTCCCGCTGCCCTTTCTCTCCTTTCTCAAGTCCCAGACCCAATCCTACTAAATTCATGTTGATATATCCCCTTAATACGTTCTCTATTCCAGCTTACAACAATCACATTTCCGTTGAACTATTTGTTAGTGAACCGGATTTTATTCTTATTTCATTATAAAATTCGGCTTCTGGAAAACACGACTCGATATTGCCTCATATTCTCTGATAGTTATTGACAGTGTAGATGATTTTATTGTGTTTGACGGCGTAGAAGTGGCTATAGCTATGACGCAACACAGGTGACGTGTCTCTCTCCCGCTGTCCTTCAACCCCTTCCCTTTGTTTATTTCTCACGTAGGCACATTATTGTCTTCGTGTTCCGCACTATTGTCTTCTAGTTCTTAGTGTCCACGTCCAGTTATGACCTATTTTATTGCGTGTTTTATAATGGATAAGAAGAAATTACGGCAGATAACTAATGACGAGAAGATTAAATACATTCGAGACGTGGACTGCAATCCTCACATGAAGCGTGTGGATATAGCGCGAAAGTGGGACATTCCTCCGTCTACACTGAACACGATTCTCGGCAAAAGGAAGGAAATTGAACGTGCATTTGAAGAAGGGGTGAGTGGCAAAAGGAAACGTGTGCGAGAGGGACAGTTTCCTGAACTAGAAAGCACTTTATTGAAGTGGTTCAAGCAAGCCCGTGCTTCAAACATATGCGTGCGCGGTCGCCGGCGATAGAGCCGTCACTGGCGGAGCGCGAGAGCGAGAATGTCCTTGCTGATCAAATATAAAGAAAGACCCTGTATTATATGTGTTTGGAAGCGGATGGGGAACATTTTCAGCATCTACTGTAAATCATGGCCAGTAAAACTGCATGGTAGGCTACTGATTTTAAGCACCGTATTCAGCCATAGGCCTACATATGCGTGCGCGGTCGCTGCCAACAGTGCCGTCACTGGCGGAGCGCGATAGCGAGATCGTCCTTGCTGATCAAATCTAAAGAAAGACCCTGTATTATATGTGTTTGGAAGCGGATGGGGAACATTTTCAGCATCTACTGTAAATCATGGCCAGTAAAACTGCATGGTAGGCTATTGATTTTAAGCACCGTATTCTGCCGTAGGCCTACATATGCATGCGCGGTCGCCGGCAACTGAGCCGTCACTGGCGGAGCGCGAGAGCGAGAGCGAAAATGTCCTTGCTAAGCAAAAATAAAGACCCTGTATTATACTGTAGTGTAGAGGTACAGTAATTCATTTTTATGTTATCTATTGCGTGCAAGTTACTGATAACCTATGTTTATGTCGTGACTGTAGTAGTGCATACAATCACTTACTAAGGTCGGCGATTGAACGTCCATATATACGTCGCGTTCTTTCTTATACGTTGTAAATGCAGTATGGCGTTTTTCGGTAGTATGTTTTCCCGCATATGACGTCCAAATTTTTCAGTCCCTTGAAAAACATACTAACGAGATTCCACTGTAACTATTAACAGGGTGTCTACCAACTCATCTTAAAAGAATTCCCTGAATATTCCCTGATTTTTCCAGGATTAATGAGAGAATTCCCTGAGTAAAGACTGCTACACAATCGCCCGGGAACAGGAAGTGTGATGAAATGCATCCTATTTTTGGGTTCGTTTTAAGAGCTCTCCAGGAACAAGAGGCAAAATGTAATCCAGGAAATCAAATGGAAAATAGGATTAAGTTGTATGTTTCCTGTTCTCGGAAATTCCAGGAGCCAAACAGATGTGAGCAATGGCGGCACAAGGAAAACAGTTGTAGTGAACTTATTGTTCAGTAAAATAAGCAAGGTTTATGAAGTCATGCTGCTTTCACTACGGTAAATCCCCCCAATGAAAGGGGCAACGGAAGGTTTAATACACACATCAAGGTGTGTATCATATGAGTGTGATCATCTTAAACCAATATTTAATTAGTAAAACCACTCATTACCATTGAAATCACTGATCCTACGTCGCAGGAATGATGGTATTCGGTAGCATAAGTCTGAATATAGGCCTACACAGTAATTTACACATATCCAAGGGACGAAGGGAGGCATATTCCAAGTTCTCACTCTCAATTAGGTCCACCTCATCATGACAGAAATAATTGAGTTAAGACTCGATCACATCGGAGCGCGGACTGTCCGCGCGAACGAACGACCGCAGTCCGCCCCGGACTAGGGTGGTCAAATAGATTGCGGTCAAGTCAAGGCGAACCAGTGTGAAAGCACTCTCGATAAAGCGCGTATTACATTGTTTCTGCTCGTGGCATTTTAAGTAACATTTTAATTCAACATGTCAAGCAGCTCCTCTGACGAAGAAGAATTGCTTCTTCTGTTGGCATCGAGACGAAAGACAGTATTGGTTCACGAAATTAACGAGAAAAGGGAGGAATATGAGGAGTTTCACAGATTGTGCCGGGAACGGTTCTCGTTTGAAGACAGGTTCTTCATGTATTTTCGAATGTCATGAGAACAATTTGAGACATTACGTATGCTCCTAGAACCAACCATTTCCAAGCAAACCACTAATTGGAGGAGACCCATTTGTGCGAAGGAACGGCTAGCCATCTGTTTAAGGTAGGTAATAGTAAAGCATAATAAATATTTTTCACACATGTATATTTTTCAAGAAAAAAATTATACGTGTGCGGTCTCGTGTGAAATTCATATTGAACTGACAAAAGTAAGATGTAGCCTACAACTGAAAATTAGACTAAACAAAACATGCAAAAAGAGGAACTTAATTATCAATTAATTTATTTTAAGGTAAGAAAAACCTGCCTATCTCGCCCATAAAAAAATCAATTAATTTTTCTGTTTTTTCTGCCATGTTTTCTGTTTTGTCCTCTACAGACCACCGCGAACTTTGTAAGAAACACAACTGGTTCGCCGACCGCCGCGGACAAGACTGAGCCGCGTTCGGTTTGGACAGGGTGATGCAATATTTAACAATACAGAGTTCGCGGCGGTAGACCGCTCCGCGTGCGCGGACAGTCCGCGCTCCTGTGTGACCGAACCTTTTATCAATTTAGTAATTTATAAATACAGTACATTTAAATGAAGGAAATCATTATGAATGATGTTTCAATAGTCCAGAACACACTATTATCAGTCTAAAACAATTTAGGTTGGTTGGTTCCTCAGGTTAGGGGCTGCGACAACGCGGTGATGTAGCCCCGTGTACTTTGGGTGTGTGTAGAATCTGTCTGATAACCGGTGTTAATTGTGATGACTGTATTAGTGTGTGTTTCTGTTTCTTAATTCAAGTAAGGACTGCATACTTTGAATTTTTCAAGTAGTTCCTACTTTTGCCGCCAAAGGTCACCGTCAACAACTACTAGTTCAGAACTAGGCTACTAGACACCTCCGCAGTCGGCTCCTGGCGACGAACGTAGGAACCTGAGCGTTGTTTACATTTTTAACCTAATTTAGCTTCACACAGGTGTAATTATGGAAGGTTCTTTAACATGCCATAAATCTATGACATGGGACCGCCGGCTTAACTTCCCCTCCGAAGGAAGGCATACTGAGGGATTTTTAACGCTCTTAAAAAATCCAACGACTTCGGCCGGGTTTGAACCCACGATCTTGGGCATAGAAGCTCAGCATGCTACCAACTATGCCACCGAAGCCGCTAAAAATAATGTAACCAAGTCTGCCTGATAATACAAGTTAGAGTTTGAACTGTGTTGCAAACACATTTCCTGGGCACAATTAAAAACTAAATTGGACATAAGTTCTAGCCTAGCTAAGGAACGTAGGAGCAGACAATAATCAAAGAATACTGGGATGGAAAAGCCGCGCAAACAGTATTGTCAACCCAGGTCTAACACATTGTTACCCGGGTGCGCGCTACTCTATTCCTTATTACTGCGGACCGGGCATCTGAAGTACACCTAGCATGAGAAGTAAGATGGAACATAAATACGTGTAATTTTACTTACTTGTCTGTCCATCAATCTCATCGTCACTACTTTCACTGCTATTATTGTCAATTTCACCGGTATTATTATCGTCAACAGACTCGTCTGAACTGATTATCGCACTGTCAGTTCCGCGTGCGCCATGCTAACACTTGACAATACACGCGGTAACTGAGTGTTATAAAACCTCACTTCCAGTACCGAAAGCATTATTTAGACAACAATATACCTATCTGCATTTCGTTGAACAAAGACCTTAGTTCGTAAATAACACGTAGTATTTTGATTAATGAACGGCAGAGAGGAGAAAATTACACAGGAATGAAGCACTGTAAGACAGGGTGTCTATTGTAAGGATGAAGTAAAAATTAGTTACTTTTTAGCTACCGTTTAGTTACCTTTTAGTTCATTTTAGTTACCTTTGAATTCAAGATACGTCTGTGGTCTGCAAGCAAATGGGCTAATCACGTGGTGAAGAAAAACAGCAATGAACTTTGTTTAAAGCGGTAAATACAATTCACTTAGGGAGTTATAAAAAATTTAAAAATAATAAATATAAACTAGATATTTATTTTCAAATGAGTTGTTTCAGCTAATGTGGTCTTGTGCACAAGGCGTTTTTATAATTGCCAAGAGGTTGCTCTGCTCTTGACCGTTTGGCGAGATTTCCTTTGTCCCCGCGGTAGATCACGAAGAAATGTATGGGACGTTACGTGATTGAAACCGAATTCTGTCTTCGCAGTCAAGTACGGGGAAATTTCGAGATGTTACACGATTGGAAATATCTGTTCCCGAAGGAAACAGGATGTAAAATTGTCCGATTGAGCTATGTACATTAACAAATTCATAAAGAAATTAGCAAGGTAAGCTAACATTATTTTTGAAAGGAAGTTTTGACTTCTGTAGTACATTGGCGCTGCTCGTGGCGACATTTTGTGCCTTGCAGCGGCCTTCACAGTATGTACTAGCCACGCGTCTTGGTGAGGTGTACCATAACCAACTGAAGAGCCCATTGGTACACTGGGGCGAAACTCTGGCAACTGTTTTGAGCTAGCCGGACCATTTTATCAAATTTCTTTGTGAATTTGTTAATGTTACACGATTGGCGCTGGTCTCACCCGTTTGTAGAGATTCCCGTAGTTTTCGCGATAGAACACGGATAAATGTCACGATTTAGATAATCGGTGTCACTTTTAGTCGTTCGACGAGATTTCCATTGTCCTTGAGGTTGGGCACGAGAAAATATAGCATTATTACGCAATCGGCGCCACTTGCTGTCCGTTTTAGAAGAATCCAGTTGTCCTCGTCATTGAATGCAGAGAAATATCGCGATGTATCGCAATCGCTGCCGCTCTCGGCCGTTTTACGAGATTCACGTTGTCCTCGCAATATTATGCATACCGCGCCGCACCCGGCCGTTGAACGATTGTCTATTCGTCCTGACAGAATCGTGGTTGCTAGCTCAGGGTTGGGCAAGGTTAAAATTCACAAGTAGTTATGGACAAGTTGTATGGCCGGCGCCGTGATTCCCGCTGTCGCTATGCTGTGGTTGGGAGCTCATCAGTTCAGGGTGGATCACGAGGAGAAATTAGTATCGCGACGCTACGTAGGCTGTCATTTCTAAGTGGGTTGATGCATTTCTCGCTCCCCGTACGCTTTTAAGTATGCGGTCATGGGAAAAGTAGCGAGTAGGTTTCGGAATGTTTCGTAATTGGTGCCCAATCATCTTTGACGGGATTCCCGCAGTCCTCGTGATCACAAGTTCACGATAGGGGACGGGTTTTATGATTTTACGCTACTGACGTCGATTTCGGTACATTTGACGAGATTTCCGCAGGCAAGTAGTGCGGTCAGCCGGCCGCCATGAGTATGAATGTTCGAAGTAGGTATCAAATATTAAGCATTATTCTGAGAGGATTGCACGAATAATACGACTAGAGAAGAGTTTTTCTTTCGAATGCGAATCACGAATTATACAAGTTAATACAAGTTTTCAAAATAAACGGTTAAATTATAATATATCCGATGGAACCAAAGTTCGAAGGAAAAATCGACATATAACGGAATTTCGAATTAACCATACTGGATGTCACAAATTTACGAGACAGATTTTTAAAATAAATTATAGCCTACGTATTTCGAAGCTTTTTCAAAATCTTTTTCGAAACGGTAACATTTCACAAGATTGCGACATTAAATTATTTCGCGTTATTTCTGGACTTCAATTTGACATAGTCTCCAAATAAATGCGAGAAATGCGAGGTTTCTGATTAATTTCATAAGTTTTCGTGAATAAACGTCTCGCTAAAAGTTAGGTTTCCTAATAACACGGATAAATATTTCACACAAAACTCAAAAGTCATCTTGATGCCGAAAATATACGCTGAACGATGTATACCACTCAGGGTATCCTCAGTATGCATTTCCTCGAGGTCGGGCACAGGGAAATATACCGTAGCTTATGCAATCGGCGCCGTTTGCGTAAAACTCGCTCCATCGCAATCTCTGAGCCTAGAGGCGCGAGTTTAAATGATTCAATCCACCTTCGGAAAATTTTCGTTACCCATATGTAAGATTCGTTACTTTTTCGTTACTTTCGTTACCCATTTGTAAAATTCGTTACTTTTTCATTACTTTAGTTACCGGTAGACACCCTGTAAGAAAACGTTAATTTACGTAGCCGGTTGTCCGCGAACCAATACAAAACTACGTAAAAAACGTAGCCCGTCATCACCCAGTAGTAGTCAAATTACGATCGCTAACGGGAGTTTAAATAGTCCCTAAATCTCTACTTAGTATAAAAAGAAAATTATTTATTTATGTTCAAAGGAAGCCAAGCAGTAATGATAACAGTGAAAAAGGGGAAAAAAATCAGGCGTCTGTGCAATTTTAAGCTTACGCTGGGCAAACCGTTAAAAATATCAATATACTATGAATGTTAGAATTGTTAAGCATGAAACGTTCTACCAAAAAAAACAGGAGAGCATATCTCCATCTTCAATACATCGCCCACTATACATGTTTTTAGATTGGACGGGAGGGGGATTTGTGTTGCATGCACCTCGCCATTCTTAAATTACGTCTGACAATAATTCGTTGCTCATGCTATCTCCATGATAATATAATGGATAGTCCAGTCAGTGATTTTAACCCACCATGCCGAGACGTAAAACGGATATAGGCCTAGGTCGTAGTTCATTGACATCGGGGGGAAAAAAGGGCTCGTCACGAAATGCTCTCATAACTGTTTCCGAGCGAAGCTAGTATAAACAATACTAAATTTAAAATATTTTGTCGCCAAAGTTGCTACATCTACCGACAAAATCGCTAAATCGGCAATACCGATCGCAACGAACAAAATGCTCAAGGCCTAATAAAATGGCGTAGTTGGCTCCTGCGTAGTTAGCTCCTGCATAGTTGGCTCCTGCGCAGAAGGCGAACGGAAAGGTTGCTACATCATGCGTTCAGTTGAGCTTGAGAAAGCACTGCTCATTGGCTGAGCACTGTCATCAGTAGCGAGCGATAACTTCCCGCGAAATTCGAAAGTATTGCTTCCACTTTTACGGGATATAGCCAAACTGAGAAAAATCCCTGATTAACAAAGAAATTCCCTGATTTTTCCCTGATTATTCCAGAAATTCATAATTCCCAGAGAATTCCCGGTTTTCCTGGGTCGTAGACACCCTGTATTAAGGAAGGTATGATTCTCCATTTTTTCCACCCCATTAGTCAATGGTTTGCGCTATCAAAAAACTTTACTGAGATAAGATTTTACACTGTACGGTATATAGGCTATAAGAAATATATAAACCTTTGAACTGAGGGTGGTTTTGGTGTCTAGGGGACATATCTACATTTTCCAGGATTCTCGACATGGTACACATTGCAATAGGTAGCTTTCTCATGAAACCTACCTAATAAAAATACTGCAAACTGAAAACAAAAGTAAAGGATTCAACACACAGAACATGATCGTAGAACTGACAGTGAACAAAGGAAGACATTGAAAAGAACTTACTCAATATCTTTGAGGTCTCCATAGCAAGGATCACAAACTCGAACATCAAATTCGAAGCCCATGATGGGAATGGAAGCTCGTCCTGCACTGCAACGGTCACACACGGCTCTACCACAGTAACGGCAATGGTGCTGACGCAAACCAAGTTGTCTTTGATCCATCATAGCTCTCAAGTTCCAAAAAAATGGTCGACCACAACGTTGACAACAATCTGATTCTCGCCATTCTGGAGTCTAAACAGAAAATATTCCATTGTGCACAATTCAATGCTTAATTAGCAGTAAGAATTACAAAAATATTACATGCTCCGGTAATACTGACCAACTGCTAAATTACAATATGATCAAAACTTTGTATGAAGACCCTTTGTTGTTGTATTTGAGAGGCTTGGACATCATGGTCATTCTGCGCTGAGTACTTGGGTGAGTGTGGAATTATTGTCTGATAACCTGTATTAGTGCGTGTATTTGAAATTCAGGTGAAGATTGGGAAGGACAAAGGCTTTCCAAATTGACTTCCTAATACTGTACCTTTCTTTTCTGTAGATGTGCTTTCCTTCCTTTTTAGATCCTCTTTTCTTCGTCCATCACTGCTTATTTTACATTCCAAGTAACAGACGTCTCCCACTTCCTTTAACTTTTCATCTGCCAATTCGATGTTAATAGAGGGTTTCTGATTTCTTCCAGAAGCATTCCATTATTTTTGTTTTAAATTTATCGATTTTCATCATGAATTCTTTTCTCAAGTCTGAGTACATGCTTTTTAGAAATTCATTAAAATCCTCTGGTGTATTGGCCTTATCATGAGTCCTAATATAGTAATTACAATTATACACACTACTACAACCACTATAATAACACAAGTTGTTGGACAAATACCATACATGGGTTGATGATCAATGATGTTTCATTTTTAGAGGCCTGGACATAGTGGTCATTTCAGCCTCATGTAGTTGGGTGTGTGTAAAATTGTCCGATAATCTGTATTATTGCAGTGTCTATAGTAGTGTGTGTATTTGTAATTGAGGCTAGGATTGAGATGGAGGCAGCCATGGCTTTGATTTCGGAACCATTCTGGCATTTGCCTAGAGTAGGTATGGGAAACCACTTCTAGGATGGCCGAGATGGGAATCGAAACCACTTCTTCTCAGTATTACCTCATGAGGCTGAGTGTGCCCCATTCCAAACCTCAGACCGGAATTAAATTTCTTGGCAGAGCCAGGAATTAAACCTGAACCTATAGGACGACAGCCAAGAATGCCAGCCGTTACACCACAAGGTGGTCTCTTAACCGAAATGACAGAAAGATCTGAACGAGTGCTTTCAAATTACCATATTTGCTCGCGTATATCTCGCACTTTTTTCACTGAAAATGTGTGAAAATTTTCGGTGCGAGATATATGACCCTATTCCTGAAAAAACACAAAATTTGTAATAGAAACAAGGCAACTGGCATGTGGTACTCGCCCTATTCATTGTCACTGCCGCCAATCTACGAGGTACTCTTGCGTGCATCATTCTGGTCATCATCCTATACTGCTTCATCCTGACTTCCGTCCAATGCATTTGCGATGCCCGTCTTCAAGAACAATGTCCGTCGACACCATTTATTTACATTCATTATGGTTATGCGACATTAAGAACCTATGAAAAAGACGTTATACGCTTGTTAAGGATGATTCAAGGCAGAAAAGGAATTTAGAGCGCAGACGCTTAGGGATCGATACGATCGATCATCTTCCATATCGATTCCTCGCTACATGCACGAGCGAGCTCGAACTTAGCCAACCGCGGCCAAAGACTAACGATGTACCGCGTGGCAACACTCACGCCGCGCCACATGCTTGCACGTGGCCGAGCTATGATGCGATGCAATGCGTAAAGACGAAATCATTGAGATTCGAGAAGACTGAACTGCGTTTCTCTGTGATGTGACAGTAGGCCTACTTGCGCAATCTTCGAAACATACGTGCATGTTGGGGCGAGTGGTATAGCAGAGATTTCCTTTTGGTATAGAAGAGATTTCCTTTATCTTCGAAGCCAGAGTACCGGTACTGATGTCTACAAGGCAACTTATGGACAACAATAAAGGAAACCTCTGCCGCCAAAACGAACGATAACATTGCGTATTGATGAATGTTGCGGCACGCTAATCGCTTATTCGAACGTGTCGCAAGGCGGCGCCTCGTTCCCTAATCGGCTCGTATCGGACAAGTTCGGATTAACTCGTTGTTGCTCGCTCTTCCTGTTAGTATCGCTTCGGTCAAGTTCCTGGACAATGACGACTGTTGTGGCACGCTAAATCGAACGTGTTTCTACCTAAGGTTATTATGGTCATTTATATGGCGGCATCAGAAATAAATGCGAGATATATGCAAGTACTTTTTTTTTTCATGAAATTTCAAATTAAAAAATGGGATGCGAGATATACGCGGGGGTGAGACATACTCGAGCAAATACGGTATTGCCAGAGTTTCAAAAAACCTTAGTACTGTATATACTGCAATATAATAATAATAATAATAATAATAATAATAATAATAATAATATTTACTGTAATATAATTACTTTTCCATTGATAAACCTGAAGCGACTTACACTTGTGAAACACTATTTAAATTAAACACCAAATCAATGACAGATCAACTGCAGAAGGTTGAAAGAAGGATACTCATAACTACTACTTTCTCTATGCATCATTCCCACTCCTATGTGGGGTCGATGTTTCTGACAGCTCTCCTCCATTTAGCCCGGTCAAGCACATCATCTTCTAACAACTATTTCTCCCCGAGGTCCTCCCGCACAGAATCCATCCATTGTCGTTTAGGTCAGCCTTGCGTTCTTACTCCCTGTATATACCTAACATCCTCTCTCCTTCTCACATGCCCATACCATTGAAGTCGTTTTCTTGTATCTTCTTAGATATTTCCAAAACCTCTCTCTTATTTTGATATTTCTTTTTTATCAGAACAATAATTTATAAAAAACACCAGGTGCAAGGACAATGGAGATTGTTGCCTAATGCCGTTGTCTAGCGGGAAAGTGATTCAATAATAGACATGAGAGGAAGGAGAATTGCCTTTCTCTGTCATTTATCGAGATTGCATGACAATTGACTATTAAAACTACTTTTGGAAAAATAAAACAAAAAATAATTGGTTCAAAATGATTTAGATGAGTTGAATATTACAATGAAATACTGTAAATTGAAAATAAAGAAAAAGAATTCTGAAGAACAAACATATAGCCTAAGGCTTACACTAAAAATTAATCAATAAAAACAGTGTCATGTCTGATGAAGAAAGGACAGCCAGGTCAGCTAGAATGAAGAGATTTTGGGTGAGGAGGAAGATGACAGCAAAATTCCATGTCAATCCGTAGAGGACTTAAATGTATTTGTTTTCATTTAAGTGCTCCAATGTGGACATCATCATCATCATCATCATCATGTACAGTTTCCAGCCCCAGGCTGGGTCTGTTTGGAACATAAGCCTCGCCATTTAGTCCTTTCTTCCCACCACCTCTCCGCTGTCACTCTGGTCCAGTCCTCGCCTCTCTTCTTGACACATTCCTCCACTCCTTCCAGCCATCTATCTCTTGGTCTTCCCCTTGGTAGTTTCTTCTGCATCTGCATCTCATGTATCCTCTTGGGAATCTTCTTCTCTTCCATTCTCATTAAGTGTCCATACCACCTCAGTCTTGATGCCTCAATCCTACCTTGCAAGGGCTCCTCTTTCACTATTTCCCTGACCTTTTGATTCCTCACCCTGTCTCTACTTGTTACTACAATCCTACTTTGCAGGAACTTCATTTCACTTGCCTGTATTCTGCTTATGTCTCTTTTCTTCACTATCCATGTTTCTGAAGCATAGGTCAGTATCGGGATATAGTATCTTCTGTATAACACTTCCTTGCTTTTTTGTGGGACATCTTTATTCCACACTAAGCTCCTAATGCTTCTCAGAAATGCTTCTGCCTGTTCGCCACGTTCCGTAATCTCTTTGTCATTTCTCCCATTTTCCTCCACTATACTTCCCAAGTACTTGAGACTTTCCACCTTCTTCAGCTGTCCACCTCCAAGTGTTATCCCACTCATTGGACTGTCCTTTTTCCTGGTCGTTAACAGGATCTCACATTTACTGATGTTGAACTTCCATCCGTACTCTCCCCCTGTTTCTTCCCAAGCCTTCAGTTGCTCCTGAATTTCCTCCTCCTCGTTTCCTCAGACGTATTTATTATTATTATTGATTTAAGCCCACTACGGAGCGCTTATGATTAGTTCTTCTTCGATGCTCTTTTCTGTTCCCAATATTTCTTGAGCCCTGCTGATAATTTCTCCTTTCTCTCCTGCGAAAGGGGATTCCGACATTTAGGGACTCTAGGTGGTGGGGTCCAAGATTCTACCATAGCAAAAAATTTAGAACTATCTTCTACATCAAGGTCAGCAATTCCAGCCGAAGCCAAGTCCTATAGTACTTCATTAAGCCACAGGCTTCCGGTCTTGTCGCTTTTTACCAAGGAGAAGATCTTCTTGGTAAACCTGTTGCTGTTCATTCATTGTAGGTGCCTGTAGAACTTTAGCCTCCTACGTCACATACTGGTATTGGCTGATTCTAACTGTCGATACAGGTCAGAATTAGATTTCAAACGGTAGGTTCCATCTGGGAGCAATCTCGGGCCATGGATATTCCTGAGGATACGTCTTTCGGCTTTCTCCAGGTCATCCATGGTGTCTTTTCTCTTCATCAAGAGGGTCTCTGCGGCATACAGAAACTGTGGTCTGACAGCAGTTCTGTAGTGACAGATCTTAGCATTCCTCGAAATGCATTTCTTGTTGTACAAATGGTGGGATAGTTGGTATGCTGTGTTGAGTTTGGTACGCCTTGCTAAGATGGAGGTGCCATTGGGGTGGACCCATTCACCAAGATAACGAAAGTGATTGACTCTTCCAATCGTTCCATGTATGGTCGTCAAACGGGTGTTTCAGGAGTGCCGATTCTCAAAGTACTTGGTCTTATCATAAACTATGTAAATAAATAATAATTGATGTAGGAACATGAATTTAATAGTATTGTCTACCGTAACCCATAGTTTCTAACGTCCAATATATGCACCATTTTTGACTTGATACACATCTAGTCATAGTCTTGGCTCTTCCCACATATGACCCATTTTGAATGCGGCTCGGATGTGCTGCTTCAGATACAATCCACACAGGAGGACATCAACGATATTATGTCTGGTGAATGTAGTGGCTCACTTCCACTTCTGACTCTTCGGCCAGTGCTTGCCATCTGCAAAGTTAGTTGCAGGGGGAGGATCACTCCTATATTTCGTTCAAAAATGACAATGATCTATGATAACAGATATCGTAAGTACTCGCATATAAGACCCTCCCCACTATTTTTAAGTTAAGAAAAAAATTCTTTTTGACTCGCATATTGGACCCATTATTAACAAAATACGGGTAACTAAAGATGCACGTTCACTACAGAGTTCCTGCTATTCCTATTTTTGATACGGTATTCAGCTGATGTTCCTACATTACCAATTGCTGTTACGGTACTTTGTGGCAGTACAAGAGTATGCATTCTTTCCTACCTGCAGAAAGTTTGGTGCTAGCTGTTGTAACAGAAATAACCTGGAAATCCATGCCCCAAGGCCACATTCCTACCCAGACAGTCACACTCCAGTCAAATTAAAATAGACTGTTGACGATATCATTCGAATTACGGTAGTTTTGTTCTACGAGAACCATGAGCGGTAACGTTAATACCAGTAAGCGTATTTCTGCTATTTCAGACACAGTGAACGCGAAATTAGGCCCACCCTACCACGCACGTATATCGGTACTTGCCGCGATCGCGGGAGATTTATATCAGACTAATGTTGTATGATGGTCCATAATTGTATCTTTTAAACCTGAATAATACATTTTCTGTTTTGAAATGTATTTTCTAGGATGTTGGCATGTATAGTTATTTAATGGATAACTTGATACACTTAATCTTTGAGATATGTGCATATAAGACCCTCCTCAATTTTTGAGCATTGAAAATAGGATAAAAAATAGGTCTTATATGCGAGTAAATACGGTATATGTTGCTCATAATTAAGAGCTCATGTGGCTAGATTTCATGAGATTCTAGCCGTTGTTTTAGTCATGTGTTCGCTGGTCAAGCACGGAGACAAATCATGGGAACAATTTCAGCTCATTTGATTCACCAATGGAAACTTATCATAATGATTAATTGAAATAAACTGTTTCCCGAAGGATCCAGGATATTTTTAACACTTCGAAACACTATACAGCAATAAAGCCTCAGATGCTCAGATTTGTTGTGTTCTTAATTCTTGATGGTAAAAACAGCGAGTACAATAGATACAGAGTTTACACTGGCAATTACCAACACCACCTAGATATAAGGCCTTTGCATTCAAACAAGATGGCGGACACAGAAGGCAGAGCTGCTAGAGCACGCCGCATGCCATGGCCCATATGACGGGTTCCTTCCAACTGTTACTGTAAATCGTCGGCAGCAGCATTTATAGGCTATTATGTTGACTTCATCCTTTACCGGTACTTACCTTTACATGGCTAACAAAGACGGCATACTACAGAATAAGCTTCTTCTCGTTGTTCACTTGAAAATGAAACCTCACGGGAAACTAGGTACGGTACCGTAGGAATAAATGAAACATACAATATTTCACTGTTCCTGGATCAATTTACTGGATGTAAATAGCCAACGACCATTAAAAACATCAGTAAAATATAAGCATTTGATAGAATTATCCGAAATATATGCATAAGATCAGGTTTATAGCTAGATATATGGACTTGCCACCTAAACAACTGTGTCGATCTTCACGAAATATTCCGGGTACCCATTGAATCATTTAAAATATAGCTTTACTATATAATGTTGCCATCGGACACAGTCCTCAGCCGCACTGGGCAATTCGGAAGACGAGATGGAACCGGACCAGGTATGGGTCTTGGCACTTTCCATGGGAGTGTTCTCTCTTGACCATCTTCACAATGGAAAACAGTATTCTGTCTGAAGTCTTGAGCATTAAAATGCAACTCACAAACCAGCAATTTACAAAAGAATCATACTAAGTAACATTTGTTGAAGTTACAGTATATGATTGAGTATATTTCCATGCTGAATGAACTAAATTTGAATAGGCCTACTTTATATCTGTGTATTTTTTCAAAAATTTCTTCCTCTTTAAATTATCCCAAGAGTTACTTACATAAACACTGCAAAATTGTGCTTTGTTTAATTCTACATGTTTAATTTTTGAGTTAAGAATAATTCCTTCAAACTCTTCCCTATTACTGATGCCCCATGAGAGAAGTTTCACAAGAGCAACTGCTCCAATGGATGGGGTGGGGGCTGGGCTAGTTCATAATAACGGTATGAATCTAAAATGAGAATCATGCATAATAGCATATAGTATAATTATTTTTTGTTTGTTTTAACTATATGTTTACCATTTAGAAATGTGCGCAGTATGTGTGCTGGGTGAATTGTGTAGGTATCTAGCACCAGTGTCTCATGACTCCACTGTCCTACTGCATAGAGAGAGATGAGTAGGGTGTGTTTTGGAACTCTAAGATCCACGCTGTTTTTCATTCTTAGAACAATGATACCATATAGTACTCCAGAATATGTTTGATTATTTCATAAATTAATAGGCTGTGATCGTTCCAGTGCCTGAGAACAGTCTGCTTGCATTACTGAACAAAAGCATGTAGACAATATTATGAATTAGCCTACTGCAGTTATAGTCTCCAACTTACAGGGCTAGCTTTCTTTTTTGTCTCAAGCACTGTATGGTACAGTACCAGAAGTTTAGCTTTAGAACAAACTATTATGCTACATGTCTACTTACATTTTATACCTTGCATTTAAACTTTTACCTTCAATAGGGAATTTCCTATTAAAACATCCTGCTGGGAGCAATAGGGTATCCTCAACTAGCACCAACAGGTACTATGTGGGATCATTTTGTTCTGTGTTTAAAATAACAAATAACACACAATAGGCTGTTCTACAAACGCTTTAGAGCGAAGATTTTTCGTATTATTAACTTGTCATTCTTCAAATTTGATGCGTGTAAAATGCCAACGGAAGGCAAATCCATTGAGTCCCACATATAGGCTAACAGTCATGACATCTAGCTGAAAGGTTTCGCATAAGATAACCCGATTAAAGGGAAGTCAGGTATACCTACTTAAACAATCTAGAATCTGAGCAATTTGTGGTACATATTTAATGACTTTCTAGTGACACCAGACTCAATTATATTAATCATTTGCTTTGAACATCAATTCTCAATTTGCATTACAAAATAATTTTATAATTATCACATCAAAGTTTTTTCAGCATTTGATCACAACAGACAGTGTGTTGGCAAATATTTAAAATTTCACAGAACAGAGGCTCATTTCAGACAAATATTTACCACAAAACCAGGGATGTTTATGTTAGCTAACATGGACCAGGCGAAAACCATTGGTCAGCCGGATGCGAATGCGTGGGGTTGGCAATACTGTACATGACGCTAAAAATGGCAGAGTCAACTGGATTCCATCTATATAAGTCGTGGTCCTATTTGGGATGACAATATTATCTCCATATTTTTTTCCTTACCAGTTATTTGGCTAATTTCAGTAGTTTGAGAATTTTTTACTTCGGTTCTGGTGTTCTGTACTGTTACCACAGCAGCATGCTCATATGTAAACATGTACATGTAAACATTTCAAAATGTGATAGCCTATTATAAAATAATACGGTACCGGTATAACTAGGTTTAATTCACCCACGCAAAACAAACTTGTCTCGTATTTAGGGAGATTCGTTGATTAATTATTTAATGAGAAACATCGTTCCTTATTATCTGAAACTTGAAGCAATGCTTTGCAGTTAGGCCTACTCTAACCTTAAAAGGATGTGGTCACTTGCGAGTTGTTTACAAGTTAATGTATAAGTTCTTTGGGCTCGTTATATTATTAAGAATATATCGGCTATTTATTTAGTAGGTTAACTCTGGTTAGATAAAAGGAAAACAACGTTTCTTGGTACTTACCACAGAATGTTTTGTTGATATGGAGTTCTCTCGTTTAAATTATGATACCCAACGTTTCTTCAAATTCTCTTCTTCGGGGAACTTAAGACACTTGATTTTTATTTTCATTATCATAATTACCCCTGCACTTCGGCACACGACACTTGTAAACCATATTTTACAGCAAAAAACTGAAAAAATCGCAGAATAACTACAACGGCATGCCCACACACATATCTGCCTACAAGATCCACCATCTTGGCTACTTTCAATTCAGTGCAACGGCCTTCTATGTAGGTGGTGTTGGCAATTACCAATAGAACACTATGTAGCAAAGAACCAAAATATATAGAGCCTCATACAAAGGAAGTTGTGTTGTAAAGTGGGAATAACAAGTAGTAGATTACCAAAATAGTAGGCGAATATACCTTGTGTTTATAGAGCCCTGTTTACTGTATACAAGTTTTGGAAAACTATTTCTAATTATTTTATTTTTGGGGTACCATATGATCAGGCAAAGGCAATGCCAATAGCAGTTACCAAATGATTACCCCATATATCTTAAAACTTGCAAGGGGGTGTAATAGCACAGTCTAGCTGTTCACCTCTGTCCCAGGTTTGATTGCCAGAAAATGTATAAAAACATCTGAAATGAAAAAATCTTAGAAGTCCCATGGTTTATGATAGTCAGATTAAGAGCTAAGGAAATACAAGCTAACTTGTTTTTAAAACAAAGTCAATAGCAATGTTAATTCAATAATGACTTCAAATTTTTCTTTTCTCCAATTTAGGAGAGAAAACTCACCTCTTTCCTATCCAAGGACATATCCCAAAAGACTAAAACAGAATCTTCTCCTCCTGAAATGAGTTGTTGATGGAGCCCTGCATAGCAGAGAGAAGTCACCTTATTGCTGAAAACACAAGAACATTAACAAAACACTGATGACAAGCTCTCAACTCTTGCTTTCAAACACCCAATAATGCCAACTATATTTAATAGAAGATCATACAATGTACATAGGCAGTGCTTGGAATTAATCCAGGAACTCAGAGTCCAAATGATTTTGCTGAGATTCAACCCCACAACACAGTAAACTGGAAACAAACCCTTATGTCCCATACCTAACCTCCACAACTATGAAAAAATTCGCAAACAGGAAAACAAGATAGTTCTTTGAAGGAGATGATTTCAAATTAGGCATTGCCATCCAATTCCTTCCACCACAGAAGCTAAGTAAGATCCTTGCATTATGTAACGGCATCAATTGAGAATTTCACTCCCCTTAAACATACAGTATTTTGAAATATGAAGTTCTCATGACATAGAGGCTAGAGTTATTGATTGGCAACCCTGAGGTCCTGGATTCAATTCCAGGCACTGCCAAGAATTTGAAAGTCTTTGTGCAGTCTGATATGGCATTTCTCAGTCTTGTGATGTCGTTGAAAGGAAATTGACACATGCAAACTCCAGCTTAGGTTGCCTGTTTAGAGATCCCTTGTCACAGTCATGGGCTGTAATTGTTTCACCAATGTCCATTGCGTATAAGAACTCCTACTGTTATTGATGTGATTTTGTTCACAAAGTGTATCGAAAGTATGTTCTAATCCTTTAGATGGAAGTAGAGATCTACGGTATTTATCTATTACCGGTGTGAAAACTGGTCTTTCCGACAAGCAGCTGACTAAGGTAGCCTAGTAGAGAACTTGAAAATGACCGAAATCATAAGACTAGCCGACCAGCCAAAATGTTGTACATACAGTAAATGTACAATGTAATTAGAAGTACCTATTTTGATTGTTTTACTGCCATTTCCTGCATTTCAAGTGCCAGTTGGTCAGCCTATTTTAGCCAAAATAAATGCTTTAACATCTCGGCTCTAATGATTACATATAATCTTCATCCAAATAGGGCAATTATCATCATTGTGTACAATTTACGGCACAGTTTTTGGCCAGTCAGCCCCAGTTATGCAGTCGTACAGAGGACAGTCGGTGAGCCTCAGGCATGTGCAATTGATAAGTGAGTTGCTTTCCACACAACTCACGTATCAGTTGCACATGTCTAAAGCTCACCAACTGTTGTGTGGAAAGCAACTCATGTATCAATTGCACATGTCTAAGGCTCACCAACTGTTGTGTGGAAAACAGCTCACCGACTGTGCTCTGTACAACTGCGCAACTGTTGTGTAAAAACTGTACAGTTCCAGCTACTGCCTGGGTCTGTTTAACTGTGACATGTAATATTATATAGTATTTTCAACCAATTTACTACAAAACGCTAATTCATAAATGCAAAATATGTTTAAAAAATTATTAATCAGGATTCTATTTATAGAAAATAACAGTGGGCAGATATATAAAGCATCAACTTTAAGTAATTTGTAGAAGGTTGATGATAATTTTTGTTTTAATGGGCCTAACATCTAGGTTATCAGCCCCTACTGAAATGAAATGGCATGAAATGAAAGGATGAAGATACAAACAGCTCACTGCCATGGATGAAACAAAAATGGCTTATATAAAACAGACAGTCATCATCATCATCTTGCACAGTTTCCAGCCACTGGCCGGGTCTGTTTGGAACACAAGCCTCTCCAACGTCTTCCGTCTTCCCACCATCTCTCAGCCTCCACCCTTGTCCAGTCTTCTCCTCTCTTCTTCACGCTTTCTTCCACCCCCTTCAGCCACCTGTCTCTCGGTCTTCCCCTCGGTCTCTTTCCTTCCCACTTCGTCTCATGTACTCTCCTGGGTATCCTCTTCTCCTCCATTCGTTTTACATGTCCATACCATCTAAGTCTAGATTTCTCTATACCATCCTGTAATGGTTCCTCCTTCATTAATTCTCTGGTCCTCTCATTTCTTATTCTGTCCATCTTTGTAGCTCCAATACTGCTTCTCAAGAACCTCATCTCACTGGCCTGTATTTTGCTCTTCTCCCTTCCTTTCATAACCCAGGTCTCCGAGGCATACGTCAGGATAGGGACATAGTACGTCCGATATATGATCTTTTTGCTGTGAGCCCCAACAATTATGCCTTATTTGAATAAAAATAGTAAAAGGGGGATGGTAAAAAACAATAAAACAATAAAATAGATGAATGCAATAAAAGACATAAAAAGACTTAACCTGAATTAAAAGTCTTAACTCACATCAAAACTTAAAAAAGTAACCACTCTCCCTCATGAACCGGATGACGAGGTCTGCATTTGTACGAGGGAAAGATAACTGTCATGAAATTACGTGATTACTTACTGATGTCCTTGAAGTTCATAAGCAGTGCCTTGTTGTCCTCCAATGTCCCAAACGATAACACTTTGGTCGAAGCTTCCTGAGAAGAGCAACTGCTTTTCTGAATCCCAAGCTAGAGTTCGTATACTGCCTGTGTGGCCTTTGAGAGCTGTGATCATCTGTGCTCCCGTGTTCTCCAGCTTCAACATGGTGATTTGACCGCTATAGTCTCCCACAAATGCATGCTTTGATTGGGAATCAAATCTAAGACCAGTTAAGGAAAACTAAGGCACTGGCACACAATGTCCATCTATTACTTATCAGTTGCAATGATTAACAGACAACTCTGGTTACAATTTTCAAAATAGGAAATTGAATTAGAATCCCAAAAGAGACAACTACATCAGTATGACAATCAGTACTATGCTTCTTTAAAATCTATGCTAAATATTAACAAGCACAGCCCTTTCAATTTCAAATGTCCATTCATGTAAGAGCAAATTGTAAATTAAAAGAAGAAATCACCCAGATGATTAGAAGATTATTAAAACAAAGTGTAATATGGGAAGTCATTTCACCCGAGGGGGTAGAATTCACACAATGAGCCATTACATAGTTGCAAATGTTACAGATTAAAAAAAAAAGACAAACAGGTATTCACTAAGAGTCTGAAAGGCTGAACAAAGTTGAAAATATGTGCTCTCTAATTTACTGATGTCAATTAAGCAGCATGTTGTGGATTACGAAGCACCACGGCCTATCAACCAGTAGCATATGTCTAGTCTGGTAGCTTAATATTAATCTATGCCAACCAGAGAGTGTAACAATAGAAAGACGGAAATAAAGAGGGTCGTGAAGGAAGACGTGTTGTCCATCACACAAAATTGGTGCCGAACCACGAGAAATTTGAGAGTTTGCACGAACCAGGAACACTATCTCAGTTTCGCTTGCAAGTACAGGCTTGGATATACATATATAAGGTAATATTTCCTTTTTAAGTAGTCATAACCTGGAAACTACCACTATAAAAGGACCTCCATTGTCAGAGAATAAGAACTGCATGCCCAACACGAGCGCATGGAATACGGAGTAATACAACACACACTAGTGCCATCTGTCGGATAAGCGATAATTCACTTCTTAGCAGTAGACGTCATGGAAGACAATACAACGGCTCAGCTCACAAAATTTAAACGCAGGTGAGCGACTTGCCATTCTAACGCGACGTGTTTTATAAATAAAATTAATTCCTTTAGCCAGTCCACCGAATTACATGAAATTGAACATTTCCACGAGCGTCTGCAGGAAACTTTATCGTCCCTAAATGCTCTAGATGAAGGCATCCAAGACTCACTCGATGACGCAGAATACGAAAACGACATAGTAGCGTGCAAAGAATATCCGGACAACTCCAAACGGGCAATTAGAAAGGCCACGGGCCTCATGGAACAGATATGCGCTGGGAAGGAGACCGATTTAACCACTCCGTCTCCTAGCACCTTCGTTCGACCCTCAGCTACACAGGATATAAAGCTTCCTACTATCAAATTGCAGTCATTCTCGGGGAACATAGAAGAATGGCCAGCATTTTGGGAGCAGTTTGAGTCCTCCATTGACAAAAATTATTCAGTGTCCGTCATTAACAAACATGTGTTTCTCAGCGGATACTTGGAAGGCGAACCTAAACGTCTTGTAGATGGGATATCCATAACAGCAGGTACCTATGGGCAGATTAAACAAATTCTGACAGCACGATATGGCGATAAGAATAGAATTATTCAATCTCATCTCGATTACTTAGAAAACCTCGAAGTTGCAGTCTCAGAAGCCCCTGAGGTATTAAATGCAACCTACATTGATGTTACCACCGTATCGAAGCTTTGAAATCACTAGGAGAAGACGTCGACGCATATGGTCGAAATTTGGCACCGAAGTTACTGAGAGCCTTTCCGGAAGACATATGCCGCCGCTGGCTTAACCACGTTAAAAGACGAGGCATACAAGAAGGAGACACCAGCCAACTGATGGTGTTCCTCAACGAAGAAGTTGAAGGAGCCCACAATGCGCAAAAGATATGGGGGGATGCCCCGTTGGTTACCACTTCAGTGCCCACAGAAGCCAATCTTCACGTTCATACGAAAACCAACAAACAAAAGGAAAGACAGAAACGGGGTATAGATCCGTTCTGCGTATATTGAGAAACCCGAGGTCACTGGGGTCAAGATTGCCAGCAGATGAAGGACCCCCAGGCGAGGATTGAGAGATTCAAGACAACAAATCGATGCTTTCTTTGTCTCGGCCGAGGGCACAATAAAACCAACTGTTTCAAGAAGGGGAAGACGACTTGCAACAAATGTCGTGGGCCACATCACGTGTCAATCTGCTCTGAAGGTAACAACTTGCGAACCTCCGTAGGCAAGATAGGGGTCGCCACGTACGATTTCATTCACCTACAGACGGTACGTGTATGGATCAAGGGGCCGACAGGGCGAAGCAAATTAACCCGTTGCATCCTGGACGCGGGAAGTCAATCGAGCTTCATCCACAACTCTCAGATTGACTCACTGCAGCTTAACCCTTTTAGTACCAGTCGATTATAGGTGGTATGTGTGAAGAATACCAGGCTTCTTTTCAAGAAATTGCAATGTTTTACTAAAATCATCATAACTTTTGTATTTTTGAAGATATACCATCAAAATTTTTCCTGATCATTGAAAATGAGTTGCTTTACCATTCTAATAAGTAACATACTATGTTACAATAACACTACAACATACAAAAAAATATTTGTTTTATAACTGTGAAAATAAAAAGAGAAAAGTCAAAATTGAGAGAAAGAAACACAATTCAAAATAAAAATTACACACAAACGGTTGTTATTGTCTGCAGTCACATGTTGTTGGTTTACTCTCTGGAAAGTTTCATTATCTTAGGTACTATAGTTTCTAATTTAAAAAATATTTTAATACACCATGCAATGTACATATTTGACATTTTATGCTGGTTCACTTTTAGCACTTGTGATACCCTATGCAGATACCATGAAGACCTTTCATACACTTAGAACACGCAGTTCGTGACCTTTTTACTGGACCTCCATCTATTTTGCTGCACACAATGCATCTTTTTAATAATATACCACTAAATTTCACCAAAAGTTCCCCTTCCCTTGGTGGATGAAGCTTAGCTAACATTTTGGTCTGTAGGTTTTTCTCCTGGACCCATTCGTATTATATGGACTTGAGCCGTGTCATAACTTTACTCAAAGTATTTTCTTTGTATATCAAATAGGCATTCATCACCAATCGAGCAAAAATGCAAAATACCACCTTCTTCCAATATTTCAGTGTTCGTCGCTCATCGAAGTGCGTGTACAACCTCATGTCAAATGGGTTCGAACCGACGGTCACTATCAATTGGAACTTTACTAAACCCTGTATTAGGTACACAGGCATCATTGTCATTACCGCCTACACTGTCTTCATTTGCGTCACCGTCACTCTCCAAATCAGTAAAATTGTCACTTTCACTAATGACAATACCACGAGATTTATGGAACTGCGGAATGTCATCGCTGCTCTCACTTCTGTAGCAGAAACAAAATCACCAACATCATTACTACACGACCCTGATATTGCTACATCTTCATCAGACTCGATGTAATCAGTATCGGCACACACTCTATTGATATACTTGGCTAGATCATCATCGTTTACGAACACATCCGCGCCGCTGAGGCCATATTCGTACTAACAATAGTGCGTGGTGGACAAAACAGTGAGCGCTTTCAAAAATATCATATCTCCGTATATAAAACTATTACAGCGATAGTTGTGGTAAATTTAGGAACTGCACGCTTTGCCGATTCTGGATAATCTGCATTGTGCTGCGATCTGTTAGAAAACTGAGAACTACAAGCATATATAAAACTGCCTGCATGAGGAGCGCTATTGCGTTCCTGGCTGTTTTCGCTAACACGCCGCGGAATGCTTTTGCGCTCCTTGGTATTCTAAGAGTTAATGTCACTGAGCGCAAGACCCTAAAGATAAGCACGTTCGAATCACCCTCCAATACCCAGTACACTAGAAGGAAGGTCTGTTTTGACATGACGGGTTATTCAACCAGAGCTCAAGTCTCGATTACAGCGTTCGAAAGCCACAGCACCTACACAACACAACCGACCGCTCCTCAAGACATAACCACGCTAGCATCGTTAAAGAAGATAAAACTAGCAGATCCGAGAGATGACCACGCCATGGATTTTCCAATCGAGGCACTCATAGGTGCTGATTCCTACAGGCAGATAGTTACAACAAGAGAACCCATTCGAGTGTCACCATCACTGGTCCTCCTACCTACTATCTTTGGGTATATCCTCAGTGGAAATAGGTCAGGCGTCACAGTCAACCAGATAATGGTCCATCACATTTCTTCTGCCGTAGATGAAATCTCTGATGACAGTCTACGTCAGTTTTGGGAGTTGGAAGCTATTGGCACTAAGGAGCATCAAGGGCGAACACCGACACCCAAGGATCACGCTATTCTCCACGATTTCCATAACACCTACCGTAAGGAGGATGGGAGGAGAGTTGTCTCGTTGCTTAGGAAAGAGGGTGTTCTCTTTTCTTCCAACTTCACAATAGCAGAAAGGCGATTCTCATCATTAAAAAAATAGACTACAAGGGAATGATGAGCTGAAGTCCATTTACCATAAACACATGTTAGATTATATACGGAGAGATCAAGTAGAGGTTGCCCCTCACAATGACTACTCTGGAGATGTATATTACCTACCCCATCACATCGCAAAGAAATCCAACGCAAGTAGCACAAAATACAGAGTCGTTTTCGACGCATCCTCTCACGAAATAGACTCTCCATCACTAAATGACATGCTGAAAATGGGTCCTAACATTTTACCAGAAATTCTAGGGACACTATTAAGATTTAGAAAACACTCCAAAGCAATTGTATGCGACAGCGAGCAAGCATTCTTACAATTGACACTCAACGAAGATGATAGAGATTTTACGAGATTTCTATGGTATCGTGTCGAGCAGAGGGAGGACGGGATTTATGACACATCAAACGAGTTAATATCCTATCGTTTTAAACGCCTACCCTTTGAATTGACGTCTAGTCCATTCCTTCTGTCAGCCACTATAAGGGAAACAGCCACACTGAATCAGGACAGATATGCAGCTGCATCAGAGTTAGTGGACAAATCTATGTTTATGGATGACTTCATTGCAAGTGTAGATGATGACACAAAAGTAATTGCCATATAACAGGAACTCACCGAATTTTTGCAACAAATTAAACTCTCACTTTCCAAGTAGGCGACCGACTTGGAACCGTTAAAAGCGTTATGGCGCAAGGAACATCTGGAGGAAAGAAGAGTGACGAGCGTTCTAGGAGTAGACTGGAATACGGTTGGAGATTGTCTCTTCACTAACAAGGAGAAGATTCCTAACGATCTCATACATAAACCAGCCACTAACAAGAACATTCTTCGTGCCACCGCCCAGTTCTACAATCCACTTGGACTTTTCGCACCAGTGAGAATTGTTGCCAAATTAATATTTCAGGATACCTGGCTAAGAGGATTGACCTGGGACGAATTACTACCTCCAGATATAGCTAAGAATTGGCACTCTTGGCTTACCAAACTTCACTTATTGCCTTCTGTACACATTCCCAGATGGATCGGGATAGGGAAAACAAGTCACGAATCACATGTGCACGTATTCTGTGATGCCTCTGACAGGGCATACGGAGCAGTTATTTATATGAAATCAACAGCAAAAACAGACTAGCACCCGTGAAGAAATTGACGCTTCCAAGATTAGAGCTGCTAATGACAATAACAAAAAATACAAAGTTTCCGCCTAATCAACACAATTTGATGCTATATTATCGTCTCATGGGTACATGTTTCGGAATTTCTGATAATTCCTTCTTCAGCCCTTTACATTTATGTTAAGAAACACCATTCCACGGACAAAATTGAACTCGTCAATGTCAAAACACAACTATACATTGATATTAAAACATTTAAAAACTATTAAAATTACAACATGATAAACTTAAGACAATTAAAACATTCCTATTGTTTACAGCAACATTGATATGCAATTGCTGTTACGACACATTCTTGCTAAGTGCGTGATGATTAAAATACACAGTCATAATTAAACTTATATGTCGGGAGAAGATATGAGTATTTTGTTCGTGTCCATGAGCCTATGTAACTCAACAGCTTGTAGTAATATTGGATAAGTGATGACAAAGTGGAAACTTTGATTTCAGCATTTTATTTAAAGTGCGCTGGAATATGACTATAAATATGTTGCTGGCACCATGAAAACAGGGATGACGTGTCCTGGCTTGTTGACTTAAAAAAATTTGCATTAGCACATTAAGTGGATTTGCTGTCTGGTATTATCTTCTGAACGGACCTGAATTGAGAATCGTTCGGTGGTTGAAATTTGAACCCATATTGAAAAATACAAATAATTAGTCTTAACAACAACCCTGAACAAAGCGGACTTACGTGGAAACGATTTGAATGCAATGCGCCTATGACATGGTACAATTCTGGGTTATCGGCCTATGCACCTGAAAAAAAAATTGAGAAAAAGAAAATGAGAAATTTATTTAATAGCCCATGAAGAATTAAAAGTTGCGTGGAACAAGTGAAATTTGACTGACTTACCGACGTTGAATACCAATGCCGTGCGACATAGGTAGGTCAAGTGCTATGTTGTTTATGGTCCGGTGTGTGTGCAACTGATCCGCTTGTGCTGTCAGCAGAGTCAGCTGCTGGCCTGACGTGGTGGAGGAGAACGGGTGGGGTGTGGGGAGGTAAAGGGGTTGAACTATGCGGAGTGGAAGTGACCGGAACGGCCCGGGGTTGGGGCGGGAATACCTGTGTCAATGACCTTACTGTTGTCTGTGGAGTGTTTAGATTTTTGGGAAATGAGGTGGTCTGCTACTGTATCGTACAATACGTTGGTGTCAAAATTGATTTCATTCAAATTTTTGTGTGCATTGGACCTTTGGAACACATTGATGTGTATGTTTTCCAAAATATTCATAAGACTGCTTTTGGACAGGTAATGCAATATGTTGACATCGTTTTTTATACTGGTGAAACTGTGTTTGCTATCTTCCATGTGGGATGCCATGGCCGGAAATGTTTATGTTTTATTGCTGAAAAATGCTCGTTATAACGAATGTGAAAGCTTCTACCTGTTTGACCCACGTAATTGGCTGAACAAGAATTACTTCTGATTTCATATACACCCAATTTGGAATATTTGTTGGTGTGATTGATTTTACTTGAATTGAAGAATTTTTTAAAATTAGAATTGTTGGTTTTGAAGGCGATATTTAAATTATGTTTCTTTAAGATGTTATAAACGGTATAAATGCTTCGGTCCACATAGGTGAAGGTTGCGAATTTTTTCTTTTCGGGTTCAATTTTGACTAGTGTAGTTTTCGGTTTGTTTTTTATTTTATGAACAAGGTTATTGATATAGTTATGACTATAACCGTTGACGTTGGCTATTAGACATATGATCTCTATTACCTGTTGCAAATCTTTTTGGGATAAAGGTAGACTTAGGGCTCTGTTTATGAGGCTGGTGAATGCTGCGTTTTTATGACTTCCAGGGTGGTTGGAGTCATGACGTATGGTTGTGCTGGTTTGGGAAGGTTTCCTGTATATTTTATAATGGAGTCTATTGCCTTTTCTGGTTACCGTCAGACCTAAATAATTAATTTCATTGTTGACCTCGGACTCAACAGTGAATTTGATGTTGTCGATATTGTTCAATGTCTCTAAAATGTGGGCTATATTTTGACTTTGTTCATTAATGATGATGAAGACGTCGTCGACATATCTTCCCCAGAATTAAATTCCATCGATATGGTTGATTACTTTTTCATATTCTAGGTGGTCTAGATAAATGTTGGCCAGTATGCCGGAGAGGGGTGATCCCATCGCGAGGCCTTCGGACTGTCTGTAAATTTTTCCATTGAACGTGAAGACGTTATTATTGGTCACCAATTCGAATATTGAAACTATTTCCTCAATTTCTACTTTAGAAAGTCTACCTTTGTCCCAAAAAGATTTGCAACAGGAAATAGAGATCATACGTCAAATAGCCAACGTCAATGGTTATAGTCATAACTATATCAATAACCTTGTTCATAAAATAAAAAACAAACCAAAAACTACACTAGTCAAAATTGAACCAGAAAAGAAAAAATTCACAACCTTCACCTTCGTGGACCGAAGCATTTATACCGTTTATAACATCAAAACCAACAATTCTAATTTTAAAAAATTCTTCAATTCAAGTAAAATCAATCACACCAACAAATATTCCAAATTGGGTGTATATGAAATAAAAAGTAATTCTTGTTCAGCCAATTACGTGGGTCAAACAGGTAGAAGCTTTCGCATTCGTTATAACGAGCATTTTTCAGCAATAAAACATAAAAAATTTCCGGCCATGGCATCCCACATGGAAGATAGCAAACACAGTTTCACCAGTATAGAAAACGATGTCAACATATTGCATTACGTGTCCAAAGGCAGTCTTATGAATATTTTGGAAAACATACACATCAACGTGTTCCAAAGGCCCAATGCACACAAAAATTTGAATGAAATCAATTTTGACACCAACGTATTGTTCGATACAGTAGCAGACCACCTCATTTCCCAAAAATCTAAACACTCCACAGACAACAGTAAGGTCATTGACACAGGTATTCCCGCCTCAACCCCGGGCCGTTCCGATCACTTCCACTCCGCATAGTTCCACCCCTTTACCTCCCCCCACACCACACCCGTTCTCCTCCACCACGTCAGGCCAGCAGCTGACTCTGCTTACAGCACAAGCGGATCAGTTGCACACACACCGGACCATAAACAACATAGCACTTGACCTACCTATGTCGCACGGCATTGGTATTCAACGTCGGTAAGTCAGTCAAATTTCACTTGTTCCACGCAACTTTTAATTCTTCATGGGCTATTAAATAAATTTCTCATTCTCTTTTTCTCAATTTTTCTTCAGGTGCATAGGCCGATCACCCAGAATTGTACCATGTCATAGGCACATTGCATTCAAATCGTTTCCACATAAGTCCACTTTGTTCAGGGTAGACCTTAAGACTAATTATTTGTATTTTTAAATATGGGTTCAAATTTCAACCACCGGATGATTCTCATTTCAGGTCCGTTAAGAAGATAATACAAGACAGCAAATCCACTTTATGTGCTAATGCAAAATTTTTCAAGTAAACAAGCCAGGACACGTCATCCCTGTTTTCATGGTGCCAGCAACATATTTATAGTCATATTCCAGCGCACTTTAAATAAAGTGCTGAAATCAAAGTTTCCACTTTGTCATCACTTATCCAATATTACTACAAGCTGTTGAGTTACATAGGCTCATGGACACTAACAAAATACTCATATCTTCTCCTGACATATAAGTTTAATTATGACTGTGTATTTTAATCATCACGCACTTAGCAAGAATGTGTCGTAACAGCAATTACATATCAATGTTGCTGTAAACAATAGGAATGTTTTAATTGTATCTTAAGTTTATCATGTTGTAATTTTAATAGTTTTCAAGTGTTTTAATATCAATGTATAGTTGTGTTTTGACATTGACGACTTCAATTTTGTCTGTGGAATGGTGTTTCTTAACATAAATGTAAAGGGCTGAAGAAGGAATTATCAGAAATTCCGAAACATGTACCCAGGAGACGATAATATAGCATCAAATTCTGTTGATTAGGCGGAAACTTTGTATTTTTTGTTATTGTCATTTCTAAACGTCAACACGGAACCTGCAATGAATTCTTTCTTAGAGCTGCTAGCCTCACTTATAGGCACGCACCACCTCAATAGGGCTACCCTGTGGAGTGACTCTACAGTGACGTTGGGATGGATAAAAAACGACCCAAACAAGTGGAAGACTTTCGTTGCCAATAGTGTAACAGAGATAATTAGCAACACAACTCCCAGCCAATGTCAAGACCTCATCAGATCGTCCGTCCATCAGTACCTAGCACAGCATTCCGTCAAATGGCGATTCATTGCTCCACGGGCGGCTTGGTGGGGAGGATGGTGGGAGAGGATGGTTAGCACTACAAAACGATGCCTAAGGAAGGTGTTAGACAAGGCATTGACAACCGAGGAAAGGCTAAATACCATCCTAGTGAATATTGAAGCCGCCATCAACTCACGACCCATCACTCAAAATGAAGACGGAGCAGAAGCTCTAACTCCCGCCCACTTCTTGACCGTTAAAGGCTAACTACCCTACCAACTGGACCAGAACCAACGTTGAGAACTAACCTGACAAAGGAGTTTACTGCACGACAAAAGATCACTGACGACTTCTGGAAGCGTTCGACAAAGGAATACCTCACGGAGCTGAGGAGCTTTCATGAAGTCCGTCATCCTCGAGGCAACATTCCGCAACTGCAAGTTGGAGACGTAACGCTTCTGCAAGAAGACAGCCAACCACGACACATGTGGAGGAAGGTACGCATAGCAGAGCTCCGAGCTGGGAGAGATGGAGTGACAAGAACTGCAATACTCAAGGACTCAAGGGGACTATAATAACTCGTCCAGTGCAGCTGGTCATCCCCCTGGAGATAGACCAGGGTGAAGAGGATGTTGTGGATTACGAAGCACCACGGCCTATCAACCAGTAGCATATGTCTACTCTGGTAGCTTAATATTAATCTATGCCAACCAGAGAGTGTAACAATAGAAAGACGGAAATAAAAAGGGTCGTGGAGGATGACGTGATGTCCATCACACAGCAGTTGCAGTACGACAAGGAACTAGACACATTTTTTGGTTGCCAAGACACTTCTACTCATTCCAATGCTCTCAGGTGTGACAACAGTTCCAATCCGATGTATACAAAAGCAAATCTGACAGTTTGTGTGTGAACAACTTACTGTGTTTCCTAATACCGTATTTACTCGGCTATAGGACCCCCTCGCCTATAGTACCCCCCCCCCTAATTTTCGAGAGCCAAATTTATAAAATCTTGGAAATCGCTTATAGTACCCCTCCTTAATTGAGAGTCAAAATACAATATTCTTGGAAATTGATGAATTCTAAAATTTTTTTATAATTACAAAGGAAATTCATTCTCTTTTATGACAAAAATATTTTTCTTGTTACTGTGTATTAGTTTGTTATTCTGACGATATGACTGCCATTTTGCATACCGCATACGCGATTGGGCAGGATATCGAATTGTGTAGCCAATGGGCTTCACCCGATATCCAATAGAAGATGCCACACTATTGGCCGAGTAGAAGCGCCATCCGCCAATGAAAGTTATGGTTTCATATCTTGCCTGCATTCTTCTGTTTAGTATTATTTATATTGCAATTCGATTGTGTTTACGACAGTCCCCTTAGTTTTATTTTAAACACATTTCATTTGTTGCAATAACCGTCGGCGTTTGTGTGAAACGTTATTGGTGTATTAATGTGAAATATGTGAATAATACATGCTCGGTTGTGTTTACAAATATTAGTGAGATGTGATCTTTTAGCATCATCAGACATTCACTAATTTATGCATTCTCCCTCCCTGTGTTCAAATAAAAATAAAGTTTGCATTTCCATGTCTGATACTTTGTCCATTCCATTCTATTTCTTTGATACTAAAATTTTTGCTTAGCAAGGGATAGTAGTGAAAGTCTTTGGGGGATAGCCGGGAGCAGTGGTGGATAAGTGAGGTTATGGCAGTCTCATAATGGGCTGATTAAAGATGTCAACTTCGTTTATTTTGATTAAATATATTGTACTATGTAGCATCAAAATAAAATGGCTCATTTTTACCCTCTCCCTTTCCCCCAAATAATGGATTTTTGCGAAGTTTGCGTCTATAGTACTCCCCCCCCCCCCTCAATTTTAGAACTAAAAATTTAGAGAAAATAAGGGGGTTTAATAGCCGAGTAAATACGGTATACAACTTATCTAACAGTTAAGAGAATTTATGGGACATATTTCTTCTCTAAAAGACTTCGGGGCTTGAAACTTCACTCTCTAACTGTCAGTAATAGAATAGGTGGAAACTTGTGGCTTTGTGATTTTAAGATTAACAAGCATAAAAGTAATGTAAATATGTTGAGAAAACTGTCAGGTGGACTGGAAATCTAGCCACAAATATGTTTTTCTGAAGATCAAAACGGGCCTTTATTTCAGACTTTCGATCAATGCCTGAAAAATATCATGACAGATGGATATGAAGATGACTGGAGAGTATGTAGAAGTTAAAGTTCAAGAAAATAATCAAAATCCAGTTCCTTCTTTAAAAGAAGCTTGTTGCACCAACCAACTTCGAGAAAATAAACATAAAAAGGCCCAAAGTAGTATTTTCTACGGATTGATTCGGACAGTTCCCATATTAAAGCACAAGTCTTCCATAACTGTAGTGAAACTAATAATGTTTCGAAAGTAATAAATAAATGGTTTTAAATTCATGATGTTACTAGTCTGTTCTCCATGTTAGGAGCGGCCTAACAAAGTGCTGGCAGTAGCTCTAAAATGCCTTTGGGTGCGGCGAACCCATCGTACAAATAGCCTAAATATGATAGTGTGCGAGTTGAGGCCTCGGAAACTGCTAGGGCGTCCCCCAGAGGTGATGCAGCTCTTGGCATCCTGGGAAAGCTGTGAGAAGTGGGCTACCAGAGAATATTAAGACCGTCACAAAGATTGCGACCATAAATGTCTAGACCCTTACTGGTAAGGCAGAGGAACTAATTGAGTACATGGAAAAGAAAGATATTGCACTGATGGGTCTGAGTGAAACCAAGTGGTGAGGAAAGGGGCAGAAGAAACTGAGTAAAGAATTCCAATTGTATTGGAGTGGTGGTAGTAACAGTAAAAAATGGTGTTGCTATGATTCTAAGAAATGATCTTGTCCAGTATGTTGAGAAAGTAAATCAGGTTAATGGCCGAATAATAAAAATTAGACTTGGCCTCAAAAGTGGGGTTAAAGATATCATTCAGGTCTATGCACCCCAGACAGGGAATGTGAAAGAGAATCTAGAGGATTTCTTGGAGGAACTAGAGGGGTGCAATGAAGAAAAGGAAGTGGTGATAATGGGAGATCTAAATGCGCACATTGGAACAGACAGACACAGATTGGATGAAATAATTGGTCCTTTCAGTTATGGAAACAAAAATGCTGAACGAGGGCTTTTAATAGCATTTTGTGAGAGAAATGGACTAAATGTAGGAAATGCTTGGTTCAGAAAGAAAAATAGCCAAAAAAACATGATAGATCTCTTCCTTATTGAGAAAGAAAATCGCCGGCAACTAATTGATGTCACAACTATGCCTAGAGAGGATTTTGAAGGTGATCATAAAATTGTAATACAGTAGCTAAATTAAGGCTTGGAAAAAACGTCCAGTTAAAGGAGACAAGAGAAATAAAAGTATGGCGATTAAAAGAGAAGGAAATACAGGAAAATTTTCAAGACAGTCTGAAGAAATTGCTCCCATTAGACGAGGTAGGAAATGTGGAAGAAGAATGGGCAAAGTTCAAAGAAAGAATCGTCCACTGTGCTAAGATCAATGTGGTAGGGTATCTGGTAAAAGGAAGGACAAGGAGACTCCTTGGAGGGGCAGTGAAAGAAAAACAAAAGGCCTGGAGGAAGTGGATAGTAGGCAATAAGGTTGAGGATAAAGAAAAGTACCAAGCGGCAAAGAAAAAATGCCAGAAGGTGGTGCAAGAAGAGAAAATGAAGTGCTGGGAAAACTTCACAGAAACTTTGCAGGAAGATGCTAAGGGAAGCCAGAAGGTCTTGTATAGATTGGTTAGGAACAAAGTGAAAAGCAGAGAAGAAACAATATTTGTGAAGACTGAGACAGGACGGGTTTTGACACAAAAAGAAGAAATACTGAAACATTGGGAAAACTATTTTGACAAATTACTGAACGTCAAATCCAAAGTATTGATAGAGGAAAGAAAGGAGGATGAAAGGACTGTAGAAATTCAAGGTGAAGATATAACAATGTTAGAGATAGAAAGTGCCATAAAGAAGATGAAGAGTGGGAAAGCAACAGGAGTGGATGAGGTAGCTATAGAGATGATTAAGGCAGCTGGACCCATAGGGATGCAATGGCTGTACAGATTGTTGCAGGTGATATGGAAAAATAAGAAAGTACCAGAAGAGTGGGGTAAAGGTCTAATAATTCCGGTCTTCAAGAAGGGAGATAAAAAAAAAACTAACAACTACCGAGGAATCACCCTCATCTCACATGTGGCAAAGATATTTGAACGGATACTCGAGGGACGACTGAGGATGGTAGTGGAAAAGGAAATGGAGGAAGAACAATATGGATTTCGAAGAGACAGATCAACTTTTGATCTTATTTTTACGATGAGGAATGTGATGGAGAAAAGGTGGAAATACAGAAAGGATTTGGTGATGACCTTTATAGATATTGTGAAGGCATTTATGATAGTGTGCCAAGACAACTGGTTTGCGATGCATTGATAAGGAAGAAAGTAGGTAGAGCTGGTTCAATGTAGAAACAGGTCTCCGACAAGGGAGTGTATTGTCCCCCTTACTTTTCCCCACTGTCATGGATGGAATCCATAAACGAGTGGAACTGAAAATGAGAAGTAAAGGGACGAAGGCCTTAGTCTTCGCTGATGACATAGTGATATAGGGGGACGATGAATTGGAAGTCCAAGAACAAGTAAATGTTTGGAACCAGGAAATAGAAGAGCATTGAATAAAAATCAGTGTGGAGAAGAGTCAGACGATGGTGATGACAAGAAATGTGCGAGACGGTAGGGGGAATATTGCAATAGATGGAAAACCATTACAAGTTGTGAAAAGCTTCAAATACTTAGGGAGTGTCCTAACAGACGATGGAAGGATAAGTGAGGAAGTTGGTAAGAGGATCCAACAAGCAAATGGGATTTACCAGAGTGTGAGGGGTCTGGTATGGAACCAGGAAGTTCCCGAGAAATGTAAAAGAATCTTGTATTCAACATATTACACACCTATATTGATTTATGCAGCAGGCACGTGGACAACAACTAAACGGGAGGAAAGTAGAATCCAGGCAGCAGAGATGAAGTTCCTTAGACGTATAATTGGGCCCGCAGAGACAAAATCAGAAACAAGGAAATTAGGGAGAAAACAGGATACCCAAAGTTACTAGACAAAATCGAGATCAGTAAGCTAAAATGGTATGGACATACGATGCGAATGGGAGAAGACCGAGTCCCGAAGCAATTATTTACTGAGAAAGTCACGGGAAGGCGCCAAAGGGGAAGGCCAAGGATGAGGTGGATGGATGCAGTGAGGGAGTGTGTTGAGAAAAGAGGAGTGAAAGTGGAGGATGTACTGGAAGAGGGACGAGAGTGGTGGAGACACAGAAAAGTATGGAGGTCCTTGATCCACACCCCGACCCAGATCAGAAAAGTATGGAGGTCCTTGATCCACACCCCGACCCAGATCACTGGAACCGGGAAATGAGGAAGAAGACTAGTACAAACCTAAAGCACCATCACAAAACACAACAAACAAGAATATTGACAATTCTGTGTGATAAATTTATCAGTAATACTCCTCTCCGACCTAGTTTCACCTTAATTGTGCAATAACATCTTGAGTTACTAATTTGTGTAACAGTATGCCTAGCCACTATCTTAAATCTATGGAATCACTGTTCTTTTGCCTTGGGCATACGAAGAGACTTATCAGGTACTATTTTATTACTAAATTTTGTTATTATAGCACTACAATACCAAAAGTTATTAACTTATTTCGACATTTCAAGATGGCCACTGTGCACTATATTCAGTGTGATAGTCTTTTGACTAACACAGGTGAGAACTCCTATATAATGCTCACCTCTTGCCAAGATTAGTCTTTCTTACCCAATTCCATTCCGAATTGTTGATTTTAATGCTGTAATAATACATGCTGTTGCCATCTTAATGAATGGAGAAAGTGTTATTTTGCCTTGGCCATACAAGGCCACATATACAATTCTATCTAGTCACTAATTTTCATAAAGGTCATTTATATTTTTATTTTAAAATTTCAAGATGGCATCTGCACATAATATGCAATTTCATATAATAACGTTGGTAACAAAATATGAAACTGAATGCCAAGTACTGTGAGCATTGCCACTGGATCATAAGTTATGGATTATAATGCTTGCACGATTCACACAGCCACTATGTTGCCATTTAGCTGATGACCTTGTAGATTGGACCCATGCTGCTGTGCATGCGAAGGTTTGCTTTTCCAAAATTTGGTAGAGATCCAATGTTACTGTATGTTTAGATGTATTTAGATTTAAGCATTCAACACTCGGATGGCCACCATTTTAATTAATATGGCAGCAATATAAGACACGATACTGGGGTGCCCTTTACTAGTGCTACCTGTGTACCAAATTTGGTTCAATTCGGTTACATAGACATAGACTAATAATGAGCCAGTTTCTTCACTGATTGAATAGAATGCATTGTTCCCTGTGCATTGCCTCAGCAACTGACAACTCTGCCGACAGTGCAGTTCTTTCATTGGTTCATTCCTTGTTATAATTACAAAGTAACAAGACAGAAGATTTTACAAGGAGGCAAAACAGAATACGATATTGGTTTACCCACAGTTCCCATTCAACCAGCAGCTGAAAAGACAAGAAAATAAAGGAAGATTTAATGTGTGCACCCTTAGTAAAAAAAAAAAAAAAGAATCATGTCTTAGCATGTGTGGGAACTCAAACTATCACTTGGTACACTGGGGTCGGTCCAACATAGCCAGGATATGTAGGATAAAACACCCAATAACACAGGATTGCTATCACTTTCATATTATGCTGTTATAATCAGTAAATGTGAACCCTACACTACTGACAGTGTTATATTATTAATAACGCAATTTAATTTGCGTGTTCCACTGGATTTTGTGTGTGAATTACGTATTATCAAGCATCGATTGTCTGCTCAGATTTGTTATTGTGCATTATTAATCATGACGCTGATACGTTTTAAAGCTATATAGAAGACCCGTGCTGCTCTGCAGCATTCACGTCAACAATCCTACAGCACTTCTGTCCATATGACATTTGCATGTCTTCATGCTAGTGACCTGAACAGACATTTACGGTACCGTCGCTTTTGGGTAAATTATGAAGTACACTTATGAGATCAAATGTGTGGATGTCAGCCTGTCCTCTGTGTGTGTATCCTACTATTTACCGAGCGTACGCTTAAAAGGCACACGGACGTCAGGTTCCAGACGCAAGGTGAACAGCTAACTCCAAACACATAAGCTATACTCTTCTCTGAAGTATTAACTCGACACGACTCGACAGTTTGATACTGGCTGGATCTAGGGTGATAGGTCGCTCGCAAGCTCGTAAACTCACTCTGAAGCTAGTAATTTAAATTTTCACTGAATGGAGATTGCTTGGAGAAATGAAAACGTAAAAACACTTACAGTGGTCGATGTGGGAGCTGTCGCGGACTTTCTTCCAGAACTTTTCATGCTGAAAAATTCTCAGAGAATATCGATATTTTTAACGGTTTACCCAGTGTAACCTTAAAAGACACATGGACGTTAAGTTTTTCTTCAACTCGATTCACTGAAATCGTAAATGCTCGACTTCTTTTGGTCATACCGTAAATAAATGTTTTTCTACCTAATCCTTCAAAATCCTTTACAGAATGGTGAAAACCGCATCAAAATCCATCAAGTTGCTCTCGAGATTGCCCGTTACATCCAAGAATAGGGAACTTTGTTTTATACTAAGTAGATAAAGATATCCATACAATTTAAGGCTACAGCGGTACAATTTGGTGTTCTGTCTACTTATCATACCAATGGTATAAATTTAAAATAAAAGATGGGTCTCTTATATTTGAATTTTGAGATGTAACTCTTGGGTAACATATAGAAGTGTGCAAATTAATAGAATTAAATAAATAATTTTAATTAGTCATAATTTATTTTATTCATAATCATTTTATTGACCAACTTCTTTTGTTGTCCTACTTAGTAGTGTTTCCTCTCCCGTGGAATTACACCTTTTCCCATAAGGAATTGAGTCTGGAAACTATCAGATTATTGGATTCCGAGGGATATCTGAGCTGGGTCCGTTTTCAATTTATCATTGACTTTAGAATTTAAGTCAGGTGATTTCAATGCATAGTTCATGAATCTTTGAAAGGTTCAATAGCGTTCATCAGTTAAAAGATCCCAAATCCCTCCCCTCTAAATTCACATGTAAAGTAGAGTGAAGTAATAAAACCCAAACATGTGGCATTTTGCATTTGCAAGGCTCCTCTGTTAGTGGAAATTCTAAAAAATCATTTTAATTTGAGTTTATTAAATGAAAATATAATTAGGAGTCTTGGTTAAACATTTGAAGTAATTTCATCGCCTTGTAATCATACTTAGTGCTTTAAACCGTGAAAGGTAAAAATGCAATTTTGGAAAACTGACATCGAATCTAATAATTTGCACACCTCTGTAAAGACAGCTATCGCCTCTACCCGTACAGATAGAATAGTAAGTAAAGGCGCTTGATGAGAAATGAAAAGGTAACTGACACGGAAGGGATTAATATTTATTAAGCTGTAAATTTGATCGAGTATATCTTTGTTATAGAACTGAGGAAAAGAAATAACAGGATGTAGGACAATAGTACTTTTTTTTACCATTACCACAGGACAGATATCGTATTAGCGATGCGGACGTCCTTGTATAATTGTTATTTAATCTGTGCCCCGTTTGCTGAGGTCTGTGCTCCTCCGCAACATTCGTTTCAACATTCTAATAGTACTTCCTTCCACACAACATTTGCTGTTCGCTTGCCATTTGGTTTTATTTGAACTTTGATGTCATGAAAGGACTTTGCTCGCGATAGTGCAACATGCAGTTGTCCGTGGCTAAACAACGGTTGAGGTAAATAAATGCCTACTTGATCTAGTGTTTGACCTTTAGCTTTATTGATAGTTATACAAGCCGAACGTACTGGAAACTACCTCCTTTTGAAGGAAAATGGCATAGAAGTATCGGATGGCGTAAGGTCAAGGCGAGGAAGTAGGACATTGTTTCCAACATTTACGCCAGTAATAATTTCCAGGTGTAAGCAATAGGGATGTATAGAACTAGCACCGATAGAGCGAAATGCTGTTGTACTGGGTAAGCGCAAGGCGCTCTTCATTTGTCTCCTGTTTTCTCATGCCGCTAATATCCACGAATTTAAGTTGTTTAAATTGCTATTTTCGTGACTATGCCGAGCTATTGCAGTGTTCCTCTTTGCAAAAATCAGGAAAATCCGATTTTGTGTCACCAATTTTCACAAAATAAAGAAATGAGGAAGAAATGGTTACATGCTATTAGAAGGAAACATTTCGGTGAAGAAAATCTGACTGAAAATATTAAAGTGTGTTCCCATAGTTTTCAACTCGATGACATCACGAAAACTGTGTTGGGCAAGTGTGATTTACAAAGGGAAATAATTCCTACCTATAAACTGAATAGACATATCGATAACAACCACTGAATTTTTGCGTTTGTATTTGAAGGTGAGAGAGCAAGATTAAAACCGGGCACTGTTCCATCGCTTTTTCCGTGGACCACGAACACAACAAAAATAAGGAAGAGGCCATACACAAGAAAATTGCCAGTTTACCACGATAAGCCTACAATATCGGAATCTGCATAAATTATCTCCATTGAAGTACGGTACGGCAAGAAATCGTCAATATACAGGAAGAAGTGAATGTAACATTTGTGACTCCCATTTTCAAAGGCATCAATACTCGGACAAATACTTCAAGAATAAATGTCACAACATTAACAGTCAAAAACGTATTATGGTTGGTTTCTTGAAATCAGAATTAATCGTCAACTTACATCTCCCCGACGGAGAATGTGGTACCGGTAGTGACTGACTTCTACATTCTTGAGTCATAGGCCTAAGTTAGCCAGATGAATGGAAACAGTTCATGGCCTTAAAACAGGGATTCTCAAACTTTTTAAATACTGTACCCCTAAGTCGTTTCTAAGGGGTACGGAAACGATTCGTATTAAGAAATTGACAAATTACAAAAGAACCAAACGTTGCGATGCATTTTGAGGTAAACAAATCAAATCAAAATCACTTTATTTGCAATGAGGTGTCAACCTCGGTGGCAAATGAGGTACATAATTTACAAACACTACACAATATTAAAAGAATACAGTAACTTAATGTACAAACACTACACAATATAAAAAGAATAAAGTAACAAACACCCAAAAGAATACAGTAACAAACACTACACAATATTAAAAGAATACAGTAACTTAATGTACTATTCACACATTGATTGAACTCCCCTCTCACAACTGCTGTAGGAATTACATAGCACGTATAATGTTTCTAGGAATACAGCACTAAGTTATACCACTTCTTTCTTTTCCCTGGTTTTGTCTATTCTGCTCTTGAATAACTGGACTGATTTTGGAAAGGGATCAAACACCGCCCTTGGTAAACTGTTCCATTCCTTCACACCCTTCCCAATGAATGCAAATTTACCCCAATCGCTTCAGCTAAAGTGCCGTCCAATTTTGAATTTGTGGTCTGCCCTGCCAATATAATTACTTTCCAATTGGAGCCTCTCACGGATTTCCCCCCATGCTTCCTCTCCTGTATATGCTCTATATAACCCTACAAGTCTGTTTTTCTCCCTTCTCTTACTTAATGTTTCCCACCCAAGCTTCTCTAACATATCTGATACACTGCTTCTTCTCCTAAAATCCCCTATCACATATCTTGCTGCTTTCCTTTGAACACTCTCAATTTCTTTTATTAGGTATTCCTGGTGCGGATCCCATATACTACTTGCATATTCCAATATTGGACGAACCAAACTTAGGTAACTTTTCTCTCTTATTTCTTTGTTGCATCCTCTAAGTAGTCGCATAATGACATGCAACGATCTGTATGCTTTCCCAACAATGTCTCCAACATGACCCTTCCAGTGCAATTTACTATCAAATCTCACACCTAAGTATTTGCACTTGTCATCTTTTGGTACGATTACCCCATCCAATGTATATTGAAATTCAGTTTTTAATCTCTTGTTTGTGAATATTGTGAACAATACCGGTATCAACTATCTTTGATTATGTTTACCTTAAAACAAGACCGTTTCATGTACGCTATTAACCAAAAAAATACAAGAATCGAAGTCTATAAGCAAGGAGAGCCAGTGAATATTTAAATCTCTATTTATAAAAGGAAGATTATAGTTTTACGTGACCGTTAATCTAGAGATCATAAGGCACAGAGGACTTCCTCTTTACGTGGAATACGAACAGGACAAGGCATTTCACTTTGAAAATCTCACATGCATTGACCGGGAAATCTCTATTTATGATTTAAGTCTTATGGAGATATAGGCTATTTATCAATATAGGCCTACAGTACTCAAGCATGCTGACTCCTATTCATAATGTGAATAATAAAGCGTGTTAGAATTTTGTTATTACCGCTGTAGCCTACTAATTCTTCCCTCCTCCCACTAGTTTTAGCGCTTCTAGTCCGTAGCTCATTTTACAGCTGTTTAACGCTTAAACGCTGAAAATCGTTCATAATATATTAGAGGATATACCTATAGAATTAATTAATATAGTCTTGGAGTAAAATTAGAGAAGATATAATTTACTTTAGCTTAGAAAACTCTGTCACAATCTATACATTCCTCGTAGCTGACTGGGGGAAACATAGGACGATCGCCTTGCGCTTACCGAGTACTACACGAGCGCTATCTGGCGCGAACTTTCTCAGGCTACATCCCTATTGTCATGCATCTTCCGAACCAACAGTCTAGTACCGTTCAACAGACCTTGGGTAACAATATTTCTCAACAAAATCACAATTGAGTCTTCCCTTAGTCGAAGGACATGAGGTGGAAATCCACTTATGTCTATGCGGTCTACAAATTCTGTTGGGAATTGTAGAAGTTCACTCTCATCTTCAGTAATCAAATTATTCATACTGATGTAAGTTCTCGATGATCCTGGGATTAGCTCTAAAACTTAGTCATTGATTTCTTTAAAGTGTTCATTTTTAGGTGCTAAAATCGCTATTTTTGGAAAGCGTGAAATACTTTTCAGCGTGGAAACTTTGTTTCCATATATTTCAGTGATGATATCAGTTTAAGCAATGATGGAGGATGGTAAGTCGACTAATTCTGAATTTTCTCCATCGACGTGAGGGTATTCACAGTTACCAATTTGTATCAAGAAGTTTGCAAAGTCACGTTGATCTGTATCCACTAGCATACTTTTGTTGAGTTAAAAAAATTTGAATAATGGCCACAAAGGAGAGAACCTTACTGACATTTGGGCTGATGCTGTTTTAGATGCGTGAGGCACAACAGGCAATACCTGCCTAAAATCTCCACCTATGATGATAATTTTTCCTCTGTAAGGCACGTCATTATTAATGATATCCTTGAGCAGCCGATTTACACACATCAACGCGTGCTTATTAGCCATAGGAGCTTCATCCCAGATGATAAGTTTTGCTGAACGAATATAAAAAGCTTCCTTGCTGTTAACTTTTATTCCTGATTCAGAACTTTCATGTAAATGTAGAGGTAACTTGAACTGGCTGTGTACAGTGCGCTCCTGAGGTAGTAACATTGCTGCAATACCAGTCCATGCAACAGAAACTACATTTAACCCCAAATTTGTGCAGCTGTGAATCAAACATTGGTAAAGAAATGTTTTCCCGGTGCCCCCTGGATCGTCAATGAAATATGCATTTCTCTTCCTTTCATTGCTGTTTTGTACTAACCCCAACATTTCTGTAATTAAAGCCGTTTGGTTTCCATATTTGCTTGGTTTATCATCCGACTTAATTGATCCTCATTAAGTTTTGGATAATTCATTGGTAAATTTGTCTGAGGGAAATTATCAATAATAGCTGGCAATTCGAGAGAAGTAATGGGAAGACCATGGAGCTTTAATCTTTTAGAAATATGTATAAGAGTGAACTGATATGCAATGTTAGGTTTGTGAAACTGCAGATAATCTTCTGATAATGAACTCTTGAAAATGTCCCATAACTGTCTTACATTTGAAGGGTCTGAAAGATACATATGTAAGAAAACAGTTGTCGTAACTGAGAAGGCATCCGAAATTGTGACGCTTCTGCCAAACAACGCTGCCATTCAGAATCATCAATCGGCAAACCTCGCTCCTTAGCGGTTTCTTTAAAAGTAGAATAGACAACGGCTTTGTATATTCGTAGAGCCTGGAAACTGGTAGCATCTATGACGTGAAGCAATAACAGGCGTAAATAATACCTTCCTGTTTCTGTAGGCGAAACATTATACATTTTGCCTATAATTTTTGAAACATTTTTTTCTTTTTTGCTACTGGCAGTTGCTCTTATTCCAGACGTAATGTACTGGTGTTTCAGGATATATATATGGACTTCTGGCTTGCGAATCTTGATTTAACTTGAATCACGCTTGTATAATTCCGTGTTGTGCAACTGTGCTTGAAGTAAAATATCAGGAGCGTTATCATTTTTAAAATAGATATTTTGAAAGTTTGGCAAGTGAAATGGTAATCGCACGATAGAATGTGACTGTTCATGCATGAGAAATGAAAATATCCTGTATGCGGCTTCTGTTGGACCAACATATCTAGCATTTAGGAAAGAAGTAATAGTTCACCGTTTCGCCTTCAGGACATATTTTAACATTGCAGCAGTCGGGACCTTTATACACTTACTTGTGGATGTATTTAACACTCCGAACACTTGAGCATATTTCAACATTAATATGAGCTTGAAAGTAAAGTAAAAGAAATGGATTGTAGCGAACAATGAATCGACTATCGATTTCAATGTCAATGCCTCGGATTGTTTTTATAATAATCCGTCCATTATTTCTTCTCCTATACGAAGGATAACCATTGGCATTATCTTTGGTCTCTTCCTGAAACTGTTTAGGGAAATCTTTCTTACATACGCCATTTTTCATACAGACTGAAAAGAATTCAAAGATCCGCGAGGACCAACTTACCAACTCGTAGAGCGCTTCATCCTTGAGATCTGGTATTTCGGCTGACACCACACTGTCAATGTCAGAAATTTCTTGAAACCTACAATCTTCCATTAATGTTAATAGTAAATGGATGTGCGGGAGACCTCGTTTTTGAAATTCCACTGCACATAGATATGCTTTTACTTTACCGAAAATGTCCTTAACATTAATCAATCGTAGCAATTCCTTTACTTTGCAATGGAAAACTCTCACTACAATATCAGGCCTATTATTAGCCATTTCCCAAGGATGAATGCTGTCAAGTATTTCTGGCCAGCATTACAGGTGAACGTAGTGAATAAATCTGGCTTTCCAGACTTCCTCACTATCGCCATCGCATCCTGATAATTTTGCATCATATTCCTTGGGCTACCAGTAAAAGAAGATGGCATAACTACAATACGAGCGACTCTGAGATTTTCATGTTCTGCTCGTACATGCAAGGCGTCTGCTAAACCAGCATATGTATCAACTCATAACTTAGTTTGTTGATGACGTATATATTTTAACCGGTCACCTTCCATACGACAGTAGATCCACGAATAAATATCCATTTTCTAAACTTGAGCAGCGGCAACTAACTCAACATGACCTGCATGAATACTATTCATAGACATATATATTTTGTAATCATCGCTCGCATGATGTATATATTTTAACCGGTCACCTTGCATACAACAGTAGTAATCCACGAATAAATATCCACTTTGTAAACTTGAGCAGCGGCAACTAACTCAACATGACCTCCATGAATACCATTCATAGACATATATGTTTTGTATCATCGCTCGTATTGATAGCAGTTTTGTACATATCGCTGCTGTCAACAATAAAGGAAGAATAATTATCCACTTGTCTGTAACCTGTTTTACAATTCGCTTTCTAACCTGTGTAAATAAACTCTGATTTTTGTACTCACAATATGCCAATGACCTGAACAGACAATTAGGGGCGTGGTGGCGCAGCGGTCAAGCTGTATGCCTCTCACCAAGGCGGACCGGGTTCGATTCCCGGTCAATGCATGTGAGATTTTCGATGTGAAATGCCATGTCCTGTGGTTCGGATTCCACGTAAAACGGAGGTCCCGTGGCTTATGATCGCGAGATTAACGGTCACGTTAAACTACAAGCTTCCTTCCTTTTTTGAACAGACAATTACCGTCACCTTTAATCTTTATAACATGAGTAATTGAATGTCGCCTCTCATTCATCATAATATGATTCATTGATTTATATTCGTTGCCAAGAGCCGACTGCGGTGGCGTCTAGTAGCTGAGTTCTGAACTAAGCCTAGTAGTCGTTGACGGTAGCGTTTGGCGGCAAAAGTAGGAACTATTTGAAAAATTCTAAGTTGCAGTCTGCACTTAAATTAAAAAACAGATACACACACTAATACAGCCATCACAATTAACACCGGTTATCAGACAGATTCTACACACACCCAAAGTACACGGGGCTACATGACCGCGTTGTCGCAGGCCCTAAACTTAAGAACCAACCATTGTTTTGATTGAGCACACAACCTATAAGGACGAATGATGAAACGAAAAGAAGACATTTTGCAGCTGGTGAGACCAAAGACTATATAACAGAAAAATCGGATACACAATACAAAATGGCAGTTCCAACATTCGACTGTAGCGGCATCTTCGTGAAATTAGTTGTCTTTCGTATACAGTATTTGTTGTCATTCAAAGAGATGTTAACATGACAGTGTCATTAGCAAAATGGCTTCTGATTGTGCATGAGCATTTCAGTCTCAAAGTAATCCATTCTTTGAGAAGTTTTAATTAAATTATGTGCACGGAATCCAGTTCTGCTTATTGTAAGGATACATGCGACATTAGCGCCCGAGTGGAACAAGTGGAAGTTAACGTTATCATGTATGGATACATGTGACATTAGCACCTGAGTGGAGCAAGTAGAAGTTAGATTCAAACCGCATAGAAGATTTTTAAGTGAATGCGTTAGTTCCCAAGGAGACTTGATCTCTGTTAATATCAAGTTAGATTTATTATTGGGGCAGCGTTGAATATCATGATACAGTGTTAGTCGTTGTCGCCTAGCGACAATATGTCCGTCAAGTCATTTGATTCTATTTTCATGTGACCTTGGAGGAAGTAATATTCGCAATTATTTTAATACACGAATGATATAATCAGGTAAGGTGGGTATTAATCGATAATGCGTGACGGGCATTACATTTTAAGACAACAAACGTCGTCGTAGCGCAAATACTTCCCGAGATATTTTAGTTTTTGTAAAGGGTGACATTTTTTGAAAACTATTTTAATATATAAGTTTAGAGCTTAGGCTTTCACGGCCGGCGTTCATAATTAAATACAAGTTTTTCGGGCTTGTAGGCCGTGGTCCAGACAGGATATCTCCCGACGTTTCACCGGAAACTGCGTCCGGCATTATCAAGGGTTCCGCTCCTTTCCTTGGTCAGCAGTGGAATGAGGAAGAGGCTTGAAATAATGGGTGACGGCTAGTAGTGGAGTACTGTTGTTTGAATATGACTGTTGGTTGGGTGGATCTTGGCCATGAACTAACGGCTGGAAGGTAGTTTGGATCTTCAAATTAGCATGGTGAGCCGAGCGTTCTCTTCGCATTCCGGCTGGATCGTCTGATCTCACGTACATGTTGCGGGGTGCGGTGCGTGCTCCAGCTTCGGCGACCGAGCTTGTGAGGGTCAGGTGTTCCCTGCGCGACTGCCGGGCTGTAGCGGGAAGGTTCTTCAGGTTTGACGTGTGAGTGATTTCTTGGCCTTGGTGTTCCTAAGAGCGGGGATCCATGTATTACGCACACGTTCAATTTCTTCCTTCCGATTGAAATTGTCGGGGTGTTTGAAGATTTCTATGGCTTCCCGTTGCAGCCTGGCGTGGTAGTGTGTGGTCGTGGAGAGTATCTCCGTGTCCCCGTACTGTACATCGTGACCGGGCAAGAGAGAATGCTCAGCGACTGACGATTTCTCAGTTTGACCCAGGCGGCTGTGTCTGTTATGTTCCTGGAGTCTGGTGGTCACGCTCCTCTTCGTCGTTCCTATGTACACCTTCCCACAGGAACACGGGATTCTGTAGACCCCTGCAGTGGAGTGTGGGTGGCGCTTGTCTTTAGCGGATCGCAGCAAGTCCCGAATTTTGGCGTTGAGTTTATAAACCGTCTTCACCCCATAGGTCTTCAGTAATTTGCCTATCCTGTCTGTCACCTTCACGTATGGCAGGAATGCGGTGGCCACCGGAGTTTCCTCAGAATCTTTCCTCGTGCTCCAGCACCTGGGATGAGAGGCTCGCTCAATCTCCTTATTGCTGTATCAGTTGGCGCATAGGGCCCTCTTTATATGTTTCAGCTCTTGGTTGACGTTGGATGGCTCACAGATTCTCCTAGCACAGTCTACCAATGTTTTAATAACTCAGTGTTTCTGTCGGGGGTGGTGATTGGATGTCTTGTGTAGATACCGGTCGGTGTGTGTGGGTTTCCGGTACACGGTATGCCCCAAGCGCAGGTCATTATTCCTGGTGATCAGCACGACAAGAAAGGCCAGGCAGTTGTCTTTCTCCTTCTCCATAGTAAATTTTATGCTGGTGTTGAGGCTGTCCACGAAACATTCCAGCTCTTCCTCGCCGTGGCTCCAGACTACGAAGGTATCGTCAATATAACGTAGCCATACTTTCGGTTTGAGGGGTGCAGTCTCGATTGCCAACTGCACAAACTTTTCCATGTAGAAGTTCGCAATCACAGGGCTTAGTGGGCTACCCATGGCAACTCCCTCTATTTGCTCGTAGAAGTTCTCGCGCCATAGGAAGTAGCTCGTGGCGAGGCAGTGGCGAAACAAGTCAGTGATGTCTTCCGTGAAGAGCTCGGCAATCTGGTTTATGGATTCTTTCATAGGCACCTGCGTGAAGAGGGATACTACGTCAAAGCTGACTAGGCGGTCTTCAGGTTCCAGATGTATGTTCTGCAATTTCTCAATAAAATGGCCTGAATCCCTGACGTAAGACTCAGTGTTACCGATGTGCGGTTGTAGAATGATGGAGAGACGGGGACACGGAGATACTCTCCACGACCACACACTTCCACGCCAGGCTGCAACGGGAAGCCATAGAAATCTTCAAACACCCCGACAATTTCAATCGGAAGGAAGAAATTGAATGTGTGCGTAATACATGGATCCCGGCTCTTAGGAACACCAAGGCCAAGAAATCACTCACACGTCAACCTGAAGAACCTTCCCGCTACAGCCCGGCAGTCGCGCAGGGAACACCTGACCCTCACAAGCTCGGTCGCCGAAGCCGGAGCACGCACCGCACCCCGCAACATGTACGTGAGATCAGACGATCCAGCCGGAATGCGAAGAGAACGCTCGGCTCACCATGCTAATTTGAAGATCCAAACTACCTTCCAGCCGTTAGTTCATCGCCAAGATCCACCCAACCAACAGTCATATTCAAACAACAATACTCCACTACAAGCCGTTACCCATTATTTCAAGCCTCTTCCTCATTCCACTGCTGACCAAGGAAAGGAGCAGAACCCTTGATAATGCCGGACGCAGTTTCTGGTGAAACGTCGGGAGATATCCTGTCTGGACCACGGCCTACAAGCCCGAAAAACTTGTATTTAATTATATAAGTTTAGAGTTTGCACCATAGACTCCAGAAACTTTAGAGAAGCCAACACAATGATGAAACTTTTTGGTCAATTTACGCTCTTGAGCTCCAGACATCGCTGCTCCGCCCCGCATGGTTACAAGAAAAATTAAAAGGAGAAAGCTAACAATTAAGCAGTTTCAATGTTCTTGTAAGGCAGGTGCATTAGAATGTTGCAAACCTGTTTTATCACTGCTTCTTTTCTGTCACAGGTAATTAGGGCCTATTAGTCCATTATTATTATTATTATTTCCGATTATTCCCCTTCAGGAGAGCGTGAGAACTTGAGCCAATCACAGCTTCACTTCCTTTTCCTCTCTTCTTTTCTTCCCAAAACCTCTTCATTAGTTCACTGTGCTTTTTCTTCCTTTCCTCTGTCCATTTTTTCCCTGATGTATCTTTCCTTGAAACTTGTACAATTTTCGTGTTTCTGATTTTATTTCTAAATTGTTCTCTGTTCTTAATGTCGTCTTCAGAGATTTTAAGTAATTCCATGTCTTCATGTACTTCTTTAATCCAACTGGTCTTTAATTTACTTGCATTCACGATATTGAAAATCTTCTTAGTGAGTCTGTTCTCATCCATCCTATATATGTGTCCATAGAACTGCAGACGTCTCTTCCTAAATAATAATTAATATTATTATTATTATAATAATTATAATTATTATTATTATTATTATTAATATTACTTTAAGTGGCTAGACTGTTCCCCAATGTCCACACCAACTGTATTCCAACTCGTTCCTGTTCTCCGTATTTATTCGTCATTGCCACCTTTCGACCATTGCTATTTGCATCTTTTGGAATAAAATGAAAATTTATATCCCTAGCCCTCTTATACATCGGCTTACAGCCGTAAACTAAGCAATATACTTTGCTTTTACTCATTTTATTGTGTATAAAAACACAAACAAATTAACACACACTGTTCACCCATACAAGAAACAATACAGACTGCCACCATGTGGTAGATTTATCCTACTTGGTGAGATTCTTATTTTCACCACTAGATGACATATCAGATTAGTATATAGCATACTATTTTAAAAAGGTTGTTTAATAATTTTTAACACTAGAACAGCGGCTGGGTCATTTGTGACCCAGCTGTTAGTTCTTTCTTCTCTATCTTCTCCGTGTCTTTACCTGAAGTGCTAGATTTTTATGACTTTTTATAAATAAATGTCTTTAACAACCACACGTAATTTTCGTTTTCGGGGTGGGGGGTAACCCCCTGTTTAAAAAATCCCGATTTAACTAGAACCGCGGCTGGGTCAGATTAGACCCATCATTGGTAATAATAATAATAATAATAATAATAATAATAATAATAATAATAATATCGTATGGCCTCGGGTGCCTGGTGCAAGCTTTGTTATTTGACACCCAGAGGGTAGCTTGCATGTCGAATTTCGTTGTTCCTTGACTATGAAAGTCAAGGAGGTTAGATGTTAAATATCTAAGCTCCTTGAACACTATAGCGCTTTCTAGTAGAGAAATGAGGAACTTTGTGTTGGCGGAAACTGCCGAGATTAATTTTGCCATTATGAACTCTGCTTACTGAATTCAAATGGGTTCTTTGACATGCCAACATCGTATGACATGCGTATCGTATTTTTGCCGCCTTTCAAAAATTACTTACCACGGCCAGGAGCGAACCTGCAATATTGGGGTTAGTAGACCGATAATAATATGTTAACATCTGTTCTTCCATTTAGCTTCTTATACTTTCAGTCCATGTGTCACCGGGATTATCCAAGCATATACTGTGAACAAGCTGGCAACATCTCATTGGCTGTGGAAGAAGGGAGAGGTTCTAAACCGCTTAGTCACATCTGAACAATCGCGCAGTTAGGACACTACTCACGCTTTGTTGTGCAATAGGTTGCTAGTTTTGCAGTATCGGTGTATAAATAGTGTGTGAAAGGTTGACAATGGCCGCACGTCGACGGCTTACTACTGAACATAACATTATTGATGCCATAAATGACATTTCCGATGGGGAATCTGAAGGGGATCCCTTGGATTTTTCGTCTGCTGATGGATCACAGCTCGTACTTTCAGATTCGTCATCAGAAGATGATGATGTCATGCCATTTGAAGCTGTAGCAAATCCTGATAGGGCAGGTATGTAATTCTAAACTTTCATTTCATTATTTATGGACTATACAGGGTCTTTCATATAAAATAAGAGCGCCAAGCGGCTGCTTTGTTAACCGCGGCTGCGGTCACCTTGGCCGAGCTTGTGGCGTGTCGGCCCCCTGCTGTAGTATTGAAAGTGCGCGCATAGTACATACGAGGGCAGGTTTTTTTTTTTTTTTTCTTCTCCAAGTTCTGATGGACTGTATAAAAAAAAAACAGATTGACATTACCAAACTTGACCTTGCAATAAGCGTGTAGATGCTCAGTCGCCAGTCTAAACCTTAAGTGCTAACATGGTGAGACAGTTATCATTGCAACATCGTATTTTTTTATGTAAAACTTATTTTAAGTACGAGTCGGCTCGGCGGGTACGTGATGCATTTGTTCAGCAATTTCCTGATGAAGCGCCACCTTCACTAGCACAGATTCACATAATTGCAAATAAGTTTGACACTACTGGCTCGGTGCTCAATAAAAAACAAGCCCGCACACGAACAGAGGATGAGCTAGACGACATTGGCGAGAATCTTGAACGGTCTCCGAATAAATCACTCACAAAATTAGCACAAGTAGGGGTTTCGGTTTCATCAACAATAACTAACTAAAGTAAGATTTCAGCATTGTACACACGCTAGCAAGGCCGCTGCATCATATAGAATTGTACACAAGCTTAAAGCAGGGGGCCTTGGCGTGCCACAAGCTCGGCCAAGGTGACCGCAGCAGCGGTTAACAAAGCCGCCGCTTGGCGCTCTTATTTAATATGAAAGACCCTGTATATAGATTCTTTGCAAATTTCAGGCCTAAAAGTATTTAGTTGACAGTTTCTTTATCACTGTGATATTTATGTTCAGGCTATTAGGTTTATATAGCCCGGTGCATTTTTACTTGCTGTAAATATTATTTTCGGGTGGAAAAACTAAGACAAACATTATCTTTGTATCTAATCAGGTCTTGCAATGCCAGGGACTTCTCGCGGTCATCAGAGGAGGCGTGGTCAGGAGCACTGTTCCGTTCCTTCATCGGAAGGAGGCCATCGCTAACAGTTAAGGAATTACACAATTTGACGACAACAGAGAGGATGCGCCATCAATGCAACGAGGCAGGTTTTGTGTTGAGAGCCTGGTTCAGCTTGCAGCAGGTACAGAAATTGTATCTCCAGATGGCACGACCTGGAAAGTTGGGGTAGTTGGTGATGTTGCAGCTGGTAGACGTGGAGCTCAAAATGTGTTCAGAGATCGCGCTGGACCTACTGCACATGCTAAACGTAATGTGAATGAGACTTGCGTTAGTGCTTGGCGACTTATGATCACGGACAAGATTTTGAAACATATTGTGGCTTGCACTGAGACAGAGGCACATCGTGTAATGATGTCAGATGATTGGTGTCTAAAGATTGAGGAGATGGAAGCCTTTGTTGCTATACTGTACATTCGCGGTGCCATAGGAGCTAAAGGCTTAGAACTGGACTTATTGTGGTCAGAGAAGTGGGGCAATCCTATTGTAAAAGCAACAATGGTTCATGATAGATTCAGAGAAATAATGCGTTTCTTGAGATTTGACGTTAGGTCTACAAGGTCACAAAGAATAAAAGAAGACAAATTTGCATTGGTATCAGAAATCGGGTATGCCTTCATTGCAAATGCCCAATGTAGCTATATACCTGGGGCATATACATGTATATGTATAACTGTTGACGAACAGCTCTTCCCTTCTAAATGCCGCAGTAATTTACGCAATTTATGGCCTCGAAACCAGACAAATATGGGCAGAAGTATTGGATGGCGGTGGACAAAGACTCCAAATATGTTATGAACGCTTTCCCGTATCTCGGAAAAGATGATGCTAGGCCAAATAACGAGCGACTTGGTGATTTTGTGGTAAAGAAGTTGATGGAACCTTATATGAAGAAGGGAAGAAATGTCACATGTGACAGTTTCTTCACCTTCTTATCTCTCTCCGAAACATAGAAATCAAATGCAACAAGTCTTGTCGGTACCTTGAACAAGGCTCGCAGGGAAGTACCAGTATGTGTGAAAAAGGCAAAACACATTTTGCACAGCACAGTGCTGCTGAAAAAACATGATACTTCGTTGACAATTTATCACGGAAAGAGCAACAAAAATGTTCTCGTTCTCAGCACTATGCACCCTGATGTGAATATTGAGCCTGGTAACAAAAAGAAGAAGCCAGACACAGTCACATTTTACAACGGCACAAAATATGGAGTAGATGTGGTCGATCAAATGGCTCGCTAATACTCAACCAAGGCACCATCCAGGCGCTGGCCAGTTCATACCTTCTACAACTTGCTGGATTTGGCAGGAATAAATGCCTGGTTAGTGTACAACGCACTGAATGAGAAGAAACTAAAATGCAGGGACTTCATTCTGCAGCTGGGTGAAGAGCTCGCTGAGAAATATGCATCAACTAGGATTGCAAATGCCCGCACCATTATTCCAGGTGAGATTCCTGAGAGACAGGAAAAGCTCACGAGTTTTCAGGTGAAATCCAATTGCAAAGGAAACAAATCATTTGTGAAGTGCCATTCCTGCAAAAAGACTGCTTGCAACAAGTGTACAGCCAAGGAATATTGTGTGTGCTCAATGTGTGTCGTGTGGATTGCCATTCCTACAAATAAACTATTGGCAGCATATTGTACATCATTGACATTCACCAGTCAAGATACACAATTGTCTAAATGTTCCTTATTTGTATTCTTACTATTCTAAATTTCAAATACATTATCTAGCGCATGTACTGGCATATTCTTTAGTTATCACATCGCCATCAATTCATTAATAATCACAAAAAAGAGAGGTGGGTCATAAGTGACCCAGCCGCGGTGCTAGGGAGTATATAGATCGCCGCGGTTCGAGTGTTAAAGCGAGACATTTAATATGGATTGTTTTAAAAATGTAGAAATTCTTGAATATATTGGCAAACATTTTTTTATTTAGATCGTAGGCTTTCGCGGCCGGTGTCAAGTTGGCTTACAGGATTGAGCTGCATTGCATATTGGTTATTATTTTCCGACGTTTCGGCTGACATTGCAGCAGCCTTAATCATGGGTAGGTACGAGATCGTGTCCGTACTCAAACTAACGGTTATTGCCAGCCAGATGTGCTTGCTTGCCCTGCAATGACGTCACGCTGTTCGCTGATTGGTCCCCGCCCCTGGCAGTCGCGCGCCAGTAGAACTTTCCAGATGTTGCCGAGTTTGATTGAAATTATTGGGATGCTTCACGACCTCTATTGCCTCTCTAATTAACCTGTTTCGGTATCCGGGAATTTTAGCAACAGTTTCGGCCTTATCAAATTCGATGGCGTGTCTCGTGACGTCAGCATGTTCAGCTATTGCAGATCTGTAGTTTATCTGTTTCGTGTCCCGAATGTGCTCTGAAATCCTAATGGAAACGCGTCTTTTTCTATGCCCTATGTAAACCTGTCCACAGGAGCAAGGCACTTTGTAAACTCCTGCATCCTGGTTTGGCAGCTTTATCTCATTTGATTTACACACCACTTGCGTCAGCTTGTTTATAGGATGCATCACAGTAGCCACATCGTGTTTCTTGAGTAGCCTGGCAATTCTATCTGTCAACCCCCGTACGTACGGCAGAAAGACTTTATGGTGGGGCCTATCGTTGTTCTTTTTGCCAGTTCTTCGGCTTTGTTCTACCTTCCCTGTGGCCCTATTTATTTGTCCTTTGCCTACAAATAGGCTAGGAGCGTGTTCCAAACATGTTTCTTTTCTTCATTCACGCTATCCTTATCGCAAATGCGGTTAGCTCTGGTGAGGAGTGTTCTAGCTACCATTTCTTTCTGTGATGGAGGATGACTTGAGTTAGCATGTAGGTACCGATCTGTGTGAGTATCTTTCCTATAGACTCTGTGTCCGAGTGTGTTATCTGTTCGTTTACAGAGCAGAACGTCTAAGAAGGCCAGCTGATTATTTTCTTCTACTTCCATTGTGAAGTTGATGCTCGGATGTCTGGAGCACATGAAGTCTAGAAAGTCCTGAAGTGTGGTGCGTCCATGTTCCCATATCAAAAAGACGTCGTCTACGTATCTGAACCTACACTTAGGCTTCAATGGGCTCTCCTTGATCGCTTCTTCTTCGAAGTTAGCCATAAACACGTTAGCCAGTATTGGAGAGAGGGGGGAACCCATGGCTGTTGTTAAAATTCCCGGATACCAAAACAGGTTAATTAGAGAGGCAATAGAGGTCGTGAAGCATCCCAATAATTTCAATCGCGAAGATGGGTTCAAACTCAGCAACATCTGGAAAGTTCTACTAGCGCGCGACAGCCAGGGGCGGGGACCAATCAGCGAACATCATGACGTCAATGCAGGGCAAGCAAGTCCATTTGGCTGGCAATAACCGTTAGTTTGAGTATGGACACGATCTCGTACCTACCCATGATTAAGGCTGCTGCAATGTCAGCCGAAACGTCGGGAAATAACCGATATGCGACGCGGCTCAATCCTGTAAGCCAAGATGATAAATATTAGCAAACAGCTGAAGAAGGGTCTAATTTAGACCCGAAACATGTATTGTTAAAAGGTTAAAATATTTAGAAAAAAGAAGTACTGGCAAAGATGGACATACAGAGAATATTCTTATGAAAAAACTTTGTTCTAATAAGGGAAATCAATTACTTAGCCTCAAGAACATGAAACTGAACATTTCACTGTCATGTTGAATGTATAAAATATTAACATTGAATACTCAGCATCTTATAAAGCATCAAGTACAAAAATTGTACCGACCTCTCTGTTCCGGCCCTTTAAACTCCAACAACTAACTTGAGTAGGCCTACCGATTTTGTTATGTTTCGTACCGTGATATTCATATTTGACGCAATATGACCAGCCCAGTTGAGCTGAATCTTACTGCATACAGAAGATAGAAATTAAACCATGAATTTTAAAGAAAGTGGGCTATGTATTCTTTAGGGAACATCTTGGATCTTTTGCCCCCCTTTTGTTTAAACCTAGTCACTCTATATTAATAGGCCTTGCAAAACTCAAATTTTATTAAAAGATACTGTAGTGCAGTGCACCATGCTTCACTCTGATAGCTGCCCACACGTCGTCCACTATCCGAGCAATGAAACTGGAATGTCTTGTCACGACCGATGCTCAACACCCACTCACAGTTCAAGGCATAGACAATGGTAGTTACACGTGCTTGGTGAGCTGCATAAGTACGGACACTTGTCAGCCGGTTGAAGTCTGAAGCCAAAGTAAACTCCTGCAACAGTACCAAGTTGTAATACAAAACCGAATGCAACACTAAATAAACCATAAGCATAGCTGCATTTATGGCACACTCAAAATACAATGTCATTTAGGTTGGTTTCAGGATATGAAGAAATCAAGAAGAATTTTTAAATCATTCAGACCCAAACTGGGCACCCTTTTCTTTAAAACATAACCAAATCTAATTTAAAGTATTATGAAAATTATTATAAAAATCCCTTATTATAATCAGCCATGGCCAAAAATCAAATATATTCACAAGCTTTAAAAAGCTCTTGATAATGTAAACCTAACCAACCAATATAAGCGTGGTTGTACTCTCCACATGTCAACTTGTACACACCTGATTCTTATACTAGACTACCCTATTTTGTTATAACATGACATATTAAAAAGAGTTTATTGGTGGTTATTATTTGACGTGTGGGTGTGTAAAGTGCGTTATGTCACAATTCATTAGTTTTGAGAAAATCAAGTTTTAAAGTTCAATTCGAAACCCAAAATCGAGTTGTGGAATATAAGTAATTTGAATGATGTCTTCAGGAGCGTAATACTGTTCACAACGATGGGGCAACTAGTCATAATAAATTCCATGTAAATTCACGTAGTTACGGAGCCAAACTACTCGAGGTGTCTCCCAAATTATGACTTAACACACTTTGCACACCCACATATCGCCTATATGGGCTAATATAAAGCTCAATAATGGTTTGCCTGTTATTTATTCAAATCTACACCGTTTCACCGATCTGAACCAGATTTTACCAAGTTATCCTTTGGAATCCTGGGGGTAACACTGTCCACATGAAATTTCAAACTGATCTCTCCATTCCCTGCATTTAGGCCCTTTGGCACAAATCTACACCGTTTCACCGATCTTGACCAGATTTTACGTACTTTCCCTTTGGAACCCGATGAGTACCACTGTCCACTTGAAATTTCGGACAGCCCTTTCCATTCACTACATTTAGACCCTTTGGCACTAATCTATACAGTTTCAACGAACTGAACCAAATTTTACATACTTACCTTTCGAAACCTAGCAGATAACACTGTGTACCTGAAATTCAGACATCCCTATCCATTTTCTAGATTTAGGCCATTTGGCACATAGACGAAGGATTGAATTTGTAGTAGAAGGACCAATCTAGGCTCATTTTAAGCCTCGCAAAGCAAGAAACAAAACTCGGGACGTAAACTTTAGTTCCGTTTGGTGAAATGGTGCAAATTTGTATAACAGATAAATGAACCTGAAAACCACGCTTTGAAGCCGTAGAACCAATCGTGTCGGAAGTAGTGTAACTGCAAGAATATTTAAATAAGTTTCTTGTTGGCTGGCATGGCAAGGGCTAGGAACTTATGATCAATGCTTATTAAAGCTAATAAAAAAATCTGTTCCGCTCTGGAAGACATAATGCTTTTTAACTAAGCTAATGACACACTGTCAATATCTCCTGTCAGCAAAGCAATACAGTGTTGGTATTACTACTAGTGGAGTGTTACAGTGTGGTGCAATAGCACCTAGTGTAGTGTTATACAGTGTTGGTATTACTACTAGTGGAGTGTTACAGTATATATATATATAGTATGATCAAGTAGGGAGTGATAGAGGAGTAACACCTCTTTAAAAAACCTTGGTCCAGCTGGCCCGGCTGGTAGTACCTTGTTAGGGTCCCTTGCCAGGGTTACGGTGAAGTCCTCAACGGTAACTGCAGTGAAACAGGTGAACTCTGGCACAATGTGGTTGGCGGAAGGGGCAGCCTATTGCTCAGGTTTAATAGGGCAAACTATTGTCCATAGTTATGATGGGCAGGTTTTGGCCCAACGGCAAAATGAGCGGATGAGGAGCCAATCACTCTCATGGCTCCCAACGGTCATAGAGGCGGAAGAGGCCACGCCAGACGGACTGGCTGTAAAGGCGCACCTCAGTAGTACTTGAGTATGCGGCAGTTCGTTGCAGTCTCTGTGTTCGGTCCTGCATGTCTCATTCTTTGTGAGCCGCAGGATAAGGCTCAGAGATCATAGTGTGTGGGTCTCGTCCTGGCAAGCTGAGATCCACCCTAAACAAATTCACGCTAGTGGCACTTCTTCCGAACGTCACTTTTCAAAGTCCAACGGCGATGGGATATGGACGGTGGGGGCAGGTTATGGGTGTAACTGGAAGCCCCTAGTTCGGACCTGCACGTTGGCAGCAGATGTGTGATGGTCGTCTTCCGGAGACTCTGTGACTACTCAGGAATTCGGTCCTGCATCTGTGTTTGGGCAGGCCTATTTAGGATCACCGCTGCCCACCCCACATGGGGAAGGCCCTAGAAAAGGTGGGCTAAACATTGGAAGTCACAATCTTGGTCCGGCTGGGCAACCGCACTCAGCAGGTCACCCCTCATGCGGTCGAAACTCAAAAACAGTAAAGAATCACAATTTTATTATTGGATCATGGAACATCAGAACCTTGCTTGATTTTGACAATAACATTAGACCTGAGAGAAGGTCAGCTCTCGTAACCCATGAGTTATCAAGACTCAACGTTGACATTGCTGCTCTCAGTGAAACTAGGCTGTCTGCTGAAGGCAAGATTACTGAATCTGGAACAGGATATACCATCTTCTGGAAAGGAAAGGATGAGGGTGAATGTCGTATTCATGGTGTGGGCTTCGCTGTGAAGACCAAACTGGTAAATTATCACCAACTTACGCCCATTGCAATCAGCGAAAGGCTCATGACTCTCCGCATACCACTCTCAGGAGGTTCCTTTATGACACTCATCTCTGCCTATGCTCCTACCTTAGATTCTGATGATGAAGTAAAGGCTCAGTTCTATAATCAGCTAAGTGAAATCATCTCCAAGGTACCATCTGCAGATAAACTCTTGCTCCTCGGTGACTTCAATGCCAGAGTTGGGAAAGATCACAGGCTATGGAATAATGTGATGGGCAAACAGGGACTTGGAAAATGTAATCCCAATGGACTGTTGCTTCTTGGTCTTTGTGCAGAACACGAACTTTTCATTACCAACACGCAGTTCCGGCTACCTGATCGCTTCAAAACCACGTGGATGCATCCTCGTTCCAAACATTGGCACATTCTTGATTATATCATTACCCGGCAATGTGATAAGAAGGACACTCTTATTACCAGAACAGCAAGGAATATAGACGATTGTTGGACAGATCATAAACTTCTTATATGTAAGCTCAGGATATCCATCAGACCTAAACCACCTAGGAACATCAAAAATTTGCCAAGAAAGAAGTTTAATACATCCAAACTTCAGGATGAATCCATGTACAAACATTTTGGAAACAGGATCGTCACCCAGTTATCAGAAAACCCAGTAACAAATGATATTCAGCAAGAATGGGCCACATTACAGAAGATTATCACACAGTCAGCTGAGGAAACCATTGGTTTTATAGTGCGGAAAAGACAAGACTGGTTTGATGACAACAATGAGGAAATTCTGTCTCTCATCAATGCCAAAAGGAATGCCTATCTTGCCCATCTTCAAGACCCAACTTCCAACACAAAGAGAGATAAACTACTGGAACTCAAGGGTAAATGCCAGACGCAGATAAGGCAGATTAAAAATACTTGGTGGCAACAGAAGGCTCAGGAACTGCAGAGACTATCGGATGCTCGAGACTTGAGGAACTTCTATGCCGTACTCAAGGAAATATATGGACCATCTCGCTCATCATCAGGTACACTGAAAAGCGCTGATAATTCTACTACCTTTACTGATAGTCAAGAAATCTTGGAACGCTGGAAGGAGCACTTCTCCAATCTCCTAAATCGTCCATCAGAAGCTGCTGAAGACTTCCTCTGTGATGTGCCGCAACAACCTGAACAACTGTGGTTGGCAGTACCTCCTACTTATCATGAATTCAGTGCAGCTCTCACCCAATTGAAACCCAGAAAAGCACCTGGCCCAGATAACATCCCTCTGGAACTAATTCAAGCCGGAGGTCATTCCCTCAAAACAAGAATTTTCATCCTTATCCTCAGAATTTGGGAATCAAGAAAGGTACCTGGAGACCTAAAGAATGCCACTATCGTCACTATCTTTAAAAAGGGTGATCGCAGTGTTTGTGGCAACTACCGTGGTATATCACTGCTATCAATTGTGGGGAAGATTCTTGCAAGAATTCTACTTAACCGCCTCAAGGTTATCTCTGAGAGCATCCTCCCAGAGTCACAATGCGGATTTAGAACTTCCAGAAGCACAATTGACTTGATTTTCTGTGTGAGACAGCTACAAGAAAAATGTCGAGAACAACAGAATCCACTCTTCTTAGTCTTTTATGATTTGGAAAAGGCATTTGATTCGGTTCCAAGACCAGCCATGTGGGCAGTGCTGAAGCGGTTTGGTTGCCCTCAGCGTTTTGTAGATCTAATCAAAGCTCTCCATGATGGCATGACAGGTCAGGTTTGCCATCAGAATAAGATGTCCGATGAATTTCCCATTACCCATGGACTGAAACAAGGATGTGTACTGGCTCCAACGCTTTTTGCGCTGTACTTGGCTGCAATGCTTTATGATTCACCCACAAACATCCCAGGTGTGGAGATCAAGTATCGTTTTGATGGAGGGCTTTTCAACCTAACTCGTCTCCGCTCCTTGAGGAAAACTCAGGTTACTAAGGTTACTAACATGTTGTATGCAGATGATGCTGCGTCACCAACTCTCACACCAGAAGAGCTGCAAGAGTCAGTTAACTGTTACAAAAGTGCATGTGATCGCTGTACTTGGCTGCAATGCTTTATGATTCACCCACAAACATCCCAGGTGTGGAGATCAAGTATCGTTTTGATGGAGGGCTTTTCAACCTAACTCGTCTCCGCTCCTTGAGGAAAACTCAGGTTACTAACATGTTGTATGCAGATGATGCTGCGTCACCAACTCTCACACCAGAAGAGCTGCAAGAGTCAGTTAACTGTTACAAAAGTGCATGTGATCGCTTTGGTCTTACCATAAATGTCAATAAGACTAAAGTCTTGGCGCAACCTTCACCAGGCACACCTCTTCCTCAGTTCAATATCTCCATTTCAAATTTGCCATTAGAACAGGTTGACCACTTCTCGTACCTGGGCAGTACCATTTCTGTGAGCTGTACCTGTGAGCAGGATGTGGATAAGAGAATTGGCGCAGCCCATGCAGCATATGGACGATTAGCGCACCGGGTCTTCATGAATAAAGATCTATCCATGAGTACAAAGCTTATGGTGTACAAAGCAGTAGTCATTTCTACATTGTTGTATGGCTGTGAAACGTGGACCCTTTACCGACGTGATCTTAGGAAGCTTGAGCGTTTTCACCTACAAAAACTTCGATCAATCCTGAGGATTAAATGGGAAGACCGCATTACCAATATTGCTGTTCTGGAAAAGGCTCAAATCAACAGCATAGAATCATCCATAATAGGTCACCAATTTAGATGGATTGGTCATGTCCATCGGATGGATGATGTGAGATTACCTCGTCAAATGCTATATGGTGAGTTATGCTATGGCACCAGACCTCATGGTGGTCCTAAGAGGCGCTACAAGGACCAATTTAAGCAGACCCTGAAATTGACAGGTCTTGATTCACAAACCTGGGACATGCTGGCTGAAAACCGCTCAACTTGGCGCCGTACCATCTCGGATACTGTAAAGACGTTTGAAAGGGATCGACGCATACATGAAGAGGCCAAGCGTCAAGCTAGGAAACTTCGAGCAGCCCAACCACGTCCTCCTCCAGCAATACTATGCGACTTGTGTGGTCGCTTGTTCCATGCCAGGATTGGACTCTTTAGTCACCGTAAACACATCCACAAACTGGACTGAAGGAAGAAGATTTATACTCGGATTCGAGTTAAAGCCGATGATGATGAGGTACCGCAACAAGGCATGTCACTAGCCAACAAGCAGAACAGCTGGGAAATGACGATTGACAATGGACTGCATGACCTTCCAGTTGACAGGAATTTAGTTTAATAATCACACAGTGATAATGAGTGATGCTTAGTGTAAGAATTCATTAATTATATTGTTGGGCAACTTCACGAGGAGCGCGACTGAGTAATGCGCTTAGTCACTTCCAAACTGACATAACGATCTTTGCCCGCACAGAATGAAGTGTTGAATAGAGCTCAGTGTGGTAAGTCATGACGGGAAGGACATAACGCACTTTGCACACCCGAAGTCAACATAACACGTAATACACAGCTCAATAACTTCATAACCGTCCACAATATGCCATAAAGCACTATACACACGCAAGCAGATCGCCCTCCTCTCTTCGATGCCAGAGTTAACTAAGTTCACACCATTTCTTGACTTAACGCACTTTACACACCCACCCGGCATTTGTTTTGAAAGCAATCTTTAGAGAATTTTTCCTTTTTTAAACAAAAGGGAATACTTACTGATATTGAACCTCCATCCACTCCTATGAACAGTTGCCTTGTCTCTACACAGTAGAATAGGGCTGTTGCCCCTGATTGCATGTAATGGCAAACACTCGGCCAGTACTGACCAGAGTCGCGTTTCAGCCATACTCGCACAGTTCTAGGAGAAACCAAACACAAGGCTTTGCATTAGAATAAATGTAACCAACCACAATGTTAAATAATACACTCACCATGTTGTATGGCGAAGAGTGACAGGACTGGATGAAACTAAGGCACTAATTCACAAAGAAATTTTAAATTAGTAAACAGCAATAAAGGCCTACAAACACAAACAATCCAACCTCACTTACGCATATTTTTTAAAACTTCTAGCCTATGTCATTTACAACTAACAACTTCCCAATATTTTCAGGTAACAATCTGGTTCTATTTGCATGACAAATGTTTTGTAATGTGAGAAGGATCTCCCAACATCACTTGTGATGGGACAGAACTTCAATGAAGCCAGTTCAGCTGGTTGCTTCAACTATCTCACCTCGTAGTAGAATAGCTACTTCTACAATCTCATTCCACCTTGGATTTTTTTTTACCTGACAGTGGCTACCTTCGCAGATGTTTGTTCAAGACTTCCAAGAATTCTCTTTATTCTTAAGGGGGTAAGCAGATGTTGAGTAATGGGAAAATAATTATGTCGACCATACAATACTGACAAATCTAATGCATTGCATTGGAAGAAAATTGACTTCTTTAAAAGACTGCCCGAAGGATTTAGCCACGAACCCCTGAATTAGGCATTTATAGGCACAATTAAACCAACAAACTTCAATTAAAAATCCTTAAAGGTATTTATATCTTACTTTCTACGGTATATGTAGGAATAAAATAGGCAAAAGGGCAAAATCTCATCCCTACTTATCAAGTTACCTTAAAAATGTAAAACTCATTAGGACAGCAAAAAGGGATTGGGAATCCTTGGGATGGCCAACAATGGAATTCAAACCCAGCATCCTAACAAATTTTGGTTTCCACAGATATGGTCTCTTCACACTTAACCAACACACTTAATGTTATAATAGTACATTATGCAACGAGCCTATAATGGCATTAAATAAGACACGAGTGTCTTAATTACCATTATAGGCGAGTTGCATATGACTATTTATGTTAGACGATAATTATAACTTTATTATATGTTTTAACATAGATATTCATAAATATCTGTGGGATTCAGCTGGCTTTGCTGACTGAACAGAGCGCATGCATGGGCCAAGGCACTCCGAAAGCAAAGACCATTCACTTTGCTTGCCAACACAGAACACCTATTGTTTACAGCCTGCCGTCCAGCTCTATAGCATACACTAATATTGTCACCGAAGTTGTTTGAAAGCAATGCGCTGTGCAGAAATTGGAGTTGGAGATATTAAGGTTCAGTGCTATTTCTTGTCTCATAATTGCCAGGTTATTTAAGCGAACATATGGATGGTGCACTTTCTGTAATTTATATAGACATGTTGGATTTTGAGCGCATGCGCGAAGGTATCCTTACCTAATTGGTCACACAACTGTTTTTTGAGTTCTGTTTCATAATGAAAAATAGTGTTATAATGAGCCTCATTATGGTACAGTTTTCTGACAGATAATGTTTACATTTCGACATCGTCGAACATAAAATACATTAGCAGACAAAGAAATTCACACACCGAGGAGGAAATGTGGGAACTACATGAAACCGGGTACAGATGATTGTAACGTTGATGTACGTAAATGGTTACAATATCAGAGCACATGTATCGCGATACACTGACCACCTGCATGGAGAGAGAAGTTAAGTCTTCAGAAAGATATAAGGCAAGGCTGCAGCTTATCACCCATACATTTCAATCTATACATTGAACCTATGAAGGAAAATAGATACATATTTAGAGTAGGAGTAAAGATTCAAGGAGAATAATTTCAACTTTGAGATTTGCTGATGTTATTGCAATTTTATCCAACCCACCAGAGGATTTGAATGGTTTTTAAATGGTATGGACTCTGTCTTGAGAAATGAATTCATGAAAATCAACAAATGTAAAACAAAAATAATGGAATGCAGCCCAAATAAATCAGAAACAGACGTCAAATTGGCAGGTGAAAAGATAAAGGAGTAGGAGACTTCTGTTACGTAGGAAGCAAAATAAACAGTGATGGACGAAGCGGAGAGGACATAGAAAGTAGGTTGACTCAGGCACGGAAAGCATTTCTGCACAAGAGAAGTCTGCCGACATCGAATATAGATAGGTATTAGGAAGTCAGTTTTGAAAGTCTTTGTCTTTTAAAAACTGCCAGAAGGCATTAAATAGCCACGAACCCCTGAAATAGGCATTTATAGGCACGATGGGTGAGTGGTCAACGTGTTGGTCTACTAACCCCAAGCTTGCAGGTTCGCTCCTGTTCGTGGTAAGTGATTTTTAAAGGCGGCAAAAATTACGACACCATGTCATACGATGTTGGCATGTCAAAGAACCCATTTGAATTCATTAGGCCGTGTTCATAATGGCAAAATTAATCTCGGGAGTTTCCGCTAACACAAAGTTCCTCATTTCTCTACTAGAAAGCACTATCGTATCAAGGAGCTTAGATATCTAACCTCCTTGACTTTCATAGTGCTTCAAGGAACAACGAAATTCGACATGCAAGCTACCCTTCGGGTGTCAAATAACAAAGCTTGCACCCGGCTCCGAGGCCGTACGATATTATTATCATTATTATAGGCACTGTTGCCACAGCAGAAAAGAGAAGAATAGATGCGTTTGAAATGTGGTGTTACAGGAGAATGATGAACAATCTCCCTTCCCAACTAACCCACACTACTGCTGTGATACATTTAAGGAATATTATTGATGTCTTGAGGAATAATATTGATGTCTTGTTGATGGGATCATCATTTCTAAGTTTTGCAAAATTAAAATAAATAGTTCTTTCTTCGGGTGCTTTAATGCCTTAATATTTATCAGTAATAATTTCCACACTTACTAAGTTCTCTGATGGTTTTTGTTTTGTTAGGTTTGGTAGTGTTTTGTAGAGCCATTTGTCTTGTAGATTTGGATTTGATGATGCTCACTTGATGAGCGAAACATGTCATCCCATAGTTCTTTCCTTCTTCAATAGTCCACAACAATATATATATCTCTTTAATATTTATCGGCGGTCTCTGCTCCATGATTACAATCAATTAGCAGAAGCTAGTGTCCCCAATTAGATTGGGTGGGGAGTTACAATTAATTTCAGGGGCAGATGACCTCGCTGTTCTGCCCCTTTAAACAATAACTATAAAATTAATCTCCTAGTGTCTGAAATAAAATATACCGATATATATTTATGCACTTAATAGAACAGTTCTCATACAAATGGGGGAGTGCTCAATCTAATTGGGCACCACTCGTGTTGACAATCTGAAAAGCTTATGTCTGAACCAAACTTTCAGTTTTGGGGGTGAAACCAATTCCTGAATGTGGTGCCCCTGCATATGTACTTGATACAAAGCTCCAGTACTGAATAGAACATTTGCATTCCAGGAACATATATCTTATAAGATGGACAAGACCTTCAGAAGTTGGGAAAAGCTTGTATCAGAATCGGTAGGGTATAACTATCATTTCTGTAAACCAGTGGTTCTTAACCGGTGGTCCGCGAGTGCCTCGGGTGTGGTCCGCGGGAGAAAAGGGTTCACCAGCACGTATATAAAAGTGGGCAATAATTGGGGAATTCGAAACTGGTGTGCGTTGAACGAGAATCGTCCGAATGTATTCACGGCGATGACTATCAGGTTTTGAATTGAAATATCTTTAAAATAAGTGTTATTGAGGAAGAGTTACAACTGATTAGGTGTATTGGGGGGCAGGGGGTCCGTACATGATTCAATTTCAGGCTGAGTGGTCCGCAGACTTCTACGGGTTCAGAACCACTGCTGTAAACATTGAATGCTTGTCAAAGTGCAAAGAAGAGCTTCTATATAACCTTTCCCCATTCTCAAATGTGATGTGTGTGTCCAGGAAACACATTCACCAACATTATCCTAAAGTTGCAGGATTGAAACCAACAGCCAAATGATGCTCATGGCCAATATGGTGCCTGGGGCTATCTTTGCTAAACCAGATCTTCAGATCCTCCAACACAGCAAAAAGTAACACAAATTATCAATGTCAAAATCAGTAATCTTGTTATTTTCTTGGTCTACAAATCACCTAATGAAGTATTTTCATTCAACCCACCTACTAATTTCAATAGTCTGAAAGCATTGATTATTGTTGGTTATGGTTACACTCAATATGATCCAAATGGAGATGCCATTCCAGAGTGGGCAGAATTATATTGGCAGTCTCAGCTCCATAACAAACTTCCTCCATCTTTCAGTAGCAGCAGATGGAAATGGGGATACGTAACTGATTTATTATTTCTTTAATTTATTTAATCCCATTCTTCTTCTTAATTTCCCGTTTCCAGTTCCCTGGGTCAGGATGCGAATCAAGGACCTCCCCAGTTGTCTATCCCTCTACCATTCATTTTCTTCTTTCAATACTTCTTTTCATTTGACTCCTCTTTTATCCATGCCTTCCTTCACCGTATCAATCCACCTCTTTCTGGGCCTTCCTTGTGGTCTTCTTCCCGGTATTTTCTCCATAAATATTCTTTTTACTTACTTACTCCTTGTGCGCTACAGCCCATGCAGGGCCTTGGCCTCCTGGACAATCATCACCCACTCCTCTCGTATCACGGCCTTGGTTCTCCATCTTTTTACTTCCATTCTCCTCAGGTCATCCTCTACGTCATCCAACCATCTTATCCTTGGTCTACCCCTGATACGACGTCCTCCAGGTTTACCTTCAAAGACTTTCTTTGCCATCCGGTTCTCCGTCATTCTTTCAACATGCCCTAGCCATCTCAGTGTATTGCTTTTTACTTCGGCTACTAAATCTGGTTTTCCATATAGTTCTCTGATCTCTCTATTGTTTCTGATTCGCCAAAATCCACTATCATTCACTGGCCCATATATTTTCCTACGTATCTTCCTTTCCCATCTTCGTAATAACTCCTCATCCCCTTGCGTCATAGTCCATGCCTCTGAACCATAGGTCACCACTGGTCTCACTACTGTGCGATAGATAATTAATTTCAGATTCCTACTTAGGCTTCTCATCTGGAATACCTTGCCTAACGCATAGTAACTCCTGTTACCAGCTGCAATCCTGGTATATATTTCTTCTCTTGTGTTATTATTTTCTGTTACTATTGACCCAAGATATTTGAATTCCTTGCATTGTTCATATTCATTGCCATTTAAATGCACTTTTGTCGTTTCACTGTATTTTCTCCTGGATGCCAGCATGTACTTGGTCTTTGACTGGTTTATCTTTAGCCCCATCTCAGCGCCATACTTTTCTAACTTTCCCAGTTTTCTTTCAAGATCCTGCTTCCTCCTAGCCAATATGTCAATATCATCTGCATATGCGAGATCCTGTGTCACTCGGTTCAATAATGTTCCTCCTGGGTTGCAATCTTGTGTCATTCGCATGACTTTCTCCAAGGCAATATTGAATAGGAGCGTAGAGATTACATCACCCTGACGTAATCCCTGATTAACCTCAAAGGTCTTTGATAATATACCTTCCACCTTCACTTTACACCTGGTTTTGGTTAAAGTCATTTGTACCAGTCTTATAAGTTTAGCCTCTTGCATTGCCTTCCATAACTGATCTCTCCTAATGTTGTCATATGCTTGTTTGAAATCTATGAACAGCTGATGTACATCAATATTGTACTCATAGCATCTCTCCAGAATCTGCCTGATAGTAAAGATCTGGTCAGTAGTGGACCTGTTATTTCTGAAACCACACTGGCAATCCCTTAAATATGCTTCCACGTAGGTTCTCAGCATTCCTGCAATGATCTTTGCTAATACCTTATAGACAATACTAAGCAGTGCTATTCCTCTGTAATTTCCACAATCTGCTTTGTCATGTTTCTTGTGAATGGGACAGAGTATTGCCGTATTCCATTCCTCTGGCATGTCTTCTTTGTTCCATATTTCCACAATAAGTTCATGTAAAATCCTTGCAAGTTTTTCGCCGCCATGCTTGATCATCTCAGCTGTGATGTTATCTTCCCCTGGAGCTTTGTTGTTTCTGAATGTTTTAACAGAATTTTTAACTTCCTCCAGTGTGGGTTCAGCGATTGATTCCAGGTTTGCCTCTTCTCCAACTTGTTCTTGTCCTCCCTTTTCTACATCTCCATCCTCAGCAATATTTTTGCTTTCCCCATCAGAATTCATTAGTTCACTCAAGTACTCCACCCATCTATCTAGGATCTGATTTCTACTACCAATGAGATTTCCTTTCTTATCTTTACAAAAGCTTGCCTTAGGTTCAAATCCTTTCTTGATGTCTTTAACCCTAATGTAGAATGATCTTGTGTCTTGCCCAGTATTCCTCTTTTCTAAGTCTTTTCATAATTCCTCTTTTTCCCTCTGCATTCTTTGTTTGCTTCCTTTCTCTTCTGTTGATATACCTCTACATTTCTTCTTGTTCTTCTCTCTAACAATCTTCTTCTTGCCTTCATCATCGAACCATCCCTGTGTCTTTGTTTGCTTCCTTTTACCCAATACATTTTCAGCTGTCTCATGTATTATTCCTTTCACAACTGACCACCTTTCTTCTATACTTTTCTCTGTCCAATCATCAACCGTATTGAGTGTATCTGTCAGAACTTTTTGATACAACTCTTTTGTGCTTTCCTCATTTCTTAGCTTCACATCATCAAATCGAGGTGTAATAGCTTTCTTGGTCTCTCTGTAGCTAGCTATCCTTTGTCTATATTTAATTCTTACTAGATAGTGGCCACTGTCTCCATCAGCTCCTCGACAGCTATCCACTTCCAGAATATCTGAAGCATGCCGTCTGTCTATGAGGACATGGTCGATCTGGTTTTTGGTGACCCCATCGGTTGAGCACCAGGTAACTTTCCTTATATCTTTCCTTTTCATCCAGGTACTTTTGATGATCATGTTATTGCACATTGCAAAATCGATCATCCTAATACCATTATCGTTAGAGACCTCGTGTAGGCTCTCTCTTCCCGCTGTTCTCCTGAAAGCACTTTCTCTTCCCACTTGTGCATTGAAGTCCCCCATAATCACCTTCACATCATGCTTTGCCACCTGTGTTAATTCCTGTTCCAACTGTTCATAAAAGGTATCCTTTTCTGCCTGCTCTGCCTCTTCTGTTGGTGCATATGTACATATAAGGGATATGTTGAAGAAGCGAGCTCTCATTCTTAGTACACACAATCTTTCATTAACAGGTTTAAAATTCAATATAGCAGCCTTATGCACTCTGTCAATAATGAATCCTGTGCCTCCATATCCTCTATCTCCACAGCTATAAAACAGGGTGTGGCTCCCAGTTGTCAATATTCCACTTCCTTTCCACTTAAGCTCTTGGAATGCAGCTACTGTTACCTTATATTTCTTCAGTTCCTGTTTCAAGTTCTGTAATGCTCCAGGCTTCCCCAGTGTTCTCACATTCCAAGTGGCTAGATACACGTACAGTTTCCGTTGCCAAGGTCGTTTTTCCATTGAATCCGTCCGGCTTTGCTTGTCCTTTGGTTCCGTAACAATTGCTTTTTTACGGGGTAGGGTTTTTAACCCCACGTCCAACCCCCAACCTGGAGGACCAGGGTACTGCTCTTAGTCTGGCTCATCACTTTAGACCTGTCCAGCGTCGGTGGCCCTACCAGGAGCTTAAGCTCCCGCTGGCATAGCTCTGAAGATCATTTGAGCTCGCAAGCCCCCAAAACACCCGGCAACCCAGATTGCCTTCTTCAAGGTGGCAGTACCGGCGGGGGGAAATATTCTTTTTGGTACTCTATATTCTTCCATTCTCATCATAGGCTATGTCCATACCACTTCAGCTTACTGGTTTCTATCTTGTCTTGCAGTTTGGGAACCCAGTTCTCTCCCTAATGTCCACATTTCTGACTTTATCCCTCCGTGTCTTCCCAATTATTCCTCTAAGGAACTTTATCTCGGCTGCTTGGATTCGGCTTTCATCGCGTTTTGTTGTGGACCAAGTACCTGCTGCATATGTCAAAATTGGTGTGTAATACATTGAGAAAGAACTTTCTTGCATTTCTCTGGGACTTCCTGGTTCCATATTAAACCTCTCACACACTGGTAAAACCCATTAGCTTGTTGGATTCTCTTTCCAATTTCTTCATTTATAGTACCATCTTCTGTGAGTATGCACCCCAAATACTTAAAGCTATTTACCATTTCCAATGGATTTCCATTGAATTCAATAAGTTATTTAATCCCATTACATCATATAAATACTGTAATCAAGGATGTAAACACATACGTAATGGTAGGGTTGAGGAGTTACTAGCAACAGCTACTTTTTATGGTAAAGAGAGGTAACGAAGGTACTGTACCGCTATTACTTTTTGGAGTAACAAAGTAACAAAAATGCTTGTGTATATTTCAAGATGGAGCAATTAGTAGTCAATAGCACTTAGGAATGGAACCAACTAATTTCCATTATAAACCAGCCCATCGATCTCAAACACAAACAATAACCATAATCAAACTTGAAAGGTTCAAGTACCTGCGCCCTGTTCCCTTAGCATATGCCCACACGGTGCCATAAACATTCCAAATACTCTGAGCTGCAAAAACTCTAGACCTGAGAATAGAAAACTTCCCACAATCTTCTGTGATGCACATATGGCTTGTATACAAGGGTCTGCAAGGCATTAGGTCTGACCCTTAATCAGGGTTTATGGTCCATGTAGCAGCTATATTTCGGACATATTTCTCTGTTCAATTCTGAGAAACCCATTTTCTACTAGAGAGCCTGAGAACATGAAACAACATTTTATTACTTCTGACCTGTTTAAGAGATTTGGGGTGGGCGAGGAATACCCAACCTCTTGTCACTTTTATGATGTATGGCAAATGTCTTGTTAAAATCATCCATGGCGTATTACTTTTCCGGTGAGATTGAATGAGATTGAAGTTAAAACGTGTTTATGTTAAAGAGTTGTGCTATTGTTATGGAACAGAAAGAATGGAAAGTAATGCCTTCGCCATACACCGGCATATTAAATTTCTTAAAATCGATGTAGAGTATATGCAGATGGAAAAATAACACAGAGCAGTTGCAGTACAGCAGCAAACTTCCAGAAACATGTGTAGGTACGACATCAGTAATTCAGTGTCTTGATATTATTATTCTGATTACAAAATATTTTATCATTTAATTTTATACCATTCACTTTTCATGAATTGAATTATTTTTAAGGCATGAGGTGTGCTACCACACAACGAAGAGATAGTACATTTTGATTTTCCATATTACTAGCATCCACTCATCATCTTCACTTTGAACATTTCCTGTAAAACCAGGTAAGTTTGTAGATTATTTTCACTAGAAATTGCTATTAAACGACTGTATGTCGACGTAAAGTAGCAGGGAGAAGTCGACCACTTTTTACCGGCCAGCGAGCGGGTCAGTGTGAGAGCTTTCCGTGCCTTGATTGGTATCGGTGGAGGCACTTAAATTGATGACCCGGTACTTCCAGATCTACATCTCCAATTTTAAGAATCCCTTTACCTTCTTTTCCATCTAAGGGGCGTGGTGGCAGTTAAGCTCTTTGCCTCTCACCAAGGTAGACGGGTTCGATTCCCGATCAATACATGTGAGATTTTCGAAGTGAAATGTCATGTCCTGTGGTTCAGATTGCATGTAAAAAGGAGGTCCCATGGCTCATGATCGCAAGATTGACGGTCACTTAAAACTACAAGCTCCCTTCCTTTTTCTGTTCCATTCCAATCAAGTAAATTATAGTATCGGGAAAAATGTTATTAAGTGACTATATTTTGGAAATACACAGACCGGCACGAAAAACGCAACACTTCAATTTCTTACAAAAACCTAAATTAATTTTTAATTTATGACACTAATCTACTATAAAATGATGAAATATTGTAGTACTGTCCCATGTAGGTGTCTAACAATGAAAAAAAAAAGAAGATTATAAACAAATTTAACAAATTAAGCCAGAGATGCACATTTCAAGGAAAGAGCGCTATAAGAGCGGGAAATTTTGAGCAAGCCCATAAAGGTAATGCACTTCTGTTTTGATTTTATACACTTCACCCTTTACTTCACAGACCTCGGAGATGATCTCTGAGACCTATGTTCGCATCTTCAAAAGCGTGTATTGCCAACTCTTGCACCACTGATGGCATTCAACCTCTCAGGGATGCTCCTGATTAATGCTGTAATGTCCTGTTGAGGAATCATCTCCCAATCTTCCAGGAGGGCATTCCGTAGGTCCTCTAGGGTCTCTGGATAGCGCTGACGGGCTCCTCTCCCCAGCCGGTCCCAAACGTGCTCAATAGGATTCATATCAAGACTTTGAGCAGGCCAAGCCATAGCATGAATCCCTGCTTTATCCAAGAACTCTCGCAACGTGTGCGCGTGCATTGTCTTGCATTAGTGTGAAATCATCACCAATAAATGGAGTGAAAGGCACAACATGCTCCAGAAGGATTTCCTCCACATACCAATGTCCGGTAAGGCTCCCATTCTCCACGAAGACCGAATCCGTCCTTTCAGCCATACTGATTCCTGCCCACATCATCACAGAATCACTCTGAAAAGGCGTCCTGGATGAGAATGTGCAAGGGGAATACCTTTCCCCTGGCCTTCTCCAGACCCTCTCTCTTCCGTCAGGTGATCGGAGGCCATATCATGACTCATCGGTGAACAACACTTGTTCCCATTGTTGTACTGTCCTGCCATGATGTTCCCTTGCGAAAAGTAGTCGAGCTGTGCGATGTGCTCTGGTGCGTTCTGGGCCTGTAACTGGTCTTATGGATTGAACATTGGTTTCTTCCAATCTTCTTCGGACGGTTCTCTCACTAGAATCGAGCCCTCGAACATGGTAGAGTCGATTTCGTGCTTCAATGGTGGTGGTGTGACGGTCATGGAGAACCTGAAGTTGTAAGATGTTGCTTTTCTCAGGCCTGTTCCTGGTTTCCTTGCAAAGCCTCCAGTTTCCCTGTACCTTCATACGGTTCTGGAAATCGTGGAAGCTGTAGTCCTCAACGCTTCTGCAATGTAATGCATGTTGCGACCATCTTCCACCAAAGCAACAGCTTTTGCAGCTTGTTCGGGGCTTAAGGGCATGTTGGCTCCAGAAAGCTAATTATGACAATCACAGAAAGATCCTACACTGTAACTGGTCTTATGGATTGAACATTGGTTTCTTCCAAAGTAAAGTGAAAGAAGAAGAAGAAGAAGAAGAAGAAGACAGAAAGCTCCTACGAACACATGTGATTGAAAAGGGAATATTTCAAAGTACAACAATAAGCGCTATAAGAGCGGGAACACATTATTGGCTCACATCCAGTGACGAGTTTTCCAGGTTGCGTGGGAAAAAACAATTGAGGCTAGTGCAATCAACCATCAGCACTTCATTGTCTGCTCGCAAAGCAACGCCAATAGCATACCCCATCTAAAAAATAGGTTGAAGTGATTCACTTTGAATAAATAGATAATTACACAATAATTGAACATCATTTATTGTGTGTTGCGTTTTTCGTGCCGGTCAGTGTATATGTTCCCAAAGGAAACAAGATGTTAATTGTCTGATTGAGTTATGTACATTAACAAATTCACAATGAAATTTGATAAAGTAGTGGTCCACCCGACCATTAACATCTTGTTTCCTTCGGGAACATATATTTCCAATATGGATTAGCAAGGTAAGCTAACATTATTTTGAAAGGAAGTTTTGACTTCCGTAGTGCATTGGCGCTGCTCGTGGTGACATTTTATGCCTTGCAGCGTCCTTCTCAGTATGTACTAGCCACGCGTCTTGGAGAAGTGTATCATATACAACTGAAAAACCCAAAAACTGGGGCAAAACACTGGCAACTGTTTTGAGTTAACCAGACCACTTTATCAAATTTCATTGTGAATTTGATAAAATAACCATATTTTTTTAAACAAAAGTATTGTAAAAGGAACAATTTGTTACTTTGAAAATTGTATGTGTAACATCGTTACTATTTTTTGGCATGTAATGGCAACGAAGTTACTTTTGAAAAGTAACTTAACTGGCCTATACATACACAATGATAGACATTGCACCATAAGAGTATATAAAGTATGGTGAATTGCCTTGGTTATAAATATCACCTTGATCACCTTGATGAAAACCAAAGTCTTGCTCCCTTACAACACAAATCCACTGTGGGCAGAAGTGAACCAAAGTTCTGCTCAAGGATAACCCTTCACTATGACTCCCATACACAGAAACATCACTGGAATGAATGTAATGAAGTTACATTACAACGAGCGACAATACCAATCAATATAAACTGAAGGACGAATTAAAATTACTTCACCGATTTAAAAATAACATAATTTACAAAAGACAAACTACACAGATTCCACAACAAGACTCAACTAAATTTAACTTCGTGAATCAAGAACTATAAGATAAATTAAGTAACAATCAACAGCTTCAAATCAAATAGATATAAGACTTTGATATAAACCATTCCGACAGATTTGAACAGGACCACTATATGACACACTTCATTTAATATTACAGTACTAGAAAATTGAGATACTTTTTTTTTTTTTTAATTCGAACAATACAGTACTTCTATTCTTGCTTTTTGGATTTGAGTACTTGAATATATTTCCTAATTTAAATTGTAAGGACGTCCATTTCAAAATTTATGTTAATTTATATCGTAATTCTGTTCACATACACCTAATGTAGTAGTAGGCTATTAGTCAAATTAACAAGCTGAAGATGACCCCGCTGAAGGGCCGAAAACATGTTTCTATAAAGAAATAAACATAATACCATTCACAGGCGTTCCAACGAATTTAATCTTATATATTAAAATAGTTTTCAAAAAAATTCACCTTTTACTAAAACTGAAATATCTCTGGAAGTATTTGCACTACGACGACGTTTGTTGTCTTAAAATGTAATGCCCGTCATGCACCGTCGATTTATACCCACCTTACTTGATTATATCATTCGAGTATTAAAATAATTGTGAATATTACTTCCTTCATGGTCTCACGAAAATATAATCGAAAGACTTGACAGACATATTGTCGCTAGGCGACAACGACTAACACTGTATCATGATGTTCTACGCCGCCTCAATAATAAATCTAACTTGATACAAACAGAGAGTTCCCTAATTACGTCATGATATCGTTAACTTCTACCTGCTCCACTCGGGCGCTAATGTCGCATGTATCCATACATGATATCGTTAACTTCTACCTGTTCCACTCGGACGCTAATGTCGCATGTATCCATAGGCCTACAATAAGCAGAAGGGGATTCTGTGCACATAATTTAATTAAAACTTCTCAAAAAATGGATTACTTTGAGACTGAAATGCTCATGCACAATCAGCAGCCATTTTGCTAATGACACTGTCATGTCAACATCTCTTTGAATGACAACAAATACTGTATACAAAAGACAACTAATTTCACGAAGATGCCGCTACAGTCGAATGTTGGAACCGCCATTTTGTATTGTGTATCCGATCTTTCTGTTATATAGTATTTGGGGTTGAACTATACCTTCCGATACACCAGCGTTTGGGGAATATTTAGGGAGAACAGTGACGTCACCGTGATCTCACGGATGGCGTATTGCTATCGGTCACGCTATTGGTTGGCCGACGTATTGCTATCGGTAACGCTATTGGTTGGCTGACGTATTGCTATCGGTAACGCTATTGGTTGTCAGCTGATTACTACGTCAGTTCCGTGGTCAGTTCGTCGGGAGATTTTGCTGGAGTGGGTTCGCCATTTTTGTGTTGTCACGCGATCGCGTTTTCTAAGCGTAATATTAAAATAAATATTACCGTGAATAACCTGTAAAATAAGATTTTGATATTAGCAGTGTCGTGTGCTCGATTGTGTTGACGATTTGTATTAAAATTGTTTAAATCCTGAAGTTGTTGCATTAAACTAAAAGCCGTTACTTGTGGTGGAAAATCAGTGCTTCTGCTTGTATATGTGGAATAATACAGCATTTGGAATATATCGGTGAGTTTTTACGTTGTTCATACATATATTTTGGTTGTTGCATTTAATACGAAAGTTGTCTAAACGATAATATTACGTCAGGAACGGTGTTGGCGAATACGCCTGTTAAAATAGTAATGGATTTAGACAAATTGGCATGTACATGAACACCTGCAAAATAGATATGACAATGTTTTGTATTAGACCTATCGGAATCTTTAATTGAACTATATAGCTCAAATATAGATTTCGATACATAGAAAGAAAATGACGGTTTTTGTGTTTGCACCCAATATTGGAAAACAAAAATACCAACCTATCGGAGGAGGGGGGGGGGGGAGCCCCCCCCAGCAAAAACAACATTATTGACCACAATGTTTTATGATGGCATTGACCTGTATCGGAATCTTTAATTGAACTAACTTATATAGCTCAAATATAGATTTCGATACATAGAAAGAAATTGACGGTTTTTGTGTTTTTCCACGCAAAAAACTCCTCTTACGTGAATTTGTGAATTCTTTTTATGTATCGGAATCTTTAATTGAACTATATAGCTCAAATATAGATTTCGATACATAGAAAGAAATTGACGGTTTTTGTGTTTTCCACCCAAAAAACTCCTCTTACGTGAATTTGCGAATTCTTTTTATGTATCGGAATCTTTAATTGAACTATATAGCTCAAATATAGATTTCGATACATAGAAAGAAATTGACGGTTTTTGTGTTTTTCCACCCAAAAAACTCCTCTTACGTGAATTTGCGAATTCTTTTTATGTATCGGAATCTTTAATTGAACTATATAGCTCAAATATAGATTTCGATACATAGAAAGAAATTGACGGTTTTTGTGTTTTTCCACCCAAAAAACTCCTCTTACGTGAATTTGCGAATTCTTTTTATGTATCGGAATCTTTAATTGAACTATATAGCTCAAATATAGATTTCGATACATAGAATACGTGAATTCGCGGAAATTTTTCATGTATCGGAATCTTTAGTTGAACTATATAGCTCAAATATAGATTTCGATACATAGAATACGTGAATTCGCGAAAATGTTTCATGTATCGGAATCTTTAGTTGAACTATATAGCTCAAATATAGATTTCGATACATAGAATACGTGAATTCGCGAAAATTTTTCATGTATCGGAATCTTTAGTTGAACTATATAGCTCAAATATAGATTTCGATACATAGAATACGTGAATTCGCGAAAATTTTTCATGTATCGGAATCTTTAGTTGAACTATATAGCTCAAATATAGATTTCGATACATAAAAAAATTGACGTTTTTTGGTGTTTCCCCACCCAAAAACCCCTATTACCCAGGCTTTTCCCGTAAGCTTGCCAGAGGAGTATTTCGTGACGTCGTTGATGACGTCACGGAAGCCGCCATTTTGTTTTAGGGGAATTTCATACGCGGCCGTATCGCAATGTATAGTAGTCCCGTATTTGGTCTCACCAGCTACAAACTGTCTTCTTTTCGTTTCAACATTCGTCCTTATAGGTTGAGTGCTCAATCAATGCAATGAATCATATTATGATGAATGAGAGGCGACACTCAATTACAAATGTTATAAAGATTAAAGGTGACGGTAATTGTCTGTTCAGGTCATTGGCATATTGTGAGTACAACAATCAGAGTTTATTTACACAGGTTAGAAAGCGAATTGTAAAACATGTTCATCGTCATCGGCTTTAACTCGAATCCGAGTATAAATCTTCTTCCTTCAGTCCAGTTTGTGGATGTGTTTACGGTGACTAAAGAGTCCAATCCTGGCATGGAAGAAGCGACCACACAAGTCGCATAGTATTGCTGGAGAAGGACGTGGTTGGGCTGCTCGAAGTTTCCTAGCTTGACGCTTGGCCTCTTCATGTATGCGTCGATCCCTTTCAAACGTCTTTACAGTATCGGAGATGGTACGGCGCCAAGTTGAGCGGTCTTCAGCCAGCATGTCCCAGGTTTGTGAATCAAGACCTGTCAATTTCAGGGTCTGCTTAAATTGGTCCTTGTAGCGCCTCTTAGGACCACCATGAGGTCTGGTGCCATAGCATAACTCACCATATAGCATTTGACGAGGTAATCTCACATCATCCATCCGATGGACATGACCAATCCATCTAAATTGGTGACCTATTATGGATGATTCTATGCTGTTGATTTGAGCCTTTTCCAGAACAGCAATATTGGTAATGCGGTCTTCCCATTTAATCCTCAGGATTGATCGAAGTTTTTGTAGGTGGAAACGCTCAAGCTTCCTAAGATCACGTCGGTAAAGGGTCCACGTTTCACAGCCATACAACAATGTAGAAATGACTACTGCTTTGTACACTATAAGCTTTGTACTCATGGATAGATCTTTATTCATGAAGACCCGGTGCGCTAATCGTCCATATGCTGCATGGGCTGCGCCAATTCTCTTATCCACATCCTGCTCACAGGTACAGCTCACAGAAATGGTACTGCCCAGGTACGAGAAGTGGTCAACCTGTTCTAATGGCAAATTTGAAATGGAGATATTGAACTGAGGAAGAGGTGTGCCTGGTGAAGGTTGTGCCAAGACTTTAGTCTTATTGACATTTATGGTAAGACCAAAGCGATCACATGCACTTTTGTAACAGTTAACTGACTCTTGCAGCTCTTCTGGTGTGAGAGTTGGTGACGCAGCATCATCTGCATACAACATGTTAGTAACCTTAGTAACCTGAGTTTTCCTCAAGGAGCGGAGACGAGTTAGGTTGAAAAGCCCTCCATCAAAACGATACTTGATCTCCACACCTGGGATGTTTGTGGGTGAATCATAAAGCATTGCAGCCAAGTACAGCGCAAAAAGCGTTGGAGCCAGTACACATCCTTGTTTCAGTCCATGGGTAATGGGAAATTCATCGGACATCTTATTCTGATGGCAAACCTGACCTGTCATGCCATCATGGAGAGCTTTGATTAGATCTACAAAATGCTGAGGGCAACCAAACCGCTTCAGCACTGCCCACATGGCTGGTCTTGGAACCGAATCAAATGCCTTTTCCAAGTCATAAAAGACTAAGAAGAGTGGATTCTGTTGTTCTCTACATTTTTCTTGTAGCTGTCTCACACAGAAAATCAAGTCAATTGTGTTTCTGGAAGTTCTAAATCCGCATTGTGACTCTGGGAGGATCAGAGATAACCTTGAGGTGATAAGTAGAATTCTTGCAAGAATCTTCCCCACAATTGATAGCAGTGATATACCACGGTAGTTGCCACAAACACTGCGATCACCCTTTTTAAAGATAGTGACGATAGTGGCATTCTTTAGGTCTCCAGGTACCTTTCTTGATTCCCATATTCTGAGGAAAAGGATGAAAATTCTTGTTTTGAGGGAATGACCTCCGGCTTGAATTAGTTCCAGAGGGATGTTATCTGGGCCAGGTGCTTTTCTGGGTTTCAATTGGGTGAGAGATGCACTGAATTCATGATAAGTAGGAGGTACTGCCAACCACAGTTGTTCAGGTTGTTGCGGCACATCACAGAGGAAGTCTTCAGCAGCTTCTGATGGACGATTTAGGAGATTGGAGAAGTGCTCCTTCCAGCGTTCCAAGATTTCTTGACTATCAGTAAAGGTAGTAGAATTATCAGCGCTTTTCAGTGTACCTGATGATGAGCGAGATGGTTCATATATTTCCTTGAGTACGGCATAGAAGTTCCTCAAGTCTCGACTATCCGATAGTCTCTGCAGTTCCTGAGCCTTCTGTTGCCACCAAGTATTTTTAATCTGCCTTATCTGCGTCTGGCATTTACCCTTGAGTTCCAGTAGTTTATCTCTCTTTGTGTTGGAAGTTGGGTCTTGAAGATGGGCAAGGTAGGCATTCCTTTTGGCATTGATGAGAGACAGAATTTCCTCATTGTTGTCATCAAACCAGTCTTGTCTTTTCCGCACTATAAAACCAATGGTTTCCTCAGCTGACTGAGTGATAATCTTCTGTAATGTGGCCCATTCTTGCTGAATATCATTTGTTACTGGGTTTTCTGATAACTGGGTGACGATCCTGTTTCCAAAATGTTTGTACATGGATTCATCCTGAAGTTTGGATATATTAAACTTCTTTCTTGGCAAATTTTTGATGTTCCTAGGTGGTTTAGGTCTGATGGCTATCCTGAGCTTACATATAAGAAGTTTATGATCTGTCCAACAATCGTCTATATTCCTTGCTGTTCTGGTAATAAGAGTGTCCTTCTTATCACATTGCCGGGTAATGATATAATCAAGAATGTGCCAATGTTTGGAACGAGGATGCATCCACGTGGTTTTGAAGCGATCAGGTAGCCGGAACTGCGTGTTGGTAATGAAAAGTTCGTGTTCTGCACAAAGACCAAGAAGCAACAGTCCATTGGGATTACATTTTCCAAGTCCCTGTTTGCCCATCACATTATTCCATAGCCTGTGATCTTTCCCAACTCTGGCATTGAAGTCACCGAGGAGCAAGAGTTTATCTGGAGATGATTTCACTTAGCTGATAATAGAACTGAGCCTTTACTTCATCATCAGAATCTAAGGTAGGAGCATAGGCAGAGATGAGTGTCATAAAGGAACCTCCTGAGAGTGGTATGCGAAGAGTCATGAGCCTTTCGCTGATTGCAATGGGCGTAAGTTTGTGATAATTTACCAGTTTGGTCTTCACAGCGAAGCCCACACCATGAATACGACATTCACCCTCATCCTTTCCTTTCCAGAAGATGGTATATCCTGTTCCAGATTCAGTAATCTTGCCTTCAGCAGACAGCCTAGTTTCACTGAGAGCAGCAATGTCAACGTTGAGTCTTGATAACTAATGGGTTACGAGAGCTGACCTTCTCTCAGGTCTAATGTTATTGTCAAAATCAAGCAAGGATCTGATGTTCCATGATCCAATAATCAAATTGTGATTCTTTACTGTTTTTGAGTTTCGACCGCATGAGGGGTGACCTGCTGAGTGCGGTTGCCCAGCCGGACCAAGATTGTGACTTCCGATGTTTAGCCCACCTTTTCTAGGGCCTTCCCCATGTGGGGTGGGCAGCGGTGATCCTAAATAGGCCTACCCAAACACAGATGCAGGACCGAATTCCTGAGTAGTCACAGAGTCTCCGGAAGACGACCATCACACATTTGCTGCCAACGTGCAGGTCCGAACTAGGGGCTTCCAGTTACACCCATAACCTGCCCCCACCGTCCATATCCCATCGCCGTTGGACTTTGAAAAGTGACGTTCGGAAGAAGTGCCACTGGCGTGAATTTGTTTAGGGTGGATCTCAGCTTGCCAGGACGAGACCCACACACTATGATCTCTGAGCCTTATCCTGCGGCTCACAAAGAATGAGACATGCAGGACCGAACACAGAGACTGCAACGAACTGCCGCATACTCAAGTACTACTGAGGTGCGCCTTTACAGCCAGTCCGTCTGGCGTGGCCTCTTCCGCCTCTAGGACCGTTGGGAGCCATGAGAGTGATTGGCTCCTCATCCGCTCATTTTGCCGTTGGGCCAAAACCTGCCCATCATAACTATGGACAATAGTTTGCCCTATTAAACCTGAGCAATAGGCTGCCCCTTCCGCCAACCACACTGTGCCAGAGTTCACCTCTTTCACTGCAGGTACCGTTGAGGACTTCACCGTAACCCTGGCAAGGGACCCTAACAAGGTACTACCAGCCGGGCCAGCTGGACCAAGGTTTTTTAAAGAGGTGTTACTCCTCTATCACTCCCTACTTGATCAACTATATATATATATACTGTAACATGTATAACACTACACTATGTGCTATTGCACCACACTGTAACACTCCACTAGTAGCAATACCAACACTGTATAACACTACACTATGTGCTATTGCACCACACTGTAACACTCCACTAGTAGTAATACCTACACTGTATAACACTACACTATGTGCTATTGCACCACACTGTAACACTCCACTAGTATCAATACCTACACTGTATAACACTACACTAGGTGCTATTGCACCACACTGTGTCACTCCACTGGTAGCAATACCTACACTGTATAACACTACACTATGTGCTATTGCACCACACTGTAACACTCCACTAGTAGCAATACCTACACTGTATAACACTACACTATGTGCTATTGCACCACACTGTAACACTCCACTAGTAGCAATACCAACACTGTATAACACTACACTATGTGCTATTGCACCACACTGTAACACTCCACTAGTAGCAATACCAACACTGTATAACACTACACTAGGTGCTATTGCACCACACTGTAACACTCCACTAGTAGCAATACCTACACTATAACACTACACTAGGTGCTATTGCACCACACTGTAACACTCCACTAGTAGCAATACCTACACTGTATAACACTACACTATGTGCTATTGCACCACACTGTAACACTCCACTAGTAGCAATACCAACACTGTATAACACTACACTAGGAGATATTGCACCACACTGTAACACTCCACTAGTAGCAATACCTACACTGTATAACACTACACTAGGTGCTATTGCACCACACTGTAACACTCCACTAGTAGCAATACCTACACTGTATAACACTACACTAGGTGCTATTGCACCAGTAAAACATGTTACAGACAAGTGGAATAATTATTCTTCCTTTATTGTTGTCAACAGCGATATGTACGAAACTGCTATCAATACGAGCGATGATTACAAAATGTATATGTCTATGAATGGTGTTCATGGAGGTCGTGTTGAGTTAGTTGTCGCTGTTCAAGTTTGCAAAATGGATATTTATTCGTGGATTACTACTGTCGTATGGAAGGTGACCGGTTAAAATATATACGTCATCAACAAACGAAGTTACGAGTTGATACATATGCCGGTTTAGCAGACGCCTTGCATGTACGAGCAGAAAATGAAAACCTCAGAGTCGGTCGTATTGTAGTTTTGCCATCTTCTTTTACAGGTAGCCCAAGGAAAATATTGCAAAATTATCAGGATGCGATGGCGATAGTGAGGAAGTTAGGAAAGCCAGATTTATTCATTACGTTCACCTATAATTCGGGCTGGCCAGAAATACTTAACAGCATTCATCTCTGGGAAACGGCTAATAATAGGCCTGATATTGAAGTGAGAGTTTTCCATTGCAAAGTAAAGGAATTGCTACGATTGATTAATGTTAAGGACATTTTCGGTAAAGTAAAAACATATCTATATGCAGTAGAATTTCAAAAACGAGGTCTCCTGCACATCCATTTACTATTAACATTAACGGAAGATTGTAGGTTTCAAGAAATTTCTGACATTGACAGTGTGGTGTCAGCCGAAATACCAGATCTCAAGGATGAAGCGCTATACGAGTTGGTAAGGCGTCATATGGTACATGGTCCTCGCGGATCTTTGAATCCTTCTTCAGTCTGTATGAAAGATGGCGTATGTAAGAAAGATTTCCCTATACAGTTTCAGGAAGAGAACAAAGATAATGCCAATGGTTATCCTTCGTATAGGAGAAGAAATAATGGACGGATTATTACAAAAACAATTAGAGGCATTGACATTGAAATCGATAGTCGATTCATTGTTCCCTACAATCCACTTGAGCATATTTCAACATTAATATGAGCTTGCAAGTAAAGTAAAATAAACACCAGTACATTACGTCTCCTGGTTTAAGAAAAGAGAGAGCCACACAATCACATGGTACAGTGATGACTTGACCAGGAAGTCGGTGGTCGACTATATACTGTATGAGAAAGAACTAAATAAGAACATCACGGACATCAAGGTTATACCATCGGAGAACCTGGATAGCGACCATCGATTACTGGTAATGAACCTGAGAGGGAGTAAGGAGAAGAAAGGGACTGAGAACCAGGAAAGACGTATAAGGATATGGAAACTGAAAGAAGGGGATAGAAGGGTCGAGTACCTCAAAATGGTAAAGGAAGGAATTCCAACAGATGAAGAAAGAGGGGTGGAAGAGGAATGGGCTAGATTTAAGAAGACACTAGTGGGTGCAGCAGAAGCAGTATGTGGGAGGACAAGTAGTAAGAAGAGGTGGAAGGAAACACCATGGTGGAATGAGAAGACAAAAGATATAGTAAGGGAAAAGAATAGAGCCTTTAGGAGGTGGTATCAAAATAGGACGGTAGAGACAAGGGAAGAGTACCAGAAAGAAAGAAGGAGGCGAAGAGAGTGGTGGCTGAGGAGAGAAGGAAGTGGATGGAAGAGTGGACAAAGATGATGGAGGAGGATAGTGAAGGTACAAAAAAGGTCCTGTATGGGATGGTAAAAAATAAGAGGCGGAAGGATCCTACGGATTATGTTAGAATGGTGAACAAAAGGGGACAAGAGATAGAAAATAGGGAAGAACTGAAGAAAATGTGGAAAGAATATTTTGAAGAACTTCTGAACCCAAATGGAAAAGATGGTGAGGAGGAAGAAATCGGGGAAGAGGAAGATGAACTACAAACAGAAAAGGACTTAACATGGAAAGAAGTGGAAGATGCAGTGAACAAGATGAAAGGAGGGAAGGCACCGGGTGTGGATGAGTTGAGTGTGGAGATGGTGAGAGCAGCAGGAGAGGTGGGGATACAGTGGCTGTACCGAGTGATGAGGACAGCATGGAAGGAAAGGAAGACCCCAGAGGACTGGAAAAAAGGAATCATTGTCCCGATCTTCAAGAAAGGTAGTAGAACAGATTGCAGAAACTATCGGGGAATAACACTGATGAGTCATTGTGCAAAGATCTTCGAGAAAGTTTTGGAAAAGAGAATTAGGACAAGGATAGAAGGAGGGATGAGGGAAGAACAACATGGCTTCAGAGCAGGAAGGTCCACAGTGGATTTGATTTTTCCTGTAAGGCAGTTACAAGAACAGCACTATGAGTATGGAACAGATCTACTGATGGCCTTCCTGGACATTGAGAAAGCATATGCCAGTGTATGCAGAAACAAAGTATGGAAGTCCTTGGAGGATAGAGGAGTAGAGAAATGGACTATAAAGAGGATAAAGGAGATGTACAAGGGAAGCGTGAGCTGTGTGAAAGTGGGAGGAGAGAGATCTGACTGGTTGGAACAAAGAAACGGCCTGAAACAAGGAAGTGCACTGTCATCGTTACTTTTCATTGTGGTGATGGATGACATAATGACCCGAGTGGCACAAGTAATTGGGGACGGAAAGATGAAAGCAATGGTGTTTGCAGATGATTTGATGATTTGGGGAAACAAGGAGGAGGAGGTACAGGAACAGTTGGACGTGTGGGAAGGAATAATACAAGGATATGGGATGAAATTTAGCATAAATAAGAGTGAGATGGTGATCACAACAAGGAAGAAGGAAAGAACCACAACGGGAATAACAATTGGTGGGGAACAGCTGAAGAAAGTGGAGAGTTTTAAGTATCTGGGAAGCCTGATACAAGATAATGGAAGAAACGATAGAGAAATAAATGAGCGGGGGAGGCAGGCAGAAGCATTTCGGAGGAGTGTGAGAAGCATGTTATGGAGCAAGGATGTCCCTCAGAACAGCAAAAAGATCATATATCGGACGTACTATGTCCCTATCCTGACGTATGCCTCGGAGACCTGGGTTATGAAAGGAAGGGAGAAGAGCAAAATACAGGCCAGTGAGATGAGGTTCTTGAGAAGCAGTATTGGAGCTACAAAGATGGACAGAATAAGAAATGAGAGGACCAGAGAATTAATGAAGGAGGAACCATTACAGGATGGTATAGAGAAATCTAGACTTAGATGGTATGGACATGTAAAACGAATGGAGGAGAAGAGGATACCCAGGAGAGTACATGAGACGAAGTGGGAAGGAAAGAGACCGAGGGGAAGACCGAGAGACAGGTGGCTGAAGGGGGTGGAAGAAAGCGTGAAGAAGAGAGGAGAAGACTGGACAAGGGTGGAGGCTGAGAGATGGTGGGAAGACAGAAGACGTTGGAGAGGCTTGTGTTCCAAACAGACCCGGCCAGTGGCTGGAAACTGTGCAAGATGATGATGATGACATTACGTCTGGAATAAGAGCAACTGCCAGTGGCAAAAAAGAAAAAATGTTTCAAAAACTATAGGCAGAATGTATAATGTTTCGCCTACAGAAACAGAAAGGTAATATTTACGCCTGTTATTGCCTCACATCATAGGTGCTACCAGCTTCCAGGATCTACGAATATACAAAGCAGTTGTCTATTCTACTTTTTAAGAAACAGCTAAGGAGCGAGGTTTGCTGATTGAAGATTCTGAATGGCAGCGTTGTTTGGCAGAAGCGTCACAATTTCAGATGCCTTCTCAGTTACGACAACTGTTTTCTTACATATGTATCTTTCAGACCCCTTCAAATGTAAGATAGTTATGGGACATTTTCAAGAATTCATTATCAGAAGATTATCAGCAGTTTCACGAACCTAACATTACATATCAGTTCACTCTTATACATATTTCTAATACATTAAAGCTCCATGGTCTTCCCATTACTTCTCTCGAATTGTCAGCTATTATTGATAATTTCCCTCAGACAAATTTACCAATGAATTATCCAAAACTTAATGAGGATCAATTAAGTCGGATGATAAACCAAGCAAATGGAATCCAAACGGCTATAATTACAGAAATTTTGGGGTTAGTACAAAACAGCAATGAAAGGATGAGTAATGCATATTTCATTGACGATCCAGGGGGCACCGGGAAAACATTTCTTTACCAATGCTTGATGCACAGTTCCACAAATTTGGGGTTAAATGTAGTTTATGTTGCATGGACTGGTATTGCAGCAATGTTACTATCTCAGGAGCGAACTGTACACAGCCAGTTCAAGTTACCTCTACATTTACATCAAAGTTCTGTATCAGGAATAAAAGTTAACAGCAAGGAAGCTTTTTATATTTGTTCAGCAAAACTTATCATCTGGGATGAAGCACCTATGCCTAATAAGCATGCGTCGATGTGTGTAAATCGGTGTAAATCATGAATAATGACGTGCCTTACGGAGGAAAAATTATCATCTTAGGTGGAGTTTTTAGGCAGGTATTGCCTGTTGTGACTCACGCATCTAAAGCAGCATCAGTCCAAATGTCAGTAAGGTTCTCTCCTTTGTGTCCATTATTCAAAATTTTTAAACTCAACAAAAATATACGAGCGGATACAGATCAACGTGACTTTGCAAACTTCTTGATACAAATTGGTAACGGTGAATACCCTCACGTCGATGGAGAAAATTCAGAATTAGTCCCACGCAGAAAAATATTTCACGCTTTTCAAAAATAGAGATTTTAGCACCTAAAATGAACATTGTAAAGAAATCAATGACATAGTTTTAGACTTAATCCAAGGATCATCGAGAACTTACATCAGTGTGAATTATTTGATTACAGAAGATGAGAGTGAACTTCTACAATTCCCAATTTAATTTTTAGACAGCATAGGCATAAGTGGATTGCCACCTCATATCCTTCGACTAAAAGATGGCTCAATTGTGATTTTGTTGAGAAATATTAATGTTACCCGAGGTCTGTTGAACGGTACTAGACTGTTGGTTTGGAAGATGCATGACAATTGCTTACACCTGGAAATTATTACTGGCGTAAATGTTGGAAACAAGGTCCTACTCCCTCGCCTTGACCTTACACCATCAGATACTTCTATGCCATTTTCCTTCAAAAGGAGGCAGTTTCCAGTACGTTTGGCTTTTTGTATAACTATCAATAAAGCTCAAGGTCAAACACTAGATCAAGTAGGCATTTATTTACCTCAACCGGTGTTTAGCCACGGACAACGTTACTGTATGCCGCACTATCGCGAGCAAAATCCTTTCATGACGGCAAAGTTCAAATAGAACCAAAAGGCAAGCGAACAGCAAATGTCGAATGGAAGGAAGTACCATTAGAATTTTGAAACGAATGTTGCGGAGGAACACAGACCTCACCAAACGGGGCGCAGATTAAATAACGATTATACAAGGACGTCCGCATCCCTAATACGATAACTGTCCTGTGGTAATGGTAAAAAAAAATACTATTGTCCTACATCGGTGATTACTATCCTACATCCTGTTATTTCATTCCCTAAGTTCTATAACAAAGATATACTCAATCAAATTTACAGCTTAATGAATATTAATTCCTTCTGTGTGAGTTATCTTTTCATTTCTCATCAATCGCCTTTACTTACTATTCTATATGTAGGGGTGGAGGCGATAGCTGTCTTTACAGAGATGTGCAAATTATTAGATTCGATGTCAGTTTTCCAAAATTGCATTTTTACCTTTCACGGTTTAATGCACTAAGTATGTTTACAAGGTGATGAAATTACTTCAAATGTTTAACCAAGACTCCTAATTATATTTTCATTTAAGAAACTCAAATTAAAATGATTTCTTTTAGAATTTCCACTAACAGAGGAGCCTTGCAAATGCAAAATGCCACACATTTCGTTTTTATTACTTCACTCTACGTGTGAATTTAGAGCGGAGGGATTTGGGGTCTTTTAACTGATGAACGCTATTGAACTATTCAAAGATTCATGAACTATGCATTGAAATCACCTGACTTGAATTCTATAGTCAATGAAAAATTGAAAATGGACCCAGCTCAGATATCCCTCGGAATCCAATAATCTGAAAGTTTCCAGACGCAATTCCTTATGGGAAAAGGTGTAATTCCACGGGAGAGGAAACACTACTAACAAGGGAAGTCTCTGAACCGGGGAATCGCGGATCCTGCTGGAACTTTTCAGATACGCTGCGTTAGCCCAACTAGGCAGAACCGTGAAGAAAAATCTTTCGGAAATTAACTTCTCCTTGTACTAGATGAAACATTAAGATTTACACGTTTAAATTGGCGCGCCAGCGGCGCGGCTTGACCTTCATTGGGTGCGTCAGAGGTTGCATCCCAACCGTACTGTGGTTCACGGCCTACTGCATACAATCACCGAATGAGAGGTGACAGACGGTGAGTGTCCCATGCATTGCATGATTAATGTTAACATTGGAAAAGTTACATGTTGACAGGAGGAAAAGTATGGAAAGGTGTCTCAGCATTCAAGAACAGAACCTGTTGGACAGTTTGGATGGTATGTTGATGGTTTTATGCCTATCTGGCTTTCTGGCGTTCGTCTCTTGTGACAAATGTGTTTATTGGTTGTGCTATTGATATTTACAGGTTTCGTAACTGGTTGTATAGAAAGCAGTACTATGAACGTGGACACGTATATATTGTAAAGATGCAGTATTGATGTCCCATGCCGCAGTGCAGCTTGTGTCCACGAGTACGGAAGGGCAGTAGTTTGGAACGTGATCTTTTGAGCCACCAATCAGGCGTGAGGCACACTCCCTCTTAACCAGCGCGCACAGTTCAAAATTGTTGTATTTACTGCCGTCTACGGTGGGTAGTATTTAATTTCCGAAATATTTTTCTTCACGGTTCTGCCTAGGTGGGCTCACGCAACGTATCTGCTAAGTTCCAGCAGGATCCACGATTCCCCGGTTCAGAGACTTCCCTTGTAAGTAGGACAACAAAAAGAAGTTGGTCAATAAAATGTTTTTGAATAAAAGTAATTATGACTAATTAAAATTATTTATTTAATTCTATTAATTTGCACACCTCTATATGTTAACCAAGAGTTACATCTCTAAATTCAAATATAAGAGATCCCATCTTTTATTTTAAATGTATACCATTGTTCATAAGTAGACAAAATACCAAATTGTACCGCTGTAGCCTTAAATTGTGTGGATACCTCTATCTACTTAATATAAAACGAAGTTCCCAATTCTTGGATGTAACGGGTAATCTCGAGAGCAACTTGATGGATTTTGATGCTGTTTTCACCATTCTGTAAAGGATTTCTCGATGAAGGATTAGGTAGAAAAACATTTATTTATGACCAAAAGAAGCCGAGCATTTACTATTTCAGTGAATTGAGTTGAAGGAAAGCCTAACGTCCATGTGTCTTTTAAGCTTACACTGGGTAAACCGTTAAAAATATCGATATTCTCTGAGAATTGTTCAGCATGAAAAGTTCTGCAAGAAAGTCCGCGACAGCTCCTACATCGGCCACTGTGTTTTTAAGTTTTCATTTCTTCCAGCAATCTCAATTCAGTGGAAATTTAAATTACTAGCTTCAGAGTGAGTTTACGAGCGACCTATCACCCTAGCTTCAGCCAGCATGAAACTGCCGAGTCGTGTCGAGTTAATTCTTCAGAGAAGAGTATAGCTTATGTGTTTGGAGTTAGCTGTTCACCTCGGCTTTTCAGAACTGCGTCTGGAACCTGACGTCCGTGCGCCTTTTAAGCTTAAGCAGGGTAAATAGTGGGACCCACACACAGAGGACAGGCAGACACCCACACATTTGATCTCATAAGTCTACTTCATCATTTACCCAAAAGCGACGATACCGTAAATGTCTGTTCAGGTCACTAGCATGAAGACATGCATATGTCATATGGACAGAAGGACTGTAGGATTGCTGAGGTGAATGCTGCGGAGCAGCACGGGTCTTCTAGTTAGTTATAATAATATCACTGAATATTTATCTAAAGAAATAAATATACGGAAACCACGCACAAGTGCGCATGATTTAAGTTAAAATTATATTAAAAAAACTAAATGAGAGAATTGAGAAGAATAAACTAAGGTGGTTTGGACAAGTAAAGAGGATGGAGGAAAATAGAATACCAAGACAGCTGCTGGAGGTAAAGTGCAAGGGGAAGACCTAGAACAAGGTGGATCGATTCGGTGAAGAACAGCGTAAGAAAAAGAAATCTGGACTGGGACAAGATCGTGGAAGAAGAATTGTGGAAGGAAAGAGGAAGGTGGAGAAGTTCCATAAATACCCCGACCCGGCAGGAGCTGGATAAGGGGAAATGACGATGATGATCAATTTTGTCTTCTGTGCTCAACTCCATCACAGTTCTTGTGCTTTCCTTGCAATGTAGGATGTGGTATTTGCTACACATGGCTCTACAGAGTTTGCAGATGCAACCTTCAGTCATTGAATGATATGATTGACCTAGTCTTACCATGAATACTGTCGCAACTCTTTCCCCCTTTGTAAGGGCCTCAATATTCCTGTGCTGTAGCATCAGTTATGAGTCATTTAGAGCGCAGCTTCAGTAGTGGAAAGTTCTTTGTTCGTTTTTAAGATGGAATGGGAAGATCACGAAAATCGTGTAGCTGTGGTCGCGTTGCACAAGGTAGGCAAATCCCCAGGTGAGATTTTCAAAATCCTCCAGAAACCAAAATAAGCAAAAGGTTCGTGTACCGCACTATTCAGTGCTTCCTGAAGACTGGAACTCTGAAATCTTTTTTGAAATGCTGATTTTTTCATACTACATTCCTACATTTTTGTTGAAGTTCTAACATGTTGGCCTGTAATATTTTGATAAAGTCTGTCATTACAACCCAGTCATCAACATAAGCGAAACTGCTTAAATGGTTCGTTTCTCCTTCCAGTTTATCCTGAGTGTTCTTACTTTAGATGCCTTGTTGTAATCTCTTTTGTATTCCCAGTCTTCCTTTTCTGTAGTTAGTTATTGTTTTAAGGGGCGAAACAGCGAGGTTATCTGTCCCTTTTCCTGTATTTTCCCAGTTTTCATCCCATCCTACAACATTCAAAAGACAGATTCTTATTGAAGATTGCCCCCTCCACTAAGCACAGTTTTGAACAAAAGAACTGGTTGCTGCCTGCCCTCCTGATTAAGACTGGGTGGTTAAAACTAGATCATTGAGGCATTGAAGAGCTAGCGACTGGATTGATAGCATGAACGCCCACCGTGTGTGCAGTTATGGATATTGCCCTTGCCCTTTTTTATACCCTTTCGCCTACAACTGTCATTGTGTACAGTATGTCCTTTACTCGAGTTTATATCCCCCTGTCCATTGATTGTATGCTCAACTTCTTGTGTTTTCCTAAAAGGAGTATTTAAATTAATGGCCTGATCTGATTAGAATTAAATCACTATTTTCTAAGGAAATATACATTTATATTCAATAAAATAAAATATTAATGGAAGCCAAGGTGGAATGATTTATAAATGAAGCTATACAAGCGAAGTAGATATTCTTCAATGAGCATGTTCAGACACTCTAGAAACTTAAAATTTGGTACCAAGGAAGCTGATATCCCACCTATATCAAAAACTCCATCCAGAGTTCATACTATTCTTCAGATTAGAGCCAAAAACCTATCTCAGTAAAGTTTTTTGAAAGCACCAACCATTGACTAAAGGGGATGGGAAAATGGAGTTTTGAGAGAAAAAGAAAATCATACCTCACTCAATAGGCACTATCAAAACCATTTAAAATGGTCAATACCCCTCCAAAAATTACCTAAAACCATTGTCTGAAAGAATTTTTTGATATGCCCCACCCTTAAGCCAAGAAATGAACAAAATGTTTTTGGAATTTTAAGAATATGGGGGGGGGGGGCTTCTTTTATGCTAAACATGAAGAACTTTTGTAGGTAGACAACAATTGGCAAATTTAGTGAATTCGATATATTTTTCTTTGCCTGGTAAAATCTACCTCTGCCTTCCGGCGTGCAGAGATGGATTTAAAAAAATTAAAATGACATTTATTAATAAGGCTCTTCGAGGCACTCTGAAAACTTTAAACTTGGTACTCTTGGTACCAGAGAAGTTGATACCCCAAAGTCAGTAAAGCAATGACCCTCTTTCCTGCAGCGCCGGTGAAATTGGTCAAGGACGACTACAAATAGAGACACAATGGTTCATGTTAGATGGAGCTTGTCCGCACACAGAAAATGTTGTTCTGGACTTCTTGCATGAATATTTCGAGCCCCGTGTGATATTCCGTCGATATCCCGAACGTTTTCAGAGCTGCTCATTCTGGCCACCACATAGCCCCGATCTTAATCCCTATGACTTCTTCCTGTGGCAATATTTGAAGGAGACAATCTACTGCCAGCAACCAGAAAATGCACTGCGATTGCAAGCGGCCATTGTGACTTTCATCCGAGGGTTGAGGGAGGAGAGGTGTCGTAGAGTGGTCACAAACATGCAGGTTCGTCTCGCAGCTGTTGTACGTCGAAAAGGTCGGCATCTTGAACATGTCCTGCATACTGAATAATCATGCACATTTCAGTGAATGTTGTAATGCCATTTTTTGATTAATTATGTTGTATATTAAATATTGCCTTGGAGGATGGATTTAGACAGCTCCTTAACCCAGTCCATGAGGCAATTATAATTGGCTACGTGGATAATTCTTGCCAGGCGCGTCCACGTCGCGGGGGTGGGCAACGGTACTGTAATATACCATGGAACTACAGTACCGGCTAAGTTCTGGTGAGGACCCAGTCCTATGGGGTATAACATAGGCCCCGTGCACAGGGTTACGTGCGAAGACCTCAACGGAATCTGCAGCGGAGAAGATGGACTTCGGAACGGTGGAGATTGCGGAAGAGGCAACCCAGTACTCAGGGGATAGTATGAATACAGCATCAATCGGCAGCGTCTGTTTCCCAGGTTAGGGGCAGCTGCAAGGGCGTCTGTTTCCCATGTTAGGGGCGGCCTGTATAATAGCTGGCAGTAGCTTCGTAAAATGCCTTTGGGAGTGGCGACCCCATCGTAATAATAGCCTAAAATGGAAATGGCACTTCCAATGATTCGGAGAAGGTTAGGGCGTACCCTGCAGGCGACGCGCAGTTCTTTTGGTACTGGGGGAACTGTGAGAAATGGGCGACCAGTAACCGAAATGAAAGTGGGAATCATGAATGTCATGACCCTGACAGGCAAGGTGGAGGAGGTGGTAGACTTCATGGAGAGGGAGAATGTTGGATTGATGGGGCTGAGTGAAGTGAAATGGAAAGGTAAAGGAAGGAAGAAATTGAGGAAAGGATATACATTATACTGGAGTGGTGGCCAAGAGGCAAAAAAATGGCGTGGGACTGATAACCTCGAAACAACTGGAGGAGTATGTTGAAGTGGTCGAGTGTGTGAGTGACAGAATAATGAAAATTAGCATGAAGATGAAAAATGACGTGATGGACTTCATACAAGTGTATGCACCACAGACTGGAAACAGAGAAGATATTGAAGTATTCCTGGAGGATGTAGAAAGAGTAATTTCAGATGTAGAAGTGGTGATCACAGAAACGAGAGACAAGGAAAGGAAGAAGTCATTGGACCATATGGATATGGGAAAAAGAACCGGGAAGGAGAGGTACTTGTAAATTTTTGTGAAAGGAATGGACTGATAGTGGGTAATTCATGGTTTCGGAAGAAAAACAGCAGGAAAATTACGAGATATGGTTGGGGCGATAGAAGAACAAAATCAGTAATTGACTACTTTCTGGTGGAAAGGACTAATCGCAGAAAGTTGATAGATGTGACAGCTTTACCAGGAGAAGCATTTGATGGGGACCATAGAGCTGTGGTGGCAAAATTTAGATGGGAAAAATTGGAAAACCTAAAGGAGATCAGAGAAAGTAAAATAAAAGTATGGAAATTGAAAGACAAAACTGTACAGGAAGATTTTCAGGAGAGATTGAAGCAACAAATCCCAGTTACTGAAGTGGAAAACATAGAAGAGGAATGGTCCCATTTTAAAAAGGCATTTGTTGGTGCAGCTGAGAGTGCTTGTGGTAGGACGTCAACAAGAGTGAAAGAGAAGGAAACACCGTGGTGGAATGAGGAAGTGAGGAAAGCAGTGAAAGAAAAGAAGTCTGCATGGAAAGAATGGAACCGAGATCAAACAGAAGAAAGCAAAAGGAAGTATCACGACAGCAAACGGAGGTGTAAGAAAGTGGTAGGAGAAGAAAAGAAGAAAAGTTGGGAAGAATTTACACGAAGAATGGAAACAGATGTAAGTGGCAGTAAAAGGATGCTGTATGGGCTTCTAAGAAGTAAGAGGAAAGAAAGAGTTACCACAAAGCTGGTGAAAAAGGAAGATGGAGGGTTGTTAACACACCCAGAAGAGATAAAGGGACGATGGAAGGAGTATTTCGATAAGCTATTGAATGTGAGCAATTGTACTGGTGAGATGGAAGTGACACAATCTGACGACTCTATAACAGAAGATGATGTAACAATGCTGGAGGTGGAATTAGCAGTACAGAAAATGAAGATGGGAAAAGCAACAGGGGTGGATGAAATCAGTGTAGAAATGGTAAAGGCTGCTGGACCTGTTTGTATGCAATGGTTGTATCGACTGCTAAAGTGTGTGTGGAAACGGAAATGTGTACCAGAAGACTGGGAGAAAGGGCTAATAATACCAGTGTTTAAGAAGGGGGACAAGAAGGTGTGTGATAACTATAGAGGGATCACCCTCTTATCACAGATAGTAAAAATACTGGAAAGAATATTAGAAAGAAGAATGAGAAGAAAGGTGGAAGGAGAGTTGCAAGAGGAACAGTATGGCTTCAGGAGTGGAAGATCCACAGTGGACCCAATCTTTAGCTTGAGGCAGGTGATGGAAAAGAACTGGGAATTTGGAGAGGATTTGATCATGACTTTCATAGATCTAGAAAAGGCATATGATAGTGTCCCCAGAGAGAAGGTATGGGAAACCATGGTTAAGAAGAGACTGGGAAGAGAAATGTTGGAAATGGTGCAAGCAATGTACAATAACTGTGTTAGCAGGGTACTGACCCCAGTTGGAAAGACAGATTGGTTTAGGAACAAGACTGGACTAAGACAGGGGAGTGTGCTGTCACCTCTCTTGTTCATAATGGTGATGGATGAAATTGTAAAGGAAACAAAGGAAGCATATGGACATAAAGAAATGAAGTTACTGTTATTTGCAGATGATATTGTGTTCTGGGGAAGGAACACCGAAGAAGTGCAAAAACAACTAGATGCTCTGAACGAAAATATTCAGAAGTACGGCCTGAAAATCAGTATAGAGAAAAGCAAGACCATGGTGATGACAAGAGGGGAAAGACAAGGAAAGGGCACTGTGAAAATTGGAAGTCAGAGTTTGGAAATTGTGGACACATTCAAATACCTAGGAAGTGAATTGATGCAAACTGGTAGGTTGGACATGGAGATTGGCAGGAGGGTACAGCAGAGCAATGCATTCTATCAAAGTGTAAGAAAACTTGTTTGGGATAAGGAAGTACCAAGGAAAAGCAAGGAGGTAATGTATAAAGTGTACTATGTTCCCATATTAACTTATGCAGCTGAGACTTGGACCCTGACAAGCAGGCAAGAGAGTAGAATCCAAGCCAGTGAAATGAAATTCCTAAGAAGTATGATAGGAAAGACAAGGAAAGACAGAGTGAGGAATGAAGATGTTAGGAAGGAAGTTGGGATGGGAAAACTAAATGAGAGAATTGAGAAGAATAAACTAAGGTGGTTTGGACATATAAAGAGGATGGAGGAAAATAGAATACCAAGACAGAAGCTGGAGGCGAAGTGCAAGGGTAAGAGAGCAAGAGGAAGACCTAGAACAAGGTGGATTGATTCAGTGAAGAACAGCGTAAGAAAAAGAAATCTGGACTGGGACAAGATCGTGGAAGAAGAATGGTGGAAGAACAGAGGAAAGTGGAGAAGTGCCATAAATACCCCGACCCGGCAGGAGATGGATAAGGGGAAATGATGATGATTAAATATTCTATTAACAATTTTCAGTGTATGACATTTCGTGCGCCACCCTGTATGATCATCATCTATTATCTGTATTAATGAAATTGTAAATGTTAGTTACTTATCGATGTTTTAGGGGGCGGAACTACGAGGTCATCTGCCCCTAAAATTGTAAGTATCGGAGGCAGGTTCTCGTCTCATGCACTTTTAATGGATTTTGTTCTACTCGTGCAGATTGTAAAATGGCATTGTTTACATAATTTCTGACTGCACACTTTGGAGATCCACTGATAGTTTGCTTGGTGGAACTTTTTGTTTGGTGAAAGCCATGTATAGACTAGGCCTTTGTAGTTGGTTGGCTTCAGTCTAATCCTTGGGAATATTCTTCTTCTTCAGCGATTGTCCCGCATGGCTGCGGGATCCGCTACATGGATCCATTATCTCCATTTTGCTCTGTCTGAGACCGCATCAGGATGGAGATTCACGCTTTTGAGGTCTTTATGTAGCGTGTCACACCAACGTTGCAGAGGTTGTCCTTTTGGCCTTCTGCCGACGACTTCAAGTGTGTATCATGCCTTGGCAATCGTTTCACCTCCTGCCCGTAAAACATCTCCAAATCAGTGCAGACGGCCCTCACACATTTTGTCTTGAATTGGTGCAACACCAAACCGTTTTCTGACGCTGTCGTTGGAAACACGATGTAACTTAGTAAGGCCTGCTGTCCACCGTGGGAATATTAACTTATTATTAAAGGAAATGTGCATAAACATGCATAGTAGTACATGCATTATGTGTATAGAAGTGTCAATTTGAATGACTGTATTCCTTTAAGGATTTCAGTCACTTTTGGCATGCAAGTATATGGTACCTGTCGCAAAACTCATCACATAGTGTGCAAACACAGTCATCACCAGGGGTGTGATATCTGTCTTCCTGCAAATCTTGTGATGGTAGCCATGGACAGCTAAGCTTGTTAGCAGGTGTCTTAGTTCTTGATTCGGTTTAGTCCATCCTCGGTCATCATTGCTTCCGTGCTATAGAACTCAGGCCATATGACGTCTTGTTTTTCTTTCCTCTCTGCCATAACTTGGACCCATTGTGGAGTCGATGGAAGGGCCATTTTCAATCTTAGGTCTTCCAGAAGGAAAGATTCTCTGGCTAGAGCATATGCAAGTAGGGAGGACGTGTATTTTGAGATTCCAAGGGTTGCCTTCAGAAATCTCGCTTTTATTTTCTCTACTGATCTTAAGTCTTTAAGACTTAGCTTATCCCAGATTATCTCCAGTCCATAGGGGAGTATTGGGATTATTTTTGCTTCAAACAGGAATAAGGCAGTTTCAAATGACAGCGCAGTGACGTTCTTGATGGTGTATATGGCTGCTGATGTTGTCTTGAATGTGTATTCTGAAGGATCTCGCCGATGTTTGCAGTGTGATTCCTAGGTAGGCTACTTGAAGAAATTCACGATTTGTAATGGCTCACCTTTGTTGGTCAATGTGTGCTCTGGCCTGAGTTTCCCTCCTTTTCTAAAGGTCATTTGGACCGCTTTCGACCTATTGGTTGAAAAGTGATTTCTATCTGCCCATTTTGTCAGGGCGTCTAGGGCATATTTCAAGTCTTGCAAGTTTTGGGAGAAAAGCGCCATATCATCTGCGTACATGAGTAGAGTTGTTTCTTTGGAGTGCTGTCGGAGGTTGCTACGTTGAACAGTAAAGGACTGATCGGATCCCACTGAAGTATTCCATTTGTCTGTCTGATTTTTCTAGAGTTGGACACTGAGTCATTGATAGTGACTACGTTATAGGCTAGGATGTTGCGTATAAGTTCAGTTTCTGGAATTCCTTGACCTGATAAAGCTTCTAGTTTGCATACCACTTATTAATATCCATTGCGGTCCGTATTGATGTAATAATTAATTTGAAACAAATCTAATAATTTCTGCCCAATCAATACAAAAATGAGTTTGAAAGATCAAACTTTAAATAAGGACAAGTTTCGATTGAATTGGCATGAAGTATTTTCCACCATGCCTAAGACAGATTTCAACAGCAATATGTAAATTTTCTGATACTTTTACACAATGGCCTAATATCATGTAATGTGTTTTAATGTACGCTAGTGTTTTTCATAGTACATATCCAGGGGCAGATGTGGGCTCTGATCATAACCCTTTAGTCGCTAATGCTCAAATGAAATTAAAAATTTTGCATAAAACCAAACATTCAAGCAGAATAGATCAGAGGAAAATAAAGAACTGCCAAATAAAACATCAACTTGCTAATGATCTCAATAAAGAATTAGACAACTAACTTAGTATTGAGCAGTCAAGAGGTAGAGAATCAATGGAAGGAAATAAAAACCACTATACAGACAGTAAGTAAAAAACATCTGCAGCCAGACACTAGGACAAAGAAGAAGAAATGGATGACAGAGCACATCCTGGATTTGATGGAAGAACAAAGGAAAGTTAAATCCAATAGGGATCAATATAGACATATTCATTCTCAAATCAGAAGAGAAATTAGAAAAGCTAAACAGGATTGGATGAGTGAAATTGTAAAATAACAGAGAATCTTGAAGGTAAACTTGATACTTTTAATATGCATAAAGTCATCAAGGAAGTAACTGGGAACTTCAGACGAAAGATGCCCCTCATTTTAGAAGAAAACTTAGGTAAACCTATTATAAATCATCTTGATAAAGTCAAAAGCACGGGAAAAATGTGTTGCAGACCTCTTTTTTGATCACCGACCATTAGTCAATGTCAATAAATAATACAGATGGGCCAACAATTTTCAAATCGGAATTAACTCGTACAATAAATCAATTAAAATTTGGAAAAGCTTTGGGCCCTGATGAAATTTCAGCTGACGTTATCAAACTTATAAATGAAAAACAAATTGATAATATAGTAGACCTATTTAATAACATATATAACTCTGGTGAAATATCACAAGACTGGCTCTACATTCATTCCTCTACCAAAACAATCAACTTCAAAAAGTTGCAATGAATATCGTCTCATAAGCCTTCTGAGTCACTTGCTGAAAACCTTCTTGAGAATTATACATGGTCGAATAAGAAAGAAATGTGATGAGCAGATAGGAGATACCCAGTTTGGATTTCGAAATGGTTATGGAACTAGTGAGGCTCTTTTTGGACTAACAACTTTACTCCAAGAATGCTGGAACCAACAGAAAGATGTATACGCCCGTTTCATAGATTATGAAAAAGCATTTGATAGAGTTAAACATGCTGAGCTCATAAAAATACTTCAACGAATTGGAATCGATGGTAAAGATATAGAATCATCGAAAACCTATATTGGCATTAAAAAAACTGTGGTTAAGATTGATGATGATACATCACGTTCTCTGAACATCAGACGAGGTGTAAGACAAGGCTGTATTTTATCCCCATTATAATTCAACGTCTATTCCGGAGCAGTAGAAGATACAGAAGTGGGAATCAAGGTCAATGGGGAATTAATACTCACACTTAGATATGCTAATGACACAGTACTTCTTGCCAGTAGTATTGAAAGGCTACAACTGTACATTGATAAGCTTAATATAGTTGGAGAAGAAATGGATCTGACGATCAACACCAAGAAAACAAAACTTATGGTTTTCAGTCGAAGAAGAGATGAAGTAATTCTAACACTGAAAGGACAACAAATCCCTTAAGTTGATAAATTTAAGTACATTGGTTGTCAGAGGATTTGAATCCAGACCTTGAGATTAAGACCCGTATAGAAATGGCACGATCAACTTATAAGGAAATGAAACCTTTATTGTGCGATGATGCCTTAAATTTAAAACTAAGACAGCATATTGTAAAATGTTTTGTTTGGTCCATTTTGCTTTATGGAGTCTAGACTATGAAATCGTCCATCATTAAGAGGCTCGAAGCTCTGGAAATGTGGTTTCATAGAAGGATGCTAAAAGTCTCTTGGATAGATCATGTCTCTAATGACCAGGTACTGCAGAGGGCAAATTCTCAACGAGAGCTACTGACCACCATCAAATGCAGGAAAATTGCATACCTGGGTCATGTGTTACGTGGTGAAAAATATACAATATTACATCACATTTTAAAAGCAAAAATTGATAGGCAACGAAGAGCGGGAAGGAAAAGGACGTCTTGTCTTCGGAACCTTCAAGATTGGACTGGAACAAGATCTATTGAACAGCTCTACACTCTGCTGAAGATAGACAAACACTATCCACATTGATCGCCAACGTCTGGGCAGGGAACATAAAAGAAGAACAAGAACAAGTGCTTTCATATGGATGTTTATCATTATGGCAATGTACACTGTATTTCATTTTAAGACTGAAGAAGGGAAAATTATATATCCCTAAACATGTCCCTAATTCAAATTTGATCTTTCAAACACATTTTTGTATTGATTGGGTGGAAATTATTAGATTCAGTTTGCCACGGTGGGTGGTCAACGTGTCGGTCTACTAACCCCAAGCTTGCAGGTTCGCTCCTAGCCGTGGTAAGTGATTTTTTAAAGTCGGAAAAAATTACGACACCCATGTCATACGATGTTGGCATGTCAAAGAACCCATTTGATTTCAGTAGGCCGTGTTCATAATGACAAAATTAATCTCGGGAGTTTCCGCCAACACCAAGTTCCTCATTTCTCTACTAGAAAGTGCTATCGTGTTCAAGGAGCTTAGATATCTAACCTCCTTGACTTTCATAGTGCTTCAAGGAACAACGAAATTTGACATGCAAGCTACCCTCTGGGTGTCAATAACAAAGCTTGCACCCGGCACCCGAGGCCATGCGATATTATTATTAGATTTGTTTCAAATTAGTCAAATCCTTGTTAATCATTGTGTCCATCCCAAAGAAGTTGATGTCCCCTGCTTTCCGTTGTCTTGTAGCTATTAGGTCGTCCTATGGTCTGGTAGACGACAATTGGAATTTTGCCCCTGAAGTCTTCTAGTAAGATAGTTTCTCTCATCAAGGCATATATTATTCTGTTCAGTGCAAATTTTCCTGATCCAAGAACTCTTTCTAGGAATCTCGTTTTGAAGATTTCAATTTTGTTCAAGTCAGTAATATGTAGTTTCTCCCAAATGAGATTGATTCCATAGGATACTACAGTATAGGAGTTATTGTGGTGTCAAAGATTAGCATAGCTGTCACCAGTTCAAGAAATGACAGATTCTTAATAGTAAACATTGCGAATATGGCTGCAGTTGTCCCTTCTTCAATGTGCAAGCTGTAGGATTGGGTGGTCCTTTGTAATGTTATTCCAAGATATTTAAATTTTGTGACACACTCTAGAGGGACACTTTGTAGGATTATGGTGAGTTTTTACTGATTTGTTCTCCTTTTCCTAAAAGTCATTTGTTTAGATTTCTCTAAATTTATCATGAACTATTTCTCATCAGCCCACTTTTCAAGATTCTTTAAAAAATTAGGTGATCCTAGAAACATGTTGCCAGCATATAGTATGAGTCAAGTTTACTTAGTTCCTCTCAGTGCTTTCCCTAAATGTTAGTGTGAAAAAAGCAAAGGAAGGAAGCTTGTAGTTTAACGTGACCGTCAATCTTGAGATCATGAGCCACGGGACCTCCTTTTTACGTGGAATCCGAACCACAGGACATGGCATTTCACATCGAAAATCTCGCATGCATTGACCGGGGAATCGAACCCAGACCGCCTTGGTGAGAGGCATACAGCTACACCGCTGAGCCACCACGCCCCCCAAATGTTAGTGTGAAAAGATATTATCACTAACATTTGGTCTGATATATAAGGACACATTATGTAAAGTCCATTTAGAAATATTAAAAGAGAAATATTGAAATATTAAGAGTCCATTCTTCAGTATTGCCTAATTAATCTATAGGCTACAATTAACAAGAATGTAGCCTACCCAATTAAATTGGGCAGGGAGTAACAATTAATTTTCTAGTGATTGAAATAATTCATGTAGGCCTATTTATTTCATGCACTAGGAAATTAATACAAACTATGAAATGCAGCCAATGGCCATAGCAGGGTATTTTAATTGCCCGTAGGCTCCCAGCAAGTTCAATTTCAAGTAGTTCCAACTTTGACTACCAGATGCCACTGATACCTAGCGGCGAACCTTCGAACTTGATAGATTTTCTAACCAAATATAACCTACAAATTTAACACACTACATACTACCAATATTGTAGTGGTAGGTTCTTTTACATGCCATAAATCTAAGACATGTACTCTTCCGAAGGAAGGCACACTGAAGGATTTTAACGCTCTTAAAAATCCGGGTTTGAATCCGCGATCTTGGGCATAGCAGGTCAGCATGCCACCGAAGCCGTAAAATAATTGTTATTCCCCGCCCAATCTATATAACTGGGCACATTTGTGTTGACCATCTGAAAAGAGATTCTTTTAATAGATTTTGAAAATACCCCCACAGATCGGGAAGGGACATTTTTATTCATTGCTCCGTGAAGAGTGACAAGCCTGTCTCTACCCCTCCATTATCTTCCAAACTTGGCAGTTGGAACCAGTCAGTGTGATTCAAATTCCTCGTCTATCAATAGTATTACGTGCAGGTGCTAGTTTGATCGCACAGATCGCCACGACACTTGCGGAGTCCTTGCTGATAGCATAATGTCCTAATTGCAGATCAGCATTTTGACCTTCCATTAGGTTTGATGTATTGTTGGTGATAGAATAGATATGTTTAGAATAGTCTTACAACATGTATATAAAAATTTTTGCAAGTGATGCTGGAGAAAGCCAATTCATGTTTCATTCTAACTCTTCCCTCTAAATAGTGGGGCTACATGACCGCATTGCCGCAGTCCCTCAACAGAGGAACCTCTAAATAGTATTATATGAATACTTATTTTAAGCTGATCATAATAGCAAACTTTCCTGGTCTACTTTCTAGCCTATTTCTTCCATTCACTCTAGACGATATTTAAAATATATAAAGACATTTAAACCAATTTTACAACTAGACGATCCAAGTGATCGCCGCAACAAAACTACTCCATCTATGAGCCGTGACTAATACCGGGAATTTTTTATTGGGATTAACAGTGACTGGTCCCATGCAAGCAAAGACAGCGATATACAATAACAAGACTAGCAGCACAAGGATTCCATCACAAGATATGCAAAATGACTTTCCACCATGACCCCAGTGAAACCAGTATGCGAACCTGGGTGAATAACCATGTGACAGATATCACATCACAATCTGTGACTACAGAAATAGATTAACCACAGACTATACTGAAGAGGTATTTTGCCTAACTTGCAAATTGTGGAAAATTTTAGCCTATTGGTCTCCTCGAGTGTTATTGTACATTTGTAGTTAATGCTCTTTCACACGCACCTTAATAAATAATTATTAATCGGGAATTGAACCCAGTCCGCTTTGCTTAGAAGCAATTATCTAGGATAATATGCTATCAAAAGCAATGTTATTGCAAATACCATCGAGTATTTCAATATCAAATGAAAAGTTTGATATGGAGCACATAGGCTACTAAAATTCCTTCTAGTCAATTTTTAACAAAATTATAATCAAATCTTCTGCATAAATACTTTGCATAATTAAATTTGCATTAATTACAAACCTTTGTAATGAGACACTTCGTCGAGGGATACAGTATATACATGTGCAACTGCGAAGATGTAACACGACAATCAGATGTTTTTGACATGGTCAATAAGATAATCCACAAAGGAGACGTCAAAATCAAATTGTCAGTACTCACCTATCATCACAAACACTAATAACACCATCTTCGCCAGGAATGATAATAGCTGAATTTATATCATCGTTGCAACCTTCAAGCTTTGATAAAAGCACAGGCTTTTTTGTAGAACTGAATTTTTCACTATTAGTCCCGGGCGCAGGCTTTATCTCGGCAGCCATGTTCGTCAACTAATCAACGCCTTCTAGATTACATTCCTTGAAAAATATATTTCATAGGGTGACGTTTACCCCAAGGAAGAAAACTGAATACCGTGTAAGTTAAATATAAAACTGTGATCGTAATTAAAATGGATCAAGTAGGCCTAGTACATCAGATACGTAATAGTAGTATACTGAATTACACAATGTGTGCCATACGAGAGAAGAATTAAATTTATATTCAAAACTCAGCAATTTTTCTATGTTTATGCCGTGTGTTGTGTGGGGTTTCGCCTAGGAACACCAAGCTGGCTCATCGTAGGGAGGTTAAGAATGCTTGAGCTTTTAGCTCTCGCAGTAAAGAGGCGCAGGTTCACATCATAAAAAGGGACGTAGCGCGCAGTTCGCTACTCCTGTGGGGCCGAAGTCGTCTGATTTTTTAAGAGCGTTAAAAATCCATCAGTACGCCTCCCTTCAGAGGGAAAGTAAAGCCAGCGGTCCCATGTCATAGATTTATGGCATGAAAAAGAACCTTCCACTAACTACACTTGTGGAAGCTAAAATTTGTAGGCTAGTTTGATAACGCTATATTAGTTTCAACGTTCGCCACCAGGTGCTGACTGCGATGGCATCTAGTAGCCAATTCCGCAGCTAGGTGTCGTGGACGGTACCATTTGGTAGCAAAAGTACGAACTACTGGAAAAATTGATTGTCTGCTGTCCTTCTACCTGAATCACAGATAACACACACTGATACAGCCATCACAATGTTATTAAAGAATTGCGCACAATGTGCATTTTATCTGTTTAGCATAATCACACAATGATTTTGATCTACTTTTGCAAAATTGCAAGTTGTATCTTCCACATCGAACATCACACAGTTCATACACATTCGAATCACAAGGTTCTTGAAATTTCTTATCGGTGCAGACCGCATGATGGAAATCATGACATACAAACCTGGTGACAACATGTCTCAACTCGTAATTACTGTCGGCCAAAATATTATGTGTACTCGAGTTTGAAGTTTGTTTGTGAAGTAACCAATAACTTAACATCATTTTCGTCGTTCTATTTTACGTTAGTTCATGTAGGTTTGGAATTTGCAATTTATATTTTAATATTTTTTTTATCGCAGTTGGAACACAAAAAGTGCCCGTTTTTAAGCGTGTTTCAACCATGCGTCACATTTAAGAATTAGTATCTCACAAACCCGTCATCAGATCGAATCCAAATTTTAACACAATATACACTGTTGTATAACTAGTTTATTAATATTGAAACGTTGTGTGTCCAAGAAACAAAGTTGTTATCATTTTTGTAAGGTAATTTGTTCTCGGCTCGGGGTGGTTTGGTCGCGTTATAATCCTTATCAAAAAGGTATGCTGTATGATTGTGAAATACCGTACGTAAATTAATTCAGTTATTTTGTATCGGTGTGTATTTGTACGGGGAATTAAGACATGGCTCACTAGTTAGCCGCTCCGGTGAAAGCTGTGGCATTTCTCTTTGAAAATCTCACATGCATTGACCGGGAATCGAACCCGGTCCGCCGTGGTGAGAGGCCAACGGCTTGACCACTGCGCCACCACGCCCCCGGACACAGCCCGCTAATGAGCAGCTTGGAGTTCCTATGCAAAACCCCACACAAGACACGGCATAAACCTAGAAATATTGCTGGGTTTTAATTCACTGGCCATGAAAGCCAATATACCATCTATTTTATATTAATTTGGCAATGTTTGTAGAAAGCCGTCGTTAGTATGGTCTCTTCAATCCATCATATTTAATTTAAGGACATCTTTCTCTTCCCATCAAAATATTTTGAACTGGACGTAGTGCTCTTGCAGAAGCAAACTATGAACCACACCACCATACTTTTTAAACCCAACAATGTGGAAAATCAAAATATTATTTTCTTGTTGTTGATGTAAAGGAGCACGTGATTCAATTTGCACACATTTATAGGTTATGTCGTGGTTATGTAATTGAAGTTTCAATTCACAAAAAGAGCGAAAAACGTAAAACTGTGGCGAGGATTCTTTGATATGAGCAACTTGGGACAAGTGATGTTTCAATCGTCGAACTACTCCATTTGAAAATTGACAAATACGGATACTATTTTCTTTTTGTTGTGAAATATATTTTTTTCAAGCACGACATGCCTTCGTTACATGTCACTTGTCATATGTTATTTTATACATATCTTATAAGCACCACTGCCTTTGGGCAAGTTACTCGCGATTTGGACAGTCTTTTGAATTGGTGTTTGGATGCACGCAATCATAAAAGTAGTCCGGGTCCAGAGGCAGATTTGTACAGTCAGGTAACTACCAAAAATTCTGAAAGAAATCGGGTATCTCTAAGTTGATTAGGAATTCATTGTTTAATTTCCTTTTTAGTGTACACCATGGAAGGATCGCTCATGCTGTACCTATAATACAACTAAAGATGTCCATCATACAAACATGTATAATTTTGATTGGAACCATTGCAGTCATGACAACCGTACCATGTCCGAGGAATGTAAAAGGCATTTTCAGCAAGATCTGTGCTTCTATGAATGTTCTCCAAATATTGGGCCCTGGGTGGTTAAGGTTAGTAATTGTTTCTACTTTGTTACTGTGAAATTTCACTTCGTATCAAGTACTGTATAAGCCCAGCATGTCTATAAAACAATGACCAGTGTAGTCTTGACTAAAATGGACTATTCAAGGGCATGACTTTTGATGTGTTTAACTAATAAAGCTGCTACATTTCCACATTCGAGGCACTGGAAGTCAACCTCAAATGATCATGGTATTGTAGTGGAGTGCCGATTCTGGATTCTACACTTCCACCTGTGTAATATGTTATTAACTTGGTAACACTGAATGAGACATCACACTAGCGCTTAAAGACAGCCCAGCGGGGCTAACGAAGTGACCCGAATACTCACGACCGCAACCGATCATCCATCCCCCTCGAGACAGACCAGCGGGACAGTCAGCTGTTCCTCGATGAGACAGACCAGCGCAGCGGGGCAGTAAGACCGTACCCGAAACTTCACAACCTATTTTATAGACCGATCATTAGGGCTAGGAATTTTATGTAATTACATATTCTTTCCCTTTGCTTCTACATAACTAAAATGCTAAATGTCCATGAATTAGAACCATAGCTATCATATAATTGCACTTTATCGTTACATATCTGATCACAATGACATTTGTTTTACATATTTTTAATGTAACATTACATATTCAGTGTTTTTATTTTATATATTTGATCAAAATGACATTTTTAAAACATAATTTCACTTTATATATTTAATATTACATATTCTGTCTCTTACTGTAAAAAAAAGTATTTATTCGCAAGTGAAATATACGGTGATTCTAAACAGTCTGCATGCGGGTACATGAAACGAATTTCCAAGCAATTCATAAGCTTTTGAGAAAGGACAAGGGAAGAATATCAAGAAATATATCAGTGGAGATAAGTGGATGGGAATTCACGTAGCACCCTGTCGGAGACTCAGCGGCTGGACTTCAATTTATTTCAGTTGTCCAGTGAGTGCCTGAGACTCAACTTTTCAACCTGTTACTCACCCCGGAAACAAAAAGTGCTCCAAACAATACTTATTGTTGACTTCCTAAACATTTTCTCAGCCATAATGAAATGTATTTATCTTTGCTGTAATATGGGCATGCTTAATTAATTAATTCATTAATCATTGTACACCACTTTTGTTGTATTGTTATTGTTTTAAGGGGAGGAACAGCAAGGTTATCTGCCCCGTACCACACTTTATTTTGCATAAAAATATAATGAATAAAATTAGGAATCTTCAAGCAATATCATGTGTAATATATCATTTATATAAAAATCAAATTAATATTACATATTTCACCTACTATAATTACATAAATAAGTACATATTTTGCATGTTGATATTATTATGTCTCAGGCACTATCTGGACAACTGAAATAAACTAAATTCCAACCGGTGAGTCTCCGGCAGGGTGCTACGTGAAATCCCATCCCCTTATCTCCACTAATATATTTCTTGATATTCTTTCCTGACCCTTTCTCAACAGCTTATGAATTGCTTGGAAAATCCGTTTCACGTAGGTACCGTACCGTACCTGAGTTTCTAGTGAACAAATATTGTCATACAAACTGTTTAGAATTACCCAATAATTCATTTCATCTCTCATTATCTCCTCTCATGAGGTTGGCGTCAGGAAGGGCATCCGGCCGTAAAAACCATCCGCCACAACTACATCCATGGCATCTCATCCCCGACCCCGTTGGAAAAACGGAAATAATAAGGGGTAGACATACACACACTGTTTAGAATTGCCGTATATTTCACTTGCGAATTTTTTTTTTACAGTAAGAGACAGATATGTAATTTTAAATAAAAGCAAAATTATATTTAAACAAAATGTCATTTCGATCAAATACCGGTATGTAAAATCACAGAATATGTAATTTTACATTAAAAATTTAAAATATGTAAAACAAATGTCATTGTGATCAGATATGTAACAATGAAATGTAGTTATATGACAGCTAAGGTAGTGGAGATAAGGGGATGGGACATTTAGCAATTTTAGTTATGTAGAAGCAAAGGGAAAGAATATGTATTTACTTAAAATTCCTAGCCCTAATGATCGGTGTAGGTTGTGAAGTTTCTGGTCTGTCTCAACGAGGAACAAGGAACAGCTGACTGCCCCGCTGGTCTGTCTCGAGGGGGATGGATGATCGGTTGCGATCGTGAGTATTCGGGTCACTTCGTTAGCCCCGCTGGGCTGTCTTTAACTCTTTCAAGCATAGTGGTACCACCACTGTACCACCTTATTTTCTGCACGTGGTGCATGATGGTACATTATTCGTACCACATGTTTATGAATTTATTTCCGATCCGCATGATGGTCTAATGCCTGGACCACGTGCTCGTAACGTTTGAAGTAGTTTCCGATTCCCACAACAGATGGTAGGTCGTCATCCAATAGGTTGTTTGCCCAGGACATGCGTATTCACACATGCGCGCGCCACAAGAAGCATTGTTTTCAACAGTGGTGCACGTGTATACTCGAAGAACTGTTATTAGAAGTTTTAAAACCGGAGAATGCTGTTGTAAGGTAAGATTTGCATTCATTACAATTATTACTAGCAGACTGTACAGAAACAAACTGAATAAATGAATTCAATTGAATTTTATTCCTAAAAAACTGGCGGTTCGAATTTTGTACCATTATGCAATTATTGTTGTTCATGACCACAGCTTACAATTTGTTGTTATAGATATTGTTGAGTTGCATTTTAATTTTAAACTTGTTATGGGTGCTAATTCAATTTAGGGGCTTGGGACATCCTGGCCAACAGCCCCGTGTAGTTGGGTGCGGGTTAAATTTTGTCTGATAACCTGTATTTATGTGATGACTGTAGTAGTGTGTGTAACTGTATTAGGGTCAGGGATGAGGTGGGGACATTTGCCTGGAAGAGTGAGGGGAAAGAATGGGGAAAAATCACACTAATAATAGCAGTTGTCCAATCCAGGATTCGAACCTACGATCTCCAGATTTGTTGCAGCTGTCCGTAATAATTTTAAACTGTAATTATAGATACCATCATTCGGATGTTTTCAGATGAACCGACTACGTGAGGAAGAAATATCTCACTTGCTCTCGTCCGGCTCCGAATCCTCGTTTAACGATTTTGATGCTGATTCAGACTATCTAGAAGATGGAGAAATTGTGTTTGAAGAATCAAGTGAAACGGAAGATGAACGGCCGCCACTTACGAAAATTACACGTCGCAAAAAGGGAGTTACTTCTGACTCACCAGGACCTTCCACTTCACACCTCAGTACACCAACGACCTCACCCAATACAGGAACATCTGTTGCGCAACTTGTTTCGTCCCAAGCTTCTACTTCTACCAGTCAATGTCCCGCATCAGCAGCTCTACTTGGCCAGACAACTTCAAATAATCTACAGTCATCTACTGTAGCCACTACTTCGGGACAAGAGGAACCCAAGTGGGGACAAACTGATAGACCTATGTCAGCAGGTATGTTCAGTTCTGATACAGGTCCAACATACCGAGCCAAACAGATTATTGACCCAACACCTCAAGAGATTTTTGGACTTATGATCTCCCAAGATGTAATAGATTTAATTGTATTTCAGACAAATTTGTACGCACAGGAAAAGCACCTAAGAACAGGAAAGGCCTATGTCCCCACAACAGACATAGAAATAAGAGTATTCCTTGGTATGAATATGCTGATGGGCATTAAACCTTTGCCTAGCTACAGAGACTATTGGAGCTCAGATCCAGATTTGCATGATGCCTATATGAGCCAACTGATGTCAGTAAATCGGTTTGGGTGGCTGCTTTCTAATATCCACATAAATGACAACAGTAGCGCTCCAAGACCGGACGATCCCGCTCGAGATAAACTATATAAAGTTCGGCCATTCCTAGATCTGGTGGCGAAAAATTTTTAAAGTTGTATTAACCCATCTAAAAGTATGGCAGTTGATGAATCTGATATTAAATTTAAGGACAGATCATCATTAAAACAGTATATGCCAAAAAAAACTAATAAAAGGGGTTAAAAAAGTATGGATTCTCGCTGACAAGTCAGGGTACGCATACAAATTTGACATTTACACAGGGAAGAAAGGCAATTCTATTGAAAAGAATTTGGGAGAAAATGTTGTGACTTCGCTGCTACAAGGTGAAGAAGATAAATGTCACACGGTCTATTTCGACAATTACTTTACTGGAGTCCCGCTTATGCTGAGGCTCAAAACATTAAAAATCAATGCATGTGGAACGGTAAATCCGACAAGAAAATTTCTACCAAAACTTAAAGAGGACAGTAAATTACAACGTGGTGAATATGATTGGGCAACCAGTGACACTGGTCTTAGTGTGATTAAATGGAAAGATAGGAGATCTGTCCATCTGCTATCCAATTTTCATGATCCAACAGAGGCTGTTGAAGTTAAAAGAAAGGAAAAGGATGGCTCGATTTCAACAGTCCCCTGTCCTAAAATGGTGGTAGATTACAACACGGACATGAACTGTGTTGATAAATTTGACCAGATGAAAGGTACTTACGAGATTGACAGAAAGAGCCACAAACCCTGGCATCGCATCTTTTGGTACTTCATCGATGCAAGTGTGGTGAATGCTTACCTAATATATAAGCAATTTTCTCTGCCCAACCTCAGTATGAATGACTTCAGACGACAAATTTCCAGGGATTGGGTTGCTCCTGCTCTAGTCTCCTCCAGAACTAATAAAAGGAAGTCATCAGGCTCACAGACAGGGGCCAAAAAAAACCATGTATCAAAGGCTGTTCGCCTGGAAGGATCAGCGCATCAACCTCAGAGGTCAACCAGGAGAAGGTGCGCTAAATGCAGCACTGTAAAAAAACAGGTCCGTACCGATTGGATGTGCTCAGTGTGCAAGGTCCCTCTCTGCTTGGGTAAATCTAAGTCTTGCTTTCAGGAGTACCACAGATAGGCACCGCCGATGGAGCATAGTGGTACAAATACTGTACCACGTGTTATGAACACGAGTGAAATTGCAATGGACAAAAAAAGACTTCATTTTGCTTAATGTTACTCCTCAACAGACAAGATAACCATGTTATCTTATAAATTAACAAAATAAATATGTATGTGTGCTTCAAGGGTGTTTTTCTTATCTATTTTTCTGTGCCTGAAAGAGTTAAGCGCTAGTGACATCACAATAAAATTTTCTCAAGTACTGAAATTAGCCAAAATACCTTTTCTAATGATGGAAAAGAAATCAGGAAATGATGTAGGCCTAGTAATAGCTGTTTACTCCTCCACAGTCCATAAACCCACTCACCATCCATTATTTAGATCACGACTTACAGTATGTACAGTATATTAATTGATAATATTACAGTATGTAGTAAAATTCCAGCTGTGTCCACCATTATGTGCATGAATTATCATCAAATACAGTATTGCCAACCCCGTGCTTACGGTACTGCTGTGTATATAACCACCCCGCTGTAATTAGTGTTTCTTGCAATAGAAAAATTTGTTGAATTCCAACCAATGGCTTTCAAAAACACGACATAAGATATTTATCACAAAATAAGTTAGCATGCTTTTATGTACAAAAAGTGTTTTCCATGTTATGGCATATAAATACTTGTTTTCCTGCCTAATGTAATTGGGCACAAAAATTTGTGTTGACCGACTGAAAAGCATTCTTTATTAGAACTAGGCAACACTGAAAAACGGCTTCTATCACTTCAATGTTCTGTCCTTTAAAACAACCACACCACCACCACAGGTAACATGAGAGCAGCCTGACACAAATAACTGGAAGCAAATTTGGGGGACCCCATGGCTACCAACCCAATAATCATGAGCCTCGGGGGAGGGGGGAGATCAACCAGTATAGATACTCCCCATTGTTCTGTTGTCGAAGAAACGCTTTAGTGTAGGCTACAAACTGTCCACTCTCTGGGAGACTGCTTTCCTTGTGCCCCTGTGTAGATAAGTTATTGGACCTTAATGAATATTCCACCTTATGCAGTTATCACCTAGAATGTGACTACAAACCAAAATTAAAGGTCACCTCTGCTTTCTTAGCCTCTCCAGTCAAGTTCATTAACCTCCTTGGTAACCTCTCCTCCCCCATTCGCATCACATGACCCCACCATCTGAGTCGGCTCATTCAAACAGCCTTATCTAACATGTCACGGAAAATAGAGCAATACCGCTCCTGTGAATGACATTGCAGAGCATCATATTTAATTTAAGGACATTTTTCTCTTTCCATCAAAATATTTTCAACTGGACGTAGTGCTCTTGCAGAAGCCATTCAAAGATTAACTTAGTCCGCAGACGAGCAGTGGATAAACGGAACATCACGAGCCATCTAACGGACTACCAGAATAGCTCGTAAGACAGTTCCCAGAATATCAGTTAGGAGTAGTGCGAGTCCAAATAGCGACAGAACTCCGTTAAGTGGAGCGGGTGACCCTTCCTTTAGCACTACATCACCCTGTTAATACTGCATTACTAACATGTATAAATCATTGGCTTACAAATGAAACATACTAAGTCAGAGAAAGAGTTCATGAGGAAATGAGCTGTAGGCAAGGCTACTCAAGGCTCATCATCTCAAGAACGTGTTCTCTGACTTACTTCACATGTAAGCCAGTGATATTGTTTATGGCAAGCAATACTTTGTGAATTTATCCATAAGATCTTCTTTTCCGAAAGTGACTCTTAAGTAAACATAAACTAGAGTGTCTTCTGTGCTGTTCCTAAATCTTTGGTGACTATTTTCAACTTGTTTCAGGTTCAAATGAAGACTCGTAATGAGCGTTTCGTTGATGTGCCTCTGTGCCAAAGTGATTGTGATACTTGGTTCAATGCATGTGCCAAGGACTACACCTGTGCTGAAAACTGGGTTAGAAATTTCCACTGGGATAATGGCAAAAACACATGTCATCCTGAATCAGAATGCAGGACATTTGAGGAAATTTTCAAAACAGCTAAGAATTTCTGTGAGAAGGTATGTGGTATATTGCATGGAAGTGCGTATGGAGTGAAATGTTGTGTGTTGTGTCTGAGTCTTCAGTCTTTTGACTGGTTTGATGCAGATCTCCATGCCTCCCTGTCCTGAGGTAATCGTTTCATCTCTACATAGCTACCACACCCTACATCTGAGGCAATCTGTTTAACATATTCTAACCTTGGTCTACCCCTATCATTCTTGTCCTCGGCCCTTCCTTAAATAATTAACTTTTCTATTCTTAGTATGTGTTCTACTTACCTATCTCTTCTCTAGTAGTCACCAGAAACATAGCTTGCCACGGTGGGTGAGTGGATATCGTGTCGGTCTACTAACCCCAAGATTGCAGGTTCGCTCCTGGCCGTGGTAAGTGATTTTTGAAAGGCGGCAAAAATACGATACGCATGTCACACGATGTTGGCATGTCAAAGAACCCATTTGAATTCAGTAGGCCGTGTTCATAATGGCAAAATTAATCTCGGGAGTTTCCATCCACCAACACAAAGTTCCTAATTTCTCTACTAGAAAGTGCTATAGTGTTCAAGGAGCTTAGATATCTAACATCTAACCTCCTTGACTTTCATAGTGATTCAAGGAACAACGAAATTCGACATGCAAGCTACCCTCTGGGTGTCAAATTACAAAGCTTGCACATGGCACCCGAGGCCATACGATATTATTATTATACCAGAAACATCTCTCCTCTCCCACTTGTCTTAATACCTCTTCATTTGTAACCCTATCTACCCATCTGATCTCCATCATTCTCCTGTAACACCACATTTCAAATGCTTCAATTCTCCTCTTTTCTGCTGCTCCAACAGTTCAAGTTTCACTTCCATAGAGTGCCACGCTCCAGACAAAGGCTTTCAAAAATGACGTCCTAATACCTAAATCGATATTCAATGTCATCAGATTCCTTTTCTGTACAAATGCTTTCCTTGCCTGTACCAACCTACTTTTTATATCCTCTTTGCTTCGTCCATCACTGGTTATTTTGCTTCCTAAGTAACAGAAGTCTCCTACTTCCTTTAGCTTTTCACCGCGATTTCTATGTGTCGAGGGGAATTTTTAGTGTAATCCATGATGTACGGACGTTGATGTTCGTTTGTTTGATATAGTGCCTTGAATTGCCGCTGTGGTACTCTATCCATATTGATCACCAACGTCCGGGAGACTGGGCAGGGCATATAGAAGAAGAAGGAGGTACTCTGCTCTAGGTTTCAAACAGTGCATCATTACATGCTGATGAAGTCACTTTTGTTCACGTAAGAGGTTTGGTTGTGAGTTATGAATGTTCATAATTTACTTTTAGTTCAATTTAATTGAAAAGTTGCACTACACTCTTCTAAAGCCATGGCGAGACAAAACTATTGGTTGTTGCTGGGTTAGACGGCGGCCTGGGCGATCCATTTGTCGCTACTACTAGATTAGATAACTGTATGGACGCAAATTGGTGCTTTTACTACTAGAAGTAAGCGTAAGCACCTGGTTGGATTTGTGTTGGTATGTAAAGCCTTATTAACCCTTCGCGAGCGGCAGTAGTTTATGGCTATAGGCGGCACATTATTTTGTAAAACTTCCATACAAATTGTTCAAAAGTTTCTAAAATCATGCAAATATGCTTTAAAGTATCTACATACCTTTCCCCGGATTGGAGAACCATCGTTGAAGAGGTTTGAAGACAATATAAAATTTGGAGTGTGTGTTTGTCAATTGAAGAATGGCACAAGGGACACTGCACTTGAAGATCTCATATTTTGCTGCTCACTGTATGTCTATTCCTTACTATTCCATTTCTACAGGTTCAGGGTTGGAATGCGATGAATATTTACGCGGTGAATGGTTTTTACAGCCAGATACCCTTCCTGACACAGACCACAAAGAGTAGGTAATGCAAGGTGAAATGGATGAAAATAAGTGAAACTGAACAAGGAGTTAGAAGGAAGCAATCGTGGGCTATTAGATGGTATCGTCCTAGCATTTGCCGGGGTTGAAAATTGGAAACCACGGCAATGTAATTCAAGGTTTCATAAAGAATATCTTCAATTACTTCATTATCAAAAAACAAATAAAAGAAATTTACAGGGTGTGTGTCTACATCAAAACTTGTTGGTAATATTGGCCCTTGATCAATGTTCTGTATGGGGATGGTATTTGTGGATCCGCGATCCCTATTACTCACGTCTGTCCAGTTATCTGCTCGCTCACCAGCTGTGTCGCTTATGTCTTTGTTGCTCTCAGATAAGCTGTAGGAAGAATTTTCCGTTTCAGAGTCACTATAACTAAAATCTGATAAATCTTCATGTGAATAATCAAGTATTGAGACTATCTCAACATCATTAACTCGTTTTTCAGATGCCATTATATGCCAAAACAGGACTGTTACAGGTCAGGGAAGTCAGGGGAAAAAAATCTGGTCATGGAAGTCAGGGAAATGTCAGGGAAATTTTCTGCAAGATCAGGGAACTTTTTAATTTTAAAAAATAAAAGCGTGAATCTGTCTATTTGCCTGTAGCGCAAAGTCCTTCGCTTTGCCGGGTTAGGGCTGCAAAATGCTAAAATTGTAAAATAGGAGAGAGAGAGCAAGAAAGGAACACATTGCAGTAGCTCTGCTGCTCTCGATACTTCGTCTCGTTGTTTGTCCCCACTACACTCTTTCCTCCACTTTCCCTTGCCCAAGTCGGTCGCGTTTAGTTGGGAATCGAGCTTGTTCGTGGCCAAAGCCTCTACTCCACATGCACCATCCCTCTCGCGTCCCCTTTCATCTCGTCCGTGTTCGGTTCGCCAAAGTTTCGCTTCGTGTACCTTCGGCATAGCACCTATGCTTGATCTACTAATACAGAGATGATTGTCGAAAATCAGCTCGAACGTTCTCGCATAGGCCTACAACAAGTGTACGATGGTGTTCAATCCGGGGGAGAGTTAGGTAAAGTGACTGTCACCAAAGAAATGCTTGTTAAGGCGAGGCATGCTCGTTCAGAATATGAAAATGCGCCTAAGGAAAGGGCCGCCGAAAAGAAAAGAAAACGAGGCCAAAGAAAAACAGAAGAGAGCAATTTTAGGCGAGGTAAAAGAGTTGAAAACCAAAAGAGTCAAATTGATGTTAGAAAAAGAAGCCGAACTAAATGATATTGAAGAACATTTAAAAGTGCTAAACAGGCGGGTACTTGTAGAGAGTTATTCAAATAGATGTATGCAATGAAAGTTTTAAAGCTAGTGTGTTGGCTTTTCAAAATGTGATCTTACTTACTTTCGCTAAGAATGTAGCAAAAAGGTGTATACTCCGAGCCAAATGCGTTGATTTCTTGTTTTAGTCCATCGATTTCTTTACCAGTATCAGTCACTAAATTTTGTGTTTTCGATGGCTGTATTTTTTCTCAGTATTGTTTATGTATTTTAAGTGTTAGTAATTATAGCAATAAGATCTTACGGGCACAAAACATGTGTCACGATGTATGGTCTTTCTAGTGTACATCAGGCATCCGTTAAAGCTTTTAAGTTTCAAACCATTCTTTTTGTTCTTCAATTTTGATCAGTATAGGATAAGGTATCAACGAATCCGTGCCATACCCGACTTAGTGTCACCTAGATCGCGTATGGATTTTGTGATCCATTGATGTCAGTCATGGCCCAGTCGTAAGACGTAAAAGATTACAAAGTGTTGAATGTATTTCTGCGTTGTCTGTGGGTCCGTGCAATACTTGTTTGCTTCCTAGACAATGAAAAGGGCTTTTGCAGTCAATCGATGTAAATAAGTCCGATAGTTTTTGAGTCCAAGTAAATGGTTTCGTTGTGCCAGTTTTTTGATCACCTATTTTTAATTTCTTTCTTACCTTAGCAAGAATTTTGAAATAATCCGTGCCATGTATGTTACTTACCCATCGTATTATTTGACTATTAGGCCATAGTTTTTAAGTCATTAGTTATAACCAGGCTTCGGATAATTATGCACTTTGCATATTGCATATGCAATTGCATATTTGGGACAGTTTTAACTTAACAGAGCATATTTAGGGTTTTCCTCCTGTTAGTGCATATTTCAAAAACATTCTTAATCTTGAGTGTAGACATCAGCTTCTGCAGGACACTTTTGGAATTGACATGTATTTCAGTTAACAGGAATGTGAGCAGTGCTAGGTTTGCATCGTGTTTAAATTTAGCAACACTAGCCCTACATCCGGCCATAGTTTTGTCTACCTGCAATGCAATTAGGTGGGGACTGATTCTTGGTATTTCCCGTAAAGCAGGTTATCTTTTCCTCATTCCGTAAATAGTTACCTTTTAGCACAATTAACTTAGTTCTTGTCAGTCTTACTTTCGTTGAGTTGAAACAGGCTGTGGTTCATAGCACGTTAAATAGCTACTGTATTTAAGATACCTACGGAGAAGAGGTAATGAAAGGGTATGTACGAGAGTTTCAAGACTTTTCAACTGACGGAAGGGTATTGTTTTGCAAATACTGTAAAACAGTCGTAAAAGCAACTAAAAAGTATCAAATTCAACATCTTCAAACAAAGAAACACAATAAATTGAAAGAAGTAAACCTGAAACAAAAACACCAGGTTCTTGTAACCACTGCTTTAGTTAATCCTGGACCAACACGTAGTAAATTCAATGAAGATCTGTGTAAAGCAATTCTCTCGGCAAATATACCGTTGGCTAAAATAAACAATAAGAATTTAGTTCAGTTTCTGCAGGAGTAGGCTATACGAAACAACCAGTGCCAGATGAATCAACAATTAGGAAGAATTACGTTCCTGAGCTTTACAATGTAAACTAAGGAAAAAAGCTCATGGAAAATATATTTGGGTCTCACTAGACGAAACAACGGGCGTTGATCAAAGATATGTAGCTAACTTCGTGTTTGGAATTTTAGGAGAAGAAGAAGAGAGAGACAAATCTTATCTACTAACTATGGCAGTGTTGCCTAATGTGAATCACACAACGGTTGCAGCATTTTTCAATGATGCACTTTCTTGTTTGTGGTCGTCAGGCATTCTTTACGATCATGTTATCGTGGCCTGCATGGATGCCGCACCTTACATGTGTAATGTCATGGGAGGTCTTGGTATATTATATCCCAAGATGATACACGTCACATGTGTAGCACATGGACTTCATCGAGTCGCTGAAGCAGTCCGGGCTTCCTTTCCTGAAGTAAACATGTTGATCTCCACAGTGAAAAGAGTGTTCCTGACGGCTCCAAGTCGCAAAGAAATATCTTTTGATGCAGATCATGATGTGCCGCTCCCGCCTTCACCAGTTCATACAAGATGGGGAACGTGGCTCGAAGCTGCTGTTTATTATGCCAATTATTTCGAGGTAGTAAAAAGGTAGTTGAAGACCTCGATTCTGAAGAAGATGCTTCTATTGAAGAAGCTCAAGAAGTCTTGAGCAAAGATGGCGTTCGTGAGCAACTTATATTCATTCGTTCAAATTTGCGTTGCATACGTTCAGCCATCAAGAAATTGCAAGAAAAAGGACTGCCTCTTCACGTTAGCATTGGAATTGTTGATGAAGTCGATCGATCCCTAAAAATCTAACTAATCAAGTTTTCTCGAAAAAATTGCAGAATGTACTGCTGAAAAATTCCGGTCTCCTCAAACTTAAAAACATTTGTGGTGTTATCCAAGGCAAAGACAAAATTGACAGGGCATCGATACTAGAGGTCTCTGATTTCGATAAGTTGGAGTATGCTCCAATTGTGGCATGTGATGTGGAGAGAGTGTTTTCTGTGTACAAAGTCATTTTAAGTGAAAATAGGCACAAGTTTGTGTTTGAAAACCTATTACATCATGCAGTGATTAAGTGTAATCAAGACTTGTAAATTTTATTAACAAACTGGAGCAATCTATTTTAGTACTGTAAGTAATTCTCTTTATTTTGGCGATATTTAATATGTAACATTAATTTCTTGAAATATAAACAGCTATTGATATCAGATATATGTTTATTTTTAATGCATATTTTAGTGCTTATTTAGACACTTTTTAGTGCATATTTGCATGCATATTTTGGCATTTTTAAGTGCATAATTATCCGAAGCCTGGTTATAACAATTGCAATAACTTTTTGAATGTAAGAAGTTTCATTGTGAACTGAGTGTACTGACAAAGAAAGAAGTTAAAAATTATGATCCTTAAATCCATTTTTTAAAATGTATTTGTCGTGTTATTTTTTTTAGCATAACCGATTAATTTATTAAAAAAGTCAGATGAAGCCAGTTTTTCCATGCCTTCTGAATTGCTCACGGCATCTAAAACTGGGCTAATTCTTAAAATTAGCTTTTTGTTAAAATTCTTTCTTTAAGCCTTTTCTTTACAATCTCTGAAAAGAAACTCTTTTTCTGTATGAGATAGCTTACATATCTTGTGTAATACAGTAGCTGGGAAGAAAGTTAGCATGAACGTGTATTTAAAGAAAAATAAAAAATTAATCACCATATGTCGTGCGATTCGAAGATGTAAATCAGTAACTATCGTTTGATCAATTCGACGGGTTTTATTTTTAAAATATGTTCATACGGTAATCAGAATAAAGTATTGGTGGTCAGGGAAAAGTCAGGGAAAATGGGATCTTAAGTCAGGGAAAAGTCAGGGAAAATGCAAATCTTGGTCTTGTAACAACCCTGCAAAACCACCAAAATACGGCAAATACCACGACACGAAAATACTGCGTCGTGCAACATACGTAATTATCAGCTGTCACCAGGAAAAAAATCTTACCGATATGCTGAGGGGATTCCCCATGCAAGTAAGGTTGAAATAAGCAGCTCCTGCCATCTATGAGGACTTTTGTGTACTTCATTGACCTCTGCAGCACGCTATTTGAACAGAACATATATATATGATTCCGCCCGTGGTGGAAAAAAAACGGAGCATATATATATGGTTCCGCCCGCCGAAGGTTAACACATTAACATGTATAAATCATTTAGATCTTGAGTGTCGTTCATGACGTCATGGATGCTGCCATATTCTGTTGGGGAATTTTGTTCAATAAGGAATCACGATTTATACCACTACCCAACTTTGACATAAAACAGCGGCATCCATGATGTCATGAACGACAATAAAGGTTTGTCTCGCTATAGGTTTGGAAGCGTGCAGTGCAACCTTTCAATTAAACTACATAAAACGAACTAAAATCAATGTCATCAACTGCACTATGAATTCCCCCCGACACTTAGGAATCAAAGTATATACTTGAACCAGTTATGGTTTATTATACATTCTCCCAATTCTGGTCAGCAGGTTGCAGTCATACCTTCCAACTTGACAGTTCACTGGCCTGCTGGGCAATATTGCCAGCATGACGGTGGAGAGCGGTCAGCTGATTCGACTTGTAACACAACTGAATACACATACATATTCCCTGCTTTGGGGTAGAACTGCCCTGTAACATTATGAAATATACTCAAACAAGCACACACTCTGTAAGTTAACAAACACTCGCACGGACTCAAAATGAACCTACAACTACACTAAATTAATTAACCTATTATACCTATAATACTTATAATATTTTTCCTAATGGTCTTCCTGTAGAACACTATATTAATTAGATTAAGTTGCTGGGTCGAGGTTTTACAAGTCTAGGACTAAGCTAGTCCGGGCTAAATTTAAACCTGGAGTTAAAATTGCATTGCTAGGTCAGTCGATAGTTCTGGACTTAATTTACTACGGACTAATTTTAGTTCAAGACTAGTTTTAAAACCTCACTCTTTTAGTTCCGAACTGATATGGGCAAATAGAGAATTTGTCTGTTTAATGTTGGCAGTACACAGTATTTAAGGAAAATGTGACAAACGGTGACCTGTTTTCTGCGGAGATTACATCGTTTTTGTTTTTTCTATTAATTATTGTGTGGTGAGATCTTCCCAGTGAAAAATGACGGATGATTTGAAACAGAACCGCGGCAGTAAATCTGTAAAATGTGTAATAGAGTGCTTAACGCGACTAATGTCAAAATATCCGCCGGTTGAAAACAAATTACATGACAGAGCGAACAAAGTTATCAAGAAAAAAGCATGGCTAAATGTCTGTGCCGAGCAAGTCCGATTCCCAGAATTCAAAACGTACTGAGGAATAGCTGCGGATCGCTTGGAAACGGATAAAGAAAGAAAGTCCCAGCTTGCTGAAGAGCGTAGCAAGAAATTTATAACTGGTGGTGGACCCTCTCCCAGTCCACGAGGGGATACTGAATGGTTGATGATCGTGTTAGCGGACCAACAGCCCCTGTAGGATATTCCTGATGATGAAGACATAGGTAACGAATATTATTGAATTATTATTATATTATTATATTTATTTATTAGCCTGTGCTAAATTATAATAACTCTCAGACCGTTTGTTGACAACACACGGACTACTTTAACCCCTTTCCGTTCCAAATTTAACACTCCAGTGGTCGTGTGGTACAGATGTAGCCTGCACCACATCTTTTCTTGTTTTTTGCACCAGTTTTCATTTTACTTCTAAGCTGGTGGATGGAATGAAAACTTTATGGATAAGAAGCAAATACTTGATTGAAAACAAACCTGTTATATCGTTCTTTATTTCAGGCAATAGTACAGAAGCACTGGATAATTCTAATCATAGTATTATTGAGGATGATACCAGTATAGGCACAATATGTCCGACACCATATGGAAATGAAAATTGGAAAGTCAGCTCTGGGAAGCTGCCTACAAAGAAAACAACGAAAGGAATTGTCAGGTATGCCGAAGAATGTCATACAGCCAGAATGAAAAACATGGAGGAAGAACATGATATGAAGATGCGGATACTGGTTGAAGAACTAGCTTAATGCAAGGAGATGAGGATGAAACAACAAGCGCTAACAATACAACAAGTTCATGCAGCTGACACTAGGGTTGAAACATCTGACGGTGTATTTGTTGAGCTATTGTGTCAGTCAACAATGATGGATAATTCAAACACACAGATCTAAAGAAATGTAATCCTTTATAAATAAAGTAAACAATATTGTCACCGACCTAAATTGGTTCACTATTTTTCATTACGAACACCACAATGAGTCAGTTTCACGTAAAGTGCCTTCGCACGAAGTCATCCCGTGTCCTAACATCTTCCTCCACATTATATTCATTATCATTTGCTCCAGGTTCAGGATGGGAAGTCAGGTTGATTCGAAACAAAGAGCTGAGTCCAATAGGGTAGTTGTCTTTCACCGCTCCTCTTCATTATCATAATGGATGAAGTTTTAAAAACAGTTAAACGCAAAGATCAAGAAACTAATGCCTTAGTGTTCGCCGATGATATCTTGGTGTGGGACGAGTCAGAAGAGGAGGTGCAAGCTAGATTAGATCTTTGGCAGAATGAATTTGCGACCGTGGGTCTTAAAAGCAGCGAAACCAAAACAGTTGGTTTGGTGATGAGTAGAAATACTTCAATAGTCCATCTAAGACTTGGAGATGAGGAGATAAATGTTTAGACAAATTCCAGTATTTAGGTAGTATTCTTTCCTCGGACAATACCATACATTAAGAGATTAACAACAGAATACAGAAAGCTTCAAATTTCTATCAGGCAGTACGTCAGCTACTTTGAGACAAAACATTTCCACAAGCTTCCAAGATTCGTTTGTTCAAGATATACTTAACACCTATACTAACATATGGACTGGAAGCAAAATAAGGAATGAGGATATCCGACAACATCTGGGATTAGAAAGGAGCCTGCTGGAGACACTCGAACTCAAGAGATTGAGATGGTCATGTAACCGAACTATTATGGTTACAATAGCTCACCCTCAGGTTTTCAGTTTGTGCAGTTGGTGGTATTTATTTTTTGTTTTCAGGTTGCCCGCCATGGCCACTTATTGGTAGGTCACCACAGGGAATTTTGTGTCTCGTGCCTTGAGATTCTTTGGTAGTGGTCAGCCAGTGGGTGGACCAGGTGGTTTTGGTTAATGGCAAAGGTTCTTTTTCTTGACTAGGTTTCCATGGGGATTATTGATAGTTGTATAGGATGCCATGTAGAATGGGAGCTGGTTTTGTTTCGAAAAATGGGTTGATGATAATATGTTATGTTGTGTGGTATGTTGGTGAGGATTTGAAAAAAAATAGATGTTACATCTAGTAAGAAGAAGGACACAAAGAAAAGTTTAATAAAATGCAACCAGAAAAGAAAGGAGCAGAAAAATATTAAAATATAGTGAAGAGCCCCTTTTCCTCATGAAAATTGTTGTGGATACTGCACAACAGATGCACGGAATGGAAGCTTGCTTAAATGGTGACAAACAAGGTATTGCCAGAGATCGACCAGAAGAGAGGAATTATTATTGTTATGTGTGTTGTAACGTGTTTTTCGAGGGGTTTTATGCAACTGGCATAAGTCAGTAGGAAGCCATTCTATATTTATTTACGCGGCAAATTGTTCAGCCAAGAGAATTTTTCATGGTAATTTATTATTATTATTAATTTATTATAATTATTATTAAGGTATTTTCGGAGCATTTTATAAAAATTATTAGCATTCAGATAGGTTTTCTATGTCTTAGAAAACGCTATCCAGCAAATTATTACGAACGACGATATCATAGAAAATTATCTGATTACGGAATTTTACGGAGTTTTCGTCAGTTAGGGTATATCGAGAGACGTGACTCACTGGGATTTCAAGTACACGCTTAATCTTGTCGAGAAGCATGACGCAATCTTGGGTCGCAAGGTCTAGAAAAGGCGAATTGTTTGAACGGAGAACGACTTCTCCCTCCCGCGCGCCGAGTGTAAAGAAACCAGAGGAGGGGAACTAGCGGTGGGTCAACCAATCAGTGAGGACCACGCAAGCTGAAGCCGGCTGAAGAGTGGGGGAGCCAACGTGTGCATATACCGTTCGACGCGCCGTGAAACGAGGACTATCTGTGAAATACTTGCGGAGTATGGTTATACGCGGGGGACGCTCCGATGTTCCGTGAAACGAGGACTATCTGTGTAGAACTTGCAGAGTACGGTCGCAAGTGCGTGTCGCTCCGATGTTCAGTGGAGTTAGCGACGAACTTTTGTAAAACTTGGTTGTACGAGTGTTTGGGTCCGAGGTACGGACCATAGAATTATCCAGGGTGTCTACGACCCGGGAAAACCGGGAATTCTCAGGGAATTATGAATTTCTGGAATAATCAGGGAAAAATCAGGGAATTTCTTTGTTAATCAGGGATTTTTCTCCATTTGTCTATATCCCGTAAAAGTGGAAGCAATACTTTCGAATTTCGCGGGAAGTGATCGCTCGTTACTGATGACCAGGGTGTCTACCGGTAACGAAAGTAACGAATTTTACAAACGGGTGACGAAAGTGACGAAAAAGCAACGAATTTTACAAACGGTAACGAAAATTTTCTGTAGGCGGCTTGAATCATTTAAACTCGCACCGCTAGGCTCAGAGATTGCGATGGAGCGAGTTTCACGCAAGCGGCGCCGATTGCATAAGCTATACTTCGCCGTGCCTGAGCTAGAGGAAATGCATACTGTGGACACCTTGTGTGGTATAGGCTACATCAATTCAACGTACATTTTCGGCATCAAGAATACTTTTAGTTTTGTGTGAAATATTTTTCTGTTTTATTAGGAAACCTGACTTTTCTCGAGACGTTTGTTCGCGAAAACGTCCGAAACTAAACAGAAACCTCTCATTTCAGTTATTGACTCTAAATTTTGAGTCAAATTGAAGTCCAAAAATAACGTGAAATAATTTAATGTTGCTATCTTGGCGAAATGTTACCGTTTCGAAACAAAAAATACGAAATAGCCTCGAAATACATAATAACCTACCGGAATTTTAAAAATCTGTCTCGTAAATTTGCGACATCCGGTATGGTTAATTCGAAATTCAGTTATATGTCGATTTTTCCTTCGAACTTTGGTTCCATCGGATATATAATCTAACTGGTTATTTCGATAACTTGTATAATTCGTGATTCGCATTCGAAAGAGAATGTGCCCTCTTGTCGTATTATTCGTGCAATCCTCTCCGAATAATTCGTAATATTCGATACGGTACCTACTTCGAACGTTCATCCTCCAAAATCACATCCTCAAGAAAACTGGCTGACCTCATGACTTGCCTGCGCGAATCTCGTCAAACGGACCGAGATCGACGTCAGTTGCGTAAAATGATAAATCCCGTCCTCTATCGTGAACTTGTGACCACGAGGGCTGCGGGAATCCTGTCAAAGGTGATTGGGCATTCATCACGAAACATTCCGAAACCTACTCGCCACTTTTACCATGACCGTATACTTAAAAGCGTACGGGGAGCGAGAAGTGCATCAACCCACTTAGAAATGACTGCCTACGCTGCATCGCGATACTAATTTTCCCTCGTGATCCACCCTGAACTTATGAACTCCCAACCACAGCATAGGGACTGCGGGAATCACGGCGCCGACCATACAACATGTCCATTACTTTTCGTGAATTTTAACCATGCCCAACCTTGAGCCTGCCTCCACCATTCTGTCAGGGCAGATAGGCAGGCAATCGTTGAACGGCTGGATGCAGCGCCGATTGCATAATATCGCGAGGACAACGTGAATCTCGTAAAACGGCCGACAGCGGCAGCAATTGCGTTACATCGCGATATTTCTCCGCCTTCAATGACTAGGACAACTGGATTCTTGTCAAACGGACAGCAAGTGGTGCCGATTGCGTAATAATGCTATATTCTCTCGTGCCCGACCTCAAGGACAATGGAAATCTCGTCGAATGACCAAAAGTGACACCGTTTATCTAAATCGCGATTTTTCTTCGTGTTCTATCGTGAAAACTGCGGGAATCTCGTCAAACGGCTGAGACCAGCGCCGATTGTGTAACATCGCGATATTTCTCCGTACTTGACTGCAAAGTCAGAATTTGGCGACGATCACGTAACGTCGCATACAATTCTTCGTGATCTACCGCGGGGACAAAGGAAATCTCGCCAAACGGTAAAGAGTAGAGCAATCTCTACACAACGTATTGTGCACAAGACAACATATTAGCTGAAACAACTAATTTGATAATTAATATATAGTATTTTTTATTATTTATTTTATTTACAGCTTAAACACAGTTCATTGTTGTTTATCTTCACCGCGTGATGAGCCCCTTTGCTTGCAGACCACAGACGTATGTTGAATTAAAAGGTAACTAAAATTGACTAAAAGGTAACTAAAAAGTAACTAATTTTTACTTCATCCTTACAGTAGACACCCGGATGACAGTGCTCAGCCAATGAGCAGTGCCTTCTCAAGGTCAACTGAACGTATGATGTGGCAACTTTTCCGTTCGCTTTCTGCGCAGGAGCCAACTACGCCATTTTATTGGGCCTTGAGCATTTTGTTTGTTGCGATCAGTATCGCCAATTTAGCGATTTTGTCGGTAGATATAGCAACTTTGGCGACAAAATATTTTAAATTTAGTATTGTTTATAAATATACTCTGTGAGCTGCCTGAATAGGATTGACATTTCAGCGGAAATTCCACGTCACTCATCACCGCTCTGCCTCTTGACCAATCCATGTTCGCATAGTTGATGTCATAATACTCTGCGTTGCAATATTACCGCCCACGTGCCTCAGTGCCTGGTCAGCTTTATCTCTGGCTTGTACAGTTTGGCAATCTCGTTCTCAGACCACATGGAGAGACGAGAACTGTCAATCCTATTCTGGCAGCTCACAGAGTATAATATACTAGCTTCGCCCGGAAACAGTTATGAATGCATTACGTGACAAGCGCTTTTTTTTTTCGATGTCAATGAACTACGACCTAGGTCTATATCCTTTTTACGTCTCTGCATGATGGGTTGAAATCACTGACTGGACTATTAATTATATTATCATGGAGATAGCATGCACAACGAATTCTTGTCAGACGTAATTTAAGAATGGCGAGGTGCATGAAACTCAAACCCCCCTCCCGTCCAATCTAAAAACACTTATAGTGGGCGATGTATTGAAGATAGATATATGCTCTCGCGGACTTTTTTTTCTAGAACTTTCCGTGCTGAACAATTCTTACACTCATAGTATATTGATATTATTAACGGTTTGCTCAGTGTAAGCTTCAAAAGCGCATATATTGCGGTATATGGTCTCGATAGTGCTTTCGGTACAGGAAGTGAGGTTTTACCGTGTGTATTGTCATGTCAAGTGTTAGCGCGTGCCCGGGCAACATGTGTTAGACCTGGTTTGACAATACTGTTTGCACGGCTTTTCCATCCCGGTATTCTTTGATTATTGTCTGCTGTAGTTCTACTGTTAATGCTTTAGTGTGCTGTTTGAAGTTTACGAAAAATATAACATTTGTGCCATTGTGTGCTAAATCTATAGTGAAAACTTATGGTGTGCAATAATATCCAGGGTGTTCTTGTGCTGCTGTTGATATATGATTTAACCCCTAAAATACGTAGTCGTTCAAACACGTGGTTGTGCTACCCCCTATTATATCGTGTGCTATTCGATCTGTGTCTACTCTTGTGCATCGAGGCAAATAACCTCTCGCTCTGCTTACGAATATTTAATTTGTACTTTATACTGTAGTGATCAAAAGGCTTAACGGAAGCTCATGATCACTATGAGGTTGTTAATGTGATCATCTTTACCTTGTAGATGCTGCCAGTTATGTTCAGGCTGGTTCACGATTGGCCCGGGAATGAGAACGGGGGCTCTGGTTAACGACTGGAACGGGAACAAGGAAAATGTTTGATGTTTATGTAATATGATGGATATGCCTAGTGCCCTTAAATGCATATTTATTGCTCCTACATTCCTTGGCTAGGCTAGAACTTATGTCCTATTTTGTTTTTAATTGCGCCCAGGAAATGTGTTTGTAACACCTTTCAAACTCGGCCTTGTATTATCAAACAGACTAGGTTAAATTATTTTAGACTGATAATGGTGTGTTCTGGCCTGTCGAAACATCATTCATAATGATTTCCTTCATTTAAATGTATTTATAAATTACTAAATTGAGGAAATTAATATTATATAAACAGTATTTCATACCAATTGTAACATATGGACTGGAAACACTGGTAACGAATAAAAGGCAAAATAGTAAGATACAAGCAGTAGAAGTGAAATTTTTAAGAACTTCAGCTAAAAAGACAACAAGGGATAGAATTCAAAATATTGAAATCACAGAAGAGTTAAATATGGAACCGTCAAATCAGAAGATACAGAAAGCAAGGTTACGTTAGTTCGGACATTTCAAAAGAATGGGCAAAGAAAGAGTAGCAAAAAGGGAATTAGAAAGAGAAGTCAAGGGTAAGAGACCAGTTGGAAGACCGAGAAGAAGGTGGTTGGACCAAATTTTGAAGGACATTGGAGAAGCTGGGTTGGATGTGGCAGAAGTGATGGAACAGGAAAAATGGAGGGACAGAAAGGAGTGGAGGAGGCTTGTAAACCACACCCGGGTGGCTGGAGTGGGACTTGGATGATGATCACTCAATTACATCTGTCATGACGAGGTGGACCTAATTCAGAGTGAGAACTTGGAATATGCCTCCCTTCGTCCCTTGGATATGTGTAAATTACTGTGTAGGCTTATATTCAGACTTATGCTACCGAATATCATACCTGCGACGTAGATTAGTGATTTCAATGGTAATGAAATGTTTTACAAATTAAATATTGGTCTAAGATGATTCCACTCATATGGTGACACCTTGATGTGTGTATTCAACCTTCCTTTGTCCCTTTTATTGGAGGCATTTACTGTAGTGAAAGCAGCATGACTTAATAGACCTTGCTTATTTTACTGGACAACAAGTTCACTTATTGAAATAAATTTATTTTCACAACTGTTTCCCTTGTGCCGCCATTGCTCACATCTGTTTGGATCCAGGAATTTCCGAGAACAGAAAATATAAAACTTAATTCTATTTTCCTTTTGCTTTCCTGGATTACATTTTGCTTCTTGTTCCTGGAGAGCGCTTAAAACCAACCAAAAATAGCGTGCGTTTCATCACACGTCCCGTTCCCGGGCGAATGTTTAGCATTCTTTACTCAGGGAATTCTCTCATTAATTCTGGAAAAATCAGGGAATAATCAGGGAATTCTTTTAAGATGAGTTGGTAGACACCCTGATTATCTAATCTACCAGCATATCATCAAATTCCGACGGAGATGACGACGTCCAGGAGACTGTGGGAAGCACACAGCATCAGCAAGTACGAGGGAAATGCCTTGGCAATTTCCAATGGTAAGCGCAAATGACGCAGAAATACGCAATCTCTCATTTTTCTTTGTTTTATATTTCATAATTCAGTAACTTCATAGCTTGGAAATAAGAGTAAAATCAATTTATCAGACTCCGTTTTCACGTAATTTTCTATCGGTAATATTCAAATCACAACGCTCCAATTTAAATTTTGTACTTATTATTATTATTAATTTTGCTATACTTGTTTTATATAATAAATTCATTTCTTTTACAATGCACTCTTTGCTTTCAGTAGGTAGCATTAGATATAGACCAATTCCTTCTCCTGATACAATTGTTTGTTGGGTTAATGATCAAATCATACCACGATCTGAGTGAATAGAGTCTTGAAGGTGTTCTGCCAGAGCTAGACGTTGTTAAATACAAATTTAGATTTCAACATTGCATTGAGGTCTTGGCGCCCATTAAAACAACATAGCTTAGGCAAAGGTAAACAGTTACATTTATCACCCAACAGTGTGGGCTAGCAAAACTGCTACATTTGTACGCTCAACGTGGAGCAAAGTAAATACCGTTTCACTTGTCATCCCAGCCTAAGCGGAGAACATTACATTTGTCGCCGACAACTTGGGGCTGAAAACCTAATAACATTTGTGGAAGGAGAAGGGTATATATTTCTGTGCCTGTATTTTGGGGGTTATTTGTCTTTATCAGTGTATATCATTATGGGGGATGAGAAAGAAAGACAGATGAGGTTACGTAGTGGTCATCAACGGGAGAGTGATGATACGAGCAGTATGTCGAGTGATGGTAGTACCGGGGTAGCGGAGGTAAATCCCGATACTGAAACAGGGAGTGTAGGCGGCCAACCAGAATTAAAAACTTTACTTCTCGAGTTTATGTATCAGAACAAAGTTAGTAGTGATGCCTTAAATGCTAAATTAGAACAAAACAATGCAAAACTGGAACAAAACTATGCTAAATTAGAACAAAACAGTAGGGAAAATAAAGAAAGTACAGATGCCTTAAATGCTAAATTAGAACAAAACAGTAGGGAATATAGAGAGAGTAATGAAACTTTAAACGCCAGATTAGAACAAAACAGTAAGGAAAATAGAGAGAGTACTGAAACTTTAAATGCTAAATTAGAACAAAACAGTAGGGAAATGAGTGACAAATTCGAACTGATTAGAGGCGAGATCAGGGGGGTGATGGAAGAAAAGGCTAAAGAGATTATTGCAGATGTAGACAGAAAATTAGGAAAAGTACAGGAGGAGTTGGAAATTAGAATCAGTACACAGGCTGAAAATTTAAAAGAACTAGTGCAACTGGAAACACAGCAGGTCAAAAAGCAATTGGGGGGAGAAATTGACAAAATTCAGGTAGCTACTAAAGAGGTTAAGGAACAGCTGGGGGGTAGAATTGAGAAAGTCCACTCACAAATAGTTGCAGAAGTAAATGATTTAAGAGAGAGTAATAGAGAGAGCATTAGCAAGATTGAGGAGAAACAAGCAAAGCTATATGATAAAGTAGAAGAATCAGAAGGAAACATTAAATTAACAGTAAACAGTATTGAGAGGAAGGCTGAGGAGAAAATCGCAGAATTAGAATTAAAATTAAAAGCTAGGATCAGGCAAGAAAATAGTCAGAATAGGCCAGTTTTGGTGAATAGCACACACAGGGAGGTAGAACTGGGTAAGTTCAGCAATCGACAGGGGTGCCCAATGGAGTTCATAAACACTATAGAAAATAAATTCGGGGAGAGGTTGGAAAATGGTAGTATTGAGTGGTGCCAGGTAGTTGAAATTTTAGAACAAGTCTTTGTGGGGGAAACGAGGAATTGGTTTGCTGTCTACAGAGACAAGTTTACTGATATCAATGATTTTAAAATGAAATTCTGTGAAAAGTTCTGGAATGAGGTTATTCAGTCGCAGCATCGTGAGGGAGTAGTGTGTGGTAAATATAACCCTAAAAGAAGCTCCACCATGACCGAATACTTTTTAGGGCAGGTATTAGTGTGTAAATATCTGGATGGCTTGAAGGAGGAAAATGATGTGGTAAGGTTGCTACTTAGGCACTTTCCCTATAGGATCAAGGAGGCTGCTTGTATCCAGAATGTAAAGACTATATCACAAGTAGAAAATTTGTTAAGCACATTTGATGCACTAGGGAGAGGGGGTTATGAGGACAATTTCAATCGGAACCAGGGTAATAATAATAATAGACCTAACGAAGCCAGGCATCAGGAAGTTCAAGGGAACGGTGGCGAAGGGGCCAACGCTCAAAATAGAAATATTAATAATCAGCTATATCAGAACAGAGGAAATGGCTATGGTAATCAGTATCAAGGGAGGAACAATGATTTCAGGGGAAATCAAGGGAGGAACAATGATTACAGGGGAAATCAAGGGAGAAACAATGATTTCAGGGGAAATCAAGGGAGAAATTATAATGACAATAGTTACAACCAGAATAGGGGTCAAGGAAGAGGACAGCCTAGTGGTAGTAATATACAGCCAAACAATGACAACACAACTCAGAACAACCAGACCAGTGCAGTAGTAACTAGTACTACGGCCAGCTGTAGCGGTTCTTTAAACGCGAACCAGGCTGCGAAGTAAGGTCAGAATCTCAGTCTGTAGCATGTCCTGTCCATACAATTATACAGGAACCCTATGACCTAAATGTAAGAAATGAATTATTACATGAACTAAATGATGAAGGTATTATTCAGGAAGTGGTTAGTAAGAGCCCCATAGTTAAATTTAACGTGTCCGAGGCGTACACAGATGTTTTAATTGATAGTGGTTGTATGAAGAGTTGCATAAGTAGTGCATTTTATGATAAAATGAAAGGAACTGGAGTAAATTTTGAGGAGATGCCAATTAAAAGCACTTTTGTTATCACAGCTGTTGGGAAGAGGTCTAAAGTAATTTCTAAGCAAGTTTTAGTAGACATTAAAATTAATAATCATGTAGAGAAGCAGATTTGCCTTGTAATTCCAAATTTAGTATTCAGTGTTATCTTGGGTTCAGAGTGGCTAAGTAGAGTGTCTGGTAACTTATGTTATGATGTAGGGAGTTTGAAATTTAAATGGGGTGATTCTGAAGTAGAAGTAGCGTGCAATGACCAAATTCAGAGAAGTAGTGTTGTAGGTGTGATTTGTACTTTAAATGAGATATCGCCAGCCGTAGAGCGGGGTTCTCCATGTTTTGTGGGCAGTGTGATTACGAACGGAAGTCTAGAGGACTCGTTACGTGAGGCTGCATTTCAGGGAAATATAGAGGATGAACAGTGTGTTCGGCTCTATGATGTGTTATGGTGTAATAGGAGAGTTTTTGAGGATCGCATTGGTATGGCCAATTGCTATACACATTCATTGAACGTTATTGATAGGTCAGTATTCACAGGACAGAGATATCCTGTACCTTTCGCTTATCAGAGTGCAGTTGAGGCACAAATTAACCAGATGCTTGAAGATGGGATTATTGAGCACTCGAACAGTCCATATGTTAATTCTTTGATCACAGTACCCAAAACCGACGGCACGGATCGTATTTGTTTAGACGCTCGTTTGGTTAACAGTAGAATTAGTTCAGATCAGCTGAAATCTATGTCAATAGAAGAATTAATGCAAACATTTGAGGGGAAGAAGTATTTCACTTGTGTAGATTTGAGTTCCAGTTTTTGGCAAGTGCCACTTATGTACGAAGATAGACCATTTACAGCTTTTAGTCATAAATATAACCTTTATCAATTTTGTAGAACACCTTATGGGTTAAAGAGTAGTTCAGCAGCTTTAATTAGGGCTTTAAACATCGCATTAGGGGATGACACAGGAGAGTTTGTAACCATTTACATAGATGATATGGTAATTAGTTCACGCAGTTTTGAGGAGCATCTACGTCATTTAGATATAGTTTTCCAGAAGTTAGATCAGGCAGGGTTCACTTTGAAGCTGTCTAAGTCGTCATTCTGTCAGTCAGAAGTGACATTTTTAGGTCATAGAGTGTCGAGTAGAGGTGTGACACCATAGGAAGGTAGGGTTAGCATGTGTGGACAGTAGCAACAGGGCATCGTTACAGACACTGAGAAATATGCTAGGTACAGCAACGTGATGACGTTCATTTAAGGGAGCCACTTGCAAGGTTGGAAGCAGGTGACGCAGAAACATTTATAGTTTCCAAACGTATTGGGAAAACAGCATATGTGCTGGAGAATAGTGAGGGAAACAGATTATACGGGACGTATAATATACATAGTCTACGAAAATATGTGTCATAAAGTGAGTGTGTTGTGTGTTTAGCTGGCGAGCCAGCCTATCAAATGAGTAAGTGTGGTATTTGGTGCGTGGGAGGATCTGGTCTTAAGGCAGGCGTATCAGAAGTCACACAGGGGGGTAGTATGTAAGTAAATGAGAGTTTTTAAGGTACAGGGAAATATGACGGGATTGTCGGATGCTGTTGAGCACTAAATTGTCTCGATGCACCAAGGCCATTTTGGCAGCGCTGTTGGGTTCCCATTTATCTCCAAGAGATGGGGGAGCGCTTGTATAGGGCTTGTTAGCTTAAGGCGTCCATGAGATAAAAGATGGGCCATCAGAATGCGAGACAGTCCTTCATGAAACTCATACATATCAGCACACGTGATTTCTGTTTACGGCCTCGCCATGTAAGATTTGTAAGTGTGTAATTTAAGATAATTTGTACAAAGGTATTATTTGTGTGAGAAGAATTGATCTGTGATGAGAACTAGTATTAAGTAGAATATGGTTAACGGGAACTTAACAAGACAGGGCGATTACGGCACAGAAATATTTGGTGTTATATGTAATGCGCATTTACTGTTTTTTTTTCAGAAGTCAATATTAATTTAATCTACTTTAAAGAGAGATTAAGTATTATGGTCACGAGGCGCTGCCACAATAGTGTGATCGTGTGCTCAGTGATATGTGGAATTAAATGTCACCATAAGGAGGGGACCTCCAGTGAAATTAGGAAGTTCTATGGTGATATAAATATATCAGAACACCTTCAATGCGTGTGATATGACATCATAAATACATAGTGCTCACACATTAATTATGTCTATTTCTCCAACATAGAGAAATTTGAGAGGCGGAAATATCCGTGGAACACTATTCCATATGTAAAACATTGGACTGGTTGCAAAGTGCAATCCATAGTGACAACAAACTTTGACGCAAAGTGCGTGAAGAAAAAATATGAGTGTATATATCTGTAATTTAGGGTGATTTCATTTATGTAATATGTATTTTGGATGGGGTTTATTAACGTGTCTGGGATAATCGGATAATGGACCGTCGTCACGGTAAATCATCCGATGATCCGAGGCGAATATGTAACGTGTTTTTCGAGGGGTTTTATGCAACTGGCATAAGTCAGTAGGAAGCCATTCTATATTTATTTACGCGGCAAATTGTTCAGCCAAGAGAATTTTTCATGGTAATTTATTATTATTATTAATTTATTATAATTATTATTAAGGTATTTTCGGAGCATTTTATAAAAATTATTAGCATTCAGATAGGTTTTCTATGTCTTAGAAAACGCTATCCAGCAAATTATTACGAACGACGATATCATAGAAAATTATCTGATTACGGAATTTTACGGAGTTTTCGTCAGTTAGGGTATATCGAGAGACGTGACTCACTGGGATTTCAAGTACACGCTTAATCTTGTCGAGAAGCATGACGCAATCTTGGGTCGCAAGGTCTAGAAAAGGCGAATTGTTTGAACGGAGAACGACTTCTCCCTCCCGCGCGCCGAGTGTAAAGAAACCAGAGGAGGGGAACTAGCGGTGGGTCAACCAATCAGTGAGGACCACGCAAGCTGAAGCCGGCTGAAGAGTGGGGGAGCCAACGTGTGCATATATCGTTCGACGCGCCGTGAAACGAGGACTATCTGTGAAATACTTGCGGAGTATGGTTATACGCGGGGGACGCTCCGATGTTCCGTGAAACGAGGACTATCTGTGTAGAACTTGCAGAGTACGGTCGCAAGTACGTGTCGCTCCGATGTTCAGTGGAGTTAGCGACGAACTTTTGTAAAACTTGGTTGTACGAGTGTTTGGGTCCGAGGTACGGACCATAGAATTATCTAATCTACCAGCATATCATCAAATTCCGACGGAGATGACGACGTCCAGGAGACTGTGGGAAGCACACAGCATCAGCAAGTACGAGGGAAATGCCTTGGCAATTTCCAATGGTAAGCGCAAATGACGCAGAAATACGCAATCTCTCATTTTTCTTTGTTTTATATTTCATAATTCAGTAACTTCATAGCTTGGAAATAAGAGTAAAATCAATTTATCAGACTCCGTTTTCACGTAATTTTCTATCGGTAATATTCAAATCACAACGCTCCAATTTAAATTTTGTACTTATTATTATTATTAATTTTGCTATACTTGTTTTATATAATAAATTCATTTCTTTTACAATGCAATCTTTGCTTTCAGTAGGTAGCATTAGATATAGACCAATTCCTTCTCCTGATACAATTGTTTGTTGGGTTAATGATCAAATCATACCACGATCTGAGTGAATAGAGTCTTGAAGGTGTTCTGCCAGAGCTAGACGTTGTTAAATACAAATTTAGATTTCAACATTGCATTGAGGTCTTGGCGCCCATTAAAACAACATAGCTTAGGCAAAGGTAAACAGTTACATTTATCACCCAACAGTGTGGGCTAGCAAAACTGCTACATTTGTACGCTCAACGTGGAGCAAAGTAAATACCGTTTCACTTGTCATCCCAGCCTAAGCGAAGAACATTACAGTGTGTCTAGTATTGGTTATAAATAAATAGTGTGTGAATTTGTAAAATGGTGTACTGTGTCTTTGTGTGATGTCGTTTAGCGAGTGTATCGCCTCACTACCCTGAGGTGAGAAGCTTTATAATAGTTTCAATGGCGCCCAACGTGAAAACTCGAAGAATTCAATGTATCACAAAGACAGGAATAGGGATGGAGGAAAATAAGTTAAGTTTTGAAGCTGAGATGATAGCCATGATGAGGAAAATGTTAGAGGTGCAGGATAGGATTATCAACCGGCAGAAGGCTGCAAAGAGAGAGGAGAAGCTTGATGAGGTCTCGGAGCATCAGAGATTATCCCAGACAGCCATGTTACTAGGCAGGTCGGTATAGAAGCCACTAATCTGGAAAATAACCTAGGTGGTCAGATTGCTGTTCAGGATCAGAGCCACCCTGAAGTAGGCAAGTTGGATGCTCAACAAGTTGAGCTGGAAGAGCAGACAGTGGAGATCATATGCATTGTGGAAGAGAAAGTTGAGATGCCAGAATCTTTGAGGGTGCCTGTAGAGGAAGAGGAGGAGATCTGTGATGTACGTGATGCTAGGGCCGTAAAAAAAATAATCAAGAAGTGGAAAAGATAAGGCGAGGTTGTAGAGGTATATATTGGAGAGACCATAGCATGCAAAGAAGAGAGAGCAGTTGCGGAGGTAGACACAGAGGTCGCCGCCGACGTAACCGAAGAGGACGTCAAATGGAGGAGGAGGATAAAACTGAAGACAAGGAGGAAGAGGAGATACAAGACAACATGAAGAAGCGTTGGAGGAGAAGGACAAGGAGGATAGGCAGGAGTACAAGGTGGACAGAGAAAAGGATGAGATGTAAGACGATGAGAAGGAATAAGAAGAGGAAGAGATGTCAGGCAGATCGAGATAAGAGAGTGAAGGATCAGAAGAAGGAAAAGGAGAAAAAGATAAAAGGGATAAAGGGAAAGAAAAAAGAAAAGATGAGAAGAAAAGAAATGCTGAGCAAGATAAGGCAGATCAAGAAAAATAAGGGAAAGGAGAGGAAGGAGAGACTGAAGGCTGAAGGCAAGTGGCTGACGCCCAAGCAGAAGGCAGACCAGCCGCGTGCTCAGGCCCTGCTGCAGGCTCGCATGACCCAAGGCATGGAGCTGCCTGCGGCGGGCAACCACAAGCCTCCTTGACCCAGCACCAGGATACGGCCCAACAAGACCAAGCTGCAGCAAGCCACTGCCGACCAAGAAGAACAGAAGGTGGAGGTGGAGATTGTGGACCAGGTCCCCCTGCCGTCAGAGGGCAGCACGGAACACAAGAAGGATGAGGAAGAGGAGGATGTGAAGGACACCTGGGATACCGAAGAAATGGTAGAGGAAGTGCGGGAGGCGGAAGATAGTGACGGTGAGGAAGTGGAGGGAGAAACAAAAGAGAGAGAAGAAGTTGATAAAAGGGAAAGCGTGATAGTAATGAAAAAGCTACTGGTGATACTCTGCGCTTTAGAAGAAATAATGGAGACAGGCTCCAGACAGGTCGGAAGGATGACAAAGATGATTATGATAACGGTACAGGCAGGTCTGATGACGATTTTGCCGTTCCTACTAAAAAAAAGAAAAGGTAATGGTATACTGTATTGGCTTTCATGGCCGGTGAATTAAAACTCAGCAATTCTTCTAGGTTTGTGCCGTGTCTTGTGTGGGGTTTTGCCTAAGACACCAAGTTGGCTCATCGGCGGGCTCTTGGTGTCCCTGCCCGCACCCCCCACAGGAGTAACGAACTGCGCGCTACCTCCCTTTATATAGAGTGCAACTGCACTGCTTGACTGCGAGAACTAAAAGCTCAAGCAGCCTGAACCTCCCTATGAAGGCTTCCAAAAAGATGGTATATTGGCTTTCACGGCCGGTGAATTAAAACTCAGCAATTCTTCTAGGTTTGTGCCATGTCTTGTGTGGGGTTTCGCCTAGGACACCAAGCTGGCGAAACCCCACACAAGACACGGCACAAACCTAGGAGAATTGCTGAGTTTAAAAGAAAAAGGAGCTTGTGGTGACACACTTAATGTCAAGAATCCCGTTGATATGTCTTGCGATGAAGGATTCGTATCCACATCTGTTGATGATGATGAAGATAATGATCAATATTTGTTTCACTTTGTGTATGTTTCATGCGTTCCTTTTTATTTATGTATTTGGGTCGGGGGTTGAGGGTGAATCTCTAACCTTCGGTAAGAAATTCGCTCTCAAGGGGGCGTATTGTAACCAAACTATTATGGTTACAATAGCTCACCCTGAGGTTTTCGTTTTGTGTGGTGGTATTTATTTTTTGTTTTCAGGTTGCCAGCCATGGCCACTTATTGGTAGGCCACCACAGAGAATTTTGTGTCTCGTGCCTTGAGATTCTTTGGTGGTGGTCGGCCAGTGGGTGGACCATGTGGCTTTGGCTAATGGCAAAGGTTCTTTGACTTGACTAGGTTTCCATGGGGATTATTGATAGTTGTATAGGATGCCATGCAGAATGGGAGCTGGTTTTGTTTAAAAAAAATGGGTTGATGATAATATGTTATGTTGTGTGGTATGTTGGTGAGGATTTGAAAAAAAATAGATGTTACATCTAGTAAGAAGAAGGACACAAATAAAAGTTTAATAAAATGCACCCAGAAAAGAAAGGAGCAGAAGAATATTAAAATATAGTGAAGAGCCCCTTTTCCTCATGAAAATTGTTGTGGATACTGCACAACAGATGCAGAGAATGAAAGCTTGCTTATATGGTGACAAACAAGGTATTGCCAGAGATCGACCAGAAGAGAGGAATTATTATTGTTATGTGTGTGTCTAGTATTGGTTATAAATAAATAGTGTGTGAATTTGTAAAATGGTGTACTGTGTCTTTGTGTGATGTCATTTAGCGAGTGTATCACATCACTACCCTGAGGTGAGAAGCTTTATAATAGTTTCAGTCATATGAGAGGATGGCTCCCCACAGGATACCTCGAGTGTACTTTCAGAGTCCCCGGGAAGAGACCAAGAGGAAGACCTCGCGATGTGTGGGAGAAGCAAATTTATAAGGACCTTGAAGCTAGAGATACGAACTGGCATCAAATACAAGAACAACAGTTATGGATGGACGGGACAAATTAGAGACGGCTCATTTATAACCGCTCCCGGCTTGCTGGAGCGAAGAAACGATGATGATGATGATTTGCTCCTTGCCCTGGTTCAGCTCCCCCTCATCTTCTTCATCATCTTCCTGATGCTGCAACTACTCACTGATGGCACCACATTTCCACTGTCCTGTCCTTAGTCCATAATTATGAAGAATTGCACATGCCACAATGATAATACAGCAACGAGCAGGAGAAAACCGGAGAGTATTTTGTGTATTGATGCATCTAAACCGGTTTTTCATAGCCCAAAAGCCCTTTCTACGATTGATCATGTCCGTTTTAGAGCACTCTGGTACCGCATCTGAGGAGGCGACACAGGGTTTGTAAATGGTGTCATTAGAAACGAATTGCATCGGTAGCCGCTGTCTCCAATTAAGATACCATTGAATTCATGTCGTTCGAATCGTGCATACAGTGAAGAGTTTTGAAATATTCTAGAATCATGTGTGCTTCCCTTCCTTCTGGCAACGATGCATGTAAATTCGTTTTTCATGCCTGCAGCAGCAAGCACGTTTATGAAAAAGTAGCCATTTCGATATTCTTCTTTGTCATGGATTGAAGGACAAATGATTGGGATATGTGTCCCATTTATGCAACTCGACACACATGGAGAAGTGTATCTTCTATAAAATGTTTGTTTTTGTAGTAACTGCATATTCATTGGTAGGGAACTGTATGTATTCTGCTCTCAGTCGTCTACAAATTGCCGTGCCTACTTGGTGAACGTATCGACAAGCTGATGATTCAGAAACTTCTAGAATTTGGTCCAATTTTCTTTCTGGCGTTTTAGAGTGAGGTTTGGCGTGTTTGATGAGCGCGGCTTTTGTTAGAGACTCAAATTATCTGCATCTTCAGGGAGGAGAATATTTCTTTTAACTATCCATGATATGATGTTGGCCTTCAGCCAGCTCATCGTTGGATTTTTTGTATCGGGGTCCAGCAACATGTGATATGGAGCCTAATCGATAACAATTGCAGACTTGTTTGGAATTATGGTTAAAACCCTCCTAATCCATTCTTCAAAATGAATAGCGTTTATCTCCTGATGATAGTCGCCCGTTCTTTTTTTTTTTTTGCCAACAAAACACACACCCGCACCTTGTAAGAAGCCATCCTCACTTCCTAGCCTATATGTAGAATTATAGTCCGTTCACCGACGCCGGAAGTAACTTTGAAGCCACCTCGCCAACCAAACACTTCTTGAAGCTGCCCTTGATGAAATGAAAATGGTCGTAATTTGAAAATTCATAGTTCAATGCTTCCATAATTTTTTCTTGCCAAATGAATTTCATTTAATGGTTTTGGCCGCACCAGGTTTCGTCCGTGTAAAAGATCTTGTAGCCTTCATTTCAGAGTCGTCGCATTCTTCTGAGAAATGTGTGGCGAGATGCTGCAATGGTAGTCGATTTCATCAAAATTGCCTTCTTAGGCCTCTTCAATTTTTTGAGCCGAAATCCAATGTACTTGACGACTTCTCGAAGTTCAGTATTCAACATTTTCGGAAAGTCTGTTAAATACTCCTCCAATTTAGTTTTCAATTTGTCGATAGTTGGAAATAACTTTGCGAAATAAAAACTATGAATAGATCTACGTATAACTCCAATTGTAAATTGGTCAATGTGAATCAACGGTCGCCCTGCCAATAATCTTTTCCTCTTGGCTGGTCCTGGATTTTCATCCCTCACATTCTCAGCATTCACCTTTTTAACACATAAAGTGATAAAAATGTCCTGCATAACTCAACAAATTGCTAGCGTTTCGCCCCAGTGTGCCAATTGGGCTCTTCATTTGGCAAAGACATGCCTACCAAGATGCATAGCAGGCACACACTGAAAAGGCCTGCAAGATGCTTGCTACATATGCAGCCACGTCACGAGCATGCCAGTGTACCACGGGAGTCAAAAACTCCACTCCAAAACAATAAACCTTGCTTTGGCACACTGGGGCGAAACGCTAGCAATTTGTTGAGTTATGCAGGACATTTTTATCACTTTATGTGTTAATTATAATGGCTCAACGGACAATATTCATTTTGATTCTCTTTCGAGAACATTTGATTATATTCACCTTTTTAAATGAGCGAATGGACAATCCAAGACAATCAGCAACTCGCTGGAGCACCGGATATCGCTTATCGCCAATTTTCTCGCCCTCTAACTTGAAAAAACAAAATCATAGTACTCTCGCACTCCATAAACAGGGTTCTAGGAGGCATTGTGAAGGTACAGTATATATTCCACAATATCTTGATTGAAACTGGTAACTACACAATTAGAGAATGTCAGAGATACTAAGATAAACAGTGACTCACTGATGTGTGTAAATACTACCCTTGACACATCTTAAGGGCAGAGTTAAACAGTGGATGTTGAAACTGGCGAAGAATGCGAACCTTCCGTTATTCAAGGCCACTCATCCAAGGATGACAAAATATGTATATGATATAATTTACTTATTTTTATTGTTTTATTTTGTACTAGAGTTTGTTCAGAGTTTGAATTAATTTACTTCCTTTACTAAACACTAATAAAATAATTGTGTTATGAACAGACATGCCACAATATCATCATCATGAACTGGCTCCAGTTTCCCGGGTGTGGTGAATGAGCGCTCTCCATTTAGTTCTCTCCTAGAATGTCTCCCCCTCCATGACCTGCTGCAAATCTAGACCTCTCCCTGCAAGATAATTTCTAACCGGGTCGATCCATCTCTTCCTTGGTCGACCTCTTGGTCTCTTGCTTTTCAGTTCTTTCTCAAACCACACTAGCTGTTCTTTGTGTGTCCATTCTTTTGAGATGACCGAACCATTTCAGCCTGGCTTCAACCACAGATTACCTACTACTACAGATAGCCGACAGCCATGCTAATTCTTGGCACCTAAGACTTCAGCGCTGTCTGGTGTTTGACCGCGGTACTAGTTGACGTGTAGCACGGCCGTGCGGGTAGCCTACACCACCCCTTCCCCTCGTTCCGCTAAATATTCTCGTCCTAAATGCTCTGCCCACTTCAATGTTCCGAAAATCACAATCTTCCCAATACTTATAGCACGTTTTTAAGTGTGGAGATAATCATATGATCAACAAGAAATAAATCACAATCAAAATACCAATAACATTTTTTTTTTAATAATACCTAAGTGGGAAATTGTGAATTCCTGAACTCTGAAATGAACAATTACAGCATTTAGGACATGTTAGTTAGTTATTGTTGTTTTAAGGGGGCGAAACTATGACGTCATCTGCCCCTATTTTAGGACATGACCTCATCAATAATTTACATGTTTACATTTCTTTCAGTTGCAATTGGAGCATATTGCATTGGTGACAAGAATTAGGCTACTAAAAGGCCTGCAGCATATTACTACTCACCTTAAAAATATGGTCCCTTCCAATTAACCACATTAGGCCTAATTAGGCCTATAACCAATCAGTCATTAGAATAAACTGCAAAGGAAAAGTACTGGGAAGGGAGAATATTCATATCTTAAAATGCTTGATGCTGTTAACAATAACAGTAAAATGTTAAGAGAGAATGCTAAGTAAACAGGTGGTGTAACCAGATCACACTAAAATTGTTAGTGCACTTAGTGCCAAATTCATTGAGAGACTGAAATTTCAGAAAAATAATTGGATATTACAAAATGTCTATACAGTAGTTCATTTCATATTCCCTTTTAAAATATATCCAGTTCACCAATTTTTACAGGGTGAAATACAGTAAGTACATCAACAAAATCATCATACACTAATGCAGTAAATTCTTTGACATCCTATGAAGGGAAAAGGAGAAATAGGACTTTCAATGAAAAACAAGAAAAACCTCAATACTGCTAGAAATCATCATGTTTTATTTAAAAAGTTGTCAACGAAGAAAAATAACAGCGAGAGCCAAGATCACACTTAGCAAAAATACAGAAATCAAATCTGGTCCTCCTAAAAGTACGTGTTGAGGCATGTTCCTTTCTTCTTTCTTGCCAAGGCATAACAGTAGGCTATAGCATAGGATAATGAACCTCTTCCCTCCTTTATGCCATGGCTAAAACTGATGAACAGCAAATTCCTACAACACATGCAAGTTTGTATGTTGAAGCAGTAAACTTAATAAAATATGTAATGCTTCAAATGGAGAACTTGAATTTGCTGATATGTGTATGGTTGCACCTACTATAACTACATTTTAAAAGAATCACTTATTGTAGAATCATTGTGTTGTTGATATTAATTCATTTAGCCCCATGTATTTGGAAGTATGTAGGATTTGTATGATAATCTGTGTTATTGTAGTATCTGTAGTAGTGTGTACTGCTCGGGTCTAAGCTGCGTGAACCTGAGAGAAATGTGCATCGCAGTGGTGTTGACGAGTGATGAGGTTCCTTGGTCCGTGCATAGTACAGAACCAAATACATTGGTCGGTGACTCACTCACTCATTCGTAACACCACAGTGGTTTGAGCAACAGCCTTAAGTAAGCATTATTGGAATAGAAAGGAATACCAGATATCACGGCGGGCAGTTGACAGGCCCTTCTCTTCTCGCCTGACCCTCCCCTGCTCTTTCTCCTCACCCCTGCAAGTTCACAGAACATGGAAAATGGACCCGAGCAGTATAGCCTACTTTTTGTAATTCAGGTGACGAGTGGAAAGGAAGCAGCCATTGCCTTAAGTTAGGATCAATCCCAGCGTTAGCCTGGAGTGGAAGTGGGGAAACCACGGAAAACCACTTCTTGGATGGCCGAGGTGAGAATTGAACCTACCTCTTCTCAGTTCTGGCTCACGAAGCTGATTGTGAGTCGTTCCAACCCTCAGACCAGAATTAAATTACTTGGAAACTAGCCTAGGACCTTAGGAGTGGAATGGACGAAACGAAGGTTAGAATGGTCAGGTGTTGGCGAGGTTGGTAGTACTGTTTTGATGATACTTGATGTGAACAATGGCAGCCACAGCTGTAATTTTGCCTATATAAGTCGTGATTCTTTTTGGGATGGTTGGGTGGGTCACAGAGAGCGGAGGAGGAAACATCTATTTAAACTTCATTCCCTGATTTATTTCTCGTCGTTTCATAAGGTATTTTGGCTAATTTATGTACTATAGAGAATGTTATAGGTGTATTATCCAGAGTTGGGATCTGACAGTTCGGCGGAGAACTGTTGAATTAAAGGCAGCGGTGCCACGAATGCTGCTGGCCACCACGCGCATACTTCCATCCTCCCGCTCTTTTCCTCATGCTCGTAATATCATTAGCACCGTTATTACATTTATTACATTTTTATTCAGATGGTTTTCAAAAATCTTAAACAAACCAATGCTTAAATCTGTTCGGTGCAAACTGTAAAACAAAATATTAGCCCTTCAAATTGAGGAGAGGCCTAAATTATTGTAATGAATAGCAATAACAATATTACGAATACTATCATAAAGCAAAAATGATCAAAGCGAAACGACAACACGTGATTGTTTCCGTGATTTTTAGTTATTTATATTTCCTGTAGAATAAGTTTCAAGTCACAAGTAACACACAATTGCATTACAAAATATAGGCTCATTGTGTAGACTATTAAGTCACCCTTTAGAAGACAGAAGCTAATCACAGTAGTCTTACAGGCTATGGAATAATGTGATGGGCAAACAGGGACTTGGAAAATGCAATCCCAATGGACTGTTGCTTCTTGGTCTTTGTGCAGAACACGAACTTTTCATTACCAACACGCAGTTCCGGCTACCTGACCGCTTCAAAACCACGTGGATGCATCCTCGTTCCAAACATTGGCACATTCTTGATTATATCATTACCCGGCAATGTGATAAGAAGGACACTCTTATTACCAGAACAGCAAGGAATATAGACGATTGTTGGACAGATCATAAACTTCTTATATGTAAGCTCAGGATATCCATCAGACCTAAACCACCTAGGAACATCAAAAATTTGTCAAGAAAGAAGTTTAATACAGCCAAACTTCAGGATGAATCCATGTACAAACATTTTGGAAACAGGATCGTCACCCAGTTATCAGAAAACCCAGTAACAAATGATATTCAGCAAGAATGGGCCACATTACAGAAGATTATCACACAGTCAGCTGAGGAAAAGAGCAAAATATAGAAACACATATTTACATACAGGGCGCCAGGGAATGTTGTCCGCAGTGCCTACAAGCTGCTGCGAGAGATTACGTCACCAGTTACGTTGGCAGCACGGCTGTCGCTTGTATCATAACAAACAGTAAACTTTATACTCACCAGCCATTCATAACATACTGTTGCACTCTTCCAATAATCTAACTATACGCACTGACGATTTCGACAGCCCACAGCCCACACGTGTGGCCTTCGCCCTATCAGGGACACCGTGCTGCGAACTAAACTGATGACGCAACCTCTCGCATCTGCAGAGAACATTTCCTGGCACCCTGCACTTTAGCACATATATATGATGTGCAGTAGTGACCAGGGTTCCTAATTTCAATAGGCCTACGTAATATCGCCCAGAAGATGAAACAAGGAGACAAGGTATGTAAAAGTCACATTCATGTCTGATGCAAGTGTATAAGCTGCGTTCTACTTTCATTCAGAATTAATACCTAGGTAAAGTAACATGTGGGAATAAATATACTAGCAAGCCTATATCAACCATTACTTTGGCATACAATAAACCAATTATATTTGTCTTGTATCCATCTCGCTGTTACAGAAAATCATCGACACTAATTACCAAGAATATAATCGGCCCCTTATAGAGAACGTTATCGCTCGTTCTACTTTCATTCAGTGCTACCTTAATTCTGAATGTAAGTGGAATGCGGATTATACACTTGCAGCAGACATGAGTGTAACTTTTACATACCTTGTGTCCTTGTTTCATCTTCTGGGCGATATTGCATATTGAAATTAGGAACCCTGGTCACTATCGAACCTCATGATGTGCTAAAGTACGTAAATATGTTTTTCTATTTATTGATATTTTAAAAACGGCTGCCATGTTTCGACAGCGCTTGCATCTCGTTCAACTGTCATCATCGCTCACTCTAGCGGCACGCACCAAGGCGCACACATTGCTGCCAACATGCGAGATACAAAATCACTGTTGATAAAAAGAACTGGGATACAAAATCACTGTTGATCAAAAAAAGAAGTTCATCGGGATGCGTTAGGCTGTAACCATTATCAAAACCAATGTTGTACGAAAAAATTATACATATTTATTACAGCGGAGCGATATACTGCATAATTATTACAGAGCATATAACAAAAATAACTCAGTTCAGCCATGGGGAAAAAAAATCATTACAGAGAAGTGAAAATATTGCCTAATTAAGAGCAGTGAACCGAGTGCTGCACACTAGAGACTAAACTGGGCACTTCTTTGTTTGGCAGTACTGTTATGGTACTGTTTTGAAGATGATTGATTTGAACAATGGCACCCACAGCTGTAATTTTCGCTAGCCTATAGCCTATATGCTGTGATCCTATTTGGGATGGCTGGGTAGGTCACTGACGGCAGAGGAGGAAACATCTATTAAAACATCGCCCCCTGATTTATTTCTCATCGTTTCATAAGGTATTTTGGCTAATTCATCTATTATAGAGAATGTTATCGCTCGTTCTATGTTCATTTAGCGCTACCTTTATTTTAGCAAAACACAGAAGCTATTTATTAATGTAATGGACATCTATGATTGATCCAACCCATAGGACTGCCTCCCTCACCTTTCAATAAATAACTAAAACTTTAAGCCTGTGATTAATGTAACTAATCCACATGTGAGTCCACATGGGTCACTAATACCCAAAATTCCTCCAGCTTGATATTTGGGGAGTGGGTGTAGGTGGGAGGTATACCTCACCCCACACAAAAAAACAAAATTGAACCACATATTAGGCCTACACACATCATCCAATAAAAATAACTAGCTTCATTAAGTCAAGGTTTTGGATCAAGAGATCTTACTAAAAAAAATACTTAAAACATGGCAGTTGTCAGATTGACTGAGTGAGTAGACCTAATTAGACAGTAATTACAAGTTTCAAACACTTCAAGTCGCTTACAAATTGATTAGGTTATGTTAGTCGCATCGTAGTCATTGTAGGCCTACATGTTACAGCCCACATGCTGTACGATTAATTCAAGTGTACAAAATTAATGAAACTGGTAGATGTGACAGCTATGCCAAGAGGAGATTTTGAAGGAGACCATAAAGTGGTGATAGCCAAATTAAGGCTTGGGAAAATCACAAAGCTTGCGGAGAAAAGGGAAAGAAAAATAAAGGTTTGGAAGCTAAAAGAGAGAGAGGCAATGGAAAAGTTCCAAGAAGACTTGAAAAAGGAAATTCCCAAAGACGAAGCAAAAAGTGTCGAACAGGAATGGACATGTTTTAGAAATTGTTTGCGAAGTGTGCAGTAAACACTTGTGGAAGACTATCAGGGAAGAAAAGGGAAAGGGAGACTCCTTGGTGGAACAACAGGGTAAAGGAAGCTGTTAAAGAAAAACAAATGGCATGGAGGAAGTGGATAGGCAGTAAAAATGCAGAGAAATGGCAAAAATATATAGAAGCAAAGAAGGCATGAGTAGTGGAGTGATGGCGCTTTCAAGCCACCCGGCGTTGCTCGGGCGGCGTTCATATTAAATAATTAATAACTCTCGAACCCGTGGTCGGAGATTCACGAACGAGGTGTCGTTGGACTCGGGCTGACGGGGGGCTTTGCTATGGACCACTCGTTATATTTTTGAAATTTTTTTGATTTTTTTTGTTTTCGAAAATAGGCGATAGTTTGAAAACCAAACATGGTAGAACGTTGTGCCATGGCCCAAACGAATGGTCTTTATGACATTTATTTTCCATAATGAAACTTTTTTACTTTTTATGTTTTTTTGAAAAAACTCGAATTTTGAAAATCCTATATTTTGGAAACTAGGAACTCTACAAAAAAAATTGTTTAACGTAAATCAATGGTCCCTACCCCCTCTACCCCCAAAATAAATTGCAAGTCTCTAGAATGAAAACCTGTAGTAGTGGGATGAGGGGGAGCTGGACCACTTAGGAAGTTGTGAGCCCCTGCGACCTTGGAATGGAAGGAGTGATGCTAGGAAGGCGTGCTTGGATTCGTTTTTTTCGTCTCGTTGTGCTCTTTACGGGAATGTAGGTGTCGAAAAGGTGAAAAACTGGAAACACGGTCTTTTTGGGGTAAAAACGTGATTTTAGACTTTTTGCTATATCTCGCGAACCAAGTATGCTAGAGGCGTGTACGACGGGTCCAAGGACTCGGAGTGACGTCCTCTTTGCTATGAACCACTCGAGATATTTTTTAAAAAAATTTGGAAACTCGATTTTGGGGTAAACACGTTTTTTTTGTGATTTTTGCCGATATCTCACGAACCAATAACGCTAGAGACGTGTACGAGGTGTCCTAGCACTCGGGCTAACGCCCCCTTTCAAATGTGGTAGATTTTTTTTTTTTTCAAAAAAATAATTCACAAAGGGCCTAACGCCATACATGTTGAAATAACGTTTTTTTTTTCTTTTTTTTTTTTCTTTACCTGTTTATAATGTCCATGAAGCGTTGTGGTTGAGAGAGACGATACGGCTGGGTGTGTGTGTGTTTCAACGAACCTATCGCTAACCACAAGGACCATGCTTAATATAATAATTGCTATTTCGGCGGGTCGGTGTATGACAGAGCGAGCGTGTGTTTTTCTGATATTTTACCTTTGACATGTAAACGGTGATGAGAACTTGATTCTATGTTGGTCGAAGCGAGTAGAGAAAACAAACTTGCCGAGGAGGTGAAGGTCATTTGAGCTTATTGGAAGGCATTGATCTGACTTGACAACAAGTGCAATGGAAAAAATGACCAAGACGCTTGAAGGTGAAATAATCTGACCATCGTGGTGGCAGGGGAGTGTGAAAGGCATGCACACACATGTGTGAAACCAGATGTAGGCTAAACCAGTGACATCCTGTTTTGCTTCGTACGTGACAAAATGCAAGTTCATGTGAAATTTGATCTACCGCAGGTGTTCGCCTGGGACGTTATCTGTCCACGTGCGCGATAACTGTTAACAAGTCACATTCTGTTTTGCTTCGTACGTGACAAAATGCAAGTTCATGTGAAATTTGATCCGGCACAGGTGTTCGCCTGGGACGTTAGCTGTCCACGTGCACGATAAGAGAATGTTCAAAGCGTGGGAAAAAAAAGATTATACATGCAATGTGATATATAAAGACACGTCGCTGACATTTCCACTCGCACTTATGTGACTACTTTTGAACACGCTACAGCGTTGTGTGAAACACTTGGCCTTGTTTAACAGTTTTGGTGTTGGTGGAAAATACTTAACCTTGTTGTGGGGTAGGTATATATTTATTCATTTATATATTTATTGATTTATATATAAATACATGCAATTATTTATTGATTAGGTAATTAATGATTTTATTTATTTATTTGTTTGCAGATAACCGGCATACCTTACATGTCTGAGGGAGAAGAAACCATTGCACTTTTGAGCCCACTAGAAGGGAAGAACAACAAGTCACTGCAAGTAAAGGTGAAATGATTTTTTTAAACTAACTTGTTTCATTTTTTTTTTGTTTTATGTTTTATTTTATGAAATGTATGTATTAACTTGAATTTAGGTATTTATAGCGGTTTATTTTATTTATTTTTAGAAACTTGGAAAGAATAGTCTTACCGACGTAGTAGTCGCTGAAAAAAAAACGAAACGCACTAAAGCGAAACCACTGCCAAAGAGTGAACTGTTTAAAACTCAGGTAAGTCCAACTTAAAAATGCTATTCCATTTTACCACTACTGAAAACTCGTAGACAAAAAAAATTCATTACCTGTACATGACTGGGACAATGATTGCTTTCTTGATTAATGGCTATGTTGTTGTTGTTGACTGGGAAAAGTACAAGGCCATGTTGGATTTTCTAAAAATAAAAATAATACATTTAATTTATGGGTGGTTCCCTATGGACTCAACGAATATCCACAGGTTTGAACATGATAATGTGAACAAAATGACATGACATTCATTTTTGTTTATATATTGGTTAAAGGGAGGGTGGGGGAATGTAAATGACTGTAGCTTTATAAAAAAAAGAAAATAAGTACATGGGTTACTGTTAGTGCCAACATACAGTTTATTTTTAATGGTGTTTTGATATATTAATGCCAATTAACGTTAACGTTTTATTTACAAGTATTGATTGATTGATTGATTGAGTGATGGGTTATTTTGTTTGCTTTTAGGTGTCGTCATGTGCCATTAACGTAATGAACAGACAGTGAACAAGCATGCATTATGCTTTAAAGTACTCTGTGCTCTTGTGCAATGTTAATAACTTACAATAAGAAAAGGTTTTATTATAACACATGGCGTTAGTACCAAATACAACAAGTGAGCAAGTTGGTTTACCACGTGGGTTAAATTTAAAATCAGAACATGATCGATGGTTAACATTTGAATCCTGGCCTGTAGGCTTTTTGTCGACGCATGAACTTGCAAAAGCCGGTTTTTTTTACTTGAACCGAGAAGATGTGGTGCGCTGTGTGTTTTGTCGTATTGAACTTTCACACTGGGAAGAAGGGGATGATCCCTTTAGAGACCATTTGCGATGGTCTCCTCACTGTCCTTACATGCTTGGAAAGCAAGTGGGTAACCTACCCGTGCATTCATTTTACCGAACCACAAGGCCTTTGGCTGCTACTTACGTTGCTGAATCACAAATAAATAATAATAATGATGTATTACCAGTCAACGGTAGTGTCGATATATGTGGTCCATATGCCATAGACAGTGTTGAATTGGCGTGTGCTTTTGAAAAATTGGGAGTTTGCAAGACTAAAGCACTAGCACACCCAGAGTACAGCTCTGTTGAAAAACGTTTCGAATCTTATAAAAATGTTTGGCCATTAATATTAAAACACCTTACCAAACAGCTAAGTGAAGCTGGATTTTTTTATACTGGTGAAGGGGATAAAACAATATGTTTTTATTGCGAATTTGCTTTAAAGGATTGGCAAATGACTGATGACCCTTTAGTGCAACATGCTCGTTGGTTACCAAACTGTAAATACATGGTGTTGCTTAAAGGTCAGGAATTTGTGAACACTATTCGTAAAGAAAAAGGGATTGCAGCACAAGACATAAAAGTGCCTTTAGAGTTAGAGCACGCGGAGCAAATACATAAGGCTGAAAGAAAAGACTTGTCTCACGAACAGATACATAAGTGTGACCAACAATTATGTAAAATTTGTTATCAAGATGAACTAGGTGTTGTATTTTTACCCTGTGGACACATGATAGCCTGTGTCTAATGTGCATTAAAACTTAACACTTGTGCTATATGCAGAAAAGTAGTATCTGCTACAGTTAGGGCATTTCTTGCATAACTAGTATAATTTATTCGCCATGCATAGTGCAAAATCCCTAATTGCACAATATTATTAAAACTGTTTTAGAGTGTAATAGATATGCTTTTGTTTTGTTTATAGACTACTACAATGAATGTTTTGAATGCTGTGGGACAATCATGTGGCTTAGAGACAAAGAAGCTCAGCGAATTGCCAACGCATATTCCATTCCGCATTATCAAGATTCGGAAATTGAAAACAGCATATGGTGATCGTGTACTTTGTGTATGTGAAAACTTTGAGACATTTCTGCCTATACGGTTTAATGATATGTCGGAAAGTGTTTTTGATGAAGTCAATAATGCTGTGCAACCTGTACACTTAATTTATGAAGGTTTTAAAAACAATAGGTGCATGATTCGTTTTAATTAAATAAAAAAAGTCAAATAATAATGGAAGATATAAGTCATGACAATGGACTGAAAGAAAAAATATGTGTATAGAATAATAATGTCTTAGTGTTTAGTATTGTCTTAAAAATATTATCATGAAACCAAAAAATGTATATAAAGTTTGTAAATAAATGAAAATAATGGTACAATGTTTTATTTTCTATAGAAGTCAGAATATTTAACATTGCAGAGTATACATGATTATGACAATAAAAAGCACACTTAATACAAGTCTTTGCCTTTACGATAGTGTGTTATAGTTTTAAAAACAAAGCTTGTTGTAGATCTTTTTTCTTCCACGGTAAACAATAGGCATGAAAACGTTATTGTCCTGTTTTGGATCATTATCACTATCATAATCATAAGCTGCATGATCTATATCACTATTATTATAATCACTATAATTATCCTCAACATTATCCTCAACATTACTAAAACCAGTTAAATATTCCTGGTCCTCTTCCTGTTCCTCTTCCTCTTCCTCTACAGTGTCCTCGTGTAGAGTCTGCGTGGCTTTTGATAATGTTAAGGGTTTTTTGAACATTGAATTATTTTCAATAGTAGTATTGTTTTGTAGCACTTGCTTTTTAACATTTTCATGATTTTCTGTTGACAGCAACAGTGTTTCATGCAGTACACTACATTGATGATCACTGACACTTAAAACCACACTATTTTTGCTTTTTAGCTCACTGCGACATTGTTTTGAACGTTGTTTTGTACAACGCCAAATAACAGTTCCATTTTTATTGGTTCGTTTCACAATATATGAATATCCTTTATAGAATGCATGAGGCTTACCATACCTAGTCACAGATACTTCCATATCAACTGTCAAGCTTAGACTAAGCTCTAGTAAAGACAACTTGGTAATAAGAACAATAGATTAATGTGCGAGCATATATGGGTGCAAATGTGGGAGCAAAAAAAAGTGGGAGCAAAAGGTGGGAGCAAGAATTGGGAGCAAAAAAGTGGGAGCAAAAAGTGGGAGCAAAAATTGGGAGCAAAAAGTGGGAGCAAAAATTGGGAGCAGAAAGTGGGAGCAAAAGTGAGTGTAAAAGTGAGTGCAAACGTGGGTTCAAAAGTGAGTGCAAAAGTGAATGTAAAAGTGGGTGCAAAAGTGGGTGCAAGAGTGGGTGCAAAAGTGAGTGCAAGAGTGGGTGCAAGAGTGAGTGCAAAAGTGGGTGCGAAAGTGGGTGCAAAAGTGAGTGCAAAAGTGGGTGCAAAAGTGAATGCAAAAGTGGGAGCAAAAATTGGGAGCAAAAGTGAGTGTAAAAGTGAGTGCAAACGTGGGTTCAAAAGTGATTGCAAAAGTGAATGTAAAAGTGGGTGCAAAAGTGGGTGCAAGAGTGGGTGCAAAAGTGGGTGCAAAAGTGGGCGAAAAAGTGGGTGCAAAAGTGGGTGCACGAGTGGGTGCAAACGTGGGTGAAAAAGTGGGTGCGAAAGTGGGTGCAAAAGTGAGTGCAAAAGTGGGTGCAAAAGTGGGAGCAAAAACTGGGAGCAAAAAGTGGGAGCAAAAAGTGGGATCTGAAGAAAGTAGGAGCAATTATGAGAGTAAATGTGAAAGGAAAAGTGGGAGCAAGTATGGGAGCAAAAGTGGGAGCAAAAAGTGAGAGCAAAAAGTGGGAGCAAATATGAGAGCAAAAAAAAAAGTAGGAGCAAGTATGGGAGCAAATGTGAAAGCAAAAGGGGGAGAAAAAAGTGAGAGAAAAAGTGGGACCAAAAAGTGTAAGCAAAAGTGGGAGCAAATATGAGAGCAAAAAAAATGTGGGAGCAAAAAGTGGGAGCAAAACGTGTAAGCAGAAGTGGGAGCAAACAAGTGTGAGCAAATATGGGAGCAGAAAGTGGGAGCAAATGTGAAAGCAAAAGTGGGAGCAAAAGTGAGTGCACAAAGGGGGAGCAAAATGTGTGAGTAAAAAGTGGGGTCAAATGTGGTGTTTTACTAAAACAATCCCCCCTAACCTAACCTAACCTAACTTTACTCAACCTAATTTCACCTAACCTAACTTCACCTAACCTAACCTTCCAACTCTCAGATCAAAAATTAAATTCTGGCTATAGTCGCGTTGGAATCCAAAACCTCTGGGATAACACCCAAGTATACTAGCCACTACACCGCGAAATGGGCAAATTATCATGCAACACAACACAAAAATAAAAAGTTTTCTGTAGTGTAACTCATTGGCTGACAATCATAGTTGAGAATTCAAACCCAAGACCTCAGGACTTTAGTTTTGAACATTATCAGAAATATTATTCCATTTACATTTTGCTGTTGCTTATAGTTATAAGAGTTGGCATTAATATGGGAGCAAAAGTGAAAGCAAAAAGTGGGTGCAAGCATGGCTGGTTGTAGAGACTTTCATATCAACTAATACACATAAATTAAATTTTAGTAAAGTGACTTGGCTAATAATAATAATAATATTAACAGTTTTAAAAGAATTCAAGGGGATTGATATTTTTCAGGGTGTAATTTCCAAAGTACTGTCAAGAATAATAATTACATGAACAGATTCCAAGAACTCTAGAGTGCTTTTAAGGTTAATGATTGGCTAGGAGTGAGAAAGAGCTAGCTAACCTAAGTTAACCTCAGCTCAGTAAACCTAACCTTGTCACATGGCATGTTCTACAAGTATAGACTTGCTTTGAGACTGGCTATGACGTCACAGATGAATGGCGGTGGGAGGCTGGACACGACTTTTTATTACCCAAAACCATTGTCCTTTTTGCCAGCCTCCCACCGCCATTCATCTGTGACGTCATAGCCAGTCTCAAAGCAAGTCTATACTTGTAGAACATGCCATGTGACAAGGTTAGGTTTACTGAGCTGAGGTTAACTTAGGTTAGCTAGCTCTATCTCACTCCTAGCCAATCATTAACCTTAAAAGCACTCTAGAGTTCTTGGAATCTGTTCATGTAATTATTATTCTTGACAGTACTTTGGAAATTACACCCTGAAAAATATCAATCCCCTTGAATTTTTTTAAAACTGTTAATATTATTATTATTATTAGCCAAGTCACTTTACTAAAATTTAATTTATGTGTATTAGTTGATATGAAAGTCTCTACAACCAGCCATGCTTGCACCCACTTTTTGCTTTCACTTTTGCTCCCATATTAATGCCAACTCTTATAACTATAAGCAACAGCAAAATGTAAATGGAATAATATTTCTGATAATGTTCAAAACTAAAGTCCTGAGGTCTTGGGTTTGAATTCTCAACTATGATTGTCAGCCAATGAGTTACACTACAGAAAACTTTTTATTTTTGTGTTGTGTTGCATGATAATTTGCCCATTTCGCGGTGTAGTGGCTAGTATACTTGGGTGTTATCCCAGAGGTTTTGGATTCCAACGCGACTATAGCCAGAATTTAATTTTTGATCTGAGAGTTGGAAGGTTAGGTTAGGTGAAGTTAGGTTAGGTGAAATTAGGTTGAGTAAAGTTAGGTTAGGTTAGGTTAGGGGGGATTGTTTTAGTAAAACACCACATTTGACCCCACTTTTTACTCACACATTTTGCTCCCCCTTTGTGCACTCACTTTTGCTCGCTCTTTTTGCTCCCACTTTTGCTTTCACATTTGCTCCCACTTTCTGCTCCCATATTTGCTCACACTTGTTTGCTCCCACTTCTGCTTACACGTTTTGCTCCCACTTTTTGCTCCCACATTTTTTTTTGCTCTCATATTTGCTCCCACTTTTGCTTACACTTTTTGGTCCCACTTTTTCTCTCACTTTTTTCTCCCCCTTTTGCTTTCACATTTGCTCCCATACTTGCTCCTACTTGTTTTTTGCTCTCATATTTGCTCCCACTTTTTGCTCTCACTTTTTTCTCTCACTTTTTGCTCCCACTTTTGCTTTCACATTTGCTCCCATACTTGCTCCCACTTTTCCTTTCACATTTACTCTCATAATTGCTCCTACTTTCTTCAGATCCCACTTTTTGCTCCCACTTTTTGCTCCCAGTTTTTGCTCCCACTTTTGCACCCACTTTTGCATTCACTTTTGCACCCACTTTTGCACTCACTTTTGCACCCACTTTCGCACCCACTTTTTCACCCACGTTTGCACCCACTCGTGCACCCACTTTTGCACCCACTTTTTCGCCCACTTTTTCGCCCACTTTTGCACCCACTTTTGCACCCACTTTTGCACCCACTCTTGCACCCACTTTTGCACCCACTTTTACATTCACTTTTGCACTCACTTTTGAACCCACGTTTGCACTCACTTTTACACTCACTTTTGCTCCCACTTTTTGCTCCCAATTTTTGCTCCCACTTTTTGCTCCCACTTTTTGCTCCCACTTTTGCACCCACTTTTGCATTCACTTTTGCACCCACTTTTGCACTCACTTTTGCACCCACTTTTTCACCCACTTTTGCACTCACTCTTGCACCCACTTTTGCACCCACTTTTTCACCCACTTTTGCACCCACTTTTGCACCCACTCTTGCACCCACTTTTGCACCCACTTTTACATTCACTTTTGCACTCACTTTTGAACCCACGTTTGCACTCACTTTTACACTCACTTTTGCTCCCACTTTTGCTCCCACTTTTTGCTCCCAATTTTTGCTCCCACTTTTTGCTCCCACTTTTTTGCTCTCAATTCTTGCTCCCACCTTTTGCTCCCACTTTTTTTTGCTCCCACATTTGCACCCATATATGCTCGCACATTAATCTATTGTTCTTATTACCAAGTTGTCTTTACTAGAGCTTAGTCTAAGCTTGACAGTTGATATGGAAGTATCTGTGACTAGGTATGGTAAGCCTCATGCATTCTATAAAGGATATTCATATATTGTGAAACGAACCAATAAAAATGGAACTGTTATTTGGCGTTGTACAAAACAACGTTCAAAACAATGTCGCAGTGAGCTAAAAAGCAAAAATAGTGTGGTTTTAAGTGTCAGTGATCATCAATGTAGTGTACTGCATGAAACACTGTTGCTGTCAACAGAAAATCATGAAAATGTTAAAAAGCAAGTGCTACAAAACAATACTACTATTGAAAATAATTCAATGTTCAAAAAACCCTTAACATTATCAAAAGCCACGCAGACTCTACACGAGGACACTGTAGAGGAAGAGGAAGAGGAACAGGAAGAGGACCAGGAATATTTAACTGGTTTTAGTAATGTTGAGGATAATGTTGAGGATAATTATAGTGATTATAATAATAGTGATATAGATCATGCAGCTTATGATTATGATAGTGATAATGATCCAAAACAGGACAATAACGTTTTCATGCCTATTGTTTACCGTGGAAGAAAAAAGATCTACAACAAGCTTTGTTTTTAAAACTATAACACACTATCGTAAAGGCAAAGACTTGTATTAAGTGTGCTTTTTATTGTCATAATCATGTATACTCTGCAATGTTAAATATTCTGACTTCTATAGAAAATAAAACAACATTGTACCATTATTTTCATTTATTTACAAACTTTATATACATTTTTTGGTTTCATGATAATATTTTTAAGACAATACTAAACACTAAGACATTATTATTCTATACACATATTTTTTCTTTCAGTCCATTGTCATGACTTATATCTTCCATTATTATTTGACTTTTTTTATTTAATTAAAACGAATCATGCACCTATTGTTTTTAAAACCTTCATAAATTAAGTGTACAGGTTGCACAGCATTATTGACTTCATCAAAAACACTTTCCGACATATCATTAAACCGTATAGGCAGAAATGTCTCAAAGTTTTCACATACACAAAGTACACGATCACCATATGCTGTTTTCAATTTCCGAATCTTGATAATGCGGAATGGAATATGCGTTGGCAATTCGCTGAGCTTCTTTGTCTCTAAGCCACATGATTGTCCCACAGCATTCAAAACATTCATTGTAGTAGTCTATAAACAAAACAAAAGCATATCTATTACACTCTAAAACAGTTTTAATAATATTGTGCAATTAGGGATTTTGCACTATGCATGGCGAATAAATTATACTAGTTATGCAAGAAATGCCCTAACTGTAGCAGATACTACTTTTCTGCATATAGCACAAGTGTTAAGTTTTAATGCACATTAGACACAGGCTATCATGTGTCCACAGGGTAAAAATACAACACCTAGTTCATCTTGATAACAAATTTTACATAATTGTTGGTCACACTTTTGTATCTGTTCGTGAGACAAGTCTTTTCTTTCAGCCTTATGTATTTGCTCCGCGTGCTCTAACTCTAAAGGCACTTTTATGTCTTGTGCTGCAATCCCTTTTTCTTTACGAATAGTGTTCACAAATTCCTGACCTTTAAGCAACACCATGTATTTACAGTTTGGTAACCAACGAGCATGTTGCACTAAAGGGTCATCAGTCATTTGCCAATCCTTTAAAGCAAATCCGCAATAAAAACATATTGTTTTATCCCCTTCACCAGTATAAAAAAATCCAGCTTCACTTAGCTGTTTGGTAAGGTGTTTTAATATTAATGGCCAAACATTTTTATAAGATTCGAAACGTTTTTCAACAGAGCTGTACTCTGGGTGTGCTAGTGCTTTAGTCTTGCAAACTCCCAATTTTTCAAAAGCACACGCCAATTCAACACTGTCTATGGCATATGGACCACATATATCGACACTACCGTTGACTGGTAATACATCATTATTATTATTTATTTGTGATTCAGCAACGTAAGTAGCAGCCAAAGGCCTTGTGGTTCGGTAAAATGAATGCACGGGTAGGTTACCCACTTGCTTTCCAAGCATGTAAGGACAGTGAGGAGACCATCGCAAATGGTCTCTAAAGGGATCATCCCCTTCTTCCCAGTGTGAAAGTTCAATACGACAAAACACACAGCGCACCACATCTTCTCGGTTCAAGTAAAAAAAAACGGCTTTTGCAAGTTCATGCGTCGACAAAAAGCCTACAGGCCAGGATTCAAATGTTAACCATCGATCATGTTCTGATTTTAAATTTAACCCACGTGGTAAACCAACTTGCTCACTTGTTGTATTTGGTACTAACGCCATGTGTTATAATAAAACTTTTTCTTATTGTAAGTTATTAACATTGCACAAGAGCACAGAGTACTTTAAAGCATAATGCATGCTTGTTCACTGTCTGTTCATTACGTTAATGGCACATGACGACACCTAAAAGCAAACAAAATAACCCATCACTCAATCAATCAATCAATCAATCAATACTTGTAAATAAAACGTTAACGTTAATTGGCATTAATATATCAAAACACCGTTAAAAATAAACTGTATGTTGGCACTAACAGTAACCCATGTACTTATTTTCTTTTTTTTATAAAGCTACAGTCATTTACATTCCCCCACCCTCCCTTTAACCAATATATAAACAAAAATGAATGTCATGTCATTTTGTTCACATTATCATGTTCAACCCTGTGGATATTCGTTGAGTCCATAGGGAACCACCCATAAATTAAATTTATTATTTTTATTTTTAGAAAATCCAACATGGCCTTGTACTTTTCCCAGTCAACAACAACATAGCCATTAATCAAGAAAGCAATCATTGTCCCAGTCATGTACAGGTAATGAATTTTTTTTGTCTACGAGTTTTCAGTAGTGGTAAAATGGAATAGCATTTTTAAGTTGGACTTACCTGAGTTTTAAACAGTTCACTCTTTGGCAGTGGTTTCGCTTTAGTGCGTTTCGTTTTTTTTTCAGCGACTACTACGTCGGTAAGACTATTCTTTCCAAGTTTCTAAAAATAAATAAAATAAACCGCTATAAATACCTAAATTCAAGTTAATACATACATTTCATAAAATAAAACATAAAACAAAAAAAATGAAACAAGTTAGTTTAAAAAAATCATCTCACCTTTACTTGCAGTGACTTGTTGTTCTTCCCTTCTAGTGGGCTCAAAAGTGCAATGGTTTCTTCTCCCTCAGACATGTAAGGTATGCCGGTTATCTGCAAACAAATAAATAAATAAAATCATTAATTACCTAATCAATAAATAATTGCATGTATTTATATATAAATCAATAAATATATAAATGAATAAATATATACCTACCCCACAACAAGGTTAAGTATTTTCCACCAACACCAAAACTGTTAAACAAGGCCAAGTGTTTCACACAACGCTGTAGCGTGTTCAAAAGTAGTCACATAAGTGCGAGTGGAAATGTCAGCGACGTGTCTTTATATATCACATTGCATGTATAATCTTTTTTTTCCCACGCTTTGAACATTCTCTTATCGTGCACGTGGACAGCTAACGTCCCAGGCGAACACCTGTGCCGGATCAAATTTCACATGAACTTGCATTTTGTCACGTACGAAGCAAAACAGAATGTGACTTGTTAACAGTTATCGCGCACGTGGACAGATAACGTCCCAGGCGAACACCTGCGGTAGATCAAATTTCACATGAACTTGCATTTTGTCACGTACGAAGCAAAACAGGATGTCACTGGTTTAGCCTACATCTGGTTTCACACATGTGTGTGCATGCCTTTCACACTCCCCTGCCACCACGATGGTCAGATTATTTCACCTTCAAGCGTCTTGGTCATTTTTTCCATTGCACTTGTTGTCAAGTCAGATCAATGCCTTCCAATAAGCTCAAATGACCTTCACCTCCTCGGCAAGTTTGTTTTCTCTACTCGCTTCGACCAACATAGAATCAAGTTCTCATCACCGTTTACATGTCAAAGGTAAAATATCAGAAAAACACACGCTCGCTCTGTCATACACCGACCCGCCGAAATAGCAATTATTCTATTAAGCATGGTCCTTGTGGTTAGCGATAGGTTCGTTGAAACACACACACACCCAGCCGTATCGTCTCTCTCAACCACAACGCTTCATGGACATTATAAACAGGTAAAGAAAAAAAGAAAAAAACCGTTATTTCAACATGTATGGCGTTAGGCCCTTTGTGAATTATTTTTTTGAAAAAAAAAATCTACCACATTTGAAAGGGGGCGTTAGCCCGAGTGCTAGGACACCTCGTACACGTCTCTAGCGTTATTGGTTCGTGAGATATCGGCAAAAATCACAAAAAAAAACGTGTTTACCCCAAAATCGAGTTTCCAAATTTTTTTAAAAAATATCTCGAGTGGTTCATAGCAAAGAGGACGTCACTCCGAGTCCTTGGACCCGTCGTACACGCCTCTAGCATACTTGGTTCGCGAGATATAGCAAAAAGTCTAAAATCACGTTTTTACCCCAAAAAGACCGTGTTTCCAGTTTTTCACCTTTTCGACACCTACATTCCCGTAAAGAGCACAACGAGACGAAAAAAACGAATCCAAGCACGCCTTCCTAGCATCACTCCTTCCATTCCAAGGTCGCAGGGGCTCACAACTTCCTAAGTGGTCCAGCTCCCCCTCATCCCACTACTACAGGTTTTCATTCTAGAGACTTGAAATTTATTTTGGGGGTAGAGGGGGTAGGGACCATTGATTTACGTTAAACAATTTTTTTTGTAGAGTTCCTAGTTTCCAAAATATAGGATTTTCAAAATTCGAGTTTTTTCAAAAAAACATAAAAAGTAAAAAAGTTTCATTATGGAAAATAAATGTCATAAAGACCATTCGTTTGGGCCATGGCACAACGTTCTACCATGTTTGGTTTTCAAACTATCGCCTATTTTCGAAAACAAAAAAAATCAAAAAAATTTCAAAAATATAACGAGTGGTCCATAGCAAAGCCCCCCGTCAGCCCGAGTCCAACGACACCTCGTTCGTGAATCTCCGACCACGGGTTCGAGAGTTATTAATTATTTAATATGAACGCAGGCAGAGCAACGCCGGGTGGCTTGAAAGCGCCATCACTCCACTACTGGCATGCCAAAAAATTGTACAAGAAGAAAAAAGGAAAAGTTGGGAAGGTTTCACGGAAACTTTGAAGGAGGATATCCAAGGAAGTAAAAAGGTTCTATATGGATCGGTGAAAAACAGTGTAAAAGGTAGGGAAAACACAAAATTTGTAAAAACTGAAGCAGGACAGATATTGTATCAAAGAGATGATATATTAAAAAGATGGGCAGAATACTTTTCAAAGCTACTAAATGTTAAATACATTGAACTGGAAGATGAAAAAGAACAAGAAGAAACAATGGAAGAAGAAGAAGAAGAACAAGAAAAGGAGATCACTATGCTAGAAATAGAGGAAGCCATACAGAAGATGAAGTGCGGTAAAGCAGCAGGAGAGGATGAGGTGTCCGCGAAAATTATAAAAGCAGCGGGACCAATAGGTGTACAGTGGTTGTATAGATTATTTAGAATAATTTGGAAGAAGAAAGAGATTCCAGAAGAATGGGGAAAGGGATTAATTATCCCGATTTTTAAGAAAGGTGACAAAAAGGAATGCAATAACTACAGAGGGATCACTCTTATCGCTCATGTAGCTAAGATCTTTGAGAGAGTCCTGGAAGGCAGACTGAGGAGGAAGATAGAAGGAGAGATGGAAGAAGAACAGTATGGTTTTAGGAAAGACAGATCAACATTTGACCTAATCTTTGCATTAAGGCAAATGATGGAGAAAAGATGGGAATTTGGAAAAGACATGGTGATGATATTTATTGATATTGAGAAAGCGTACGACAGTGTGCCTCGACAGGTGGTTTGGAATGTATTAAGGAAAAGGAGAGTTAACGGAGCTGATGTCCAAATGTTAAAAGCTATGTACAAATATTGTGTGAGTAGCGTGAAGACCAGTATAGGAGAAACAGAATGGTTTAAAGTGGAAACAGGTCTCCGACAGGGAAGTGTATTGTCCCCCTTACTATTCATCATAGTCATGGATGAAATTCACAAGAATGTTAAACAGAGATTGGGACAAGAGGCAACAAAGGCCATGCTGTTTGCAGATGATATAGTGATATGGGGCGAGGATGAAAAGGAAGTACAAAAACAACTAGATGTATGGAATCAAGAAATAGAGAAATATGGGATGAAAGTAAGCACAGAGAAGAGCAAGACAATGGTAATGTCAAGAGGAAGGAAGGAAGGAAGAGGAAAGATAGAATTGAATGGGAAAATTCTAGAAGTGGTTAAAAGTTTCAAGTACTTGGGAAGTGTGATCACAGAAGATGGAAGGATAACTGAGGAAATTGGAAAGAGAATACAACAAGCGAACAGTTTTTACCAGAGCATAAGGGGTATTCTGTGGAACCGAGATGTCCCAAAGAAATGTAAAAATGTATTATATTCAACCTACTACAGACCCATACTAACATATGCAGCTGGAGCGTGGACTACTACAAAAAGAGAGGAGAGTAGAATACAAGCCGCGGAGATGAAATTCCTAAGAGGTATAGAAGGCAAGACCAGAAGAGATAGAGTTAGAAACGAAGAGATTAGAAAAAGGACAGGAATCTTGAAGCTGCAGGACAGGATAGAAACAACAAAGTTAAAGTGGTATGGACATATGATGAGAATGGGAGAGGAGAGAGTACCAAAGAAAACTTTCTGTGAAAAGATGACAGGGAAGAGACCACGAGGAAGGCCCCGAAAGAGATGGGCAGATACAGTGTGGGAGTGTGTAGAGAAGAGAGGAGGAAAACCTGAAGAAGTACTAAAAACAGGAGAGGAGTGGTGGAGAGACAGGAAACGTTGGAGGTCCTTAATTCACAACCCGACCCAGGAAGCTGGAAACGGGAAATGAAGATGATGATGATGAAAATTAATGAATGAATTAATAAAACAGTGCATTCTACTCTGGGCGGTGAAGGTCACACTTCATCCATCTAGGGCTGAGATGTAGAACTACAGTAGTTACAAGTTCTGCCAGTGACAGCGAGACAGAGGTTATCGAGAGGGCGCGCAAGGTAGTCCCAAAGACTATTTTACAAAACAATTAATTTTCTTTTTAAACATTTACAGCTGAGAGCTGACTGTAGGATGATCACAGCATTGCTGACTGTTTCTGAACACACAATTGCGGTATAGTGCTCAGAGCAAGGGGCAGAACAAGATGCGTCACATTTTCAAGCTTTAGCACGCTTCCTTTTCAAGATCGAATTGTTTGTGGAGTTTTCATATGGACACTGCCGTGATTATAGAAATGTGGGAACTCTAAACCAAGATATAAACTGGGAGCATAGCGCCCCCAATGGAGGGCTGCAGCAACTCTGGAGGTTGGAGATTTGATTCCCCGCACTGACAGAAGCTGTCCTGAGCGTTGTTTTTCCATACTCCCTCCCAGTGGCGATTACTCCATGTAGGATGTGAGGATCATCACTTTAAATTTAATTTAAAAAGTGCCATCAAAGGAATCTGACTAAATAATTACAGAATGGCCTAATTATTGATACATACCTTGAGTCATCAACTGAGAAGCGATGAAAGGAGCGTATCTCCAACCTCTACTTTTGCAGCCAAGAACACATGATTCTGAGTGATGTTTTCCCATAACCGACATACAAAATATACAGAATGAGGTACAGAAACCATGAAATACAAAATCTAACAAAAAAATAATTAAATTAAAGTCATTAAATCTAGCTTTCTACGACTATGGAAGTCCACAAATAATAATGCATGGGTCTCATAAGAATCCTATCGATAATATCAGCACTCTCTTAAGAAATCAATTGAATAATACATAATGCATTATCGGTACTTACAACAGAAATGGAAATACCGGTACTGGTTTACAGGTTACATCCAATTGAAAACGCCAAGAAACGGCACTTCTTTTTCACAGAACATCAAGAAACACATGTATTTAAGGCGATTGATATTGATAATTGTTGCTGTAAGGGGCCTAACATCTAGGTTGTCGGCCCCTATTTAAGGCGAAATCAATCAAAAACTCTGGGGAAGAAATATTGCTGTAATGTACAGAAAATGTAAATACACCGCCATGTTTGAACAGAACAGAAGTAGTGTGCAGGAAGGCAATGCCGCCAACCGACAAAAATATGTTTATTTAATGATAAGTGCCGTAATTATCGTCTGTGAGCAAGATAATTGCAAGGAAATGTCAATTAGGAATTATGTGTATATTTATTGACTAAATATAGGGATATGTTTGCAATTTAATTACGTGTATCATGCATATGTTGGCAAGACGATATACAGCACTCCATACGACTGGCCGCGCTACTACACCGATGGTGCCAAATAATCCCTATCTGGTTGACACCCCCTGGCTTCAACACAGATCTCGTTAAGAGATTGTTCTACTTGAACAAGATGGTGTATCTCATAATTTTTTATTTTGTCCCTCCTTGTCTTCTGAATCATAGATCTTAAAAACTTCATCTCCACCGCCTGTAGTTTGCTGGTATTTCTCTTGGATTGGGTACAAGTTTCTAAGCTATATGTAGTAACAGGTACAAAGAAGCTCTTGTATAGGTAGAGTATTAGTTTTGATCTTAAAGGAACTTGCTTATCCCAAAGAAGCCCTCTCATGAGATGATAAAATTGTGCTCCATGTTGAACTCTGCTAGTGATTTCTGCAGAGGTTGGTTATCTGTGGACACTACACTGCCAAGGTAACAGAACTGATGTACTTGTTCTAACTTTGTACCATTCAGAGTGATGTAAGTACAGATGTTTTGTCGGCTAACGGGCATCACTACCGTTTTGGACTGGCTTATATTCAAACCAAATTGCTTGAATATAGCATTCCAATCATTCAGCTTCTGTTTTATTTCAGCCTCATTTTCACCCCATATTACATCATCATCTGCAAACGCTAAAGCTTTAAACTCAAAGGTCGTATTGAGTCTCTTAACTCTCTTCATTATTTCATCCATTACAGTAATGAATAAAAGTGGTGATAGAGCGCTGCCTTGTTGTACACCCTGCTTAGTCTCGAACCACTCCGAATAGCCATCACCTATTTGGACACAACTCTGGCAGTGTTCATATAGCATCTTGACTTTATTTATTAAAGCGCATGGTATTGATCTATTTTGAAGGTATTCCCAGATTGTATTTCTCTGCACAAAGTCAGCTTCAAAATGTTTAGCTCTGTAACATAGGGTCACCAATAACAAGCAGTAGGAAATCAACAGAAATTGAACAAGGAAACATGTAGTAGCAAATATCCAACTCGATATCATGACTTCCTTGGTGCACAGTTCCATCATTTCAAAATCTTCAGTTTTAACCACTTTTGTATAAACAAACTGCAGAATATAATGATGAATAATGTATCACCTCCTAGTGTGTCCGAAATTGGATCATAATTCCCAAAAGATTAGTTATTGTTGTTTTAAGGAGCAGAACAGCGAGGTAATCTGCTTCTTCCAAAGAGATTAATGACCAACCAGAGGTCATAAATTTAAAAATCTGCCATTAGACAACATCATATTGTTAGGGGTTAGGATTTATTTAGTGCCTTAACTGTGTGCTGAGTACGGGGGTAAGTGTTGAAATTAACTTGACGGCTTAATCAAATGTTGGGGGTCGAGATCTATAAATGTTTGGCGACCTTATTAACTTGTGGGGGGTTGAAGGGTTCCTAGCCGCTAATTAATAACTAATCTAATCCCCTAAGTAAGTATGGGCGCTAATGAATTATAAGAGTAAGAGCTGAGCAGTCAGTGGACTGCCGACTAAGCGACCTTGCTGGTGTGAGTGAGGACGGCTCGCCTGCAATGTCATGTTAGCAAGCAGACTGTCAATAAAAGTGACTCAGCAGAATCTAAGTCGTGTTAACAACCGGCAAGTTTTGATAGGCATTCAACAAAAAGTAAACAGAGAATGAATTGTAATAAAAGTAGAAGTTTTAATTGTAAGATTGTGAAGCTGTAAGCAAGCTTCACTAGCTGCACTTATAGAAGTGATGCAGATGATTAAAAAGTTAGAGGTTTGAAGGGGAAAGGAAAAGTATGAAATACCCTTGTACACTTACTTGAATCAGCTGGTCGACGTGTGTAGCCTTCGGCGTGCTCATGGGCGGGTGGTGTGTTGCAGACAGCCCCCGTCCTTTGGGGTAAAGGACTATTTACACGAAATGCTGTTGCTGAGTAAGAGAGTTGACAAATACTTGATCTACTTACTATGTTTTGGTTAGTGTCATAAGGATTGCTCCATTCTGTAGCCAGTCTACTGGGTTTGTGTGGAAAGTGTTGCAACTAGATAGTTGTAGCTGTTGCTTTCTTTATGGCTTTAGGTGTGAGATGGGGGTGAAGTGTGCTGAGTAGGGGGCTGATAGGGAATAGTTGTAGTCGTAATTGTAGTTGTACCCTGTGGGGACCTCAGGGTATAACAACATTGTATATGCTTATAGGACAGTTGAGCACGATACACAACTCAAGTGGCTCAAGAAAGAAGGTCCAAAATTATTGCTAATTTCTCAGTTACATTTTGACTTGAAATGTTACGTTGTTCAAAACATTTAATGTGGCATTCCTTCATCATTGCTGTTCAGAACCCTGATTTGCTTATTTGGACATGCATGGTAATGTTTAAGTTATTGAGATATGTCCGGTATAAACTAAGTCATGGCATCAACTCTCACATATACTTTACCAGACCTGCACAGTAAGATGTTTTTCATCATAAAAGCTTATTTTTATCTTGATAAAGGGACAATGACCATCTAAATTTAATATAGGGATAACAGGATTAACCCAGGAAAAACAGATTTAGGTTACTGGCAGGTTTATTTAACCTTATGTAGAACTACCATCTATAAAATTAAAATAGAATACCCAGAATCTAATAAAGGTACATTACAAAAATTGGCGAGGTGATAGGTTGGCATGAGAAGCTTGATAAATTGTAATGAATCTTTCTGCACAATAAAAACAGAAGGTACTAATGAAATCACGAATTTCAAAGTAGGTTGTATGTTTATGGAACGTGTTTTTTTCTACATAGATTTATTTAACATAAATGGTAATTTTCTTCTTTCCTACTTTTTATATTTTACTTCCTTTTCTTGTCTTTGCCTGGTATAGAAGACCTCATTGACATGCAGTTTTGAGTGACAGAAGAAATGGTTGCTGTTTGCCCCTCTGATGTGAGAGAGAGATCAAAATATGCTCATCGGGGGCTATATCATTGAAGAGCATTCAATTACCCACCTTTGAAGATACTGTGGTGTGTAGGGGCAGATGACCTCGTAATTCCACCCCTTAAAACAACAATAATTATCTAACTAAATGTGGTGTCCAGCTGTTGGGATTGAACCTACTAATCTTTCCTTTGTGTTTCTTCCCTCACCAGAATTTGTGTTTATCCTTTTTTGTGTGTTAATATTCTTCTTTTTCTATCTAATGATTATTAACTAATCCCCATTTAGTGTTTTTTCTTTTTCTTTTTTCAATTAAAGAAAACGGTTGATTCCCTGTCAAATACTGTATAGGATATTGTTTTCTTATATTCATTCTATACTCTCCTTTAATAATCTATCTTTACAATTTCAATGATTTGCTATGCTGCAGTCTAAGGAACATTTTTTTTTTCTTTTATAGGTTTGGGACCACTCTTGGAAATATGCTCTTGATACCCAGCCATGTATGAGAATTTGGATCAATAGCAGTGAAGGAAATCCAAACGATGATGTTGCCAAGTTATATGCAGAAAGGCTTGTTAGATCTTCAGGGGCTCAGCCCATATCTTCAGTTATTTTCGTTATTGGACTGTTGGTGTTCCATCAGAGTGTATAGGAATAAACACTATACTCTGTACACTGCCAGAATGGGATTGGCAGTTCTCACCTCGCCATCTGGTCTGAGAACGAGGTTGCCAAACTGCTCTCTCCTACTGCGCGCGCGTGGGCAAATGAGTTAGTTCATTAAACTCGCTATAATATATTTAATAATTATTTCAGTGATAAGCTACAGAATTATTTAGAATCTATAATAGTTGCTACAGATAAAGACTATACAATATCTCTTATTTTTGTGATAATAGTAATGGCTTTAAGAAAACGCTGAGTTCGATAACTTACAATAATGTTAGCTTACATTTTTTCTCTGTCAATCTACTGCTTCAGGCGTAAAAGAGGATTTTGCTCCTATATTGCGTACAAAATATTTAGGCAAGGTTTGTACTTAAACCTGAGAAATATGTACTCACATGCCTTCAAATTATTTTTTTACAGCTTATTAAGTGTGAATAGATAAATAATTATCCTTTTTGGACACAAAAGAAGTATTTTTGGTGATTATGACATTAAGCAACTGCTTCCAAAAGAGACAGTGAATTTTAAATGCAACTTTTTATATAATTTTTAATGAGCCAGGACAAGTTATCTTAGTCTTCAGTGTTTTTTAATGTTTTTAATTCTGTTTTTTAGTGTACCAATATAAATGGTGTTTTTATATCATGCCCCTATGTTTCGCGCACCATTCATTTCATGTCATCTTCCCTATTTTAATATGTTTTCGCGTAATGGAGCAATTATCATGAATGTTGGGCCTGTCACTTTGTAAGCTGATGAAGAGATCATTTTATGTTGGATCTCGAAACATGTACTTGTAAAATATGTGATCTACAATTACATTTTAATAAAAGTATTGACTAGGCGGATCTAGAATAAAAGGATAAATATTTATCTATTCACACAATCTCGTCAATACGGAACAATGTCAAATGTTAACGACTTTGAAGTTAACATTTCTGAAAAAAGCTTATTAAGTACCGTACTGTATATTTGAGAAGAAGGTCTCGGGATTTCATCAGTTCTCACTACCATTATTGCTATACGCACCAGTCATAACGCTGTCAATAAGCTTGTTAGTTTTCATTGTGGCATCATTAACATTCCTCAAGTCAGCTACTTTGCTTATCGTCTCAAGTTATGCCTTAACTTTGGAGAGAGCAAGTTGTTACTCAAAGCAAAATCATGTTTAAGAAAACACACAGAAAAGTCAAGGTGAACTGTCAGTTCAGAGATATGAAGAAGAAAAAAAGGAACTTACCGAAGGATAGCATCAAGGACCTTCACACTGGTAGCTAGATGACGGGTGACGCACTAAGACCAATATTACTGGAAGTTCTCGTTGCATGTGTATCCATAGATTTATTTATTGCCAAATGTCAATCCCATTTTGACAGTGTTCAGAGTATACATGACTGATGAGAGAAATATCTTCAGTACAAAGTCATAATACCGTAACTCACTTTTTTATTGTATTTTTTTATTTTGTAATAGGTGCCTTCAAGAATGAAAGCAGCTTCTCTACATTGTTCATTGCATTTATCTAGAAGCAGATATGTAGGGACATATGCTGTTATGATAATAGAACATTTTAATCACAATCTATTATCACACCAAAAGACAGTATAGCATGGCCCCTAAATGGGAGTACCGTTTTTATTTTCTACGATGGTTACAGTTGAATGCTTGATTTATATATGAGTCCAGAATATCATTATGGAGACTCAGTTTTATAGAACATTTGAATTCTGCACCATGTTGTGGCAGATGTGGAGATCAAAGGCCACATGTAGGAAACCTGTTCCATAGCTGTTCATCTTCCTTGAATACTGGTTATTAGTGACTCTCTCCTGGATGAATCCCTCCCCCATGTTGCAGGGTTGAGACTTCTTGGAGGCCAGACTAAGGGAGATAAGATATCTTCAGAATCTCTTCCATGATGCAATTGCATGTGCAATGTAGCCTACCTATGAAGCAGTTGGATGTGTGGTATCTGCCAGAGCATTCTTGCAACAAGGGGCATGATAGTACAGTGGTCAAGGAGCTTTCCTTTCACTAAAACGGCTTGGTTTGATTCCCGGGCATTGCATGTGAGATTTTCAAAGTGAAATATCACATCCTGTGGTTTGGATTCCACGTAAAAATGGTCATGTGGCTCATGATTGTGAGTCTAGCACTCGCGTAAAACTACAAGCTTCCATCATTTATTATTCTTGCAACATCAATTTTGAATGAAGGAAAATCTGCATGTTTAGAAAGAACTGGAATGAAACCCATGTCATGGTGTTGGTTGTAAAGAGTGTAAAATACAATAAAATGTTGACCTTTCCTTCTTCCAAGGCCCCATGACTGGACTGGTTTATCAGGACATTCCTAATGAATGGTTGTTGGCACAACTGCAAAGAGTAGGAATCATAGACACTGTTGTACTGCAACAGGATGGAGCATCAGCACATTTCACATCAGTACTTGGAGGAGACCTTTCCCTAGTAGGGGATTGGAAGTGGATCTGAAGATTAACCAGCTCTTCGAGTCTGGCCTCCAAGATGTCCTGACCTTGCAAATACTCAATAATGTTCTGTGGGTGTTCATCAAATCCCCGACCTTGCAAATACTCAATAATGTTCTGTGGGTGTTCATCAAATCCTTCATGAACAGTGAAAATGCATTTATTTGTTGAAAAGGAAAAAGGAAGCTGAACATCATATGCACTTTATCCAACAGTTCAGAGGTTATGAATAGATGTGGAAGAAATCTTTGTTTGTGAGACACCAGAAAATTTTTGCGACACATCTTGAGAACATGGCACAGTGATGACCGTTTCTACACCCGTGCTCTGTACTCAAACCATGAGATTTCCATATCAAGCATTCAACCATAACCATTGTATTCTCCAAGATAATGAAGGCCACACCCACTGTGAGACCATCCTGTATCATTTTTAGGTATCTTGTAGAATGTGGGGCAGATGACCTCGTAGTTCCGCCCCTTAAAACAACAATAACTAACTATAACTTGTAGAATGTAACCAGCCATCTCTCCATCTATTAATTATTGTTAATATATGAATTTTACCTGGGTAAGGAGATGACTGATGGAGCTATTATAAGCCATTACGTTTCAAAACAATTTAAGAATCATTTTCATTGATTTATTAATCCGGTAGAGTGGAACAGTTTCAAAGTGATATACAGTATATTTTAGTGATATTTCTTTGTAATGCCTAATTAATGTGAAAAAATGTACCTTTTATTTCTGTGAACCTCTTACCATTTTAAATCTAATTTTCTGACTCCAATTTGCTTTGAGCAACTGTAGATTATAATAATGGTAAAGATGAAAGGAGACTTATATAGAAGCATACAGTACTTAACATGTACTGTATATTTATCTGTTTTTAGACTGTTGTTTTACTTTTTATCTTTTTAGAAATCTACTATATTATACCTTTTATTTATTGGCATTTTGCTGAGAAATCTGTTGAAACTTAAACCAATGTTATATTGATTTGATAATGATTGCTGTAAATGTAGCACTGCATTGAGTGATGTAACAGAAATGACAATAACAGTGAAACAGGCCTCAACACTGTTACTAAGTATAATAATGCATTTGTTGTTGATATTACTAGTGATAACAGATTTCTATTTTTATACTTGACAAGATCCCTCGTATCAATTTTGTTTATACCAATACTGTAGTAGTTAAGATATTACAAACATACTTCATGAACAGTGACAATGCACTGCAGTATCTGTTGAAAAGGACACTATTTTGCACTAATGTTCAGAGGGTGAACGTAATATGCACGCAGGATCTTTTATTTTTTAATGGCTGCTCTTAGTCAATATCTCTTGAAGCTCTTGGCTTCATACAGAAACAGAGATATACGAGCAAAGAGCTACTAGCTGTGCTCTAGGAGACTTCACTAGTAGTGTCCTAGCTATTTATCATTGTTCTTATATGAATTTTACGTAAGGTTCATTCGTAAAGAGATGACTGTTAAAACTATTAGGTTTTAAAGCAATTTAAGAATGGTTTTCATTGATTACTAATCTAGTAGAGTAGAACGGTTTCAAAGTGATGTATATTTTGTGATAAAGACTAATTTTACTACCGTAATTTACAAAAATCTAATTTTACTACCGTAATTTACAAAAATTAAATATTAAAGTTATGACACAATTTCAATTATTGCATTTCAGACGATGATGTGCCGAAAAAGAGTTTCTTCCTAGCCTTCAGAACTACAGCACAAATTTCTATTAGGTTTAATACCATGTGGAGTTGGAATAGTGTCTTGCTCACAGAGAGTGCAAGTGCATTGAAACTGATGGTAACTGTGTACAAAATAGTGGTGCCTGAAAAATAATAGGAGGCCTTGCTTATTCACTGAGATTTGAGCATCTTTACTGAATGTTTTTATTGTGAAACTAAATTTCTTTCTTGAATTTAATCAGTAACATGCCTTGAGGTGAAGTGAAGGCCCAGGTTTAATTCCTGGCTCTCCTAAGAAGTTCAATTCTGGTTTGAGCTACTGGAAGGGTGATAACTTCGAAGCCATTTTTCAGTGTTGCCTTACTAACAATAATTGATATTGTAACATTCAGTCGGTCCACTGGAATATGGGAAAAAATAACCTGAAATAAATGACATGTGATTTTTTTTTTCCGTATGGCTTTTAGTGCCGGGAGTGTCCGAGGATATGTTCGGCTCGCCAGAGTTCGTAGCTGCTTCTATGCGGACACCCGTGGTGTGAGCTACACGTACCGTCGCGTGTGGAATGTTGGTCTGGGTAGGAAAGTCTGAATGTAAGGATGAGGCATTGGAAGGTAGCGGCTGTGGCCTATAGTTAGGGACTAACACCGACATTTGCCTGGAAGGAAGATGGGAAACCACAGAAGACCATCTTCAAGGTTGTCGGCGGGGGTATTCGAACCTCCTCACCTCCCGGATGTGAGCGGCCGCCTGCAGCCATGCCTAAGGCTTGATTCACACTATCGGTAGAGTCACGGTACGGTCACGCTACAGTCACGATCCAGTCACAGGGCAGCAGTATCCATACTACAACTGTAACACTCTCACCTCCTCGCTGGAGTTGATTTAACTTTAACTACCCTCATTTACCACAAACCTCCAGAATTTACTGCCTTTAAATACAGGCCACAAGTGATTTTAACGTTACTTCCCGACTTTGAATGGGCGCCAAGGTTGACCATATGGGTCTTCCTGAATAAAATAGAAATAAATACATAGCTGTTGCCCCGACTATGAAACCCCATATCTCCCAGGCGTAGGGCATTTGGCATGCGTTTGCTGATGTACCAGGTTCATGCAAGACAGGAATATAAACACACATGAATTTTAAAGAGAGAATCTATTGGCTGTACTAACATATATATATATACAAATATACAACAAAAATACCCTTCATACACTCGTGCTCAAACTTTATACAGTACCTTGCCACTGAATTTAGGCTCTGAGAGCAAGAAAGCACTTACGGACATATCAAGCCTAGGCATAACAGCCCCCTATACATATTTCACTTGTACACAGAATATCTACACACGTTACGACTGGTTCACTCCACTTTCTTCCTTGTCGAACTGCTCGTTCCCGTCTCCATTCTCGCATGACTTCGATGAAATGTTTTACGACTGAATTATCCTTTAGGCGTGGTAAGTTGTTACCAACAGCCCATGGTATGGATGGACCCATGAAATGTACGTAGCATCCAATAGCTCGTAAGAGCTCAGTGGATAGCTAAAATTAGCCACTGCTCGTTCGTATTACGATACCCCAAAATTTCTGCCGGAACTAAATTGTGCGTAGCCCGCTCCTAGTGGAATATCCGCGTCAACACATAAACATCAGACCGTCGAAATCCACACTGACGTCACACAATGGTATTCCTCACGAAGTTCATGGGAGTTCATGCCATAAATAGCCTAGGTAATCCCACACGAGCCGAATTACTGCCTGTCTTTTCCGGGTATGTAACATATCCAGCACTCGAAAATATAAATTCTTTGTACCTTTATAGTACAGCCACGAATCTAACCTTTAACATTACTAGGCCAAAATAAAGCAATTAACCCCAAACCAAAATGAAATAATGCTTCTACTTAAAACAGTCTTATATCCTTATTCCCAAAACGTAATAAATCGCAAAACCCCGTATTTTATAATATCAAATATCCAAAAACCGATAATTAATAAACAGTGATCCTAGGTTGTCCAGACCATCCAAATATGAATCTGTCCACAAAAACACAGGCACAATAAAAATCACCTCTGCAACCCCATGTTAACCCAATATAATAAGATACGAATAAAATACCCCAAACTAACTGCACAAGGCACAAAACCCGAGGGTGAGCTACTGTAACTGAATAAATTCGGTTACACAACGGGGAAGCTCCAGTTTTGATCAGTGAACAGTTGAGATCAGACCCGCGCGCAGGTCACAATGTGTGGTGTTTTCTCTGCGAAAGAGTTAGCAATTAACTCGATTGCGATAATTATTGTTTTAAGGGGCCTAACATCTAGGTTATCGGCCCCTCATTAAATGAAATGGTATGAAAGGAAAGGATGGAGTAATGATGATGATGATGATGATAATTATTGTTTTAAGGGGCTTAACATCTAGGTTATCGGCCCCTCATTAAATGAAATGGTATGAAAGGAAAGGATGAAGTAATGATGATGATGATGATAATTGTTGTTTTAAGGGGCCTAACATCTAGGTTATCGGCCCCTAATGGTCTGGGTGATAGCGAAAATAACAATGAAATGGAAACCATAATGAAAATTTAGCTGGACTGAAAATACTTACAAAATGGAACTCAGATTGAAACGACTCACAAAATGTAGGGTGGAAATACTTACAAAATGTAATTTAGAAGGAAAATACTCACAAAAGGAATTTAGATTTAAGAAGTACGCTCAAAATGTAATTAAGGTTCAACATACTTACAAAACACAATGTAGGCTAGATTTGAAATACTTACAAAATGCAATTGAAACTCAAAATACTTACAAAAATGCAATTGAAATTGAAAATGCTTACAAAATGTATGGTAGATTGAAAATACAATATGTGGAAGACCGCGATTCAAAATACTGTACTTACAAAATGCAATTAAGATTGAAAATACTTACAAAATAGAATTTAGATCGAAAATACCTACAAAATGCAATGTAGATTGAAAATGCTTACAAAAATATGGTGAGATTCAAAATACTCCCAAAATGTAATTTAGATACACGGGGAGCCAATTCATAAAAACACGGGAATCTTAAATAGAAAAGGAAATATAATGAAAAGAAAAAGAAGGCTGATCCCTAGAAGGAGTGATCAGGAAATATGAGAGAAGGGCCAATTAAGGCGGGAAAGGAAGAGACTCCCTAGGCCGTCGGAGTCGGAAGAGAACAAGAGTTGACCAAGAGAGGTCGACAGGAAAGAAGACGGAGAGGAGCCCGGCACAAGTGAGTGGAAGCAATGCTGGACTCAGCTGGGCTCCCGTGGTCACCAACCCACGTCCCACTAGATGTGAGACCCTGGGTGGGAGCTGAAAAACGCGTGCTCTGCTTGTTGCTTGTACGTGTGGTATGTTCACACTGCCAGGGTAGTCATGGGACAGTACGGTCACGGTCCGGTCAAATATTCTCTGAATTGATCGTTGCTTGTACTGTGATTGTACTCTGACCGTACCGCGACTGCTGGTGTGTACAGTTCCTATGAAATCAGTTAAATAATATCTGACTGGACTGTGAATGTACCGAGACTGTGCCGTGACCATACCGATAGTGTGAATCAGGCTTAACTCAGAATCAGAATCACTTTATTTGGCGTTAAACACAAGTGCAATAGCCATCGTCAGGTTAATAATACAAAACAATAAAATCAAACAATCCTACATTACTTAGCCTACTTATAACAGTATATACAAATAGCTTATTATCGTTATAACAAAATGTAACCTACTTCTATTGCACTAAATATTACACCAATCTGCTTCCATACATTCTTCCAGGGAATACCATGGATTCACCAGCAACCACTTTTGCAGCTGTTTCTTAAAGATTTTGGTTGGTAGTTGTTGGAAAGACAAACTCAGTTTGTTAAAAAAATTTATGCCAAGGATTTCATGACTGTTCTGTGTTTTAGAAAGCCGACACCATGGTACCTCTATCTGGTGTGAGTTTCTTGTGCTGTATGAGTGAATTGTTACCCGCCTGCCTGGCAATTCATGTGGATGTTTATTTTTCATATACATGAGGATATTTAAAACAAAAAGATTTATAACTGTTAGTTTGGAAGATTTAATAAATAAAGGTCTACAGGGTGTGTTAGGAGGAGCATTTGCAATAATACGGATTGCCTTTTTCTGTAATTTTAAGATATTTACAATGTGTGCACTATTTCCAAAAAATATTAATCCATAGCTAAAGAGACTTTGAAAGAAAGCAAAATAGGCTGTGTGTAAATATGTCGTAGGAACCTCATTTTTTAAATGACTGAGTAGATACACCACCCTTGCAAGTTTATTCGAAAGGTTATGAATATGAGGTTCCCATGTTAATTTTGAGTCAAAATTCATTCCTAGTAGCTTGGCTTCTTTTATATCATTACTTATGTTTTTAAGGCTAAATATTAAATTTTGAGTTTTAGTTTCATTTAAGTGGAATCCATTCTCACTGAACCATTTCCTAGCTTCTAGCAAGCACTGACTTGATAAATTTTGTAATTCACTTATACATTTGCTAGAACACAAAAATGTAGAGTCATCTGCATAAAGAATTGTTTTTCCAGAAACATTTACTGCTAAGTCATTCATCATAACGACAAAAAGAAATGGACCCAGAACCGAGCCTTGGGGTACACCATACCTAACTTCTAACGCATGAGATTTCCTATCCCCATTCTCTACAAACTGTACTCGGTTTGTTAGATATGATTTAAAGACTTCATACTCTGATCCTTTAATTCCGTACAGTGCTAACTTTTGCAGAAGTATATCATGTGACACACAATCGAAGGCCTTGGATTGCATCCAAAATGGCGATGTTAAACGCAAATCACGAATGGTTATCTCTTGAAAATTGTTCCCAATCGAGTGATGTAAGTGTTCAATGTGATAACAATTCTTTATCCATTGAAGAGGTGTGTCTTAATTGTGAAGACAAAGCATGTAGTGGCGAAAAAATTGTGAGATGTGAAGGAAATCAACTGGGAAAAAAGTACGAGTTGCCGCGAGCGGCGAGTGAATCTGAACTCCTCAAATTAGAATTGGCCTCCAAAGAGGAAATAATCAAAATGCTTGTGGTTGATTTAAAAAACGCACAATCTCAAATAAGTTTCCTTAAAGAAAGACTACAAGCAGAAGAAGATAGGCCTACTCAGGCAGACTATTTAGAGGTTAGGTCTAAAACGAATGCACGCTTTCCAAGACGTAGGCCTACCTTGGTGAAATCTGGGAATATTCCTAACAACTTTATCTCCCAGAATCCATTTGAAATCCTCAGCCGTTCCGATTCCCAATTAGAAGAAAGACAAGATACCGGTATTGAAAACGGGACATCCAGATACGACAAACCTATCCATAACCCTACTAATAAGAAAAGGAGACGTCCCCGTGTACTTGTCATGGGTGACTCAATTCTGCGAAATGTAGGCCCAGTAGTTGATGATGCCGCAGTCTATTGCTATCCAGGAATAAGAACTGAGCAATTAACTAGAAAGGTATGTGCAAACGAGGTTCGTGAAGACCCTGAGGTGGTAATGATTCATGTAGGGACCAATTGCTTGAACAGTTCTCCAACACCAACTCACATTATGAATGACGTGGACAAGCTCGTGGACGAAGTGAAAAGTGCCTTTCCGAGTGCAAAAGTGTGTATTAGTGGTGTATTGCAAAGACGTGACATAGACCCACGATACATTAATGCAGTGAATTCAACACTGGATTGGTTGTGTGGTGAAAAAAACATTATGTTTTTAGAAGGGAACTCTTGGTTACAAGACAGGGACCTTGCTTATGATGGTCTCCACCTCAATAGAAGAGGAACAATGAAATTTGGAAAACTTTTAAACAGAGTTGCCAAGTTTTTACTCTCGGAAAACTAATTGCTGGAACGAGTGATGACATTTTATTGTTTAGAGAGAAGAAAGCGCTGACTACAAGTGGACACCTAGGTGAAGTACAGTGCAGTGAACATAAGTACAACTGTTTGGATGATTTCATGCAACAGGACTCTAATATAAGTGCATGCATAAACTCATTAGAATTAGGTGGAGAGGTTAGGTGTTTGTACATTAATAGCAGAAGTATTCGGAATAAGCTTGATGACATTGAAATTCTCGTGCAGATGATAGGTCAGATAGATGTATTGGTAGTTACAGAAACCTGGGTGAAAAGTAATGAGGCAGATTTTTATAACTTCAACAATTTCACAAGCGTGTTTGCTCATAGAGATGACAAAGTTGGTGGGGGTCTGGGTATTTATGTATCACACAAATGGAAAGTGAACGTTAAAAGAAAGTGTGAAATGAATCATAGTTTGATGTGGATTGAGGTATTCAGAGATGATGTTAAAAGTAATAGGCCAACATACAAAAGCATTGACATTATTGCAGCATATAACCCCAATAGAAGCAATGCCATACCCTTCTTAAATTCATTTGAAAGTTTTCTTAGCCAGATAAACAATAAATTATGCATCTTCCTCGGAGATACCAACATTGATATCCTAGCTGATGATCAATTAAGAAGGAAATATCTAAATTTAATAGCATGCTATGGTTTTAAACAATGCAACACTAAATATGCTACACGACTTTGTGACACTGCAGCTACCTTAATAGACCACGTGTCACTAAACAATTCAGAATTAAGTTATAAAATATCAAATGTCAGCAATGATATTAGTGATCACAGTATATTAATTCTTGATATTTCCAAGACCAATTATAGCACGTACACTCTGTCACATAAGCCGACAAAATCAACAACACACGAGGACTCTTGGGATAGGCAACACACTCCTGAAACTAATATATCTATAAATGCAGATTCCCATAATGATGCAGATAGTACTGTTAACTCTCTATATAACTCTTTCATCAAACAATTGAATCTAAGGAACAGGCATAGCCAAAGAAAAATAACAAACAATACTAACAATAACAGACAGTCTACTAACTTACCATGGGTCACAGCTAAACTCCTTACACTTATAAAACAACGAGACACTCTGCATGCAAAGCTCAAAAATCCCCTTCACAGAAATAATAATGATATGAACCAAGAATACTGTAGATGCCGGAATAATGTAACAAACTTAAAAAGAAGACTAAAGTCAAATTACTACTCAGATAAATTCAGAACATATGGAAACAATTCTAATAAAACTTGGGAGACTATCAAAGAAATCATACACAACAAAAAACCAACAGTTGAGACATGCACTTCACTTGAAATAGACAACAAAATTATCACAGACAATCAAGAACTATGTGAATCATTTAACTTGTTCTTCACAAACATTGCTGGAAGTCTAGCAAAAGCTATTCCTGAACAGAAGGAAATCCTCAGTAAGGACCACAATCAGTCAAATTCTCTCTACTTATATCCGACAGATGAAGCAGAGGTCAAGTCCATCATCACAAATTTAAAGAATAAAAAGAGCTGTGGATTAGATAGGATCAAGACAAATTTCATTAAAAACAATATACAATCATTTATTAAAATTTTGGTTGAAATGATTAATGAGTCCTTAGTTACTGGCATGATACCAGATGACTTAAAAGTGGCCAAAGTAGTTCCTATATTTAAGGGTGGTGACAAAAGAAATCCAAATAATTATAGACCTGTTTCTATTTTATCGGTAGTTTCAAAAATTCTGGAAGAAGTGGTAAAAACAAGATTGCTTTCATTTCTGAACAAGAATACATTCTTTCATAATATGCAATATGGATTCAGGGAAAATTCTAGTACTGAGGCAGCAACTATTGACCTAATAACAATGCTACAAGAAACTATTGACAAAAATAATATGGCAGTTGGGTTATTTATTGATCTCACAAAAGCCTTTGATACAGTAGATCATAAAATACTGTTATCAAAATTAGAAAATGCTGGTGTCCGAGGTATAGCACTAAAATGGTTCCAAAGCTACCTTATTGGAAGAAAGCAGCATGTAGCTTTGAATAAATGCATAAGTTCAGGAAAATATATAACTCATGGAGTTCCACAAGGATCTATACTTGGACCTACATTATTCTTAATTTATATAAATGATATTGTGGAATGTAATTTGAGAGGGCATATCAAATTGTATGCAGATGATACAAATATCTTCTACACTGGGAAAGACATAATTGAAATCATACAAAATGTGCAACAAGATATAAATACTCTATCACAATGGTTCCAGGCCAATAAATTAACAATGAACCTACAGAAGACCAATTACATGGTAATTTCAAAGCAAAGCATGAAAGAAATCACACATGACAAAATATATATAAATAATATTGAAATAAAAGAGGTTAATCAGGCAAAGTATTTAGGTCTAATCATCGACAAACACCTGACCTGGATTGAACACGTTGAACAAATTGCTAAGAAACTCTCACCTATAGTAGGGATCCTAAGGAAACTTCGGTATCTTATTCCCCTAAACCTTGTAAAACAAATCTACTATTCACTTGTACATAGCAAGCTCCAATATTTAAATGTTATTTGGGCTCACTGCAGGAAATCCACACTGAATGATTTAATGACTATTCAGAATAGGGCTATTAGAAACATATTTAACCTTCCTTACTGCACTCCAGTAAAAGATCTGTACATCAGAAGTAAAATTCTACCCCTCAGCATAAGTGCAGATCTCCGAGCAGCTATGCTAATATACAAAATTAAACACAACACAATACTCTATAGCTCTCCCTACATCTTGAACTCGGACAATCATTCTTATGGAACTAGGCATGCGAAGGACGTAGCCTTATATATCATTCACTCTTCTAAATACGGTAGAAATAGTTTCAAGTTCTCTGCATCACAGTCATATAATAAACTTCCCGATGAAGTAAAAAGTGCACCAACTTTGTCAGTATTTAAGAGGAAAACTACGAAAGTATTGTGGGAAAAATTCGATGCATCGTAATACATCAAATAAGCTTAAAAATCCTGTGCTTATCATTTTAAGAGACCTTGGTCTAAACAATCTTAGATATAGTATCAACTTTACTAATAGGCCTATGCCCTTATTCATCAATTTGTGTTACCTTCAGAATTTTCTTCCTGGTGTGTAAACACACATATTACTGTACAATTCCTCTGTACGAGCCTATGGCTCTTTGGAATTAATTGAATAAATATCATTCATATCATTTCATATCACACAGGAGTGCATCTACTGAGCTCCCTTCTTCAAAATGGTGCATTATGTGACAAACAAAATCATCCAGTGCACTAATTGTAGATTTTCCCGGAAGGAACCCAAACTGAGTTGGTGATAGAAGGTTGTTGTTGATGAAAAATTCATAAATTTGACCAACTATAACATATTCAAAGACTTTTGACATGATGGTTACTACAGACACAGGCCTGTAACTATCAGGTTTAGTCTTATCCCCTTTTTTATATACTGGAACAACCCTCGTAATTTTTAACTGAGCTGGGAAATAGCCTACGCTAAGGCACTCGTTTATGCAGTGCGTCAAAGGAATTAAAATGCTGTCAATAATGGCCTTTAAAATGTTGTTGGTGAATCCATAACAATCCTTACTATTGGAAGGTTTCATATTTCTTACAATTTTCTTTACCTCACTACAGTTTACCTTTCTCCATTTAAAAGTATTATTTGATAAACTCGGAACTATTTTTTCTACTCTTTCAATTGCTGCTGTAGGCAGCTGTGAGGCAGGTGAGCAAATCCTTTCAACAGACTCAATAAAATGTTTATTCAGAACCTCAGGACTGATTTCTATTGTGGAACATTTATTTGCGACTCTAACATTGTTAATTACACTCCAAGCTGCTTTACAGGGGTTATTTGAATTTTCTATGAATCTAACGTTTGCTTCAAGTTTAGCTTGCTTAAGGGCACATTTATACTTATTACGCATTTGTAGATAATTCTGTTTAGATTCAATAGATCCCTGTTCATTATGTATTACATAAAAAACATAACCTGTGATTTCATTTGTTCAAGCTCAGGTGTATACCATTTTATTTTATTTTTAGAATTACTCCTTTTCTTGGAACTTTTAATCTCCACCATTGGGCATGAAGTATCAAAGTATGAAAGAAGTATCTGAAAGAAATCATCAAAACATGTAATGGGAGAGTAGGAGTTGTCAGTAATAACCCAATCAGATAGGATATGCCTAAGGTATGAATTAAATAGCTGTATGTCAGGGGAAATATGTCTAATATGAATTATTGTGGGTGATTTAGCTATATTCCCATTTGAAAAACTACTGGATTGCATCATTTGAAATAAAACTGCTGAATGATCTGACAAACATGGGGCAATAACTTTAGTCTGGTACTGGCTGTGATTTAAATCCGTGAATACATTATCTAAACAGGATGATCCTCTTGTTGGTTCATTAATTGTGTGATATAAGCCAAAGGATTTGAAAAAATTCCGAACCATAATAGCTTCTCGTTCATTGAATCTCAGGTCTACATTAATGTCTCCACAAATTACTAACTTATATTTTCGGTATGACTTTATAACACTTTCCAAAACCCCTTCCATACTTTTTAAAAATGTATAAATATTACTATCAGGTGTTCGGTAAAAGGCTACCATAACAATGTTAGAATCTACAAGTACTGCTGCCACAATTTCACAGTGTTTTTCTAAACCAAATTTTGACACATCAATCACTTGGTATTGCATTTCTTCTGACACAAATATGGCACTTCCACCAGCCTGATACAAACATGACTTGCGACAAAAACTATCTACTAGGACGTAACCCTCAAGTTTAATCAAATCAATTTCTTGACTAGCAAGCCAATGTTCATTAATACATAAAACTTGGTACCTACTACTATTTAAAAATGCATTAAGTTGGTTTACTTTGTTTCTTAAACTACAAACATTTAAATGAAGAAAACAAATATTATCTTCACAAGATGCTTTAGGTGTAGAAAATGCAGTTGTATCAACCTTCATATTTGAATGAATGTGAGCAGTATGCCTACCTGTTTTGGCTTTTGGCCAAGTTTTCTTTACAAACTTGGCCTTACTACAGAGTTTCCCTGACTACCAACAGAATCACATTCCAATGGACGATTATCAGTGCTTAGGCCTACAGTGTTTAGAATAATCTTACTAATATCTAAAGCCAATTTTCTTTTACCTTTACTGTTTAAGTGCATACCATGGTTAGTAAACACGTTTCTATGATAATTACCTAAATCTACAATCTTAACATTTGGAAATATACTGCAAAAGTATTTTATATGATCATTTGTTTTCTTAATTTCAATATTGACACAAGACCAACTTGCAAGGTCATGTCTGAGAGGACAGGTAGTCACTATAATATTTGCAGTGTACATAACTTGCAAAAGGCGAACGAAATTCTTTATGAAAGGCTTAGCACAGTTCTGATAGACATCATTTGCACCTCCTACCTACACCGTGAAATTAGGCCTACTTTTCATTTCGATGTTTGCGACACTCTGTTTCAGAGGGTTAACAACTTCGCTAAATTTCGCCCCTGGTTTAACATTACCACAAGCTCGGAAATGACTATTTAAGTTATTAATTTCCGTAGCTACACCTCGACCGTGACTGTCTGAGAAAACACTAATTTCTACCCTTTCCGATAACGAACATTTGAGGTTACCGATAGGTTCACTGTCCGCCCGCAGTTCCGGTTCACTTACGTCTCGAATATTTTCCATCTCATCACTATTATCATCTAAGACTGAAAATTTATTGTTAGTCACAATACTTGCGTTTCTAGACACGATACTCGATTTTCTGTGAAGCTGAGATTTGGGCCTCCCCTTGCGTTTTTGCGACCGCCATTCAGATTGCCAGTCCGAAATGCTTTCGCTACAATTTGAAGGCATTTCATCAACCTCACTTGTGTCGGTAGCACTAATATTTACGTTGGAGGTGGATAACTTTTGTGACAGTTTATCCAAATCATGACGTAAGATGTTTATTATTTCATCTTTCGTTTTCAGCTCGTTTTCAAGATGTTTTAACTGTTCTTTCGTACACAACTCGCACACATAATGATCACTGTTCTTAAAATAAGTTACATTTACTTTGGCACATTTTTCATGTAACCAAAAGTTGCAGCTCATACAAAATATTCCTTTCATCACTCTTTTTGAACAGATTTTACACGAATTACCACTTATACGATTCGAAGTTTCAGAGCTATTCAAACACGAAACATACGCCGCCGCCATCTTGGTCACCTGGTATTAAGATTGTTATGGACTATTGAAGGAGAATCTAAACAAACACATGTTTCTAGAAGGATCCCCACTATTCATTCTGCTAAATAAAGTGATTCAACAATCATAATGATTAGATGGGGCAATGAATGCATGTGGGAAGGATGCACCTAGATGGGGCAATGAATGCATATGGGAAGGATGCACCCTGTGCCTGTTCTCAACAAACCAAGACTTCAGGCAGGGTTCTATCTCACCTTAATGGCCGATTGCAAGCATATATGGATTTTTAATCTATCCTGTGGTGGGTAAATTAAATGGCCTACAGTAGTAATGAGAAAGTTCCAGAATCAATAACATATACCAATTTGTAAAGTTATTCCAGGCGGCTTCGGTGGCGTAGTCGGTAGCATGCTGAGCTTCTATGCCCAAGATAGCGGGTTCAAACCCGGCCGAGGCCGTCGGATTTTTTAAGAGCGTTAAAAATCCCTCAGTATGCCTTCCTTCGGAGGGGAAGTAAAGCCGGCGGTCCCATGTCATAGATTTATGGCATGTTAAAGAACTTTCCACTAATTACACCTGTGTGAAACTAAATTGTATAGGTTAGGAATGTAAACAACGCTCTTAGGTTGCTACGTTCGTTGCCAAGAGCCGACTGCGGTGGCGTCTAGTAGCTAAGTTCTGAATTAGTCCTAGTAGTCGTTGACGGTGGCGTTTGGTGGCAAAAGTAGGAACTACTTGAAATTAAATGTCTGCAGTCCTCACTTGAATTGAAAACAGATAACACACACTAATACAGTCATCACAATTAACACCGGTTATCAGACAGATTCTACACACACCCAAAGTACACGGGGCTACATGACCGCGTTGTCGCAGCCCCTAAACTAAGGAACCAACCAACCAACCAAAGTTATTCCAGCCTCAGATATTTTTCCACATTCTTAAAGTTTATTAAGTTACAACTTCTGTCAATTGATAGAGTGGAAAGAGATGTGACAAATGTCATAACTAGGGCCCGGATTTTGATGAAAAGTCATCTTTTTTCTGAGTACATGGAGACGATGCTTAGTGGTAATTAAGTGTATTCTACAATAAATATGTTAGATATATGGGGTTTTTAAAAGTCATCAAAATGCATTTTTCCTACATTTTGCAGAATAAAGTCATTTTCTAACATTTAGGGGCATTTTAGGTCATTTTTCAGGTGCTTTACATTTATAGGTCTTTTTTTTTTATTGAATATGGTTAAATGCTCATTTTAAAGTTATGTTTTTAGTACCGGTATCTGTATTTCTAAACATGTCAGCGTTAACATTCTTGGACTAACATGACTACATACTGTAGTTCTGCAGTGCTCATCTGTTTTCATTACTCGTTTCTTATCTACGCAGCTGATTTAATTTTTCTCGACGAAGCATTTGTGTGTACGGTTTGCATCACTGATTTCTTCACGTGCACGTGAGTATTGCATCAGTCTGAGAAAAGAAACGGGGTAATCCCCTCAGCGCCATGTGGTTTGTGTCGAGTTTATCTTTATTAGAAGTGTTGACAGCTCTGGCCGGCTCTGACGTCTGATCGTTCACTCAGCTGCCCTCCAACTATAGGACTTTTTTAAGGTGTGTTTGTGTTGTAGGTGTGTGACGTTTTGTTGTGCAGTGCAATTGAAATGCCAAAACAAAAGCAGTCAACTGCAAGCCGTTTAAAACAGTCTGTGTCAGATTTCGGTGAAAACATATTCTCAACTGATGGAACTATTTTGGTCTGTAAAGTGTGCGAAATCAAAGTCGCTGAAGATAAACGGTTCACCGTACAACAACACGTCGGGCGCGATAAACATTTGCGAGGTCTTGAAAATGTGGAAAAAAGGAAAGTGTCTCAATTACCGTTAAAAGAAACTGCTTCGACATCAAATAACAAGTCATCTTCCTTTTATAAAGAATTATGTGAAGTGTTTGTTAGTGCTAATATTCCCCTAGGAAAACTAAGCAATCCTAAATTAAGTGATTTCCTCGAACGCCACACTGGTCATACTATTCCAGACGAATCAACATTGCGTAAAAACTACCTATCAAAATGTTACGAAGACAAGTTAAACCGAATACGTGAATGTGTGAATGGAAAAAAAATTTACGTATCAATTGACGAGACTACAGATTCAGAGGGACGTTATGTAGGTAATGTAGTGATAGGGACCCTAGAAACAAACAGTCCCGGGTAAACTTTTCTGCTGACCTCAGAGGTTTAGGAAGGGGTTAATCACACTCAGATATGCAAACTGTTCGATAAATCCATGGGTTTAATATGGCCTATGGGAATACAGCATGAGAATGTGCTCCTCTTCCTAACAGATGCAGCACCTTACATGGTAAAGGCAGCAAAATCTATCAAAGCATTTTACAATAAGATGGTGCATGTTACTTGTCTGGCCCATGCTTTTCATCGAATTGCATAAGAGGTCCGATCAAAATTTTCAGAAGTAGATAGACTAGTTTCCACAGTAAAGAAAGTCTTTGTCAAAGCACCATCCCGCACTAAATATTTCAAAGACAAGGCCCCTGATGTAGCTTTGCCCCCCGCACCAGTTTTAACACGCTGGGGTACCTGGTTGACTGCATGCATATACTATTGTGACAATTTTCACATAGTGAGAGAAGTAGTGAATGGCTTTGATAGGACAGATGCTAAGGCTATTGGGAGTTCACAGGACCTGTTTTCTGATCCTCAAATGGAAGGTAAATTGGCTTGCATAAAATCAAATTTTTCATTTTTGCCAGAAACCATAACCTGCCTAGAAGAAAGTGGCATGCTATTGGCCAAGTCAATAGAGTTAGTCAGGAATGCTGAAGGTTATATAAAACATGTAAAAGGTGAGATTGGGGACTCAGTCAGACAGAAAATAAAATTTGTATTGAACAAGAATAAAGGGTATCAGACAGTGTGTCAAATAGCTAGTATTTTGTCGGGAGAAGACTTCAGAATTGACATTTTTGAAGAGGATTTAACAGCCAGTGACATAGTGTTTTCCAAATATGCTCCTATCACATCAGTGGAAGTGGAGAGAAGTTTCTCGAAATATAAAACAGTATTAGCTGACAACCGCCGTTCCTTCACCTTTGATAACTTGAGGATGGCGATGGTGGTGTATTGCAACGCTAACTAAGGTATGTTTATTTAGTAATATATTTTTTCACTTTGTAGTAGAAATGAAAATGGCGTATTGTTAATCTATTGATTAATAGTTTACTTTAATTATACTGAGAATGTTTGTTATTCGAACCATTATTATTACAAGACAATCATGAAATTGATCATTTTTAGGTATTTTTTAATGATAATATTTAGGTCATTTTTTTTTTAAATGAGGTCATTTTAAGAGAATTTTAAGGTCACCAACATCCGGGCCCTAGTCATAACGAACACAGATGTGCAACAAAACATGGTAGACACTCAGAGGTTGGTGAACACAGCAAATAATAGATTCATCAACTTAGGGAAAAGTTAGGATAGCAAGGAATCGATCAATATACATTTATATAGAATAATGACCCATCAAATTTAAATGACCACATGTACTCTGAAGAATCACCTTTATTCTTATTAAAAACATGACAGAAGTTATGCTTCTTTGTACTAGAGGGTATAGTTGGGAATAAGAAATAGGGGAAGTAGCATGCAAAGAAAATGTTTTTTGTATTTTGTCACAACCTATCAAGATCTAGAGTGGGCGGTGTAATGTCCTGATTATGAGACTGGTTATAGGATCATTCCGCATAACCATAGGACAGTATTATTAAGACATGGATTTGTTTCTTGGGTAAAGGGCAGGTGACCTCGCTATTCTGCCTCTTAAATCGATTCAAATTCTTTCTTTGAACTTATATCTTCGATTTCTAGATTTTCTATAACATAGATGATTCTTATTATATTTCCTTTCACTATTATTTTGATGTAGCCTTGGATACGGCATTTCTTTCTTACATAATTTGAAAACTTCTCAAGAGGTTACTACTTTTATGAAAGCTACTCAAATTCAAAGATTTTAGAGTTATAGTCAACATCAAAAAGTGTCTGAGCAGCCTGTTGACATTCTACAATTCCAGACAAGTATGCACATCAGATCTTTCAACACAGTAATATTAGACAAACACTATTTCGTATGTTGTAGGTACAGCTTTTTACCATCGTGACAGCTTAGTAGCCTACTTATTCAGTTAGTGTGAAAAGTATTCGGACAACCGCGGTTATCGCGAGGAGGCGCCCTAAGATGCGTGAAGACGGGGATATAGCGATTTAAGAAATGCATTTTCTGTCCACTGACATCTGCATTTATTCATACGTAGCAAAAATACACAAACATAGCAGTAACAATGCCTGGTAAATCACAATATTAGAAAGAAAAGGTCTCTTTTGCGGTGACAAAAAGTATTCGGACACTCCAGTATAACTATGATTTAATGCAGGGCTGGGTCCTGATATTGTCCAAATATCACAAACTTAATCCTTTTTTGCGTGGCCTTTGGCCTTTATTACAGCCTGAAGACGGTTCGGCATTGATCTGACGAGGGATTTGGTTAAAGATGTTGGTATTTTATCACATTCTTCCTGTAGTGCTGTTATGAGGTTTGTTTTACTCGAAATGTCTCTCTTCTGGATTGCCTTCTCGAGAAAACTCCACAGGTTCTCGATGGGGTTTAAATCTGGCGACTGAGGTGGTGTTTGTAGTCGTTTGGGCGTGTTAAGCGCCATGAGTCGGGCTGAAACACAAAATCGTCATGAATTCCTAACAGTTCTGCACTAGCCACCAGGCGGCTTCGGTGGCGTAGTCGGTAGCATGCTGAGCTTCTATGCCCAAGATAGCGGGTTCAAACCCGGCCGAAGCCGTCGGATTTTTTAAGAGCGTTAAAAATCCCTCAGTATGCCTTCCTTCGGAGGGGAAGTAAAGCCGGCGGTCCCATGTCATAGATTTATGGCATGTTAAAGATCCTTCCACTAATTGCACCTGTGTGAAGCTAAATTGGATAGGTTAAAAATGTAAACAACGCTCTTAGGTTTCTACGTTCGTTGCCAAGCGCCGACTGCGGTGGCGTCTAGTAGCTAAGTTCTGAATTAGACCTAGTAGTCGTTGACGGTGGCGCTTGGTGGCAAAAGTAGGAACTATTTGAAAAATTATAAGTTGCAGTACTTAAAATTAAAAAACAGATACACACACTAATACAGTCATCACAATTAACACCGGTTATCAGACAGATTCTACACACACCCAAAGTACACGGGGCTACATGACCGCGTTGTCGCAGCCCCTAAACTTAAGAACCAACCAACCAACCAACTAGCCACCAGATTGTTCTTTAAAACGTCTATGCATTTCATATGGTCCATGATGCCGTCGATGACATGAAGTTTTCCGACCCCCGAGGTGCTCATACAGCCTCGCACCATCACCGAGCCTCCTCCGTGTTTCACCGTAGCTTTCAGTTCCTTATTTGTCTTCCGCCATACCGTTTGGCGTCCATCTGAACCAAAAATATTAAATTTACTTTCGTCACTGAAAATAACCTTGTCCTGGACCTCACGGGAGTCATTGCGATGCTCCTTCGCGAACGGCAGTCGCCTCTTGCGATTTGCTTCACTTATCCATCCCTTTCTGCGGACTACTCTACCATAAATACCTTCTGCACGGCACACATTACGCACTGTACTCACGGATACATTCACTCCTCGCTTGCGTATGTCAGCTGCTATTGTAGAGGCACTGGTCTTGGGGTTCTTCTTTATCTGACGCACGATGGACCGCCAGTCCGCATCCGTGAGGGAGCGAAGGGCACCCACTTCGTGGCTTGTTTTCCACCATTTTCCGGTGCCCAAATCGTTGAATGACATCATACACCCTCGATTTTGGTCTTCCAGTGAACGTTTTCTCATTGATTGTGCAGCCGTATAATCAACTTGCGCTCTGATTCCGTTGTCTCCCGTACTTTGCGACCCATATTGACTCACTAGCGTTCATCCACTGACCTGTTCGTCTGATACTGATCATATGACCACGTCATCGCACTCGTGATCTCCGCGTACACCCACAAATGTCCAGGTTTCCGAATACTTTTTGTCGCCACAAAAAGAGACTTCTTTCTTATTGTGATTTACCAGACATTGTTACTGATATGTTTGTATCTTTTTGCTACGTATGAATATATGCAGATGTCAGTGGACAGAAAATGCAATTCTTAAGACGAGTGGGAGAGGAGAGATGTTTATGGCGAATGGTAATGAAGAGAAGAGATAGGTTGGTGGGACACATACTAAGACACCCAGGAATAGCAAGCTTAGTTATGGAAGGAAGGGTCGAGGACAAGAACTGTAGGAGTAGACCAAGGTTAGAATACTGTATGTTAAACAGATTGCCTCGGATGTAGGGTGTGGTAGCTATGTAGAGATGAAACGATTAGCTCAGGACAGGGAGGCATGGAGAGCTACATCAAACCAGTCAAAAGACTGAAGACTCAAACAACAACGACAACAAGCCACTATATCCCCGTCTTCAAGCATCTTGAGCGCCTCCTTGCGATAACTGCGGTTGTCCGAATATTTTTTACACTAACTGTAGGTCATTCTGATAGTTTACAATTCTACAGTAGTTAAAGGCTTATTGCTTAAGTGTATCACAGTAATAGTAGCTACACCTTCATAGATTAGTTGGGGGGAGGAAGACTGATTTGTTGATGGGATCACCATTTCTAAGTTTTGCAATATAAAAATAGTTATTCTTTTGGATGCTTAATGCCTTAACATTTATAATTAATAATTAACACCACTTATTAAGTTTTCATACTGTTTTTTGTTTTGGAGGGCAGAGTGTGTCCCTGTACGCTTGGTAGTGTTTTGTATAGCCATTTGTCTTGTAAATTTGGAACTGATGCTGCTCCCTTGACGAGCAAAGAATTCAACCCTTAGTTTTCTCCTTCAATAGTCCATAACAATATACAGTAAAGTACAACCCCTGTAATCCGCCACCTTTGGGACTGAGGGTATGGTCAGAACTCAAAAAAGGTCGGATTATCAGAAAGCACAGAAAAATACGGATTTACATTAAAATAAACAATCAGTCGATATCAGGGTTCCTTCCCTCCTTTCTTGGTAGAACCACATCCACAATGCATTGTCAAGCAGTTCAAGTGTAAGCTTTTTCAATGTTTTGCGATCCTTAAGAGAGTTTTCATCATCGTGCTTGCCACAGTGGGCGAGTGATTAACGTGTCAGTCTACTAACCCCAAGCTTGCAGGTTTGCTCCTGGCTGTGGTAAGTGTTTTTTGAAAGGCGGCAAAAAATACTACACGCATGTCATACAATGTTGGCATGTCAAAGAACCCATTTGAATTCAGTAGGCCGTGTTCATAACGGCAAAATTAATCTCGGGAGTTTCCGCCAACACAAAGTTCCTCATTTCTCTACTAGAAAGGGCTATAGTGTTCAAGGAGCTTAGATATCTAGCCTCCTTGACTTTCATAGTGCTTCAAGAAACAACGAAATTCGACATGCAAGCTACCCTCTGGGTGTCAAATAACAAAGCTTGCACCCGACACCCGAGGCCATACGATATTATTACCATCTATCGTCACTGTACATGATTCAACGTCTTTCAGAAGTCTTCTCCAATCTTTTTTTGTCGTAACGCCTACATTGAGTTATTTCTTTTTACATATCGCCAACTATCGTGCTGTTTTATTCAAGAAGATTTCCACACTCGAACTATTTTTAATTTCCGCTCCTCAACAAAATAGCAACATAAGACAATCATCATCTCACCATACCCTGACGCAGCAAGAAATGCAATGTTTTAGAGAACGCATGTCATAATTTGTACATGGAGAAACACAGGCATAGTTTCTTAACCTTTTATCAAATATGAAGATTTTAAGTTATCAGGAGAATATTAGACCCATGGACAAAGTTTTGTGTGTTTTAACCATTTGTAACGAAATATATTTTAACTTGTAGTATCAATGTTAGGTCTGTACTATGTTTATGTCAGGGTTAATTTCATTGTATGTGATTGATAGTGTGTATCATACTTGTTTATGTCTATATATGTATTTGGGCTGAAGAAGTACAGACAACTGTACGAAACATGTACCCAGTTGGATAAATAGACTATCAACAACATTGTATTGAAAAGATGGAAATCATTAATAGTCTTGTTAGTTTGAGTTCCTTGGCAATATTTTGGAGTGATTCCCCTTTGTCCAGTCTTCATAGCACTGCTAATTTTTCATTTAATGAAAGAGTAACTTGTGTACGTTTCACTTGTGAAATGTTGAAAAAACACACAACTGTATAGTACACACATAGTTCTGTGTGATACTGGCTGGTTCTGAACTCTTTTGCTACACAAATTCCTCTTCAGCTTCATTCCAGTATTTTTGAAACTGCTGCCCTCCAACAAGATGCATTTAATTTGTTTCTCCCAACTGCAGGATCATCACCCATCTGACACCTGCCCCAGTCTCGGAGCAGATGCCTTTTACTCCATTAATCCCGAGCACTGGTTTGCCTCGTCCGCCAGTCACACTGTACCAAAGTCCATCATCTCCACTGCAGCTGTCGTTGAGGTCTTCACTAACTACCCTGAGCATGAGCCCTCCATATTTATGACCCTTGGAGAGATGGCGTCTCAGCATTAAAAAGTCTCCTAAGAGTTGGTCCGTAGGTTCAATTCCAGGATGTCTGAACCAGCCCATATTTCTATAGGCACCCTATCCGCCACCTAAAGACGCTCCATCTAGAGATTAACAAGCTACCAAATGCTATTCAGTACCTTTAAATATGACGGGAAAAGATGGATAGCAACCAGTGGCAGCTGATGAGGAGGCCACACCTCCCTTGCCTTAATTTGATGCTTCCTCCTACAGGTATTGTTGTACTACTTGCATTTCAGGAAATATGTATGTACAGGGTATAACAGATACAGAACACAAGCATCAGGGGAAGCCTGGCCTCCTCTCATCTGCTGCCACTGATAGCAACATGGAAAATAAAAAACAGGCAGGTGGGAATTCACGCCTACAATCTACCCAATGGCCCTTCAATGCTATGGCTGCTAACAAGCTGGTTTCAACCTACCGATAGTATTTGCTTATATACATTTATAAATACGTAAAATAATTTAAAGAATTGTAGTTAAATCTAGAAGGTTTGGAATGTTAACAGATGTGAAGAGAGGAAGAAGTTGCTAAGGACATAGAGAAATGGAGGACATCCAATTAAAACCTGTATGTGGACAGATTTACTAAAAGAGTTGAATCTATTATTATAAAAGAAAACATAAGCAGAGGTCTGGATGTGACTACTACTTTTTAATAACCCAGACAAATAACTGCTTATGTAGTTGTCATTGAATTTATTCTTAATTCATTTTACTATTTGTAGAGCCTTAAACATATCCTGAGCAACAAAGCTGTTGATATTGGCACATTATAATGCATAATCAGTTGGTATAGAGCCCAATTTTGGGGTAGTAAGTATTTGTACACTCTTTACATAGAACAAACCCAAAGTATGTGTGTTGTCTGTATTCACAAGATTTGTATTTTCAACCTTTGTAGTGAAGTGAAGAATAAAATATTTCATGAGTATTAAACGGATTCATCTTTATTGCCAATAGGCTACATTCATAATTTTGAAGGTTGGTCACTAAGGCTCATACTGCTCTGACAAAAAAATGTGACCGACTGCTTGCACGACTTCACGATTATGTGGAAACACCGTACAGTAACAGTAATTTAGCTGCCAAAGACCATAGTTTGAAATTATGACTAGGATGTCCAGTACCTTGAAAAAGTAGGGGATTGTTCATTTTACCTGGATATTGTTCAGCCCCCAGGGTCGATACGACCCTAGGACCTGAGACATCTACGCACCCAGAGGGGATTATAAACATACGCCCCTGAATCTACAGACGGCTGCACAGCCACCCATACATCTCCACCATCGACTCAAAACAATAAGATCTACTTCTATCCAAACGTCAACACACCTCTCACCCTACAAAAACTACCCCTAAAGGCTAAGTCATGAGCCTCAACAAATACATTTCCTTTACACAAGCAGACGCAGTAGTATCGCTGTTAACCAAGCTTACGACACTCACATAAACATTTTCACCAGGACTATTTGGGGCATCAACAATGACGACACGCCGACTCAGCAACTGGAGAACCTTTAAGAGGAAGGCCCCGGGGAGACCCGATATCTGTTGCGGCCCACGGCTCTGTGCATCTAGACCCAGCTCCAATGCATCGTCATCGCCAGGTGAGAGAGTGTGCTCAGATTCCCTTACAGACTTGTATTCCTTCCTTCACACCTACACTTATAATTTGTACCACATTTGTCCTTCACTAAAAGGGATGCCACATTTGCCATAACTGATCAAATAAATACTTGATCAGTAAACCAACACTCTGTACATCATTTCACACCGACTTTACACCTGTACGCACAACCTGCCCTTTTCCCAATTGCCCCTGACCGTGAATACTAGGAAGTGCAGCGTCAGGTATTCCATTGTGCTCACTTAGTGTTAAGCCAGCCAGCGGCCAAGCTGCCGACTCTGCAAGTAGGCTCGCTCATAATTAATCGCTACTCTTAACTAATAGCTCCCTCATATTCGCACATCCCTTGACAAGTTATCGCACCCCCATTACATTACATCCTCTTACAGACACATACACCTGCAGTTTCCCCCAACTACGGGAAACCTGCACCCTTTCGGAAACCACCCCTAAATTGTACATCAACACACCCTTGAAATCCCATCCCCTAACGCCGGGATTGAACAAATTGGTGGAGGCCGGGTACCACGCAAATTAAGGGTAGGGACTCATACAACGAGCCCTCGTGGTTGATCGGTAGAAAGACCTAGAGCAGCCAAGCAGAAGTAGGAAAAAGTAGATTTTTTCCCCCTAGAGAGCACGCCGTATATTTTCCCTTTATGCAGAACGTATATATATATATATATATATATTTTACATTAGACTTCCCACCCACCCCATAGGGCAAGGTCGGTAGAAACCAAATGACCACATTTAAAACCACACTAAGGGACTTCGCGCACCACTTGTCGGCCAGCACAACCCCACTCTTACCAAAGTTAAGAATCAAGAATAGCGACTTAATAACCGAACACACTGCGCCACGCCTCCTTCAGGAACTCGAAGTACAGTCATTTGATATCCGCGCTAAATACCCTGCAGCGGCAGCGCAAACCGCACGATCCCAGGCCCAGACCGGTTCGCAAGAACAACAGTCACCGGTATCCAGCGCTAGTGCAACAGATTTACTACCAACGCTCCATCCCCTATTATTACAGCAACTCCAACTGACGGAGCAAAAGACCGATAGCCTGCTCACGTGCATTACACAATTATTGGAATCAGATACCATTAAAGGAGACACCCAAACAACAGAGGCAGTCCTAGACATACACACTATCTTAGAGACAGTCAAGCAGGACATAGACAGAACAGTGGAAGTGGTAAATTCTACACAATACGATATTACACCCCCCATCAGCGAAGATATATCAGGGGACGAGCTCCCTGGTAACATAACACACGTTTCGTACACAGGGGGTGAGGATAATCCCCTCCGAAACGACACAGGATCAGACACCTCATCACACAACAGGGGGACGGATAGCATAAACGGGCAGGAATCTTTATACAGCCAATGGGAAACAAACGAGCAGGATAAGGCCAGGCAAACGGAGTACCCGATGATTCACCCCACAAAGTTCACAGGGGAGGGCCAGGAGCCGGAGGAATACCCCAAGGCCTTCAACAGAACGGCTAGAATCAATGGCTGGGGCGATGAGGTCAAGAAAAGGCTCTTACCCGCATATCAAACGAAAGCGGCCATGACATGGTATGAGCTCCATGAGGACAACTTAGAAAACGCCACATGGGACGAAATCTCTTTCCTATTCAAAAATGAATTCCATCTCACACCAGACGAAGAGGACTTATACGATCAGATAAGACAAAGAACACAGGGGCCCACAGAGAGCGCACAGGCATACGTCAACTCGAAATTGCTGATGTGCGATAAATACAACATCGCGATGCCTAATAAGCAGAAAGTCAAGCTATTAATGCAGGGGCTTAGGCCATCATTAGTGGACAAGCTCTGCATCATGAATAATCCCACAGTACAAAACATGCTAAATAGTATAAAGATAATCGAGGCAGGAAGGAAAATCACGGAAAAGGCCGAGAATCAGCATTTCAGTCCGGAAAAGGGGGACACCAGCCAAAAGATGGATGAGTTGGTAGATAGAATGGAGAAGCTAACGATAGTTGCAATTCAGGCAGGCGGGGGGACATTCAGGGGGAAAAGGAATGACACGGAGAAGCTATATTACCAGGACAGGGGAAGTAGATACACAGAGGGGCGACATTACGAGCGAGAGAAGCCACACTACCCTCCACAGCGGTCAACATCCCCATACACACAGGAAGGCCCAACCTACCCTCCATGGCGGCAAGCATCACCATACACACAGGAGAGGCCACGTTACCCTCCACGAAATTCACCAGACCCATGCACACAGGAAGGGCCAGCCTACCTTCCGCAACGGCCAAAATCCCCATACACACCAGAGTACTACCCTCCGGAGTACGAATACAGTATTCCCCGCCGAGGCAGTCCACCCCCAAACAGACAAGCCGATGATTCCGGCCAATACAGAAGAAACAGGGACTACCAGGAAAACCCGCCCACACAGAGACAAACGTATACCCCTCCCCATCGGAGACAAGACAACACGCCACAGAGCAGGCAGAACGGCCCTCGGCACAATAAAACAACCCCACAGCGTAGATGGAACGTCCCGGGACACAACCAAACAGCCCCATGTTACAGGCGGGATACCCCTGGGCAAAACGAACTGGGACCCGAACAATATCCACATCCGGATGACTATCCACAGGAGGGCGGACGGGGCGCACCCCAGCAGTCTAAAAAGGTGTTGCTGTCCACGCCAAATTGCCAACCTCAAGATAGAAATTGGCGAGGCTATGCACCCCAAGAACAGGGTAGATTTACAGACAGGCAAAGAAACTCGTTCCCAAAAAACTCCGGAATGGGAAGGGGCAACCGGCAATAAAACCGGATGAGGACCCTTCCCCACGAAGACCCGAACACAGACAGCCACCCCAGGAATACCCTCCCCCAATACAGAAACTGGAGAGCAAGGAAAAAGAGCGGTCAAAGGGCAACACGAGCGGGAATTCTCCCCCGAGGCATTTCCACACACTCCCCGTAGAAGGAGATGGCAATTGCCTATTTCGAGCAATTAGCTTCTTGCTCCACGGGGATCAGGACCAACTCAGAACATACAGGATAAAAACGGTACAGCACATCGTACACAATTGGGGCGATTATAGGGATTTTGTAGCGGACGAGCAAGAAAACCCATTTCAGACAGAGCAAGAATATAAGAGGTACATGTGCAGGGACGGTATTTATGCCGGAGCCGTGGAAGTGACCGCTCTCGGTAAGGTCCTCAAAGCTAACATACATGTCTACACCGAAATTCGTTCACCACTGCGGGACTCGATAGGGCCCTACACATACTGTTCACAGGGAACCCAAGAGCGGGACACTACACTCCTCTCACAAATACACTCGAACAAAACACAAAAACTGAGCCCACAACGTCGCCAGACATGAACACATCATCGGTAGAGAAACGGGGGGGAAAAGGCCAAACCCACATCCTCCAGGAGTGAGAACATACCCCCTACACCACAACACGGGGCGGGAGGTGACCCTACGCGGACACAATCACAGCTCTCATAGGAAAGCCAGCAACGGGAATCGAACCCACAACCGGCTGGAACAAGAAACGGGGCAATACATGCAGGCGAAGGGTCAGATTTGCAGACATACCCTCACAGGAGAGGGAGAGGGCCAACACATCTACACAGAAACTGGGAATCGAAACCACACTAATCGCTCACAAGAATCCGGATATCCTAGCAGGGCGGAAAACAAAGAGGTGATACGAGGCAAGGTGCGGACACATTTCGCTACGCGAAGCAGAATCGCGGAGCAAGGAGACATATGACGTGGCCAAGCGTGCTAGATACGATAAGCAGCGAGACGCTCCGTGCCCACTCAGCACAAGTGCGAGGCAGGAAGCGGGCACGGGCATACACCCTATGGTCGACGCAAACAATAGAACCCAAAGGAACACAGGAGCGGTAGCAACAACAACAACATACACACTCAATAACACATCTATACAGTGGGAAAGAAGCAACTTGGCCGCATTAACATCATACGCCAGCATAAATGGGCACAGAGTACAAATGCTTATCGACACGGGGGCGGCGGTAAGTTGCGTAAACAGCGAATACGTTGCCGAAGGGCAGACTCACGGTGTCACAGGTGACATCCGGCTTATAGCGGCCAGCGCACAGACACTAGAAAACTTAGGGGTCGCACATACACACATAGGAATGGACAATTTTGCAACAACACACCCCATGTTCGTGATAGTACATCTTTCGGCATCAGCAATATTTGGGATGGATTTCCTTGCAAAGTACGAGGCGAGCATCAATTTCGCTAGTGGCAAGTTACACTTAATGCAGGATCAGAAGCTCACTACACAACCCATGGTATACGCCAAAAACACAAATAGTATTCAAGCGGAGCGAGAAAACTGCGAGCAACGGACCTCTACACTGAACACAATTGACAAACACACAGGCGCACACACCGATAAGGTACTCAATAACACTCACAGACATGACCTAACACCAGAGCAGGATAGGAGGCTCAAAGTACTCCTAGAAAACAATAGAGACATCTTTGCCAACTCGCTAAGAGACCTCGCGGTAACAGATCTCATTGAACACCATGTCACACTCACCAGTGACCGACCAGTCTACCAGCCCCCCTTCAGGGTTAGCCAGAAGGAAAGACATGCTATCGACACTCAAATTCGGGAGATGCTCGAGGCAGGGGTCATAGAAAATTCCCAACTATAGCGCTCCGGTCTTACTGACCAAGAAGAAGGATGGGTCCCACCGGTTTTGCACTGATTACCGCAGGCTCAATAAATTAATAGAGAATGACAGCTATCCACTACCACGGGCCGATACCTATTTGGATGCCCTCAGTGGGGCCAACTGGTACCGTAAAATGGGGTAAAGTGGATCAAAATTTTCGTTTTTTTTAAGGTTTAGGTTATTTATTTTGATAAGAAAATTTCCAAGATTTTAAGTTAATATGTAAGACTTAAGAGCTTTAATATTCCGTTGAAAACAAAATGATCACTCTTTTAGTGTTGTTGTTAGAAAATAAAAAAGTGTGATCCGCTTTACCTCATAGGTTGGGGTAAAGTGGATCATCTATGTTTTTGAACTATAAAACTGTAACGTGTTTTTCGAGGGGTTTTATGCAACTGGCATAAGTCAGTAGGAAGCCATTCTATATTTATTTACGCGGCAAATTGTTCAGCCAAGAGAATTTTTCATGGTAATTTATTATTATAATTAATTTATTATAATTATTATTAAGGTATTTTCGGAGCATTTTATAAAAATTATTAACATTCAGATAGGTTTTCTATGTCTTAGAAAACGCTATCAAGCAAATTATTACGAACGACAATATTATAGAAAATTATGTGATTACGGAATTTTACGGAGTTTTGTCAGTTAGGGTATTTGAGAGACATGACTCACTGGGAATTCGAATACAAGCTGATTCCTGTCGAGAAGTATTACGCAAGGCTGGGTCGCAAGGTCTAGAAAAGACGAATTGTTGGAACGGAAATCGACTTCTCCCTCTCGCGCGCCGAGTGTAATGAGGCAGAGGAGGGGAACTGGCGGCGTGCTCAGCCAATCAGTGAGGACCACGCAAGCTGAAGCCGGCTGAAGAGTGGGGGAGCCAACGTGTGCATATATCGTTCGACGCGCCGTGAAACGAGGACTATCTGTGTAGAACTTGCGGAGTACGGTTGCAAGTGCGTGTCGCTCCGATGTTCAGTGGAGTTGAAGACTAACTTTTGCAAAACTTAACCAGTGCGGTTGTACGAGTGTTTGGGTCCGAGGTACGGACCATAGAATTATCTAATCTACCAGAATATCATCAAATTCCGACGGAGATGACGACGTCCAGGAGACTGTGGGAAGCTCACGGCATCAGCAAGTACGAGGGAAATGCCTTGGCAATTTCCAATGGTAAGCGCAAATGACGCAGAAATACGCAATCTCTCATTTTTCTTTGTTTTACATTTCATATTTCAGTAACTTCATAGCTTGGAAATAAGAGTAAAATCAATTTATCAGACTCCGTTTTCACGTAATTTTCTATCGGTAATATTCAAATCACAGCGCTCCAATTTAAATTTTGTACTTATTATTATTATTAATTTTGCTATACTTGTTTTATATAATAAATTCATTTCTTTTACAATGCAATCTTTGCTTTCAGTAGGTAGCATTAGATATAGACCAATTCCTTCTCCTGATACAATTGTTTGTTGGGTTAATGATCAAATCATACCACGATCTGAGTGAATAGTGTCTTGAAGGTGTTCTGCCAGAGCTAGACGTTGTTAAATACAAATTTAGATTTCAACATTGCATTGAGGTCTTGGCGCCCATTAAAACAACATAGCTTAGGCAAAGGTAAACAGTTACATTTATCACCCAACAGTTAGGGGCTAGCAAAACGTTTCATTTGGCGCCCAACGTGGGGACCGAAAACCTAATAACATTTGTGGAAGGAGAAGGGTATATATTTCTGTGCCTGTATTTTGGGGATTATTTGTCTGTATCAGTGTATATCATTATGGGGGATGAGAAAGAAAGACAGATGAGGTTACGTAGTGGTCATCAACGGGAGAGTGATGATACGAGCAGTATGTCGAGTGATGGTAGTACCGGGGTAGCGGAGGTAAATCCCGATACTGAAACAGGGAGTGTAGGCGGCCAACCAGAATTAAAAACTTTACTTCTCGAGTTTATGTATCAGAACAAAGTTAGTAGTGATGCCTTAAATGCTAAATTAGAACAAAACAATGCAAAACTGGAACAAAATAATGCTAAATTAGAACAAAACAGTAGGGAAAATAAAGAAAGTACAGATGCCTTAAATGCTAAATTAGAACAAAACAGTAGGGAAAATAGAGAGAGTAATGAAACTTTAAACGCCAGATTAGAACAAAACAGTAAGGAAAATAGAGAGAGTACTGAAACTTTAAATGCTAAACTGGAACAAAACAACGCCAGATTAGAACAAAACAGTAAGGAATATAGAGAGAGTACTGAAACTTTAAATGCTAAATTAGAACAAAACAGCAGGGAAATGAGTGACAAATTCGAACTGATTAGAGGTGAGATCAGGGGGGTGATGGAAGAAAAGGCTAAAGAGATTATTGCAGATGTAGACAGAAAATTAGGAAAAGTACAGGAGGAGTTGGAAATTAGAATCAGTACACAGGCTGAAAATTTAAAAGAACTAGTGCAACTGGAAACACAGCAGGTCAAAAAGCAATTGGGGGGAGAAATTGACAAAATTCAGGAAGCTACTAAAGAGGTTAAGGAACAGCTGGGGGGTAGAATTGAGAAAGTCCACTCACAAATAGTTGCAGAAGTAAATGATTTAAGAGAGAGTAATAGAGAGAGCATTAGCAAGATTGAGGAGAAACAAGCAAAGCTATATGATAAAGTAGAAGAATCAGAAGGAAACATTAAATTAACAGTAAACAGTATTGAGAGGAAGGCTGAGGAGAAAATCGCAGAATTAGAATTAAAATTAAAAGCTAGGATCAGGCAAGAAAATAGTCAGAATAGGCCAGTTTTTGTGAATAGCACACACAGGGAGGTAGAACTGGGTAAGTTCAGCAATCGACAGGGGTGCCCAATGGAGTTCATGAACACTATAGAAAATAAATTCGGGGAAAGGTTGGAAAATGGTAGTATTGAGTGGTGCCAGGTAGTTGAAATTTTAGAGCAAGTGTTTGTGGGGGAAACGAGGAATTGGTTTGCTGTCTACAGAGACAAGTTTACTGATATCAATGATTTTAAAATGAAATTCTGTGAAAAGTTCTGGAATGAGGTTATTCAGTCGCAGCATCGTGAGGGAGTAGTGTGTGGTAAATATAACCCTAAAGGAAGCTCCACCATGACCGAATACTTTTTAGGGCAGGTATTAGTGTGTAAATATCTGGATGGCTTGAAGGAGGAAAGTGATGTGGTGAGGTTGCTACTTAGGCACTTTCCCTATAGGATCAAGGAGGCTGCTTGTATCCAGAATGTAAAGACAATATCACAAGTAGAAAATTTGTTAAGCACATTTGATGCACTAGGGAGAGGGGGTTATGAGGACAATTTCAATCGGAACCAGGGTAATAATAATAATAGGCCTAATGAAGCCAGGCATCAAGAAGTTCAAGGGAACGGTGGCGAAGGGGCCAATGCTCAAAATAGAAATAACAATAATCAGCTAAATCAGAACAGAGGAAATGGCTATGGTAATCAGTATCAAGGGAGGAACAATGATTTCAGGGGAAATCAAGGGAGAAACAATGATTTCAGGGGAAATCAAGGGAGAAATTATAATGACAATAATTACAACCAGAATAGGGGTCAAGGAAGAGGACAGCCTAGTGGTAGTAATATACAGCCAAACAATGACAACACAGCCCAGAACAACCAGACCAGTTTAGTAGTTAGTAGTACTACGGCCAGCTGTAGCGGTTCTTTAAACGCGAACCAGGCTGCGAAGTAAGGTCAGAATCTCAGTCTGTAGCATGCCCTGTCCATACAATTATACAGGAACCCTATGACCTAAATGTAAGAAATGAATTATTACATGAACTAAATGATGAAGGTATTATTCAGGAAGTGGTTAGTAAGAGCCCCATAGTTAAATTTAACGTGTCCGAGGCGTACACAGATGTTTTAATTGATAGTGGTTGTATGAAGAGTTGCATAAGTAGTGCATTTTATGATAAAATGAAAGGAACTGGAGTAAATTTTGAGGAGATGCCAATTAAAAGCACTTTTGTTATCACAGCTGTTGGGAAGAGGTCTAAAGTAATTTCTAAGCAAGTTTTAGTAGACATTAAAATTAATAATCATGTAGAGAAGCAGATTTGCCTTGTAATTCCAAATTTAGTATTCAGTGTTATCTTGGGTTCAGAGTGGCTAAGTAGAGTGTCTGGTAACTTATGTTATGATGTAGGGAGTTTGAAATTTAAATGGGGAGATTCTGAAGTAGAAGTAGCGTTCAATGACCAAATTCAGAGAAGTAGTGTTGTAGGTGTGATTTGTACTTTAAATGAGATATCGCCAGCCGTAGAGCGGGGTTCTCCATGTTTTGTGGGCAGTGTGATTACGAACGGAAGTCTAGAGGACTCGTTACGTGAGGCTGCATTTCAGGGAAATATAGAGGATGAACAGTGTGTTCGGCTCTATGATGTGTTATGGTGTAATAGGAGAGTGTTTGAGGATCGCATTGGTATGGCCAATTGCTATACACATTCATTGAACGTTATTGATAGGTCAGTATTCACAGGACATAGATATCCTGTACCTTTCGCTTATCAGAGTGCAGTTGAGGCACAAATTAACCAGATGCTTGAAGATGGGATTATTGAGCACTCTAACAGTCCGTATGTTAATTCTTTAATAACGGTACCCAAGACCGACGGCACTGTTCGTATTTGTTTAGACGCTCGTTTGGTTAACAGTAGAATTAGTTCAGATCAGCTGAAATCTATGTCAATAGAGGAATTAATGCAAACATTTGAGGGGAAGAAGTATTTCACTTGTGTAGATTTGAGTTCCAGTTTTTGGCAAGTGCCACTTATGTACGAAGATAGACCATTTACAGCTTTTAGTCATAAATATAACCTTTATCAATTTTGTAGAACACCTTATGGGTTAAAGAGTAGTTCAGCAGCTTTAATTAGGGCTTTAAACATCGCATTAGGGAATGACACAGGAGAGTTTGTAACCATTTACATAGATGATATGGTAATTAGTTCACGCAGTTTTGAGGAGCATCTACGTCATTTAAATATAGTTTTTCTGAAGTTAGATCAGGCAGGGTTCACTTTGAAGCTGTCTAAGTCGTCATTCTGTCAGTCAGAAGTGACATTTTTAGGTCATAGAGTGTCGAGTAGAGGTGTAACACCAGAAGAAAGTAGGGTTAATAAGATACTTAACGCAGAGGTGCCACAGAATGTTAAACAGTTAAAAACTTACCTGGGAATTTGCAACTTTTTCAGGAGGTTCGTTCTTAAATACTCAGGGTTGGTAGAACCATTCAGGGAATTGCTTAAAAGTGGGACTCGGTGGAGGTGGGAGTCCAAGCATGATCAGGCTTTTAGAGCGCTGAAGGAAGGTTTTGAGAAAGCTGTAGTGCTGAAATATCCGTTAAAAGATAAGGAATATGTGGTTATGACAGATGCTTCACATATCTGCATTGCTGGAGTATTATGTCAGAAAGATGATGAGGGTAATCTGTGCATTGTATCTTTAGCCTCGCGAGGACTGACAGCAGCGGAGAAAAGATACACGATTACTGAGTTAGAGCTTTTAGGTATTGTTTTCAGTTTAGGGAAATTTAGAATGTATTTAGTAGGGGGGAAATTTGAGATCCACACAGATCACCATGCATTACTGTATATGAGGACTTGTAAACTCAGTTCTAACAGAGTTAGTAGGTGGATTCTTGCTCTGCAGGAATACGAATTCACAGTAAAATATATTAAAGGTAAAGATAACATTCTTGCAGACATGCTATCGAGGGACACTAATTTATGTAGGGATTATCCTGTGGTTAAAGCAGAGGACGGAATTTTAATATGTGCATGTGTGGACAGTAGCAACAGGGCATCGTTACAGACACTGAGTAATATGATAGTGGAGCAACGTGATGACGTTAAGTTAAAGGAGCCACTGGCTAGGTTGGAAATAGGTGAAGAAGAGTATGTGAAAGTAGGACGGTTCACGTACAAGATGCAGGATGGGCTTCTTGCAAGGAAATGTAGGAATAATCGGTGGGCAATATGTGTTCCTGCCACTTTGCGGGAGGAGCTAATTTGGTTCATTCATAGGGAATTAGGACACTTTGGTGCTGCCAAGGTCTTCTATGAAATTGGTCGTGACTTCATTTGGAGTAAAATGGGAAGGGACGTTAGGAGGATTTTAGCTAAGTGTGACACCTGTCAAAGGAGTCAATATCCAGTTAAATATTTAGTGGGGGAGAGATCTGCAGTTCTCACCAGTAGTCCCGGTGAACTACTGTGTGTGGATTTATTTGGCCCGATCGTTAAAGGACAGTACGGCTACGAGTACATTTTTATAGTTATTGACGCTTTTAGTAAGTATGTCAAGCTATATCCGCTAAGGAAAGCCACGGGACTAGCGTGTAGCCGTCTGATCATTAATAAGTATGTACCTGAGTTTGGCATTCCTCTCAGGATACTATCTGACAGTGGACCACAGTTTACTGCAAAGAAATGGAGAACCAGTATGCAGGAAGCTGGTATAACACACGTTCATTCCTCTGTAAGGTACCCTCAGGGTAATTCTGCAGAGCGTCCATTAAGGGAAGTGGCTCGTCTTTTTCGGACTCTAGTGCATGACAAGCATGCGGCCTGGGTTGGACATCTTCCCAAGGTCGAGACTTGGCTGAATTCTGTCCAGCATGAGAGCACGAAATTGACGCCATACGATGTTCACTTCGGAAAAAGACCACAAAATGAACTAGCGAGGGTGTTGGGATTAAATGAGGGTAAGCAACCGGGGATGGATTACATTGTCCAGTTGGCGAAACAGAATTTATCTAAGTCAGCACAAAAGAGAATTCGCCAACAAAAAGAAACTAAATTTGACCTATTCGAGCCGGGAGACAGAGTCTTACTTAGAGTGCCGAAACAGTCAAATAAGCTAGAGAAAGTCATGTCCAAGTTCTTTTATCTCTACGAGGGCCCATTTATAGTTTCCAAACGTATTGGCAAAACAGCATATGTGCTGGAGAATAGTGAGGGAAGCAGATTATACGGAACGTATAATATACATAGTCTACGAAAATATGTGTCATAAAGTGAGTGTGTTTAGCTGGCGAGCCAGCCTATCAAATGAGTAAGTGTGGTATTTGGTGCGTGGGAGGAGTTGGTCTTCCAGGCAGACGTATCAGAAGTCACACAGGGGGGTAGTATGTAAGTAAATGAGAGTTTTTAAGGTACAGGGAAATATGACGGGATTGTCGGATGCTGTTGAGCACTAAATTGTCTCGATGCACCAAGGCCATTTTTGGCAGCGCTGATGGGTTCCCATTTATCTCCAAGAGATGGGGGAGCGCTTGTATAGGGCTTGTTAGCTTAAGGCGTCCACGAGATAAAAGATGGGCCATCAGAATGCGAGACAGTCCTTCATGAAACTCATACATATCAGCACACGTGATTTCTGTTTACGGCCTCGCCATGTAAGATTTGTAAGTGTGTAATTTAAGATAATCTGTACAATGGTATTATTTGTGTGAGGAGAAATGGTCTGTGTTGAGAGCTAGTATTAAGTAGAATATGGTTAACGGGAACTTAACAAGACAGGGCGCTTACGGCACAGAAATATTTGGTGTTATATGTAATGCGCATTTACTGTTTTTTTTTTCAGAAGTCAATATTAATTTAATCTACGTTAAAGAGAGATTAAGTATTATGGTCACGAGGCGCTGCCACAATAGTGTGATCGTGTGCTGAGTGATAAGTGGAATTACATGTCACCATAAGGAGGGGACCTCCAGTGAAATTAGGAAGTTCTATGGTGATATAAATATATCAGAACACCTTCAATGCGTGTGATATGACATCATAAATACATAGTGCTCACACATTAATTATGTCTATTTCTCCAACATAGAGAAATTTGAGAGGCGGAAATATCCGTGGAACACTATTCCCTATGTAAAACATTGAACTGGTTGCAAAGTGCGATCCATAGTGACAACAAACTTTGACGCAAAGTGCGTGAAGAAAAAATATGAGTGTATATATCTGTAATTTAGGGTGATTTCATTTATGTAATATGTATTTTGGATGGGGTTTATTAACGTGTCTGGGATAATCGGATAATGGACCGTCGTCACGGTAAATCATCCGATGATCCGAGGCGAATATACGCGGCAAATTGTTCAGCCAAGAGAATTTTTCATGGTAATTTATTATTATAATTAATTTATTATAATTATTATTAAGGTATTTTCGGAGCATTTTATAAAAATTATTAACATTCAGATAGGTTTTCTATGTCTTAGAAAACGCTATCAAGCAAATTATTACGAACGACAATATTATAGAAAATTATGTGATTGCGGAATTTTACGGAGTTTTGTCAGTTAGGGTATTTGAGAGACATGACTCACTGGGAATTCGAATACAAGCTGATTCCTGTCGAGAAGTATTACGCAAGGCTGGGTCGCAAGGTCTAGAAAAGACGAATTGTTGGAACGGAAATCGACTTCTCCCTCTCGCGCGCCGAGTGTAATGAGGCAGAGGAGGGGAACTGGCGGCGTGCTCAGCCAATCAGTGAGGACCACGCAAGCTGAAGCCGGCTGAAGAGTGGGGGAGCCAACGTGTGCATATATCGTTCGACGCGCCGTGAAACGAGGACTATCTGTGTAGAACTTGCGGAGTACGGTTGCAAGTGCGTGTCGCTCCGATGTTCAGTGGAGTTGAAGACTAACTTTTGCAAAACTTAACCAGTGCGGTTGTACGAGTGTTTGGGTCCGAGGTACGGACCATAGAATTATCTAATCTACCAGAATATCATCAAATTCCGACGGAGATGACGACGTCCAGGAGACTGTGGGAAGCTCACGGCATCAGCAAGTACGAGGGAAATGCCTTGGCAATTTCCAATGGTAAGCGCAAATGACGCAGAAATACGCAATCTCTCATTTTTCTTTGTTTTACATTTCATATTTCAGTAACTTCATAGCTTGGAAATAAGAGTAAAATCAATTTATCAGACTCCGTTTTCACGTAATTTTCTATCGGTAATATTCAAATCACAGCGCTCCAATTTAAATTTTGTACTTATTATTATTATTAATTTTGCTATACTTGTTTTATATAATAAATTCATTTCTTTTACAATGCAATCTTTGCTTTCAGTAGGTAGCATTAGATATAGACCAATTCCTTCTCCTGATACAATTGTTTGTTGGGTTAATGATCAAATCATACCACGATCTGAGTGAATAGTGTCTTGAAGGTGTTCTGCCAGAGCTAGACGTTGTTAAATACAAATTTAGATTTCAACATTGCATTGAGGTCTTGGCGCCCATTAAAACAACATAGCTTAGGCAAAGGTAAACAGTTACATTTATCACCCAACAGTTAGGGGCTAGCAAAACGTTTCATTTGGCGCCCAACGTGGGGCCCGAAAACCTAATAACATTTGTGGAAGGAGAAGGGTATATATTTCTGTGCCTGTATTTTGGGGATTATTTGTCTGTATCAGTGTATATCATTATGGGGGATGAGAAAGAAAGACAGATGAGGTTACGTAGTGGTCATCAACGGGAGAGTGATGATACGAGCAGTATGTCGAGTGATGGTAGTACCGGGGTAGCGGAGGTAAATCCCGATACTGAAACAGGGAGTGTAGGCGCCCAACCAGAATTAAAAACTTTACTTCTCGAGTTTATGTATCAGAACAAAGTTAGTAGTGATGCCTTAAATGCTAAATTAGAACAAAACAATGCAAAACTGGAACAAAATAATGCTAAATTAGAACAAAACAGTAGGGAAAATAAAGAAAGTACAGATGCCTTAAATGCTAAATTAGAACAAAACAGTAGGGAAAATAGAGAGAGTAATGAAACTTTAAACGCCAGATTAGAACAAAACAGTAAGGAAAATAGAGAGAGTACTGAAACTTTAAATGCTAAACTGGAACAAAACAACGCCAGATTAGAACAAAACAGTAAGGAATATAGAGAGAGTACTGAAACTTTAAATGCTAAATTAGAACAAAACAGCAGGGAAATGAGTGACAAATTCGAACTGATTAGAGGTGAGATCAGGGGGGTGATGGAAGAAAAGGCTAAAGAGATTATTGCAGATGTAGACAGAAAATTAGGAAAAGTACAGGAGGAGTTGGAAATTAGAATCAGTACACAGGCTGAAAATTTAAAAGAACTAGTGCAACTGGAAACACAGCAGGTCAAAAAGCAATTGGGGGGAGAAATTGACAAAATTCAGGAAGCTACTAAAGAGGTTAAGGAACAGCTGGGGGGTAGAATTGAGAAAGTCCACTCACAAATAGTTGCAGAAGTAAATGATTTAAGAGAGAGTAATAGAGAGAGCATTAGCAAGATTGAGGAGAAACAAGCAAAGCTATATGATAAAGTAGAAGAATCAGAAGGAAACATTAAATTAACAGTAAACAGTATTGAGAGGAAGGCTGAGGAGAAAATCGCAGAATTAGAATTAAAATTAAAAGCTAGGATCAGGCAAGAAAATAGTCAGAATAGGCCAGTTTTTGTGAATAGCACACACAGGGAGGTAGAACTGGGTAAGTTCAGCAATCGACAGGGGTGCCCAATGGAGTTCATGAACACTATAGAAAATAAATTCGGGGAAAGGTTGGAAAATGGTAGTATTGAGTGGTGCCAGGTAGTTGAAATTTTAGAGCAAGTGTTTGTGGGGGAAACGAGGAATTGGTTTGCTGTCTACAGAGACAAGTTTACTGATATCAATGATTTTAAAATGAAATTCTGTGAAAAGTTCTGGAATGAGGTTATTCAGTCGCAGCATCGTGAGGGAGTAGTGTGTGGTAAATATAACCCTAAAGGAAGCTCCACCATGACCGAATACTTTTTAGGGCAGGTATTAGTGTGTAAATATCTGGATGGCTTGAAGGAGGAAAGTGATGTGGTGAGGTTGCTACTTAGGCACTTTCCCTATAGGATCAAGGAGGCTGCTTGTATCCAGAATGTAAAGACAATATCACAAGTAGAAAATTTGTTAAGCACATTTGATGCACTAGGGAGAGGGGGTTATGAGGACAATTTCAATCGGAACCAGGGTAATAATAATAATAGGCCTAATGAAGCCAGGCATCAAGAAGTTCAAGGGAACGGTGGCGAAGGGGCCAATGCTCAAAATAGAAATAACAATAATCAGCTAAATCAGAACAGAGGAAATGGCTATGGTAATCAGTATCAAGGGAGGAACAATGATTTCAGGGGAAATCAAGGGAGAAACAATGATTTCAGGGGAAATCAAGGGAGAAATTATAATGACAATAATTACAACCAGAATAGGGGTCAAGGAAGAGGACAGCCTAGTGGTAGTAATATACAGCCAAACAATGACAACACAGCCCAGAACAACCAGACCAGTTTAGTAGTTAGTAGTACTACGGCCAGCTGTAGCGGTTCTTTAAACGCGAACCAGGCTGCGAAGTAAGGTCAGAATCTCAGTCTGTAGCATGCCCTGTCCATACAATTATACAGGAACCCTATGACCTAAATGTAAGAAATGAATTATTACATGAACTAAATGATGAAGGTATTATTCAGGAAGTGGTTAGTAAGAGCCCCATAGTTAAATTTAACGTGTCCGAGGCGTACACAGATGTTTTAATTGATAGTGGTTGTATGAAGAGTTGCATAAGTAGTGCATTTTATGATAAAATGAAAGGAACTGGAGTAAATTTTGAGGAGATGCCAATTAAAAGCACTTTTGTTATCACAGCTGTTGGGAAGAGGTCTAAAGTAATTTCTAAGCAAGTTTTAGTAGACATTAAAATTAATAATCATGTAGAGAAGCAGATTTGCCTTGTAATTCCAAATTTAGTATTCAGTGTTATCTTGGGTTCAGAGTGGCTAAGTAGAGTGTCTGGTAACTTATGTTATGATGTAGGGAGTTTGAAATTTAAATGGGGAGATTCTGAAGTAGAAGTAGCGTTCAATGACCAAATTCAGAGAAGTAGTGTTGTAGGTGTGATTTGTACTTTAAATGAGATATCGCCAGCCGTAGAGCGGGGTTCTCCATGTTTTGTGGGCAGTGTGATTACGAACGGAAGTCTAGAGGACTCGTTACGTGAGGCTGCATTTCAGGGAAATATAGAGGATGAACAGTGTGTTCGGCTCTATGATGTGTTATGGTGTAATAGGAGAGTGTTTGAGGATCGCATTGGTATGGCCAATTGCTATACACATTCATTGAACGTTATTGATAGGTCAGTATTCACAGGACATAGATATCCTGTACCTTTCGCTTATCAGAGTGCAGTTGAGGCACAAATTAACCAGATGCTTGAAGATGGGATTATTGAGCACTCTAACAGTCCGTATGTTAATTCTTTAATAACGGTACCCAAGACCGACGGCACTGTTCGTATTTGTTTAGACGCTCGTTTGGTTAACAGTAGAATTAGTTCAGATCAGCTGAAATCTATGTCAATAGAGGAATTAATGCAAACATTTGAGGGGAAGAAGTATTTCACTTGTGTAGATTTGAGTTCCAGTTTTTGGCAAGTGCCACTTATGTACGAAGATAGACCATTTACAGCTTTTAGTCATAAATATAACCTTTATCAATTTTGTAGAACACCTTATGGGTTAAAGAGTAGTTCAGCAGCTTTAATTAGGGCTTTAAACATCGCATTAGGGAATGACACAGGAGAGTTTGTAACCATTTACATAGATGATATGGTAATTAGTTCACGCAGTTTTGAGGAGCATCTACGTCATTTAAATATAGTTTTTCTGAAGTTAGATCAGGCAGGGTTCACTTTGAAGCTGTCTAAGTCGTCATTCTGTCAGTCAGAAGTGACATTTTTAGGTCATAGAGTGTCGAGTAGAGGTGTAACACCAGAAGAAAGTAGGGTTAATAAGATACTTAACGCAGAGGTGCCACAGAATGTTAAACAGTTAAAAACTTACCTGGGAATTTGCAACTTTTTCAGGAGGTTCGTTCTTAAATACTCAGGGTTGGTAGAACCATTCAGGGAATTGCTTAAAAGTGGGACTCGGTGGAGGTGGGAGTCCAAGCATGATCAGGCTTTTAGAGCGCTGAAGGAAGGTTTTGAGAAAGCTGTAGTGCTGAAATATCCGTTAAAAGATAAGGAATATGTGGTTATGACAGATGCTTCACATATCGGCATTGCTGGAGTATTATGTCAGAAAGATGATGAGGGTAATCTGTGCATTGTATCTTTAGCCTCGCGAGGACTGACAGCAGCGGAGAAAAGATACACGATTACTGAGTTAGAGTTTTTAGGTATTGTTTTCAGTTTAGGGAAATTTAGAATGTATTTAGTAGGGGGGAAATTTGAGATCCACACAGATCACCATGCATTACTGTATATGAGGACTTGTAAACTCAGTTCTAACAGAGTTAGTAGGTGGATTCTTGCTCTGCAGGAATACGAATTCACAGTAAAATATATTAAAGGTAAAGATAACATTCTTGCAGACATGCTATCGAGGGACACTAATTTATGTAGGGATTATCCTGTGGTTAAAGCAGAGGACGGAATTTTAATATGTGCATGTGTGGACAGTAGCAACAGGGCATCGTTACAGACACTGAGTAATATGATAGTGGAGCAACGTGATGACGTTAAGTTAAAGGAGCCACTGGCTAGGTTGGAAATAGGTGAAGAAGAGTATGTGAAAGTAGGACGGTTCACGTACAAGATGCAGGATGGGCTTCTTGCAAGGAAATGTAGGAATAATCGGTGGGCAATATGTGTTCCTGCCACTTTGCGGGAGGAGCTAATTTGGTTCATTCATAGGGAATTAGGACACTTTGGTGCTGCCAAGGTCTTCTATGAAATTGGTCGTGACTTCATTTGGAGTAAAATGGGAAGGGACGTTAGGAGGATTTTAGCTAAGTGTGACACCTGTCAAAGGAGTCAATATCCAGTTAAATATTTAGTGGGGGAGAGATCTGCAGTTCTCACCAGTAGTCCCGGTGAACTACTGTGTGTGGATTTATTTGGCCCGATCGTTAAAGGACAGTACGGCTACGAGTACATTTTTATAGTTATTGACGCTTTTAGTAAGTATGTCAAGCTATATCCGCTAAGGAAAGCCACGGGACTAGCGTGTAGCCGTCTGATCATTAATAAGTATGTACCTGAGTTTGGCATTCCTCTCAGGATACTATCTGACAGTGGACCACAGTTTACTGCAAAGAAACGGAGAACCAGTATGCAGGAAGCTGGTATAACACACGTTCATTCCTCTGTAAGGTACCCTCAGGGTAATTCTGCAGAGCGTCCATTAAGGGAAGTGGCTCGTCTTTTTCGGACTCTAGTGCATGACAAGCATGCGGCCTGGGTTGGACATCTTCCCAAGGTCGAGACTTGGCTGAATTCTGTCCAGCATGAGAGCACGAAATTGACGCCATACGATGTTCACTTCGGAAAAAGACCACAAAATGAACTAGCGAGGGTGTTGGGATTAAATGAGGGTAAGCAACCGGGGATGGATTACATTGTCCAGTTGGCGAAACAGAATTTATCTAAGTCAGCACAAAAGAGAATTCGCCAACAAAAAGAAACTAAATTTGACCTATTCGAGCCGGGAGACAGAGTCTTACTTAGAGTGCCGAAACAGTCAAATAAGCTAGAGAAAGTCATGTCCAAGTTCTTTTATCTCTACGAGGGCCCATTTATAGTTTCCAAACGTATTGGCAAAACAGCATATGTGCTGGAGAATAGTGAGGGAAGCAGATTATACGGAACGTATAATATACATAGTCTACGAAAATATGTGTCATAAAGTGAGTGTGTTTAGCTGGCGAGCCAGCCTATCAAATGAGTAAGTGTGGTATTTGGTGCGTGGGAGGAGTTGGTCTTCCAGGCAGACGTATCAGAAGTCACACAGGGGGGTAGTATGTAAGTAAATGAGAGTTTTTAAGGTACAGGGAAATATGACGGGATTGTCGGATGCTGTTGAGCACTAAATTGTCTCGATGCACCAAGGCCATTTTTGGCAGCGCTGATGGGTTCCCATTTATCTCCAAGAGATGGGGGAGCGCTTGTATAGGGCTTGTTAGCTTAAGGCGTCCACGAGATAAAAGATGGGCCATCAGAATGCGAGACAGTCCTTCATGAAACTCATACATATCAGCACACGTGATTTCTGTTTACGGCCTCGCCATGTAAGATTTGTAAGTGTGTAATTTAAGATAATCTGTACAATGGTATTATTTGTGTGAGGAGAAATGGTCTGTGTTGAGAGCTAGTATTAAGTAGAATATGGTTAACGGGAACTTAACAAGACAGGGCGCTTACGGCACAGAAATATTTGGTGTTATATGTAATGCGCATTTACTGTTTTTTTTTTCAGAAGTCAATATTAATTTAATCTACGTTAAAGAGAGATTAAGTATTATGGTCACGAGGCGCTGCCACAATAGTGTGATCGTGTGCTGAGTGATAAGTGGAATTACATGTCACCATAAGGAGGGGACCTCCAGTGAAATTAGGAAGTTCTATGGTGATATAAATATATCAGAACACCTTCAATGCGTGTGATATGACATCATAAATACATAGTGCTCACACATTAATTATGTCTATTTCTCCAACATAGAGAAATTTGAGAGGCGGAAATATCCGTGGAACACTATTCCCTATGTAAAACATTGAACTGGTTGCAAAGTGCGATCCATAGTGACAACAAACTTTGACTCAAAGTGCGTGAAGAAAAAATATGAGTGTATATATCTGTAATTTAGGGTGATTTCATTTATGTAATATGTATTTTGGATGGGGTTTATTAACGTGTCTGGGATAATCGGATAATGGACCGTCGTCACGGTAAATCATCCGATGATCCGAGGCGAATATACGCGGCAAATTGTTCAGCCAAGAGAATTTTTCATGGTAATTTATTATTATAATTAATTTATTATAATTATTATTAAGGTATTTTCGGAGCATTTTATAAAAATTATTAACATTCAGATAGGTTTTCTATGTCTTAGAAAACGCTATCAAGCAAATTATTACGAACGACAATATTATAGAAAATTATGTGATTACGGAATTTTACGGAGTTTTGTCAGTTAGGGTATTTGAGAGACATGACTCACTGGGAATTCGAATACAAGCTGATTCCTGTCGAGAAGTATTACGCAAGGCTGGGTCGCAAGGTCTAGAAAAGACGAATTGTTGGAACGGAAATCGACTTCTCCCTCTCGCGCGCCGAGTGTAATGAGGCAGAGGAGGGGAACTGGCGGCGTGCTCAGCCAATCAGTGAGGACCACGCAAGCTGAAGCCGGCTGAAGAGTGGGGGAGCCAACGTGTGCATATATCGTTCGACGCGCCGTGAAACGAGGACTATCTGTGTAGAACTTGCGGAGTACGGTTGCAAGTGCGTGTCGCTCCGATGTTCAGTGGAGTTGAAGACTAACTTTTGCAAAACTTAACCAGTGCGGTTGTACGAGTGTTTGGGTCCGAGGTACGGACCATAGAATTATCTAATCTACCAGAATATCATCAAATTCCGACGGAGATGACGACGTCCAGGAGACTGTGGGAAGCTCACGGCATCAGCAAGTACGAGGGAAATGCCTTGGCAATTTCCAATGGTAAGCGCAAATGACGCAGAAATACGCAATCTCTCATTTTTCTTTGTTTTACATTTCATATTTCAGTAACTTCATAGCTTGGAAATAAGAGTAAAATCAATTTATCAGACTCCGTTTTCACGTAATTTTCTATCGGTAATATTCAAATCACAGCGCTCCAATTTAAATTTTGTACTTATTATTATTGAGCCGTTATTACGGCAATAGACACGTATCTTCTCTCACCTCCATCTGATTTGTATAATTTGGTTCTGCGAGTATGATGTTTATGCTGACTCTCGTCAGAGCGCTCCACCGAACAGGTAAGAAGGAAGTCTTCTAATTGGGGCGATACTCTATAGAGTGTGTTCCTGTCGTCTGTTGACAAGATGGTAGGTCTGTCTTGTTATCCGTCGTCACAACGACAATTGTTAACTTTTGAGGATCTACAATAGGAGATATGTTGAAATCATCAAGGCGATAAGATGTAGTGTACATAACTGGAGTTCCCGAGGAGGCTGGAATAGCCTGGGGCTATTCACTAGCTTCTGCCCTATTTTCTTTAGTTCGGAGTAATGACAAGTACCAATGTAAGAAGGAATTAACAACCTTAAATTTAAAAATTATAATCGTATTGAAGAAATCAGGAAGACTGGATTGGACCTCTCATGTATTAGAAGCGATGATGTAACATTTGGTATCCTGGAAAAGATCATCTTGTTGAGGAAATGATCTGCCGTATGAAAGATGTTCTGCTTCTTATTTGTGATACTGATCACTGTAGAATGTCACGTTCCATGACGGAGGAAATAAGCAATATTGTGTTCGACGAAATGTTGTCACAGTTTGTGAGGGTGAACAAGTGGTCTACTGAAAGGTACGTCATGTTGTGTTGAAGTTTATTCATATGTGAGGTCTGCGCCTGAAGTACAATTATTTATAATTTTTGAGTCACCGGCATTGTTATACCGTGTTAGGGTTGACTATCATTTTGTTATGTGGTTAGTAGTTTCAATTAGTAAAGTAACGTAAAGGTTTTCATTTCTCTCTAATCACTGTAGGATATCCTAGTTTGGATCTGTTTTAAATGTTATTCAGTACGGAGCATAGTTATGAGATATGGTGATGACGTCGGTGTTAGGTTCTTTAAAAAGATGTGATTTTCAGTAGGTAACGTACTACCATTAATGACGAACAGCTGATAATATAGTACTGTAGTTAAAAGAAGGTAGCCATGTAACTGGTTTGGTGTTTGGTTAGATAAGTTCTGTTTTCATGCTATTAATAGGAGTTGGATTTTAAACAAATTATCCACACTAGGATAAACGTTTGTTTATCGGCATTGATTTCCAATTCGTAACGAAACACCATTATCGACGAACAGCTGATTACGCAGTACTATAATTGAAAGAAAGCAGCCAAGTCACTGGTTTGGTGATTGGTATGACTAGATCTGTGTTCATGCCATTAATAGGAGTTGGATTTTAATGTAATTATCCTCACTATGATAAATGTTTTGTTTATTGGCATTGATCTTCAGTTGGTAATATTGATCTAGATTTCTGACGTGTCGTGTTAGTCGTGAAGTAAGTACCTTACATGCGAGATTTGTAATTCTGTCCTCTGGTGTCAGCTGAATATTTATCTTATTTGAGGAAGAGATCATGTCAGGAATGTTTTAATTGACTATTGTACTATACTCCGACGAGTTTCTGATGGGAACTGGTGTAGGCTATTGAGGGTGATTTCCATGTCTTATTTTGATATACCTTTATTGTTTATTGTCTTTTTACTTTGTAAATGTACTCTGTTGGCCAATAGATGTTTCATACCAGAGTAACTGTGTTTTCTTTTAAGCTTGAACTCGACAGCACGGTTCTAATAAGTGTACCTTGGGTTATGTTGGCAGAAAGGCTCAGTCCTTCCACTTCCAACCTAAAGTTATACAATTCACGGTAGCAGAGGTTCGGACCTCGTTTGTATTGTACTTTAGGGATGTATCACTTGTAACGAGAGCGTGGTTTTTCGTGTTATACCACATTTTACATTTGTTGGAATTTGTGTTGTTGAGTGCATGTTTGGAAGGATATCATATTAGGCCTAGTATCAAATTACGTGAAATTATATTTGTGTGTTTTGACTTAACCTCTAATTCTTGTGTTTCTCTGTTCCATGGGCATGTCAATGAATTATATGGAGCAAATGTTTTGGAAGCTGTTATATGTTAACCAAAGATGTGATAGAATATGAGCTCATTATAAGGAAGGAAAATCTAAACATCATTGCAATTTGGACGTGATTATTTTGTGAGTTGGGGAATTTTCCTGTAGAGTTCTCTCCCCATGAAGCCAACTATGGGATATCGGTGAGTCTGACATATTACCAGCTGTTTTTGAAGTGATGTATTCTTTATTACCTTAATTGGTGTGTTGAAAATTATCCGCTTTGCGTGTGATTCGAATTAGGGTTAGGTCGATTCTTTGGATTCTGTGATTACATGATCAAATGGGAGTGTGGTAACTTTATGTTGTGATATTTGCTGAAGAGTAGGTATTCTAACGTTCTAACCTAGTTGTGAATTTCGTTCGTATTTTTCTGAAATGATTCATGATGACCCAACCGAGTGTCTGGAGTGTTCGAAAAGTGTTAATTATTACGGTGATGCATTGTGTGAAGTTAGTGATGGTGTTGTTGTTATTGAGGTCTCTGGGCATGCGTCGTTGCATGGTATGCAAAATGTTTCGGACATTATTGATAGTAATGGCGTTTCGAAATTTTATTGAAGGGTGGGGTCTTCTATAAGGTCGTCAAAGAATATAGTGCGAGTTATTCGAGTAAAGCAAATAAGTAAAGTAATTTTAAGAAAGATGTACCACGTCTCCTACATCAAATCCTGGTAATTCTGGGTTTTGTTCTGCCCGTAACTTAAATTTTATTTTTTTCTAATGTTGTTGAATCTGTGCCGAAGGGTGATGGTGTATTTTATGATCTTGGGGCTTTGGTAAGTGATGGTGTGTCACTCCTTCTATAAGTTTATTCATTTCTACCCTAATAAGGTATTGCTGATTCTAGACACATGTGTAGTTCTTTATCGTCGTGTTCCTCCTCATATTTTTCTCCATCTTGATCATTAGTTGGTAACACTTATTTTCAGAAGCGAAGACCTGTGCAGCCAGTTGACTACTATTGAAATCCGGTTCTACTCCTGTATTTTTTTTTCAGGGTTACTCTTTTCAGGGCAGCAAAGATTTCATGCTTGTTCCTGTTGCAAATAGATATCCCAGTGGTGTTCTTCCAGTGACCTATTTGAGGTAGCAACTAAGGTAGGAGTTGTGATCTTGTGGATCATATGTTCTTCTAAGTCAATGATGTGACTGACTATTTCTGTTACTGATAATATAGACTTGTGTGTGTCTATTTTCTAAATTGTGCCTTACTAGACAGGACATACAGAATGTATAAATGTGTATGAATGTTTTGTGCGATTTTGTTTTGCTACTACTACTTGGGTGGATTTGTTGTTGATTGTGGGTGTCAATGTAAGTGTGGGTTTCTATTCATTTAAGGGGTTAACGTCATGGGTTTACTTGGAACCGTGTATATAAATTGGCATTTGTTGGTATATCTGTCAACTTGAGTCTGCCAAATGAATTTTATGGGGGTTTGTTTGGTTAGAGTTCAGTTGAGTGTTACTTTATGATCCTTAACATTTACAAGGAATGGGACTTGGTTCAGGTGAGGTAAAGTAATAATAGTTTAAGGTAAGTATTTATAAACCATTCTCCGAAGTCTCCAGATGATTGAGTGGGTTCAATCCTATTTGCTGGTAGGCTGAGAAATAAATACTTAGGGTAAGTAATGTGATTATGTGTGATGAGATATGATGAATTAATTTGTGTTGTTTGGTGAATATACTGGGACTCACTATAGGCCTCATGAAATGCGTGCTTCGACTCGTTTACTAGTTTCTGTTTGGTCTGGGTATGTATATGAAAGAGTATTTATGTAATTGTGTTTTGTGTTGATGTATTGACAAGTGCTAATTTGTATTCTGGTCGGTTGTTTTTTTTTTTTTAGTTTATTTGCGGGTGGTTAATGGTTTTATTTATGGCGTGTATTGTGAGGTTATGTGATATGAATGAAAGTTTGGGAATGTTTGTATCTTGTCGGTTCGCACCGGTGGTCAGTTGATCTTCTGTTTATTTAAGGGTCTTCTGTGGTCATTTATTGGGTGTTTTGTTGAGACAGTTCTTGTTTTGGTTTTATTAGGGTTTCTTTGGTGGAAAACGGTTGGGATATGAAAGACTTAAATCGGTATTCATGTTAATTAGTTGAAATTTTAAGGTTAGCGAGCTCATGTTCCTTGAGAATTAATGTTTTACTGCATATCGGTTGTGAATTTTGGCTGTAAATAATTATTATTGTTGATTACATTAGAGTACATAGTCTGATATTGAAATAATGATTTGAAATTTTGTAAAACTTAATTATTAACTGTAAAAGACATGGAAATTTACTGAAAGGGAAGTATTCTGTTGATAGTCTAAGGTCTTATTTTCATGTAAACTTGGGTATTATTCTGTTTCGTTAGGAATTCCTGTCTCCAATCTTAGTTGTTAAGACTTCTATACTATGGTACTGGCCCAGTTGAAATTGTTTTCAGCTGCAAACTGGTGTAGGCTGTTCTGCGTGGAAGATTCGTGGTGCACTTGTGAGGGAATCCAGGGCCCGGATGACTGAACGGTAAACTGCGAACCTCAAAACGGACTGGAACCTGTCTTCACTATACAAGAATGTCTAGTAGATACAAGAAGATTTGTATTTGTACTGTGAAAATCATGGATTTGACTGTTTGGAATATTGTAAGAAGTTGTAATTCTAAGCATGATGTACTACCTGATATGGATTTAGGAGAAAGAACTTTCTGGTGGGAGGATTTCTCATATTATAGAATGATACGGTGATGGATATGTAAAAACTTTCGGTGAAGATTTGCATGTCTCTGCATGGTGTGAATTTGTTGTTTTGAGTTGTCTTGGTCCTTCGAACCTACGACAACTATTGTGGAGGGGGAGGATGAGCCGTTATTACGGCACTAGACACGTATCTTCTCTCACCTCCATCTGATTTGTATAATTTGGTTCTGCGAGTATGATGTTTATGCTGACTCTCGTCAGAGCGCTCCACCGAACAGGTAAGAAGGAAGTCTTCTAATTGGGGCGATACTCTATAGAGTGTGTTCCTGTCGTCTGTTGACAAGATGGTAGGTCTGTCTTGTTATCCGTCGTCACAACGACAATTGTTAACTTTTGAGGATCTACAATAGGAGATATGTTGAAATCATCAAGGCGATAAGATGTAGTGTACATAACTGGAGTTCCCGAGGAGGCTGGAATAGCCTGGGGCTATTCACTAGCTTCTGCCCTATTTTCTTTAGTTCGGAGTAATGACAAGTACCAATGTAAGAAGGAATTAACAACCTTAAATTTAAAAATTATAATCGTATTGAAGAAATCAGGAAGACTGGATTGGACCTCTCATGTATTAGAAGCGATGATGTAACATTTGGTATCCTGGAAAAGATCATCTTGTTGAGGAAATGATCTGCCGTATGAAAGATGTTCTGCTTCTTATTTGTGATACTGATCACTGTAGAATGTCACGTTCCATGACGGAGGAAATAAGCAATATTGTGTTCGACGAAATGTTGTCACAGTTTGTGAGGGTGAACAAGTGGTCTACTGAAAGGTACGTCATGTTGTGTTGAAGTTTATTCATATGTGAGGTCTGCGCCTGAAGTACAATTATTTATAATTTTTGAGTCACCGGCATTGTTATACCGTGTTAGGGTTGACTATCATTTTGTTATGTGGTTAGTAGTTTCAATTAGTAAAGTAACGTAAAGGTTTTCATTTCTCTCTAATCACTGTAGGATATCCTAGTTTGGATCTGTTTTAAATGTTATTCAGTACGGAGCATAGTTATGAGATATGGTGATGACGTCGGTGTTAGGTTCTTTAAAAAGATGTGATTTTCAGTAGGTAACGTACTACCATTAATGACGAACAGCTGATAATATAGTACTGTAGTTAAAAGAAGGTAGCCATGTAACTGGTTTGGTGTTTGGTTAGATAAGTTCTGTTTTCATGCTATTAATAGGAGTTGGATTTTAAACAAATTATCCACACTAGGATAAACGTTTGTTTATCGGCATTGATTTCCAATTCGTAACGAAACACCATTATCGACGAACAGCTGATTACGCAGTACTATAATTGAAAGAAAGCAGCCAAGTCACTGGTTTGGTGATTGGTATGACTAGATCTGTGTTCATGCCATTAATAGGAGTTGGATTTTAATGTAATTATCCTCACTATGATAAATGTTTTGTTTATTGGCATTGATCTTCAGTTGGTAATATTGATCTAGATTTCTGACGTGTCGTGTTAGTCGTGAAGTAAGTACCTTACATGCGAGATTTGTAATTCTGTCCTCTGGTGTCAGCTGAATATTTATCTTATTTGAGGAAGAGATCATGTCAGGAATGTTTTAATTGACTATTGTACTATACTCCGACGAGTTTCTGATGGGAACTGGTGTAGGCTATTGAGGGTGATTTCCATGTCTTATTTTGATATACCTTTATTGTTTATTGTCTTTTTACTTTGTAAATGTACTCTGTTGGCCAATAGATGTTTCATACCAGAGTAACTGTGTTTTCTTTTAAGCTTGAACTCGACAGCACGGTTCTAATAAGTGTACCTTGGGTTATGTTGGCAGAAAGGCTCAGTCCTTCCACTTCCAACCTAAAGTTATACAATTCACGGTAGCAGAGGTTCGGACCTCGTTTGTATTGTACTTTAGGGATGTATCAATTATTATTAATTTTGCTATACTTGTTTTATATAATAAATTCATTTCTTTTACAATGCAATCTTTGCTTTCAGTAGGTAGCATTAGATATAGACCAATTCCTTCTCCTGATACAATTGTTTGTTGGGTTAATGATCAAATCATACCACGATCTGAGTGAATAGTGTCTTGAAGGTGTTCTGCCAGAGCTAGACGTTGTTAAATACAAATTTAGATTTCAACATTGCATTGAGGTCTTGGCGCCCATTAAAACAACATAGCTTAGGCAAAGGTAAACAGTTACATTTATCACCCAACAGTTAGGGGCTAGCAAAACGTTTCAAAACCTCTTTATCCCACTGTAGGTGGAAAGTGGATCACTATGGTACTTTTTAAAAGGAAATACTGCAACTGAAAGGCAAGTAGCTGTCAAAAATTCTTAGTATTTATTGATTTATTGTAATTTAAAGACAAAGCAAGAAAAAGTGAATGCTAATCTTGTGACATTCTTGAACGACATTCAGTGTAAGGTGACTATTAATAGCTTTGGACCCTGCATTTATCTGCAGTAAGGAAGGAAAACGGTGGAAAACGAATCCTGAAAGAGAGATGCATCAAACCATACACTCAAATTCCTATTGTATGCAGAACCAGTTATTCCTCCTTCAGTCCACCCAGGATACATGTGTTTGGCTTCATAAATTATGTGGGGAGGGAGTTCGGTTGCTGCGACCATTACACTGGTGCTTGCTTTACTTGAATCCATGATCCTTTCTGGGTGTTTCATCCCACGTCTTACAACAACCTTTATAGAGCCAGGGTCATCTGTGAAGTTAGTCACATCATACTTAATGATGTGTGACAGTGGAACACCCTCTAATGACTTATGAAGGTGGTCAAAGTATGCTTGCAGCAATTCCAATGTCACGGCAGCCCTTGATCTTTTAATGTTTTGAGCAAATTTAACTGAGTTGAGGGTGGCGTTTCATAAAAATGCGAAACCATTCCAGTCCTGGTATGTTCTCTTTGAATCGCTTCTCTACAACACCCTTTCTTTTCAAGTGCTGCTGTATAATGTTTCGTACATCCACACTATGAAGAGGGAAACCTCAGTTGGCACATATAATGAAGGCCTCAACAAGGCAATTTTCCTCATCCTCATTGAGAACAGTTTATCTCCCGTATTTCATGAGTTTTTTCCCTTCTTTCACCCATCTGTTAATTGTGGTGTAAGGCACTGCATAATATTCAGATGCCTTACGAATGGACATCTCACCACACTTAACATTTTCAACAGCCTCATGCAAGTATTTTTCATTGTAATTTCTCTTTCCTTCAGCTCCAACTTTTTTACGTAATTTCTCGGCATGATCCGTTTTACCCCGCAATGTCACAAAATACATATTTATACTCACAGCTCGAAATATATATATATCATAAGTAAACAAGTTGAGGTTATGAGAATTGCACATAACCATACTTTTGATTGATACTATATGTTTTTGTGCCATTCGCTGAACTTCCTCTACACAATTATTCGTTTTCAATGAAAATAAAATGTTTAAAAATGTTAACCTAACATACACATTATTTAAAAATCTATTTACAATTTTTAGGCACAGAATATCGCAGATATTGATACTCTGAAGTCACACACTTCTGATAATGGCGCAAAAAATTTTTTTTTGACACGTCAGCAAAGCAGCACTGGTTTATCAGAGCAGTGCACACGTGATCCACTTTACCACATGTGATCCACTTTACCATAATTTACGGTATAGCTCGATGGATTGTTTTTCCGGGTTCTATTCAATCCCTATTTATGAGCCGGGTAGGCACAAGCTGGCATTCGTTACAGAAAACGGCCTCTTTCCATATAGGGTGCTACCCATGGGGCTCCGTAACGCCAGCCAGACCTTCCAAAAACTAGTGGATAATGCGTTTTCAGGCCTGAAGTTGCGTTCGATACTCGTCTATATAGACGATATAACAGTTTTCTCCCAGACCTTTGACGAGCATCTCGTACACTTGGAGGAAGCATTCGCAAGGATCAGAGAGGCCAAATTAAGGCTTAAACCTGCGAAGTGTCAATTTGCCCGGCAGCAAATTAATATCCTGGGGCATATTGTAAACAGAGAAGGGATTATCCCCGACCCAGCGAAGACAGACGCAATAACGGGTATCCAGATGCCCACAAATTTAAAACAATTGCGTAGCTTCATGGGGCTGGCATATTATTACAGGAAGTATATTTATAGGTTCACACACATCGCCCACCCCCTAACAGAGCTAACACGCGAAAAGAAGCCCTTCCATATTACACAAGAACACATAGATGCCTTTGATACGCTTAAGCAATTATTGACCACCCCGCCATTACTTCAACACTTTCGGAGCGATAGACACACATTTCTACACGTTGACGCCAGCCAACATGGGCTAGGAGCCGCCTTATTACAGGAAGACACTGAAGGGCGCAAACGGCCAGTGGCTTACGCCAGCAGAAAACTAACGGCTGTCGAGACCAGATACTCTGCCACAGAACGAGAAATGTTAGCATTCTCATGGGGAGTAAATTATTTCCGGATATACCTCTATGGTATCCAATTCACGGCAGTAACTGACCACGCTAGTCTGCTTTTTTTTAGATAAATTCAAAAATCCAAATTCGCGCCTCAACAGATTTACATTTCGTCTTTACGATTATAATTTCGTGGTCAAACACAAAAAGGGCGCTACACACTTAGTTGCAGATGGATTATTTAGACTGCCAGTAGCCGAACCTCCGGATGACAGTAAGGATCACGAGTGGGATAACATGCCCACTTTTGCCCTAACGCTAGTAGACATGAAGCAGGAGCAAGAACGTGATCCACACTTGCAACAGATACTCATGGCGCTAGAAAACTTGGACAAGGTAGATTCCAAGACAGCAAAGCTGTCTAGGCGATTTTTCCTAGACAAAGACGGGGTCCTGAAATTTAAGCCCACAGCCAAGCACGACACTGCACCTATAGCGGTTCCGGACTCATTGAAGGAGAATATCATGAGCGGACATCATAATACACCAATGGCAGGGGCGCACTTAGGTACCCATAAGACGTATCACAGAATCCTAAACAAATATTACTGGGTAAAGATGAAGGCAGACATAGACAACTTCGTAAAAACATGTCACACTTGCCAGCGATTTAAAGCAAGACCTGGCAAGCCTCATGGATTACTAAACCCTATCCCAGTAAGAGAACTATTCCACATGGTAGGAATAGATGTTAAAGGCCCATCACCACATCCGAAAAGGGTAATAAATACATACTCGTAGCTACAGAGTATCTTACCCGATACATGAACACGAAGGCTACACCCAAAGCAGACACGGCTAGCATAGCGGAATTCCTATTCGAAATAATTACACGATATGGCCTCTTCCAAATCTTATTGTCCGATAGAGGGACTATTTTCACTTCAAGGGTGCTCCAACAGTTTTTGGAGATACTGAGAATAAGGGCATACACGACAACAAGCTTCTCATCCCAAACGAATGGGCTAACGGAAGCTATGAATAAAATAATAGGGACAGCGCTCGCAAAATTCACGGGGGACACAGGGACAGACTGGGATAATTACCTACAGCCCATCACATTCAGCTAGAACACCTCGATATCCACAGCCACAAAACACTTTCCACACTTTCTATTACATGGCTACACACCCAGGAGCCCAATAGACAATATATGCACCCCCCCCCCCAGGACACCCTCACAGACAATACAGCCCGGTTAGAATATTTACAGATAGCGCGAATGAACGCGAGGAGAAACATAATCGCGGCACAAAAAAGGCAAAAAGAGCGGCACGATAGTAAACACAAGCACGTGGGATACACGCCAGGGACACTGGTCATGATTTCCAGTTCCGCCCGTAAAAGAAACGTGTCCAAGTTCCTGCTACCACGCTGGACAGGTCCCTTCAAGGTTTGCAGGAGGGTATCTGACCTGAATTACATAGTGAACGTGCGGCATGGACACAAACTCATCAAGGACACAATACACGCCCGCCGAATGAAAGCTTGCCATACAAGAACGATAACACTCACAAATAAGGGCGGAAACGCCGCGAAGAGGAAAGGAAATGGCTCTACTCACAGAAAGGGTAAGAAAGCCAAAAGGTAGGACTCGGACCGCGAGGACCTCACCCAAATACAGAGCACAAAATAACAAAACTGCCACCTACACCTAGTTGCCAGACATACGACTAGAGGCCCTGAGGTACACGTACACGAATACATGAGCTACACAGACAGACACATAACGAACAAGAATACATTCGCATCAGATAGCAACAACACAAAAATTGGGATCACTGCAAATATAAAGAATGGAAGTTTTTTTTTACATGATACATTATAGAAGCTCAGACCATGTATAAGGAAATCATAGCCAGCACGAGGACAATGTAAACACACAGGCGATCAGCAAGCAGTAGGCGAGCAGGATGTACTTGCTCCCACACGTAACCTGAAGCTATCTCAAAGTCAGCAGAAAGGCCCTGCACGGACATGACAACATAGCAAGTTGCCAGCAAGGCTAGCAGCGCTCTTGCGAGCGTGCACTCCACACAATCATTCACGACAATTTACACACCTAAAAGAACGCCCGAAATTACAATACGAGGGACGTTAAACATGTTACAATTCATTCACACAGGGTACACTTTGGCGTGCACAGATAGACATACAACACAAACATAGTAGATAATCTACAATCTCCGATAGAGTAAGCGTACCTAGCAAAAAGTTAGCCAATGGCAGCTAGTTGCAAACTACGCAACCAGAGGCACCCAGTAAAACACAGTAGGTATACATAATTTAGGGGCCACATTATAGCTCAGGACGGGCGACCCAACAGAACAGTGAGAGAGGTTGACCGACTGAAGATCAACCAAGGCAGGTACACAGGTCACAGGACAGCAAAAGCGTACATTCACACAAAAAGCCGACACAAAGATGGATATGTACAGGACACATTTTAGAAACACTGGGACCGTGAACGAACCTTACAAGCATTAACACAAAAGGTGGGAATACCACATTTCAACACTAAACTCGGCGAGGAATTAATGCGGGACAGTCAGAAATACAGCATAAATCGGACGAGATAGGCTCCGAAGAAGGAGACGATAGGCAAATAGTTTCAGGGCAAACAGATTAGTAAGGACAGATTCCGAAAAAAAGCCCAGAAATAGGCATTTTGGGGTTTAAAAAAATTCACTTTATCACACGGAAATATACCTGTACAGACGTATTCCACGAACACGGGGAATATTAGGGGACCAGACACACACTAAAACAAAGCATGGTAATACCACATTTCACAGGCCGAAAATTATGGACATTCAGTAAGGGGAGTAAAATTACCCCGGACACAGGCCGAGTAGGCTACCTAGAAGTAGATAATAGATAATTGACATAGAGCAGAGAAGTTACGGAAGACAGATTCCAAAACAGGCCTAGTAACAGAAATTCCACATATTAACACATTGGTCTTTTAAACAAACATATGGCGACACACGGACAGTGGGTCGACAGCACGTTTTGTTGTCATTTTCACACGAGGCTGAAGAAACCAGCAACACGAGTATTCTAAACCAAAACACCGGAAATCGCGCGCGGCACACGCAGCACATTCTTCCGTGACGGCACTTAGCATATGCGGAAGAAATTTTGCAACAACGAACCAGTACGACACTACATAAACATGCTGACAATAGCGAAACAATAGCAGGAAGCCATACACTTGCAACACTGGATGTTTACACAGGAAGTACTACATTAGGTTTTCCCTAAAATATTACACATGTTTGGAAGGCCAAACTTAATTGTTGAGGCTACATTATTTCAGGCCGACCGGTGATAAATTTTGAACAGACATACAACTATGATAGTGGACACTGACGGCGTGTGACAAGCAGCCCACGCGATACAGATAAGCCGACTCCAATGCCAGGACACGCTTCACGCAGCGGTCCTGCCGGCAAGCGGAAGCGAGACGTGAGGCACGACGCGTGCTATAGCCACGGCTTTCACCTCCCGCACGCGCCCAGCACTTTGGGGTAGCAAGGCAATTCCACACAAACATACAGACTAATTAAGGGCGGGTAAACACAGAATCCATTGAGGAACAATCCACCCCACCCCCTAATATTTTTTTCTCTAAAATTACAAAAGGCAATTATGCCACACCTATCTATATCACAAGACACATGAACATAATAGCGACATAGGGTCTAATACATATAAAACACACCCAATTTTTTTAGAAGGCTTAGCATACAACGCAGGGAGATACCACAGCCATTGTAGAACTGGCTAAGGGCCTAGCCCACGCGCAAAGGGACAGGCGAACTCCCACGATAGGGTAAATATTTTAATTATGGACAGAGACATAGAGGGTAGTATAGAGTAAATACATAAAGGAACGGCTACATTTAAAGCCAGATAGAGAGGCCTAAGGGCGCAACTATACCCCAGCCACATTATAAATATGAGAGCAGATAAAACCGTGAACGGTACAGCCGTCACCACACCTAGAGTTAACAGGGACAGCCAGAGTGCGTTACCTAGGAAATATAAATATTTTACAGGACGTAAGGGATGATAGTCCCACGACAATTATACAGAATAGTATTTTGATAGACACTAGGTGCTGTATGGAATCTCAACAGTATACAGACGCTCAGCGAGCGCGAACTTAAACACCATCAGAGAGTGGAAGAAAACATAGCACAGCCAAGAGAGAATGGCACACCATGAAAGGAGCACAGGCGGATAACGCACTCAGGATGGCCACAGCATAGCTTACGGGCAAACATCCTTACACCCTCCCTTCGACACATCCAAATACCTAACACAAACTTGCACAAACACACATACACATAAAAACACATACACTACATTGAAATTATACATAGGGGTTGATTAGACATTCCTGCTTTTCACAATACGGGTTTACTGCACCCTGTGCCATACCGCCCCCATCTGAAAATTAGAGGTGGTTCGGACACCAATATTAAGCGCGTATGCGCATCTCTATATAGAGATGAGGCCACATTAATACACTAACAAATATTTTATTAAATAATCCCGCAGGCAGAAGACATAAACTTATTATACCCTAACACACCCCTTCTCCTCAAATGAGAGCAGACATGCGCTCATATCCATCGCGATGCATGAGACATCCCGCCCAAACGCCAAGGGTTTTTTTTATCATACCTGCATGGCACATTTTCAAATTTGGACACCTGGGGAAAACCCACCCCATCCACTCACAGTAAAAACATCCTCATAGCATTACCGACTCTTGGCCTACATAAACATGGAGTCCAACGATGCTGTAACCCTTCCCCACCACGTTTCAAACCTTACTTAACAAATAACACCCTATCGGACCCTGCTAGCAAAGAACCCTACATTCCATAGGCCTACTAACATGTCGAGAAACATAGCAAAGCATCAGCGCTGGAGATCCGATAAGGCAATGGAAGGCCAGAAGCAGGCACTGCGATTAGAATGCTCTACAACCCCAGGACACTAAAATTTTACCAGATCACACTAGTTACTACACTATACAAAATTACACTTCCCCCAATAAAAAAGAGGAATCTGAGGTCACACCAGGTGGTGACAGGTACTACGTCATGACGACGTAAAGGGACGCTGAGAAGCAGAGCCGGGGACGTTGGAATAGACCCTGACGACCAACTTGGACTAGACTTTTAGTTAGTTTGTAACATAAGTAGCGTTCCTAAGGCGGGGAACGAGTCTTCCATTCGTGTGATATGAAGATAGTGCGCCAAGGGTTCAGTGGGACAACCCCTGGCCACGCAAGACCTCATTCGGACATGGGGCGAAGAGGATTCCCGGACGCTAAATTCCCGGATGATATTATTTTATCGGATGATTTTTCCCAAACGATTTCTCGTGCCCAAGTACATGGAGGGCAGCGAGCCCCCTGAGCTTAAATGGGAGAGCAGCGAGCACCCAGAGATGTAAATGGGAGAGCAGCGAGCTCCCAGAGGGGCCTGGGCAACCCATTAATAAATATGAATGATGAATAAGGCGGCTATAAGCCATATATATGAATGAACAATTCCGGTACCAGCAGACGACAATGGATATCCACGCGAAGTGTTTGCTACTTTTAGCAACACAATTACACAGGCCTTCATACACAAACACATTAGTTATTAAGGGGGGAAGTCGACATTTAGTATTAAGAGAGCGGAATGCAAAAGGGCCTTTGGCCTGGTGGTTTTGGAAACAACCGATGATACCAAAATACACACGTGTGGTGCTCTGGGGGGGAGACTGCCCCAGGCGATCGCTCTGGCCAAAATTCTAGTACGTAAGACAGTTGCATTAGTATTAAGAGAGCGGAATGCAAAAGGGCCTTTGGCCTGGTGGTTTTGGAAACAACCGGTGATACCAAAATACACACGTGTGGTGCCCTGGGGGGGAGACTGTCCCAGGCGATCGCTCTGGCCAAAATTCTAGTACGTAAGACAGTTGCATTTGGAAGGCAACTTAGACTTAAGCAAATTTAATAAGCACTGTTGCAAAACAGTAGCTCACAACGCATTTCGGCAGTAGATTAAGGACCATTTTGGAAAAAAATGTACCATTAATTAGTAGAAACCTAGGTTAAGTACACTTTCACATAAATAATAATAAATCGGCACCATTTAGGGTAAGACCGATAACACACTAATGAAAATAGGCATATGCGATGCGAACGTGGCATAGAGCGTTCGGCTCCTGGTGGCTAGGCGTTACCAGGGCAAGGCCGACAATACATTTATTTAAAATACAGGCGAGGGGACATTCCGCGACGGCACTAAAGCCTAAAATTAAATAGGGATAGCACTCCCTAGAGAGTAAATGTTCGGCACTCGGTCGTTGAGTAAAGGCAATACAAAAGCGTATTCCGCGACGTCACATTCCGCAAGCAATAACCTATATACACTCCTGGCACTAAGACCAGTTGAATAGCACACAGCCTGTCATAAATAGCGGGTAGTGACCCCTAGAGTAAACAGGCTCAACGCGTCATATATACGAGACGTCCGAAGAGGTCTCAAGGGTGATGGCTCCGACGCCAAACCTTAAAACAGCGCTGCGCGATATGTGAGCAGAATGTATTGGCCACATGTACTTAATTTACATGCCATTTATTTCAGAAAAAGAGCTCCACAACTGCAGCAACGAGGGAACCCAACAATCATGGTAAAAGGTAAGGTGGACCACCGACAACGAACACACACCCCTTACAGATTATGCACACAGGGATGACAGACAGTTACACACATACACCAAGAAGGGTAGGATGATTAGGCTAAGATAGAAAACTAGCCGGCATAGAATAAGAATAGAGTAAGGCGCCAAGGGTGACTAGAAGGTATATAAATGTATGAATGACAACAATGCATTGTCCAATATAACCATACCCATGCGTTCTCTTCCAGGATTGCAGAAGGAAAACATGAACAGCAGCACACCCACTAACAAAAGATTTTTGTCTCACAGGTCAAGATCATTGCACTGTACATACACCCTGTAAATATAAATCCCGAATCACACACAAATGTAAAACACTGATGTCACACAAACACATACACTTTGCTACATTTTCAAGTCGCGCCGATAAGGTGACGGCGACGCGATCAGCAACGTGAAGTGATCGTGGGACACTGAACGCCACTGACGCAACTCTTAGAAAACGCTTAAATAATGAGCGACCTACGGCAGCCAGGGCCAGTGCAAGGGTTGTAAGCGCTCACCTTTGCTTCCAAGGTGCAATTTTCTCACCCACGGGGAAAAATGCACGACAGGTGTGAATTAGCGGCACAGCCACTAAAACACAGTAACATGGCTGGGTAGAAAGTTGCCATGGATGAAAAGGTAGGACCAAGGCCAGATGAGAGCGCTATGAAGTGATCACATAATGAGAAAGAGGTACCAAGCTCACGAGCAAAGCGGATTATTATTATTAGTATTAGTACAGCTGTTATCATGTCATCATTGTAAAAAAATGTAAATGCAAGAAGTCATATGGAGATGATGAATAGCAGTATAACCTACACATCAAGAACACAATTCTGTTACACCTATGCATATAACCTTATAGTCACACCATTTAACACTGCCACACTGTGAATACACTTTTGTCTCTTTCATTTTATTTCTACTAACATTAAAATTTGTAAAGGTGTCCCATTTATCCCCAGACAATAAACAATTTTTGATATAATCCCTTAACTTAACACCCGGGGCACTTGTTTTTCTATCATCTTCCATCTTTTATACATTACACTTTGTAAACACGATGTACATACAGGGAGCAATTTTTTCCAGACAGCGCACGGACGGCACAACCACCCGCCGAACCATGTTTTTTCCTTCCTGTATGGCACACCAATATATATGTACATGTCATTGTTTTGCAACATTGAAACATTAAGATTATAAAAAATAAAAATATGTTCCATACGCAATACCCAAACCCTATGAGCACACCCTACACACGACACCGACATCTACACAGCACCAGAGAAGGAGAAGGAGAAGAAGATGAAGAAGGAGGACCCGGAAGGATGAAGAAGAAGGACGAGGAGGGTAAAACACCCCTAACTCTCAATCCAGATCGCGAGGACTCGATCAAAAGGCCGACGAGATCTTGTTCAGCCCCCAGGGTCGATACGACCCTTGGACCTGAGACATCTACGCACCCAGAGGGGATTATAAACATACGCCCCTGAATCTACAGACAGCTGCACAGCCACCCACACATCTCCACCATCGACTCAAAACAATAACATCGACTTCTATCCAAACGTCAACACACCTCTCACCCTACAAAAACTACCCCTAAAGGCTAAGTCATGAGCCTAAACAAATACATTTCCTTTACACAAGCAGGCGCAGTAGTATCGCTGTTAGCCAAGCTTCCGACACTCACATAAACATTTACACCAGGACTATTTGGGACATCAACAATGACGACACGCCGACTCAGCAACTGGAGAACCTTTAAGAGGAAGGCCCCGGGGAGACCCGATATCTGTTGCGGCCCACGGCTCTGTGCACCTAGACCCAGCTCCAATGCATCGTCATCGCCAGGTGAGAGAGTGTGCTCAGATTCCCTTACAGACTTGTATTCCTTCCTTCACACCTACACTTATAATTTTTACCACATTTGTCCTTCACTAAAAGGGATGCCACATTTGCCATAACTGATCAAATAAATACTTGATCAGTAAACCAACACTCTGTACATCATTTCACACCGACTTTACACCTGTACGCACAACCTGCCCTTTTCCCAATTGCCCCTGACCGTGAATACTAGGAAGTGCAGCGTCAGGTATTCCATTGTGCTCACTTAGTGTTAAGCCAGCCTGCGGCCAAGCTGCGGACTCTGCAAGTAGGCTCGCTCCTGCTCGCTCATAATTAATCGCTACTCTTAACTAATAGCTCCCTCATATTCGCACATCCCTTGACAAGTTATCGCACCCCCATTACATTACATCCTCTTACAGACACATACACCTGCAGTTTCCCCCAACTACGGGAAACCTGTACCCTTTCGGAAACCACCCCTAAATTGTACATCAACACACCCTTGTTCATCCCATCCCCTAACGCCGGGATTGAACAATATAGATTTTATGGCAAAGAAAACAACAGAAACCAAATTATGGAAGGACATTGATGCTAAATGGGATCAATATAAATTAACACCAAGAAGAGAAGCTGCAGCCTTCTTCAGACTTAACACTGGCCATGACTGCCTTGCAGCTCATCTGAAACGAATCAACATCCTGAGATCTGAAGAATGCACTCTTTGTCACGAACCTGGAAGTAAAATGGATAAGGGGCACCTGCTACATTGCAACAAACTTGATGTGACTGCTAGAACTTCAGGAAACCTCACACAACTCTATCGGAACGCAAGAAAGCTGATGGACTGGAATCTGGGCTAGCCATAACAAACAACAACAGATTTTATTTTTGCATTTCCCAAAATACTTCAGTGTTGTAAATTTCAACATACTTTCCAATCTAACAATCATGGATAGGAACATAGTTCTCAATAAAGACACTGTATTGAAAAATGGATTTTTTAAAACAACTAACAATAATAGTCAAGATCATATTTCTTCACCAATGGGTTGCTAACCAGTTTGGTAGGAAATAACTGTTATACCATCACTCAGGTTCTATTATATTCCATTTGAATCACTGCATATTCAAATAAGTTTGTGTCCTTCCTCCAAAAGCTGGTCAATGAGGCTCTGCTGCTCTCGCGAAGTGGTCCGGCATTCCAGATTAAGGCATGAATGTCCCACATTCTGCCAGTAGACCTTTTGTTGGCAATATAGTTTCTGCCTTATCCTAGTTACCATATGTGACGTTCTCTAACTCTTAGTTATTCCTTTCCTTTTTCTATTATGATTTTTCAGGCAAGGAGTCGATGAACTGTAAACAAAGGAAAGAAGGCTGTGAATGTTTTGATCTGTTATAATATTGTATCATTTACCTTGTCTGTGATGAATAAAGCCAGTTTTGACGAATATTAGTAAGTCGGGTAGATTTCAATGTTCGATTCAACATTAGTGGCGACCGTGACAGGATATTTTTGACGTGAACATACCCGTAAGTACGATTAAATATGGAAAAAATCGTAAAAGCGAGAAAGCCGATATGGGCCATGTTCACGAAGACATACGATACACTGATGGCTGAAGCAGATTCTGACAAGGTAAGATTGCTATTTACGAAATTAGAACGCCTTGGCACGGAAATGAAAGACGCGGATGAGAAAATATTGGAATTCCTTCTCGATAACAACGACGAGTCGGAATACGCAACTGAATACGAGAAGGTACAAGAATACCGCGATAAACATGACGTGGCCCGTTATAGGACTGATTATGTGAATGCTGCTCTTCTTGCGACTGAAGAAAATGGAGCTATGACCGTTATGAGTGATAGTGTTGGCAAGAAGAAATTGAAGTCACCGAAAATCGAACTACGGAAATTTTCTGAAGAGGTTAAGGACTGGTTAGGTTTTTGGAGTCAGTTTCAACGCATTCATAAAGATCCAGATATAGAACGAGAAGATAAATTCCAGTATTTACTCCAGGCCACCACGGAGGGCAGTAGAGCTAGGGATGTAGTGAACAGTTTCCCTCCAACTGCGGACAATTATGAGAAAGCAGTGCAGTGTCTTGAAAGTAGATTTGATAGGGATGAATTACTTGTTGAATTTTATGCGCGCGAACTACTAGGATTGGTGATTCAGATAGTCACTTCATCGCAGAGACTTGCTCCATTGCAGTTATATGACCGCTTAGAATCTCACCTCCGGTCTCTTGAGTCGTTAGGGATGACTAGCGACAGGTATGCCGCTTTTTTTGTTCCCGTTAGTAGAGTCATCTCTTCCAGAAGAACTACTGAGAATCTGGCTGAGAACTTCTGTCCAACGTCCCTTAAGCAATTCAGTAGAAAACGTGTGTTGTGAGAAACTTGAACAGTTGTCTCTATTCTTGAAGAATGAGGTAGAGGGAGAACAGAGAATCACTCTCGCTCAAGGGGGATTCCTGGCTTCACAACGGACGGTGAACTAACCAAGGAAGAGACTGGAAGATGCAACGAACATTCCAACAGCCACTAGCTTACCGTCCGGGGATTCGAGAAGTCTAAGCCTTAATTGTGTGTTTTACAGCAAACCTCATGACAGCAAGGAATGCTTTAAAGCACAAAAGATTACCTTAACTGAAAGGAAGAATGTTCTGATGAAAGCGGGATGTTGATTTCAATGCCTGAAACGAGGTTACATGGAAAAATCCTGTAAATGTAGTGTCATGTGTCATGTCTGTGGGAAAAAGCATATTGTGCTAATGTGCCCCGAGCTCCAGCAGAAGACTCGTGAAGAGAAGCAAAAGGAAGAGACATTTAAGGCAGACCCCAGCACTACATTGAGTAACCAGACATGCAGCAAAGACGTACTTCTACAAACCCTGTTGGTTAGAATTACAGGAAATGAAGAGGAGCGCATCGTGAGAGCCCTAATCGACACTGAATCGCAACGATCATACTTGCTGAAGAAGACCGCAGATGGTTTAGAACTGAAACCCTCAGGTTCTGAGAAAATGGCATATGCTCTGTTTGGAGGGTCTGAGAAAAGAAAATGCACTCCAGTTATCAACTAAGACTAGCAAGTGTAGATGGGAAATACACGTGTGAGGTACCAGTCCTAAATCAAGCCATCATTTGTGGCACAATTTCTCGAGTTCAGAAGGGGCCTTGGATGAAAGAACTTAGAGAAAATAAAATATTTATCTCTGACTGTGGTGATGACAGGCCAGAGATCGAACTGCTACTAGGTGCCGACAACTGTGGACCTCTGCTAACAGGAAGAGTGCGAAACCTGACTTGTGGACCTGTGGCTGTCGAAACTAGGCTTGGTTGGGTCATTATGGGGAGGCTATCAACGAATAGGTTTTCGAACTATTCTAGTGCACTCGCGATCTCATTGTTGACCTTGAACTCTTCAGTGACTGATCTTTGGAAGTTGGACACACTAGGAATAAGGGATCCAGCTGAGAAACAATCTAAAGAAGAATTAGAAGCGACCACACTTGAACACTACAAGGAGACGGTGCATATAAATGAGGAGGGGCGTTATGAAGTTCATATGCCCTGGAATGATAGATTTGAAGACATTTCGGAGAATCGTGATATTGCTGAAAGGAGATGTACATCTAAAACGATTCGTAGTGGCAGATATGTGGACTACAATGATGTATTTAACGAATGGAAGAAGGAAGGCGTGATCGAAGAGGTGCCTTCTCAAGAAATAGATAACAAAGGTCACTACTTACCGCATCGAGGTGTGTTCAAGGAAAACTCCACGACAGCTGTTAGGCCAGTGTTTGATGCCTCATGTAAGGGGAAAGGAAATCTGTCCTTGAATGACTGTCTAAAGAAGGACCAAATCTGCTTGAACAGATTCCCCCAATTTTAAGTAGGTTTCGCACAGGGAAGATTGGTGTAATTGCCGACATAAGGAAGGCTTTTCTCCAGATATCCATTGCTCCCTGTGATAGGGATTATATGAGGTTCCTTTGGTGGGAGGACTTTGAGAGGAGAGAACTCCAAGTTCTCAGACATAAACGGGTAGTATTTGGCCTCAACTGCAGTCCTTTCCTGCTGGCAGCCGTACTTGATCTTCATCTGGAGAGGAGCCCACCTGAATTCCATAATACAGCAAGATTACTTCAGAGCTCCTTGTATGTGGACAATTGTGTCACATCACTTGGGTCAGAAGAAGAAATGGATAAATTCATCACTGAATCCACAGAACTGTTGTCGACTGCGAAATTTGAACTTCGTGGATGGGAACATACCTCACTGAATGGAGAGAGTGGTTTTCAACAAGTTTCTTCTGTTCTCGGTTTGATGTGGGACAAAGACAATGATGTTATCTTTTGTGATATATCTGAGAGTGGATCTGGTGATATCACTCGTAGAAAAATTTTGTCTGCCGCCCAGAGGGTTTTTGACCCTATAGGATTTATTTGTCCTTTTATCTTACTGCCAAAACTTCTCATCCAGAGCAGCTGGAACCTAAAGATGGGCTGGGATGACCCATTACCGGATGATGTGCAGCGGAAGTTCAAGAAGTGGGAAACAGAAGTTCCCCGATTTGCAGAGGTGAAGATACCAAGACATTTCGCTGACGGTGGGTCTGAAAAATTGTGGAATCTTCATACATTTTGTGATGCCAGTCGAAGTGCCTATGCAGCTGCTGTTTATTTAAGGAGCGGAACACCAGGATCAGTTTCGATACAACTTGTGATGGCCAAGGCAAGGGTTACGCCCTTGAAGGATATTTCGATGCCAAGATTGGAACGTCTGGCATGTTGCATTGGCAGTCGTCTGACTGCCTGTGTGAGAGAAAGTCTAAATTTGCAAGTTCCTGAATTCTATTGGACTGACTCCTCTACTGCATTACAATGGATAAAGAAGAGCGAGCCCTGGGGCGAGTTCGTCAACAATCGAGTCAAGGAAATAAGATCACTGACTAGGGTAGAAGATTGGAGACACGTACCTAGGGAGTGTAACCCAGCTGACCTCCCTTCGCGAGGTTGCTCTGCAGAATCCCTCATTAAGTCCAGATGGTGGGAGGGGCCAGCTTGGCTGAGAGCAGAAGAAAAGGACTGGCCTAGGTAGGTGTGGTTGCAGACGAGGAAAAAGTTGATCGAGAAAAAAGGAAGGTGACGGCAACACTATCCAATTTAATCGAAGAGGAAGACCCCTGGTACCTGAGACGCTTTTCGAGGTTTTCACAGATTGTGAGGCTTGTAGCTTGGATACTGCGCTTCTTCAGGAAAGCATCAACACTTGAAGGTTGCGTGTCTGGTGAGCTTTCTGTTTTGGAAATCGAAGAGGCCGAATGAAGGTTACTACGCCTGGCTCAACTGGGAGTGACGGAAGAGACCGACAAGAAAGGATTGAAATCATTCTGCACAGTTGTTGATTCAGATGGTCTCCTGAGGTTGAAGACAAAGATTGTGCAGCGAGATGATGTTGAGAACTTCAGATATCCCATTCTGCTACCGTCAAATCATAAATTGGTGGAGATCCTAATTAGAGACTGTCATCTTAAGTACTCTCATGCTGGTGTCCAAATGTTACTTGGAAAATTGAGGGAGGACTATTGGATTCCAAGAGGGAGGAGGACAGTGAGGAGAGTGGTTAACAAATGTGTCAGATGTCGAAGATTTGAAGCAAAGAGAGTTGAGACTGTCCTGTACCTCTACCAGGAGATAGAGTGGGGGATGCATCGGTTTTTGAAGTGAGTGGGGTTGACCTAGCGGGACCTTTGCACCTCAGAGATGGTGAAAAGGCCTGGATCCTGTTGTTCACCTGAGCAGTTTATCGTGCTGTTCATTTGGAACTTGTGCAAAGTTTGTCGACAGAAGCCTTCCTCCAAGGAATGAGGAGATTCATTGCCAGGCGGGGCAGACCCCGGATATTGTACAGTGACAATGGGACGAATTTCACTGGAGCTAATAATTCCTTTGCCTCACTGGACTGGGCTGAGATTGAAAGAACGTCTTCCATCAAAAGAATTCAGTGGAAGTTCATTCCACCCACTGCTGCATGGTGGGGTGGATGGTGGGAGAGGATGGTGCAGATGGTCAAGAAGCTGTTGAGGAGAACATTGGGGAAAGCTTGTCTCAAGTATGAGGGGCGTACAACCATTCTTTGCGATGTTGAAGCCGTGATCAATTCCAGACCCTTGACCTATCTCTCGGAGGATCCAGATGACTTGATGCCATTGACACCGGCCATGTTCCTGCAAGACATTCGTTCCACCGGAGTTTCTGATCTTGACCACTTGGATGGAACAGACATCAGAAGGCGAGCCAAGTATCTCCACCGCTTGCGTGAAGATTTGCAGAAAAGATTCCGGGATGAATAGCTGAGCCTCCTGGTGCAGTCGCATGCTGACATGAAACCCCATAGAACATCGAAGATCGGTGATGTTGTGTTGGTGGGGTCAGATGACAGGAAGAGGTTGGAGTGGCCAGTGGGAAGGGTCACAGAAGTGTTCCCTGGCAAGGACAACAATGTCAGGGTGGTTCGTGTTAAGGCAGCGGGGAGAAGTATGACCAGACCAATCCAGCGGATATATCCTCTGGAAATATCGTCGTCGCAGGATGCTCCCTTGGGTGAAGACGAACCAAGTGATGACGAGTGTGAAGCCCCCAGTGGACAACAAGTGATGAGAACAAGAAGGGGACGTGTAGTCAAATTGCCTGCTCGATACAGGTCGTAGCTTGTGGGGACTGTGTAATTGTAAATAAGTTTTGTTTTGATTTTGTGTTTGAAATCAAAAGGTGTGAGGTATGTGACGTTCTCTAACTCTTAGTTATTCCTTTCATTTTTTTTCTGTTATGATTTTTCAGGCAAGGAAACAAAGGAAAGAAGGCTGTGAATGTTTTGATCTGTTATAATATTGTATCATTTACCTTGTCTGTGATGAATAAAGTCAGTTTTGACGAATATTAGTAAGTCGGGTAGATTTCAATGTTCGATTCAACACCATATATAACCGCTAGGTGGCAGTTCATAATAAACAGTATTGTTGAAATACTGCTACATCTTTTTTTGCCATTTATTCTGTGACACAATTATTCTTAATAAAATAGTCACGCTGCTAAGGTATTAAATCTTTATTTACTTCTAGCGTCTAGATAACCACCATAAATATCCAACAGGTTTGGGCCCCGGTGGATGGATCTAGGTGTTGAATCATAAATATATTTAATACGGTATTTCCGAAAAGTGGCCAGTGAAACTACATTTTTTGCGGTTAGCCAGCCCGCGTGCGAGAGTGCAATTATCACCAAAAAAAATATGGAAAGTGTTCACGAAGCAAACCGAGTAATGAAACTGCGTGGGTTAGAAAATTGGGCTTTGTGGAAGTTCCAGACTAGAATCGCCTTGATGGACAAGGATGTCTGGGGGGTTGCATCAAGTGACAACCCAAAACCACAAGAGCCAACCGGTAATGGAACGTACCAGCCAACTGCAGCTGCAATGAGAACATACAAGATCGAACTAAAACAGTGGACGTAGGCAGAATCAAAAGCTCAGTTCCTGATAACGTTAAGTTTATCGGAAGAAGCCATGCTACACCTCTTGAACTGCGAGACTGCCAAGGAGATGTGGGACCGACTACATGAGATCTACGACAGTAGGACAGAAACAGGGATCTACATGCTACACCAGCAGTGGTGCATGATGAAAAAGAGCAACGAAGGCAGCATCGCAATGCACATATCAAAGGTGCAGGACCTTGCGCACAGATTGAGACCTCTGGGTGAGAACGTTTCAGATAACTTAATAATCACCAAAATTATCCTAACTGTACGTCTTCTTTCAGTCATTTTGTCTCAGCATGGGAGCCGGCAGCTCAGGTTGACCGAACTCTGCCAAATCTAATAGCATGGTTGGGCATGGAGGAAACACGATTGGGTATCCATGAAGAAGCCGTCGCCAGGGAAGCACTGGCAGCTAGAGAAAAATACAAGGGACGAAAAACACCGAATCGCAAGGGAAACTGTAACTACTGCGGAAAGCCCGGGCATTGGGAACAAGAATGCCGAATAAAGCAAAGAGAGTCTACCCAGGACGAGAACTGTAGATCATCAAGGGATAAAAAAAAGGAGGTAGAGCCTTTATCGACGTAATGTTGTCGTCAGGTTTAGATTCCAACATGGTGAAGGAGAGGTGGTGTCTTGACTCTGGAGCCACGAGCCTTATGAGAGGGAGAAAGGAGTGGTTCACAGAACTGGTGAGTTTAAATCCCAAAAATACCTATCCAAATTGGAAATGGTACAACAATTGACGCTGTTGGAAAGGGATTTATCAACATCCAAGCATACAACGGCCCAAAGTGGGTAGATAAACACTTAGATGAGGTTCTGTACATTCCAGATTTAAAATTTAATTTAGGATCCACGAGTGCAATTTTAGATAAAGGTTATAAAGTGGAAACAGACAAAACCAGTTGCAGGTTCGTACAAGGCAGCAGTACATGTGCAGTGGGAGAAAGAGCAGGCAAGCTCTTTATAATGAAATTTAGACAGATAACCCAAGGGAAGCAAAGAGCGTTCACCGCAGTGGGACCAAGTAAGGAAGTTAGCATACGGCAATGGCATGAAAGGCTAGTACATCAGAACTATGATCATGTCAATAAAGTATTAAAAATGATAAATATTCGCGCATTAGGAGAGAAAGAACCGTGTGAAGCGTGTATACTAGGGAAAATGCACCGTCAACCATATCGTAAAAGCAACAACAGAGCGACTGACATTGGAGGAGTTGTTCATGCTGATGTGTGTGGATATATGGAAACAAAATCACTGGGAGGTGCCAGGTATTTCCTATTAATTAAAGACGAATTTTCTCATTACCGCCAGGTTTACTTTCTAAATGCCAAGAGTGAGGTGCCAGACTGTGTAAAGAACTTTCTGGTCAGAATTGAAAAAGAAACCAGGAAACAGGTTAACACTCTAAGAACAGATAATGGATTGGAGTTTGTTAACAGTCAACTGAAAGAAATTTTGTTCAAGGAAGGTGTCAAACACGAAAAGACTGTACCATATACACCAGAACAAAATGGAAGAGCTGAAAGGGTAAACAGAACTGTAGTAGAAGCAGCAAGAACGTTGCTCCTCAGTGCAGGTCTACCAAAGGCATTGTGGGCTGAAGCAGTCAACATGTCTGTCTATGTGTTAAATTATACGGGAGCAAGCTCAACGAAAATGAAACTCTGTATGAAGTCTGGACTCAGAGAAACACAGATTTGAATAAATTCAAAGTGTTTGGCTCTAAAGTGACGGTACATATTACCAAACAAAAGAGGAAATAATGGGACATGAATGCCGAAGAAGGAATTATAGTCGGATACAGCGACATTGTTAAAGGATATAGAATCTGGTTCCCAAAAAGAAATAAAGTTGAAGTGCACCGTGATGTAATTTTTAAAGAGAAAGAGATGTACAATAAACCGTCGACGTATGACATCATTGAGGAAGACCCAGGAAACCTTGAAGAAAAGGAAGATGGAGAGGTCGATGTACCAGAAGAAGAAGAAGTAGTTCCCTCTGATGAAGAGGACACGCTCAAAGATGACAGAGCATTTGTTTTACCAGATACAGCAGTAGACGTCAGCAACATGACAGACGATGGCAATGAATGTAGTGCACCCAACTGTATAATACCAACTATACAAGATAGACCGATTGACTGGATTCAATGTAATAGTTGTGAAAATGGTATCACAACAAATGTGTCGGTATTGACGAGGAACACTACAATAAGGATGACGATTATATCTGCAATAAATGCACGGGAGCAGAACAAAATCTCCTACTGAGCCAGGAACCGATAAGCTTTCAAGAACGATTCTAATGGGGTGAGGGGCTCTCCGCCCAATCAATACAATTTATTACTGGCAATTAACAATTTATTGCCTTTGGGGACATGTTTCGGGCCTCATGGGCCCTTCTTCTGCCGCATAGATTATGTACATATTCACATCCATCATATTAATTAGACACAAAGAATGCATATTTTGAGAAAAACATTAAAAGTAACACTCTAAAAGCTGTTTCTAAAATATCATCTTAACCATATTATAAAAAAACAGAAACAAGTACAGCTAGAAGTGACACGTGTGGTCTTAGTGACCTTCTTAATGTTTTGATCTGGTATAATGCCCAATTGAAAGTGCTATTAAAGTATTTATTTAAAATGTTTAAACATATTTGCTGTCTTTACATATATTAATCGGCACACCTGTGACATAGCACACATTCTAAAGAAATTCAACACCAAAATCGCGTTCAAGACTAACAACAATAACCATAAAATAATCTATAATTCTAATAAAATAAATGAATCCCACAAATTCAATTCCTCAGGCATATATAAACTCAAATGCCAGCAATGTAACTCAGATTACCTAGGACAGACCGGACGTAGTTTCACTACGAGATACCTTGAACATGTAAATGCGATCAAACATAGACAATTTTCGGCCATGGGAAACCATATGAAAGACGCAAATCACACCTTCACAAACATAAAGAAAGATTTAGAAATTATCCACTACGTCAGGAAAGGGCCTATTATGAATATATTGGAGCAAATTGAAATAGATAATGCACAGCGCACTAATCCGATACATAATCTAAACGAAATCAATTTCGATGCTAACATACTTTTTGAAAATATTTATAAATGTTTTCCTTCCCCACAACAATCATAGCAGTCAAAACACAAACATAATTATTGAAGCTCAGATCCGTTCGTCAGCCACCTTGTTTATCTCTCCTCCCCCACGTAAAGGCACCCCCCCCCCCCCTCCCCCGCCCCTCACACATATCCAATTAAGGCCACAAACCTAAGACATACTCCGCTTTGCAACAAGCATAACGAATAGAATAAGAAGTGATATCACTGGCCTAGTACGCCTGGTCCGCCGCAACGCAGCGCTGGCTCCGATCTGTGATGTAAGTTAGCATTGGCGCTTACGAGACTTTTAAAACCTTGCGACCTGTTTTACATGTTAAAACACCGCAAGATATCCGCATAGGCGCTAATAAGTTCGACATCTCCACTTACTTTACTGTGCCCAATTATAATTTAATAAGTCGTCTCCTGTAATAGTCCAGTTTCGACAATAAGCGAAGACAGAGAGCAAGTTCAAAATGCAATTAGTTTTGCCAGCTATAGGTAAATTTAAAAAAAAGAACGGAAAAATTAACCTTGCTATCAGAAAGGATTTCTTCACATTGTTACACATTTTACATTCCCTTAACAGACTTGCAACACAGCAAAAAAAAAAAAACGTACGAACGCAACTTTCAACTTTACCGTAGATTACTATAAAATTCAATAATAACCATAAATTTCACTCCACAAACACCAAAATCAGTAAACTACCATAATTTCAGAAGAACTCAGCATTAAACAGACATAGAAGGCATAGTCATGACCCCTTCATAGAGTAGGCTATTGCCTAAACCCGATCACGGCTCCTTCAACTTTACCTTAGAATATTACAAAAAAAAAACAATTATACCCATAAATTTCACTCCACAAACACCAAACTCAGTAAACTACCATCATTTCAGAAGCACTTAACATTTAACAGACATAGAAGGCACAGTCATGACCCCTTCTTAGAGTAGGCTATTGCCTAAAACTGATCACGCCTCCTTCAGCAATACGGTAGATATATGTTTTTAAACTCATTGTCGTTTTATTCTCATCCCTTTCTTCACAGAAGTACCGGTAATCTTTAATGGCATCAAGAGCATTCTTATTTACACCATACTGGACAAATAGTTAGGCAAATTAGGAAATATATGTGGAACAGAATAATCTTTCAATCGCCAGTTGGTTCTTGGGAGAAGTACTACTTCCTATCACAAATTTGTCAAATTTAACAACTAAATCTTCTGAAAAGTGAGCATCACAGATGTAGGACTTTCAGTAAGTTCCTTATCCTTCCCTGGTATGGCCCCTTTGCACTTGATAAAACGTTCCTTATCTTTAGGAGGTTTGAAAAACCGTCTGACCTCTTTACAGTCCCCAAAGCCAGATCTGCATCCTGGTACAAAACAGCAAGGCATCTTCATTACTCACATTAAGCACTCATGAAAATGTAAGGGCTAAACTGCTGTTTACTTACATTAAATAACAATAAAATTAACACACGAAGATAACGTCAACACACGACAAGAAATTAAATTCCATTTCAGTTAATGCTTCCTACAATAGCATTTCAGGTATTAATACTATAAAGTAATAGTGTAAGCACTTGTATATCAATAAACGTTTGCACAGAACACCACCAAAACACTCCGACCGATTAAATACTTAATATATCGCACATAAACATATGTGGAAATCAACAATCTCAAATCGACTGTAGCGCTGCGTAGCGGCGTGTGCCAACCCGATCCGTATTCAACATTCTATTGAGGGAGAAGAGATCACACTTTTTATTCTATTCGTTATGCAACAAGTCTATCATTACCCCCACACACATCTCCTCCCTCCCCCTCCCCTCCTTCCAGTTCCTGACCTGCTGCAAGGTCGGGCTAGCTCAGTTCACACAGCAACGTGCCGTCAGACACAGCACACTCTGAACCTTCAACAGCTTAAGTAAAGGTAAGCAATCCGACGCTTGAGTCATCCTCTTACATGTTCATATGTGTAGGCGACTATAATGATACTTCTTTTTCTTCCTATTACAGCCTCCAGGTAGGAAGGCTGACAGTCAGTTATACCTTCAATTCGAGCTTAGTAAGTTAACACTACAAATTTTCGTTTCATCCCTCGTTTTTCTGACGCATTCTTTCCTTCTAAGACTCATTATTATCTCCTTATAGTTTGGACAGCAGACATACCCTTTGGCTGGTTCACCCCCGTCATAGGTTCCGATTGACGTTTCATTACAAGGTTGTAATGTCTCTACCCAATCCAGCATTAAGGAAAAAGGCCGGAAAGGCAACGGTCCAGCTTTGTTCAAAATATACTCTCAAGCCAAACCACGAAGATTGGCTGAAAAATGGGACGCAGAACTACAAAGGAGAGCCAATAAGCCCATTGGTCATCTTCTAATTATCTCCAAATATTTTTAAACATTCTAAATAAATATTTTTTTATATAATATGGTTAAGATGATGTTTTAGAAACAGCTTTTAGAGTGTTACTTTTAATGTTTTTCTCAAAATATGCATTCTTTGTGTCTAATTAATGTGATGTATGTGAATATGTACATAATCTATGCGGCTGAAGAAGGGCCCATGAGGCCCGAAACATGTCCCCAGAGGCAATAAATTGTTAATTGCCAGTAATAAATTGTATTGATTGGGTGGAGACCCCCTCACCCCATTAGAATCGTTATTGTACACGTCAATACGGACCTTGTTAGGTTCACTTCTTAATAAATCACATAGACTCCTCTAGAACGCATATTTTATTATTTGTTGTGGAAAGATTCACAATTCACACGACACACACCATATTGTTTTTGACACTGAACTTCACTGATATCAAAGACTATGTCAAAGATACTGCACTACACTCTTGTGCTTGCTGCCAACACAACATTCTCCCACCTTGAGTTGTGGAGTGAGAACAACTCAACAAAACAATAAAATAACATAACACATATATTTTCACAAAATAAATGAACACAGAAATAAATAAGTCACTCAAAATATCTCTTTGGTTTAACCACCACTCTCCCACTACTGGTTTTGATGAGATCAGAAGTATTAGTAGATGGTTTAACAGTCTTTGGATTTTTCTCCTTCTTCTCATTTTCATTCCGCTCAACTTGCAGTCTTAAAGCATGATCTTCTCCAGATGTCACTTCAAGTAGATACACCCTCTGTACTGGCCTCAGTAGCTCTCCTTTTGTAGTCACCAAGCGAACAACTCTCACGACACCACCTTTGCCAGGGATGACCTCCGTCACTCTTGCCAGCGGCCAGTCTAGTCTCTTCGTGTTGTCACTGGCTACCAGTACTACTTCACCTACACAGGGTTTGTGATGACTTTTCCTAATTTGGTTCTTCTGTATTAGCTGTCCAAGATATTCATTCCTGAATCTTACCCTTAATGTTTCCTTTACTTTCTGTCTGTACCTGAATCTTCTGTCAAGTTTTATGTCCTCGATCATGTCGATATCGGGCATTCCAATCTCCTTGACTTCCTGTAGGAACATTGCAGGGGTGATAGCCATCAAGTCTTCTCCATCATTGGACAGGTAAGTAAGTGGTCGTGAATTCATGACAGCTTCAATGTCACACAGAACAGTCATCATTTCTTGGTACGACAGACATGACTTTCCCAGAACTTTCCTGAGCATTTGTTTGAGGACACCAATCAGCCTCTCCCACCATCCTCCCCACCATGCTGCAGTGGGAGGATTGAATTTCCATTTTATTTGGTGTACAGAACTATATTCAGCAATTTTATCCCACTGAATTGTCTCCAACATATTGCAGGTGCCTTGAAAGTTTGTCCCATTGTCACTATAGACAATCATTGGCCTTCCACGTCTGGACACGAAGCGCCGAAAAGCTTCGAGGAATGTTGCAGTAGCCAAAGATGTTACTAACTCCAGGTGTACTGCACGAAAAACCGCACACGTGAACAGACAGACCCAGGCTTTCTCTCCACCTTTCAAAATCAGAGGCCCGGCAAAGTCGACCCCTGTTATTTCAAAAATTGAGGCTTCTCTTACTCTGTCTATGGGGAGATGAGTTTGTTCTGCTTCAAGATGTTTTCCATGGTACCTCCTGCAGACAACACATGTTTTAATTGCACCCTTCACCGTTCTCCTTCCTCCAAGGATCCAATATTTATGTCTGAGCCCACTGTAAAATGTTAGCTATAACTTTTCCCATTAGTGTCCACCCTAGGGAAGTCTCCACCAAAACTAGGCCACATTTTAGTTGATGTTTCCTCCCAGTGAGCAGTTCACCCGCCTTATCGGCCCCAATCAGAATCTGCACAGGCCCTCGCTCTCGTACATCAGTTAAACATACACACATCAAAAAAAGTTTTGCATCACCTCGGTTCCAAGAGTTCCGGAACCGTTAAATACAAAGGGAATAGAGATCAACACAAACAACATTTCAGCTCGTTTTATTGCTCATGAGACCCACACATTGCATGTTGTACCATCATACAGCTAGACTTTCAGCATTTGTGGTCCAGATTGCAGTACACACCACTACCTCTAATACCCAGTAGCACGTCCTCTTGCATTGATGCATGCCTGTATTCGCCGTGGCATACTATCCACAAGTTCATCAAGACACTGTTGGTCCAAATTGTCCCACTCCTCAACGACAATTCGGCGTAAATCTCTCAGAGTGGTTGGTGGGTCAAGACGTCCATAAACAGCCCTTTTCAACATATCCCAGGCATGTTCGATAGGGTTCATGTCTGGCGAACATGCTGGCCACTGTAGTCGAGCGATGTCGTTATCTTGAAGGAACGCATTCACAAGATGTGCACGATGAGGTCGAGAATTGTCGTCCATGAAGACAAATGCCTCTCCAATATTCTGCCGATATGGTTGCACTATGGGTCGGAGGATGTCATTCAGGTATCGTAAAGCCGTTTCGGAGCCTTCCATGACCACCAGTGGCGTACGTCGGCCCCACATAATGCCACCCCAAAACATCAGGGAACCACCATCTTGCTGCACTCGCTGGACAGTGTGTCTAAGACGTTCAGCCTGACCAGGGTGCCTCCAAACACGTCTCCGACGGTTGTCTGGTTGAAGGCATATGCGACACTCATCGGTGAAGAGAACGTGATGCCAATTCCGTGGGGTCCATTCAGCATGTTGTTGGGCCCATCTGTACCGCGCTGCATGGTGTCGGGGTTTGCAAAGCTGGACCTCGCCATGGACGTCGGGAGTGAAGTTGCGCATCATGCAGCCTATTGCGCACAGTTTGAGTTGAAACACGACGTCCTGTGGCTGAACGAAACGCATTATTCAACATGGTGGCATTGCTGTCAGGGTTCCTCCGAGCGGCAATCCGTAAGTAGCGGTCATCCACTACAGTAGTAGCCCTTGGGCGGCCTGAGCGAGGCCTGTCATCGACAGTTCCTGTATCTCTGTACCTCCTCCATGTCCGAACAACATCGCTTTGGTTCACTCTGAGACGCCTGGAAACTTCCCTTGTTGAGAGCCCTTCTTGACACAAAGTAACAATGCGGACGCGATCGAACTGCGGTATTGACCTTCTAGGCATGGTAGAACTACAGACAACATGAGCAGCGTACCTTCGTCCTGGTGGAATGACTGGAACTGATCGGCTGTCGTACCCCCTCCGTCTAATAGGCCCTGCTCATGCATGGTTGTTTACATCTTTGAGCAGTTTTAGTGACATCTATGAACAGTCAAAGGGACTGTATCTTGGATACAATATACACAGTCAACGTCTATATGCCGGAGATCTGGGAACCAAGGTGATGCAAAACTTTTTTTGATGTGTGTATTTTCAGATCCCTTATCTCCTCACTCCAAGAACCATTCTTAATATATGGGACATCTTCACAAATAATATCTTGGCTTAAAACTTCCAGCTCCTTGGAATAGTTTCCCTCCAATCGCTTTAAACTTATTCTGTAACAGTCGTGTTTTGCTTCTCGAGAACGTACTCCACCAAACAAGGAATGTATTAACGTTTCCTTCCTGATTGACTGATACCCCATTTCTTCGGCTAGGTCACGTGCAATGTAGGATTTAGTAGACCCAGTATCAATGACAGCTCGTACAGTTTTTTGTTTACCCTTTCCTTTAACGACAACTGCCAGGGTTTGCAAGTACACCTCAGGAGAACAAGACACATTAGCTAAAGCCTTATCCACATTATTGCCATCCTGGAGAACCAAATTCCTGTCTCCCTCGTAATTCTGTTTGGACACACTTTCATTTTCTTTGTCACGGAGCTTATAACACATTAATACCACATGTTTACCACCACAAACAATGCACCTGACAATCGATTTACAAGCTCTACTTGCATGGCCCTTCTTTAAACAATTGAAGCAACAGTGTTTATCAGTTAAGATTTTCCTTTTCTCCCCTACAGTCATTTTTTGAGCTTTAATGCACTCTGGGCTCGAATGAGGTTTAAGACAAAAAACACACTCCTGTCTCTTAGAAACATCAGCAAACAAAGCAGAAGCAGTGGGTATATTTGGTTCAATGACATCCCTTGGTTTCTTGTCTCCCTTAATCTTAGATCCTTGGGATGTGCTAATACTAAACCCTTTCATAGCCAATGAAATTCTTTCTTCACTTACTACTTCATTTTGAAGAAAAGCCATGAGCTGCTGCAAACGATCTTTGGATATGGAATCACACCTGAAGGAAGTATTCCTCTGCCATGCTCTTAATAGGTCTTCTGGCAAAGATGATTCAATTAGGGGATACAGCATTGCAGTACATTTTTCTGTAGTAATGCCTAAACTTTCCAGCGATCTGAGATGTGACTCTAATTTATCATACAAGCTACTCAGTGTTGGCCTTTCTTTGGAATTGACTGCATTCGTCAATACTAGTTTGAGCAATTCACGAACATAAACTTCCACCTGCAAGTCCTCTCTACCAAATCGAGCTTGAAGACTCTCTATAGCTTTGTCATAATTCTCGGCAGTGGGTGGAAAACTAGTAACTAATTCATATGCTCTGGAACCTTCTGTCATAGCCTGAATTAAATATTGGAATTTATCTTCCTTCCCAATGTCCTCATCCTGGTGAATTTTACGGAACTGGCTCCAAAAATATAACCAATCAATTATTTCACCAGAAAATTTCTTGAATTCTATTCTTGGAAGTCTATATTTCTTTTTATCACAAACATTGTCATTCACTACACTTTGTGGAGGGGTCATGGAAACAACGGGATTCATAAAACGTGTTGCTTTTGTTCTACAGCTAAGGAATTTGTGTTTGTAATCATCAGCTGATTCACATTCCGCTTCTATTTCGTCATCCTCACACTCGTCGTCTATCATCTGTTGAAATATTAATCCATCTAAATTAGAGATATCATCATACTTTTCTTGAAGGATTTCAAGTTGCACTTGCACTTTTTCCGTTTCAGTTTGATCATCTTCTAACAACGCCATTAGTTGATTGTGTGAGCGCGTAAATAACCGCCGCTTTACGGTTCTTTCTTTAGCGAGTCTTTCCATCTTCTTTATTCACGGGAGCCTTTTACTATGAATGAGTCCTGTCACGGTCGCCATAAAATGTTAGGTTCACTTCTTAATAAATCACATAGACTCCTCTAGAACGCATATTTTATTATTTGTTGTGGAAAGATTCACAATTCACACGACACACACCATATTGTTTTTGACACTGAACTTCACTGATATCAAAGACTATGTCAAAGATACTGCACTACACTCTTGTGCTTGCTGCCAACACAACAGACCTTGTGAAATGGATAATCCTCCAATTAATCTTGAAGGTTTCAAGAAGCGAAACAAACCAGGGACCATGAAAACTGGAGAAAAGCCATGGAAGAGGAGATGGAGGCCTGAAAATGAACACCACTTGGACTTTAGTAGAACGACCAAAGAAAGCCAATGTTCTAAGTAACAGATGGGTTTACAAGCTCAAGCAGAAATCGGATGGAAAAATATCTAGATACAAGGCAAGATTGGTGGTCAAAGGATGCCAACAAAGAGCTGGAGTTGACTATGATGAAACATTCAGCCCAGTTGTAAAGTATGACTCAGTGAGAGCTATACTGTCGCTATCAGCAGCACATGAGATGCACGTCAAGCAGTTTGATGTAAAGACAGCGTTTCTACATGGAGACCTGGAAGAAGAAGTGTACATGAACAACCAGAAGGTTTTGATGATGGCAGCGACAATGTATGTGAACTGATTAAAAGTCTGTACGGCTTAAAGCAAGCACCGAGATGCTGGAATAAATAGTTCACCAATTGTCTTAAGAGGTTTAACATTAAACCAATTGAAGCTGATCCATGCGTGTTCAAATCACCAGGTATCATAAATGAATGTATTATATTATCAGTCCACGTGGATGACGGACTAGTTGTTTGCATGAAAAAGAACATGATCAAGAGACTCCTTGATAACCTGAGGAAGGAAGTTGAGGTAATAGTGTCACCATTGGGGTTGTTCTTAGGAATCAACCTAACCAGGCTATCCGATGGATCAGTAACAGCTGATCAAAAGCTGTACACTATGAAACTATTGGATAAATTCAACATGTTAGAAGCAAACTCGGTACACAAATTAAGTTTGTAGCCCCGGATGGGTCTCCAATTAAATATGTTGCAACCATTCTGATTGCAAGGCTCAGCTCTTTTGGGTTTGTTAGGTAAGAACACTGCCGGCTGGATCGCACCCCTCCTGGCTGCTTTAAACTGCCTGCCCATTCAACGATTACATCATTGGTTTGAGCGTACAACCACGTTTCCAAATAAAGGCGCTAGGAAGCAGCACCAAGTGACTGTGGCAGACATAAGTTTTATATTGATGTTAATGGCGAAGTTGTGTTTGGAATTTATTCTGAACGATTTTATAATGCTGTAAAGCTACGTGCCCTTTTGTAGATCAGAACAGGGCAAGTTAGAATATCGGGGAATCTCATTTCATGAGATACCATCGGACAATTCACTGCGTGGGATGTGGTTACGTGCAATTTCCAGAGAAGGTGACGAAGAGGAAGCAAATAAAAATAAAAAATACATAAATGAATGAATGATTAAGTGAGTAAATGCGTGAGTCAATAAATATGTAAGTAAATAAATAAATAAGTAAATAATATGTAACATTGTGGGGTTTGAATCCATTTTTCAGTGTTGCCTAAGTAAACAAAAGTTTGTTATAAATATGTAAGTAAATAAATAAGTAAAATAATAAATAATTAAATAAATATGTAAGTAAATTAAAAAGTGAATAAATAAGCAAATAAATAAGAAAATAAGTAATTAAATAAATAAATGTGTAATTAAATAAATATGTAAGTAAATAAACAAATAAGTAAATAAATAAATAAGCAAATAAGTAAATAAACGAATAAGTAAATAAATAATTAAATAAATACATATGTAAGTAACTTAAATGAGTAAATAAATATATAAGTGAATAAATAAGTAAACAAATAAACAAGAAAATAAATAATTAAATACATAAATAAGTAAATAAATAATTAAGTAAATAAATTTGTAAGTAAATAAATAAACAATCTATCCAAAAAATCTTTAAAAATGTATAATACAGCCATCACAATAAGACGGATTATCAGACAAATTCAACTCACACCCAAGTACATGGGACTACAGACCCACTGGGTAGTTTATTGGCTGAGGAATAACCCACCCACCAAGGGAAGATGATTAAGAGAAGGAAGTAGATTTTGGATTGGAGAAGAAGGATAGAAAAATAGGAGGAGAGTCCCACAAAATTTATAAGTTTAGCTTTCAATACACTTAGAAGCGGTTGCCACCGCAAATCCGTTCTCGGATACCTAAAGTGTGTACGAGCTTGGTCGAAGCTGACGGGAACCGCAGCTAAGACTTGGGCAGTTTGCCAGAGAAAGGCTTTAGTGTATTTCCTCCCAAGCACGAATAAAAGTACTATAGGGAAGGGTGATGGTCTGGCCAGACAAATAGTAAAAGCTTTATTGAGTATGAACGAGGGCATAAACCTAGGAAGAGCTAGGAAAGCCAGGATCTTGCCTAACTGTAGTATCAGAGAAATGATGAATCCAAAAACAAATATTTAATTTATTTAACAATTCAAAGAAGTTTGAGAAAATTAACAAGCGTGTAATATAATTTTGACAAACATAGTTCATTTGAACTTTTTAACAAATGGGGTCGCAGACCTCTCAACATTAAACGTTTGCTCCTGGCAAATGACAATTTACAAGGTTTCAAACCTTACATGTTTCTAAAATCTTTATAAGATTTAAACAAATAAACAATGAAGTAATTAAAGTTGGAAAGTGAATTGGAGTACAAAGAGTGTACCTTAAGAAATTCTTGAGAGAATGTTCTAGAGAAAGTGACAACTTCGAATATAACAATAATAAAAACATGAAAAATAAGATAGAAGTTCCTACAACTTCTTATATTTATACAGAATTACTATATGAGAATTATACAAAAGAGGGCAGGTCACTTACTGTGAAACCTGAAGAAAGTGAAAAGGAAAGTTCTAGACTTCCCAAGTTTGAGCAGGAATCACTAGCCAAATGGGACAGTTTCCATTTCGTGAAACCTGAACATGACTCGCTCAAGAGTTTAAAGAATTGTTTTCCCTGATTATAGGAAAGGAACAATGTGATTTGAAACTTGTATCACACAAGCAATTATGCAGAATTTAATTAATGTTAAACTAGCCAAGTTGGAAGGGCACCTTGTGAGTGACACCTTATAGAAAGTTACAATTTTATTAATATGGGTGGTTAGTAGAAGGTTGAGGAAAGATCATTGGGATATAGGATCAATGTTCATGGCCGTATTTAATATAACCGGACGATCGCGACGCGGTAGAAACGTGGAGCAAGCACTGGTTATCACTATAGTCTGTAAAAATTGATGCAAAGTTCACTGTAGAAACTCGAAAGTTCATAAGAAAGAAAGTTATTGCAATTATGGAAATAACTGATTGCACTATATAGGTGAGAGTCTATTTCTTGAAAAAGTTGTGATTTACAATTAAATGCGCCATAGAATGTTCCAACGGGGGAAGAAAGTTCGCTATTGCAGTAATTTAAGGAAGATCCCTCATTTTAACTAGTATTTTCACAAGTGAGTGAAAAATACCTGACGGCAAGCCTCGCAGATAGAGTACCAGATCTGGAAAGTTCCAGAACGATCTTTATAGAAGAATGGAGTCAAAGTTAATCCAGCGGAGGAACTAGCTTTATAATTATAGACAGCGGGTATTAGATAATATCCCACGTAGCGAGAGGATTTCTCATTTGAATAGCTTAAGAAAAGCTCTTTTTTAGTAAGGTTGGCTTATACCAGCAAAAGCTCAACATGGCAAATCCCACGAAGAATGATTTTTGCCCCAAAGTAAATAATTTCACACTGTCTATAAAATATCATTAAAAGCACGTGGAAGTTAAAACCATGAAGATGAGGTTAAAGCTTTTAAAATGGTACTTATCTTGATTTCATGTTGAAGGCGAAGTTTCGTTGGATGACGATAACTACTTTGCCAACATGGCGTAGAAGAGAGTATGCCTCTTGGTTTGAGGCTAGCTCGAGAGGAGCTTTAACTGATCGAGTCAACTGCCGACTGAGAAGTGAGACCTGCTCAACGGAGCACGGAAGGTCCAAGGAAGGGAAAAAGAGTGGGGGGTAGGAGACAAAAGGAGAACATATAAACATTGCCAACTTTAAAACAAAAAATTGATCTCTTGCTGAGCCGGTCTTCAAAGAGTTGACAACAGATGATACTAGCGCAGCATGGTGAGTAAAAGAGTAGACGTAGTTCTCTTGCTCATGGAGATAATAGCTGGCGATGGCAGTAAAATCTGGTAGCCAGATGGAGAAGGAATTCCTCTTGCACCAGGAAGAATTGAGGAGCTTCAGATATTCGCTGCTATGTGACGCTAGGTGGGTCATAGAATATATATCTGGAACAGACTCATGAAGACATAAGAGATATGCCCAACAAGGAGAAAACAGATGATCACTGTTGGTGTTTGACAAAGAGGAAGGAAGAAATGAACATGCAAAAGCATTCAAAATTTTAATCTCTGGTACCGTGTATTCCAAGAATGCACCATACTGGGAGGGGAAAACACCAACAGGGAACAAGAAAAACAAGTACACATTTAAAGGTAATAAGCAATTGCGGAGAAGTAGTCTTGTGATCTGACCATTAGTGGTCAAGACTCTGACTACCCTGACTCTCCAATCTCTTCCAGGGTAACACTCGGTCACTCTTCCAAAAGGCCAGACTAGGGGGGGGGGGGGGGGGTGAAACATCCCTAACTAAGACCAAGTCTCCCACTTGAATGTCGGGACTGGAAAGAAACCACTTCTGTCTCCCTTGCAAGGAAGTTAAATATTCCAAGCTCCACCTCTTCCAAAAGGAATTGCGGAGGGCTTCAAGTTTACGCCAAACAACAGGTAAATCAGAATCCCTGAAAGAATTAGGAAGGGGAGGATGGGCAGAGAGAGAAGTGCGTGTAAGACAGTGACCAGGTGTGACTGGAAGCAGGTCATCAGGGTCATTGGAAAGCGGAGTTAAAAGGCGAGAATTATCAACACTTTCAATCACGAAATAGCTGGAAGCTGAGAGAAATAAAGCGCTAGTAAAGATTGCGATACGATGAGAAAGAAGAATTGACAAGTTTAAACAAAGCGTATAGAAACAAGTACATCTATTCAGGACAAGAATATACCAAATAAACAAAGAAACTATGCGAGTAGAAAGCAAGAACGCCATAGGTAACAAACTAGTAGCTATAAACAATGACCTCAAGTTATAATGAGTATCTAAGGGGTTGATCAGAAAAATACTTAAGTCAGCGAGAAACGTGACGTAACAAGTATGAATGCAAAAACACATCGAATGTGACGACGAGAAAAAGTAAGTTTGTTCATCAATGAACATTAAGATCGCAAAATATGTAAGCAAAGTGTAATACATAAGCGCGTGAGAAATACGCAACGAAGTTTTGAAACAAGGATCGAAGCAGTTATAGAATACGAGCATGAGTAAGTGGAAGACACAGGCAAGCGCGGCCTTGACACACACAGTACAACGAGAGAAGGCATACAAATAGCTGAAAGAGTCCTTTACTGGAACAAGTTTATTTTGGGAAGTAGGTGAACGGCTTCTGTACTTGCAGGAGCGGCTCACTAGACAATGGTTGGCAATCAGCCAAAGTTGAGATAAGAGAAACATGCTTTGAATTTTGTCAAGCGTACAGGAAATAAACAGTGACTTGACCTTAATCGGGCTTGTATACAAACAAGTCTGACAAACAAGCAGTTCCAAGTACACAAACAACACTTGTTGAATCAGCTGTAACTTAAAGCAGATATTCAGCTTGGACGGCATGCAGTCAATCGTAACTTGGACGTGAAAAAGCAATTTAAAGATATATGAAATAGAGTAGGAAATCAATTTCGCATAATTGAGAGGATCACGGAATCCGACAATTTTCGACAGGAAAAAGCTTGATTCTTCCGAAATAGGAAGAGAAGCCGGGACATTGAGAAGAAGGTTATGCATAAGAATAGTTATTCTAGATGCTATAGAATTCAGATTTTCAAGCGGTTTCAAAAGCGGCTTCCAATTGTGAGGAAGGAGGGAGGAGCCGACCGTGGCCGTCCTTCTAAATAACGAAAGAAGTGAACCATAGCTTACAGCGAAGTGATGGAGACTGATAGCCATGGTTTTACACAAGGGGAAGATAGTTTTCGAGAAAGAGTTTAAGCAATTACCTGCTATAAAAAATGACATAAAAAGGTAGACGAAGTAACACAAAGCAAGGCGAACTTGAATTGCTATCTTGTGCGGGAAGAAGGAAAAACCAGTTAAACAACTTACAGAGGTAGCGTAGTTGTTCACGATGAGACATCGTTTCGGCAAGTGTTTTTCAAAAATATTGAGATCTGAAACATGAGCGTTCTCTTTTTCAGAAATGGGATTTATGTCAGCTGTAACGAAATGACATTGCGCTTTGGTTTGAACACTGGGATGCTGAATTTCACCAGTAATAACCCAACCAAAATCGGTGTCTCTAGCGACCACGGTTGAAGATAACTTGCGTGTTTGTTTGCGAAGGCACTTCCAAAAAACATTGGCACTGAAAAGTACATCAATGGGACCTTGAGCATTAAACTGAGGATCAGCTAACCTTAAGTGCGAAGGAATGTTTAAACCGGAGGTATTAATACAGTGACTTGGAGTGTCCTTGCCAATACTGGTAAGAATGAGACAGTTTAAATTAAGATTGGTGTTTCTTTGGCAAACGTCTCTGATTTTCAATTTTGAAGACTGCAAGACTTGAGTTTTCAAATTGTCAATGCCGGTCACATTGATAGAAGTGGGCGATGACGAAAGACCTAGTTTTTTAATCAACGATTGCGAAACAAAGTTATGAGTTGAAGCGGAATCGAGAAGACCACGGGTTCTAAACCAATTTCCAAATTTATCTTGGATTTCGAATTGTACAGTGGTCAAAAGGGTTTGCGCACTATGAAAAGTTTCAGCGTTAGAAATGCAGGAAGAAGCATTAGTTTGTTCGGAGCTGCTCTGCATGGAGCTTGAAGAGGTAGGTACTGATGACCTCGATTTGTCATGAACGTGCAATAAAGAATGATGCGGTTTTTTGCAATGAAAACAGAGATTTGATGACGTACAGTTCGAAGAAGAATGCTTAGGTGACAAGCAATTGAAACAATGTTTGCTATTCAAGACAAACTTCCTTCGATCTTCGACAGACAATTCTTTAAAGGATTTGCACAAATACAATGTGTGAAGCTTTTTACAGAGCGTGCATTTTAAAGATTTATTAAGCGGCCTGATATCTTCTCTTGCATGATTGAAAGAAGAACGGGTTTGCTTGTTCTCGACAGATGGGGGCTGATGTCCCTTTGAAAAAGCAAGGTTTTTCTCAAAAATGTGAGACTGAAGATTCGTTTCGACCTTTTCGCACTGAAATGCGAGTGCTGTAAGGACTTGGCATCGGCTGTTAAGAAACGAGATTAAGTGTTCGAAGGAAAATTCTTCCTTGCGAGCGAGTTCAATTTCCCAAGCCTTTAAAGTTGAAAAATCGAATCTTGATGTAGCCAGATGAATGAGTATGGTGTCCCATGTTTGGACAGGCTGCTTAAGTTGGTATAATGTTCTGACATTCAACTGTATAGAGTCCAACATTTTTCTTAAAGAGGTGACGTCATTAGGTTTGACGGCTGGCAGGTTGAAGAGACAACGTATGTGGCGAGCTACACTCAAACGTGAATTGCCATATCTCTCTTTAAGGAGATTAAAGGCGATGTGGTAGTTGCCTGCGCTTAAAAGCAGTGACTCCACTAAGGCTAAGGCCTCACATTCCAAAGAAGTACGGAGGAAGTAAAATTTATGTATGTCAGGGATCTCAGTATTTTCATGAATTAGGGAGCAGTAAAGTTCGTAAAAAGAGTACCATTCACCTTCCTTGCCTGAGAAGTGCGGTAGGCTTATCTTAGGAAGTAACGGTTTCGGTTTGTTCTCGTGAACTGAAGCGGGTGCGAACTGGGCCGGATTGATGACCCTAGTGTCCGGTTCTGAGATATTGCGGATCAGTTGGTGGGCCCTTGCAATCCCTTCAAAGTACAAGGGTTCGACCTCGTCCCGATCCGATTGAAGTTCTGGGCAAGCGGATTCAATCTCGGTTTTAATTTGATCATAATAATCATAAGACCGTTCGTACAACTTAAGGCGATGTGTCAAGATGTCTAAATCACACTCGGCGGGATTTAACTTGCTGATGAAATTTCTGAATCTAGTGAGTTGCCCTTTATAGGAAGAACGTCTGGCAATGAGAGTTTCATCTTTTTCAGTAGGGGCCATGACAAAGAGAATAAATTGAAATACAACTCACGAAACTGTAGAACCTTGGAGATGCTGTCAAGTTGGCAGCAGCAAATGAGTAGAAAGAACAGGACACCCCAAAGGAGACAGGAGCGGCCTCTTTCCCGTTCACAGGCTTTGCATGATGTAGTTATAGCTGAAAAATCCAAAGCAGATATTAATAATTTTCAGAGTATTGTCAAATGGCACTTGACAAATAATGGACATAGCAAATGGACTCACCCGGGTTTCGGCACCAAATTTTGGGTAGTTTATTGGCTGAGGAATAACCCACCCACCAAGGGAAGATGATTAAGAGAAGGAAGTAGATTTTGGATTGGAGAAGAAGGATAGAAAAATAGGAGGAGAGTCCCACAAAATTTATAAGTTTAGCTTTCAATACACTTAGAAGCGGTTGCCACCGCAAATCCGTTCTCGGATACCTAAAGTGTGTACGAGCTTGGTCGAAGCTGACGGGAACCACAGCTAAGACTTGGGCAGTTTGCCAGAGAAAGGCTTTAGTGTATTTCCTCCCAAGCACGAATAAAAGTACTATAGGGAAGGGTGATGGTCTGGCCAGACAAATAGTAAAAGCTTTATTGAGTATGAACGAGGGCATAAACCTAGGAAGAGCTAGGAAAGCCAGGATCTTGCCTAACTGTAGTATCAGAGAAATGATGAATCCAAAAACAAATATTTAATTTATTTAACAATTCAAAGAAGTTTGAGAAAATTAACAAGCGTGTAATATAATTTTGACAAACATAGTTCATTTGAACTTTTTAACAAATGGGGTCGCAGACCTCTCAACATTAAACGTTTGCTCCTGGCAAATGACAATTTACAAGGTTTCAAACCTTACATGTTTCTAAAATCTTTATAAGATTTAAACAAATAAACAATGAAGTAATTAAAGTTGGAAAGTGAATTGGAGTACAAAGAGTGTACCTTAAGAAATTCTTGAGAGAATGTTCTAGAGAAAGTGACAACTTCGAATATAACAATAATAAAAACATGAAAAATAAGATAGAAGTTCCTACAACTTCTTATATTTATACAGAATTACTATATGAGAATTATACAAAAGAGGGCAGGTCACTTACTGTGAAACCTGAAGAAAGTGAAAAGGAAAGTTCTAGACTTCCCAAGTTTGAGCAGGAATCACTAGCCAAATGGGACAGTTTCCATTTCGTGAAACCTGAACATGACTCGCTCAAGAGTTTAAAGAATTGTTTTCCCTGATTATAGGAAAGGAACAATGTGATTTGAAACTTGTATCACACAAGCAATTATGCAGAATTTAATTAATGTTAAACTAGCCAAGTTGGAAGGGCACCTTGTGAGTGACACCTTATAGAAAGTTACAATTTTATTAATATGGGTGGTTAGTAGAAGGTTGAGGAAAGATCATTGGGATATAGGATCAATGTTCATGGCCGTATTTAATATAACCGGACGATCGCGACGCGGTAGAAACGTGGAGCAAGCACTGGTTATCACTATAGTCTGTAAAAATTGATGCAAAGTTCACTGTAGAAACTCAAAAGTTCATAAGAAAGAAAGTTATTGCAATTATGGAAATAACTGATTGCACTATATAGGTGAGAGTCTATTTCTTGAAAAAGTTGTGATTTACAATTAAATGCGCCATAGAATGTTCCAACGGGGGAAGAAAGTTCGCTATTGCAGTAATTTAAGGAAGATTCCTCATTTTAACTAGTATTTTCACAAGTGAGTGAAAAATACCTGACGGCAAGCCTCGCAGATAGAGTACCAGATCTGGAAAGTTCCAGAACGATCTTTATAGAAGAATGGAGTCAAAGTTAATCCAGCGGAGGAACTAGCTTTATAATTATAGACAGCGGGTATTAGATAATATCCCACGTAGCGAGAGGATTTCTCATTTGAATAGCTTAAGAAAAGCTCTTTTTAGTAAGGTTGGCTTGTACAAGCAAAAGCTCAACATGGCAAATCCCACGAAGAATGATTTTTGCCCCAAAGTAAATAATTTCACACTGTCTATAAAATATCATTAAAAGCACGTGGAAGTTAAAACCATGAAGATGAGGTTAAAGCTTTTAAAATGGTACTTATCTTGATTTCATGTTGAAGGCGAAGTTTCGTTGGATGACGATAACTACTTTGCCAACATGGCGTAGAAGAGAGTATGCCTCTTGGTTTGAGGCTAGCTCGAGAGGAGCTTGAACTGATCGAGTCAACTGCCGACTGAGTAGTGAGACCTGCTCAACGGAGCACGGAAGGTCCAAGGAAGGGAAAAAGAGTGGGGGGTAGGAGACAAAAGGAGAACATATAAACATTGCCAACTTTAAAACAAAAAATTGATCTCTTGCTGAGCCGGTCTTCAAAGAGTTGACAACAGATGATACTAGCGCAGCATGGTGAGTAAAAGAGTAGACGTAGTTCTCTTGCTCATGGAGATAATAGCTGGCGATGGCAGTAAAATCTGGTAGCCAGATGGAGAAGGAATTCCTCTTGCACCAGGAAGAATTGAGGAGCTTCAGATATTCGCTGCTATGTGACGCTAGGTGGGTCATAGAATATATATCTGGAACAGACTCATGAAGACATAAGAGATATGCCCAACAAGGAGAAAACAGATGATCACTGTTGGTGTTTGACAAAGAGGAAGGAAGAAATGAACATGCAAAAGCATTCAAAATTTTAATCTCTGGTACCGTGTATTCCAAGAATGCACCATACTGGGAGGGGAAAACACCAACAGGGAACAAGAAAAACAAGTACACATTTAAAGGTAATAAGCAATTGCGGAGAAGTAGTCTTGTGATCTGACCATTAGTGGTCAAGACTCTGACTACCCTGACTCTCCAATCTCTTCCAGGGTAACACTCGGTCACTCTTCCAAAAGGCCAGACTAGGGGGGGGGGGGGGTGAAACATCCCTAACTAAGACCAAGTCTCCCACTTGAATGTCGGGACTGGAAAGAAACCACTTCTGTCTCCCTTGCAAGGAAGTTAAATATTCCAAGCTCCACCTCTTCCAAAAGGAATTGCGGAGGGCTTCAAGTTTACGCCAAACAACAGGTAAATCAGAATCCCTGAAAGAATTAGGAAGGGGAGGATGGGCAGAGAGAGAAGTGCGTGTAAGACAGTGACCAGGTGTGACTGGAAGCAGGTCATCAGGGTCATTGGAAAGCGGAGTTAAAAGGCGAGAATTATCAACACTTTCAATCACGAAATAGCTGGAAGCTGAGAGAAATAAAGCGCTAGTAAAGATTGCGATACGATGAGAAAGAAGAATTGACAAGTTTAAACAAAGCGTATAGAAACAAGTACATCTATTCAGGACAAGAATATACCAAATAAACAAAGAAACTATGCGAGTAGAAAGCAAGAACGCCATAGGTAACAAACTAGTAGCTATAAACAATGACCTCAAGTTATAATGAGTATCAAAGGGGTTGATCAGAAAAATACTCAAGTCAGCGAGAAACGTGACGTAACAAGTATGAATGCAAAAACACATCGAATGTGACGACGAGAAAAAGTAAGTTTGTTCATCAATGAACATTAAGATCGCAAAATATGTAAGCAAAGTGTAATACATAAGCGCGTGAGAAATACGCAACGAAGTTTTGAAACAAGGATCGAAGCAGTTATAGAATACGAGCATGAGTAAGTGGAAGACACAGGCAAGCGCGGCCTTGACACACACAGTACAACGAGAGAAGGCATACAAATAGCTGAAAGAATCCTTTACTGGAACAAGTTTATTTTGGGAAGTAGGTGAACGGCTTCTGTACTTGCAGGAGCGGCTCACTAGACAATGGTTGGCAATCAGCCAAAGTTGAGATAAGAGAAACATGCTTTGAACTTTGTCAAGCGTACAGGAAATAAACAGTGACTTGACCTTAATCGGGCTTGTATACAAACAAGTCTGACAAACAAGCAGTTCCAAGTACACAAACAACACTTGTTGAATCAGCTGTAACTTAAAGCAGATATTCAGCTTGGACGGCATGCAGTCAATCGTAACTTGGACGTGAAAAAGCAATTTAAAGATATATGAAATAGAGTAGGAAATCAATTTCGCATAATTGAGAGGATCACGGAATCCGACAATTTTCGACAGGAAAAAGCTTGATTCTTCCGAAATAGGAAGAGAAGCCGGGACATTGAGAAGAAGGTTATGCATAAGAATAGTTATTCTAGATGCTATAGAATTCAGATTTTCAAGCGGTTTCAAAAGCGGCTTCCAATTGTGAGGAAGGAGGGAGGAGCCGACCGTGGCCGTCCTTCTAAATAACGAAAGAAGTGAACCATAGCTTACAGCGAAGTGATGGAGACTGATAGCCATGGTTTTACACAAGGGGAAGATAGTTTTCGAGAAAGAGTTTAAGCAATTACCTGCTATAAAAAATGACATAAAAAGGTAGACGAAGTAACACAAAGCAAGGCGAACTTGAATTGCTATCTTGTGCGGGAAGAAGGAAAAACCAGTTAAACAACTTACAGAGGTAGCGTAGTTGTTCACGATGAGACATCGTTTCGGCAAGTGTTTTTCAAAAATATTGAGATCTGAAACATGAGCGTTCTCTTTTTCAGAAATGGGATTTATGTCAGCTGTAACGAAATGACATTGCGCTTTGGTTTGAACACTGGGATGCTGAATTTCACCAGTAATAACCCAACCAAAATCGGTGTCTCTAGCGACCACGGTTGAAGATAACTTGCGTGTTTGTTTGCGAAAGCACTTCCAAAAAACATTGGCACTGAAAAGTACATCAATGGGACCTTGAGCATTAAACTGAGGATCAGCTAACCTTAAGTGCGAAGGAATGTTTAAACAGGAGGTATTAATACAGTGACTTGGAGTGTCCTTGCCAATACTGGTAAGAATGAGACAGTTTAAATTAAGATTGGTGTTTCTTTGGCAAACGTCTCTGATTTTCAATTTTGAAGACTGCAAGACTTGAGTTTTCAAATTGTCATTGCCGGTCACATTGATAGAAGTGGGCGATGACGAAAGACCTAGTTTTTTAATCAACGATTGCGAAACAAAGTTATGAGTTGAAGCGGAATCGAGAAGACCACGGGTTCTAAACCAATTTCCAAATTTATCTTGGATTTCGAATTGTACAGTGGTCAAAAGGGTTTGCGCACTATGAAAAGTTTCGGCGTTAGAAATGCAGGAAGAAGCATTAGTTTGTTCGGAGCTGCTCTGCATGGAGCTTGAAGAGGTAGGTACTGATGACCTCGATTTGTCATGAACGTGCAATAAAGAATGATGCGGTTTTTTGCAATGAAAACAGAGATTTGATGACGTACAGTTCGAAGAAGAATGCTTAGGTGACAAGCAATTGAAACAATGTTTGCTATTCAAGACAAACTTCCTTCGATCTTCGACAGACAATTCTTTAAAGGATTTGCACAAATACAATGTGTGAAGCTTTTTACAGAGCGTGCATTTTAAAGATTTATTAAGCGGCCTGATATCTTCTCTTGCATGATTGAAAGAAGAACGGGTTTGCTTGTTCTCGACAGATGGGGGCTGATGTCCCTTTGAAAAAGCAAGGTTTTTCTCAAAAATGTGAGACTAAAGATTCGTTTCGACCTTTTCGCACTGAAATGCGAGTGCTGTAAGGACTTGGCATCGGCTGTTAAGAAACGAGATTAAGTGTTCGAAGGAAAATTCTTCCTTGCGAGCGAGTTCAATTTCCCAAGCCTTTAAAGTTGAAAAATCGAATCTTGATGTAGCCAGATGAATGAGTATGGTGTCCCATGTTTGGACAGGCTGCTTAAGTTGGTATAATGCTCTGACATTCAACTGTATAGAGTCCAACATTTTTCTTAAAGAGGTGACGTCATTAGGTTTGACGGCTGGCAGGTTGAAGAGACAACGTATGTGGCGAGCTACACTCAAACGTGAATTGCCATATCTCTCTTTAAGGAGATTAAAGGCGACGTGGTAGTTGTCTGCGCTTAAAGGCAGTGACTCCACTAAGGCTAAGGCCTCACATTCCAAAGAAGTACGGAGGAAGTAAAATTTATGTATGTCAGGGATCTCAGTATTTTCATGAATTAGGGAGCAGTAAAGTTCGTAAAAAGAGTACCATTCACCTTCCTTGCCTGAGAAGTGCGGTAGGCTTATCTTAGGAAGTAACGGTTTCGGTTTGTTCTCGTGAACTGAAGCGGGTGCGAACTGGGCCGGATTGATGACCCTAGTGTCCGGTTCTGAGATATTGCGGATCAGTTGGTGGGCCTTTGCAATCCCTTCAAAGTACAAGGGTTCGACCTCGTCCCGATCCGATTGAAGTTCTGGGCAAGCGGATTCAATCTCGGTTTTAATTTGATCATAATAATCATAAGACCGTTCGTACAACTTAAGGCGATGTGTCAAGATGTCTAAATCACACTCGGCGGGATTTAACTTGCTGATGAAATTTCTGAATCTAGTGAGTTGCCCTTTATAGGAAGAACGTCTGGCAATGAGAGTTTCATCTTTTTCAGTAGGGGCCATGACAAAGAGAATAAATTGAAATACAACTCACGAAACTGTAGAACCTTGGAGATGCTGTCAAGTTGGCAGCAGCAAATGAGTAGAAAGAACAGGACACCCCAAAGGAGACAGGAGCGGCCTCTTTCCCGTTCACAGGCTTTGCATGATGTAGTTATAGCTGAAAAATCCAAAGCAGATATTAATAATTTGCAGAGTATTGTCAAATGGCACTTGACAAATAATGGACATAGCAAATGGACTCACCCGGGTTTCGGCACCAAATTTTGGGTAGTTTATTGGCTGAGGAATAACCCACCCACCAAGGGAAGATGATTAAGAGAAGGAAGTAGATTTTGGATTGGAGAAGAAGGATAGAAAAATAGGAGGAGAGTCCCACAAAATTTATAAGTTTAGCTTTCAATACACTTAGAAGCGGTTGCCACCGCAAATCCGTTCTCGGATACCTAAAGTGTGTACGAGCTTGGTCGAAGCTGACGGGAACCACAGCTAAGACTTGGGCAGTTTGCCAGAGAAAGGCTTTAGTGTATTTCCTCCCAAGCACGAATAAAAGTACTATAGGGAAGGGTGATGGTCTGGCCAGACAAATAGTAAAAGCTTTATTGAGTATGAACGAGGGCATAAACCTAGGAAGAGCTAGGAAAGCCAGGATCTTGCCTAACTGTAGTATCAGAGAAATGATGAATCCAAAAACAAATATTTAATTTATTTAACAATTCAAAGAAGTTTGAGAAAATTAACAAGCGTGTAATATAATTTTGACAAACATAGTTCATTTGAACTTTTTAACAAATGGGGTCGCAGACCTCTCAACATTAAACGTTTGCTCCTGGCAAATGACAATTTACAAGGTTTCAAACCTTACATGTTTCTAAAATCTTTATAAGATTTAAACAAATAAACAATGAAGTAATTAAAGTTGGAAAGTGAATTGGAGTACAAAGAGTGTACCTTAAGAAATTCTTGAGAGAATGTTCTAGAGAAAGTGACAACTTCGAATATAACAATAATAAAAACATGAAAAATAAGATAGAAGTTCCTACAACTTCTTATATTTATACAGAATTACTATATGAGAATTATACAAAAGAGGGCAGGTCACTTACTGTGAAACCTGAAGAAAGTGAAAAGGAAAGTTCTAGACTTCCCAAGTTTGAGCAGGAATCACTAGCCAAATGGGACAGTTTCCATTTCGTGAAACCTGAACATGACTCGCTCAAGAGTTTAAAGAATTGTTTTCCCTGATTATAGGAAAGGAACAATGTGATTTGAAACTTGTATCACACAAGCAATTATGCAGAATTTAATTAATGTTAAACTAGCCAAGTTGGAAGGGCACCTTGTGAGTGACACCTTATAGAAAGTTACAATTTTATTAATATGGGTGGTTAGTAGAAGGTTGAGGAAAGATCATTGGGATATAGGATCAATGTTCATGGCCGTATTTAATATAACCGGACGATCGCGACGCGGTAGAAACGTGGAGCAAGCACTGGTTATCACTATAGTCTGTAAAAATTGATGCAAAGTTCACTGTAGAAACTCGAAAGTTCATAAGAAAGAAAGTTATTGCAATTATGGAAATAACTGATTGCACTATATAGGTGAGAGTCTATTTCTTGAAAAAGTTGTGATTTACAATTAAATGCGCCATAGAATGTTCCAACGGGGGAAGAAAGTTCGCTATTGCAGTAATTTAAGGAAGATTCCTCATTTTAACTAGTATTTTCACAAGTGAGTGAAAAATACCTGACGGCAAGCCTCGCAGATAGAGTACCAGATCTGGAAAGTTCCAGAACGATCTTTATAGAAGAATGGAGTCAAAGTTAATCCAGCGGAGGAACTAGCTTTATAATTATAGACAGCGGGTATTAGATAATATCCCACGTAGCGAGAGGATTTCTCATTTGAATAGCTTAAGAAAAGCTCTTTTTTAGTAAGGTTGGCTTATACAAGCAAAAGCTCAACATGGCAAATCCCACGAAGAATGATTTTTGCCCCAAAGTAAATAATTTCACACTGTCTATAAAATATCATTAAAAGCACGTGGAAGTTAAAACCATGAAGATGAGGTTAAAGCTTTTAAAATGGTACGTATCTTGATTTCATGTTGAAGGCGAAGTTTCGTTGGATGACGATAACTACTTTGCCAACATGGCGTAGAAGAGAGTATGCCTCTTGGTTTGAGGCTAGCTCGAGAGGAGCTTTAACTGATCGAGTCAACTGCCGACTAAGAAGTGAGACCTGCTCAACGGAGCACGGAAGGTCCAAGGAAGGGAAAAAGAGTGGGGGGTAGGAGACAAAAGGAGAACATATAAACATTGCCAACTTTAAAACAAAAAATTGATCTCTTGCTGAGCCGGTCTTCAAAGAGTTGACAACAGATGATACTAGCGCAGCATGGTGAGTAAAAGAGTAGACGTAGTTCTCTTGCTCATGGAGATAATAGCTGGCGATGGCAGTAAAATCTGGTAGCCAGATGGAGAAGGAATTCCTCTTGCACCAGGAAGAATTGAGGAGCTTCAGATATTCGCTGCTATGTGACGCTAGGTGGGTCATAGAATATATATCTGGAACAGACTCATGAAGACATAAGAGATATGCCCAACAAGGAGAAAACAGATGATCACTGTTGGTGTTTGACAAAGAGGAAGGAAGAAATGAACATGCAAAAGCATTCAAAATTTTAATCTCTGGTACCGTGTATTCCAAGAATGCACCACCCAGGATGTCGCAAAGCCCCTAAATAAATCAACATCCCATTTTTCGGGGGCAGGAGTCACTTCTTTTCCCTGTCTTTTATTGTCCTTATTCTTTTCTTTTCATCTCGCCAAGTATATAAGTTATATTTAACTCAGTTAGAAGTAAGTTAGTTGTATTTTTATTATCATCTGCATAATTACGGGAAAATGAGATAGACATTTCGCCCCTTAAAACAATCGCCTCCACCACATGTATTTTTGCATTCCTCTATACTGAAAATTTGCCCGTAAGTATGTGTCCGAATACTTTTAGATGATTGAATAACAAAAGAACTAACTTAGTGTAATGTTTTCACGTCCGTCAATCTCGATATTAAGCCTCCAAACATAACAATCCTTCGTTTCGGGTATCTTCCTCTTTAAAAAGCCGCAGCAACCCCAGTGCGTTGGTGCTGCACCTAGCGGTGAATTAATGCATATATCTTGTACGCCTGTGAGTATCGAATGGGGGGGGCAGTTTAAAGCAACCAGGAGGGGTGCGATCCAGCCGGCAGTGGGTAAGAAAATGGCACTTGCTGGGAGGGCAGTTTGCATCTCTGTGTGGCATGGCAGGTGGCCTTGCCAATAAAGTTAGATGTTTTGTATATTCTTTTTGATGCTGTTTTGTTTTTATATGTCTCTTTGACTTATTGTTGTGGGTCCATACTGGATGATTTTGTATTAGAGTATCTGTCCGTTTTATCATTGGAGATTGAAGGAAACCATGTTAGTATCTGTTCCCTCTGTTGAGATGGTTAGATGAGAAAAAGAAATATGTTAGGTTTGGATTATAAAAGTGGATTGCTTATAGATAAAGAAAAAGCTGTATAGTGAGAATTATTAATGAATTAAATGAATACCTGTGTTCCTATGGTGAGGTGCAGGTTCCTTTATGTTTTAATTGATGGTGATCTGAGTAATTAACGGTTAATAGAGGAATGTCCATCACATATATCAGGTATATGTACTATATGTCTGCCCTGTTGTTAAAATAAAATATCCCTTGTGAGTATAATCAACCACTACCCCGATAAGGAAGAGTATGGACGGTCACAATGTAGATCCCTTTCAAATCCCAGACAGGGCTTCAATTAAGTACTCTGCGGGACAACAATTATGACATGGTCCACACAGGTTCTCCTCGAGACTGGTATATCTTGAATCAACTGAACACGAAGATTCCCAATGAATGCTATTTATTTTCAGTCCACCGACAAATAATACATTCAGGGTGTCGAGCGATACGGGAAATACGGGAATTTTAGTGACCCGGAAAAAATACGGGAAATTCGCACTTGATACGGGAAATCTTACAAAGTCTCTTAATGCCTGACTTCTTAGCCCCCGAACGCTCGGTAGAGTCCTCCCGCTCAGTCTTCTATTTCGCCTGCAGACCGCGGTGCCACCCGCAATTTGCGCCACCGAGCTTTGCCTGGCCGACCGCCGGCCGTACCCTCTCCGCGCGGGGCTACGCGCGCGGCACTCGTTGCTGACAGTGACATACAGGAATCAGTCCGCATTGTTATTCAGAGACCTGAGTTTCTCGACAAGAGCAGCCCTTAAAGAAGCTAACAGCTCAAGATCTCAGAAAATTCCAGACGCGGATGTGCTGCAATTTCGCACCAACTGCCGAGAATTGTACATTTGTATCCTATGGCTGAAAAAATCAAAGTGAAATCAACTCTTGCTCACAAGAGACCCGTGCTATTTCCTGCCTAGACCCTATAGGGGTCGCTGAGACTCCTAAGTTGGAAAAAGTTAGGATCGTCATTGCCCTGGACATTCTTTGTGATCAGAAGAATTTGCTTTCTGGCGCAATGGCTGACTGCATCAAGAGCAGCTACTCCGCACTTCTGAGACTGCCCTTCGTCACTGCGCGTTTGAAGCTGTTCGACGGAAAAGAGCCACGGCTCGACGTGTTGTAGCCTGATATAGTGGCTTCAGCACCTTCCTCAGTTCCTGCCAAAAACGATCTCACAAGCTTCGTTAAAATGATACTGACTTTGTATCACAACAATGCAGCTCTAGACAGAGGTTTCTCCCTGAACAAGGAGTGAGTGCATTATCATCAATCACAAAGAAGCAAGTCTGATTGGCATGCATACTGTTCAGGACGCTGTGATGGCAGCTGGTGGAGTAGAAAAGATAATCGTGAGTAAGAGTCCATACTGCACGAAACTCCTACACCGTGTTCAAGGAAGCAAAACAGGTACGAAGCGACGGCTAAGGTGGCAGTCGAAAGAAAAGCCACAAAAGATCTCCAGGAATTGGAAAAAAAAAGTACTGTCAAAAGAACTTAATTTTGTGCTGTGTATAACTGAAGTTCCTAGTAACAATCTTGTATTTGTCAAAGTGACTTATTTAATTTCGTTTTGCATTTTTTTCTATTATCTACTTTGATAAAATAAATCTAAATTAAAAGTATTCGCGGCGTGTCACGTGTGGAATTTTACTATTTTTAGTCTTTCCATGGTCTTCTTTCGCAGGGGAGATGCACTTAACAAATTGTTTTGAAGTCCGTTCAAACACTCAATGCAAATGCGTCACACATGCATAAATTTCAAAAACTACAAACAATATCTCACAGCTCTCGACATTTTACTATCGAACACCCGTCACCAACATGTGGCTACAAAATACACCACACAAGTGACAGAATTCTTCTCGTTTGAGCAGGCATCGTTTCAGTCGCTTGTTAGCCACTGTCTGTGTCGGATTTCCTTTCATTGTCATTGTTTCGTTACTTTTATTTCGCCGAAGTTCGACCCGAGGACTGGACACATCCCGTTCAGAAAGAAATACTGAAGGCGGTCTGGATATCGCGGTGGATGAAATTATTATTACGGTAACCTTGGCAATTCATCAAGCTCTGAAGAAGACGATAATGGTGGTGGTAATGATAGGAACAGTGAAAGGATGGAGGGTGTCAGAGAACCCTCGCCAAGTGACAGGATAATTTATTTCTTGGTGTCAATTGGCTTGCGTCAATCGATAATAGAGCACAGGCTATTGTTTCCCGTCATAGTGTTCAAAATACCGTCCGTCAATCAATAGCCTACAATTCGACAATATAAAACCACGGCAATAATATCGCCACAGAGCGGCTTGTTTGGATGCTCAGTGCTAAATATGTCTACCTTAACTTTACTTTTGTATTATCACGACAGCTAATATTAACCGTAGAGAGTCGCGATTCAGTGAGAGAGCATGGTGTTATCTGTCATCTACTGTAGTAAGCAGTGAACGACCTCCACTCAGACTCTTGTTTCATGTTAAAAGATAATCATTGCATGGTGAGTTATTTTATATTCATTAGCTGTAGAGTGTTTGCCCTCTTTGTCGTATTTATTGAATTGAATACCTATGATAAAGGTATCATAGCTTCGGTGTGTAATTTATTTTTTCATCTAAAAGTATCGTATTTCTCTGTTTCAATGTCCTGGGCGTTGACACAGGATCGTTTTTTTTTTAATGTATTACGTATAATTGTACCGAAATAATGTCTGAAGGGTAGCGCTATGTATTATTCGAATCAGTTGATTTACAACACTAAAAACTTAGCAACACAGCACAGCTGTTCCAAGCTCCCGACATATCCTTCGCGTTGTTTCCATCGAAATACAGGATGTAGGTGAGAAGCATGCTCAGAATTCTTACCGTGTGGCGGTTGGACGTAGGGTCTTGTTATGTGGCGACCGTGGGTTGCGGAGAGGAAAAGCGGGGCAAAGTGACAGGAAGGTTGTCAGTACCGAATGCGCGGGATGGGCAATACTGTATTTGTCCCATAATTTACGCGTGTAATAGCGGACATACCTCCAATTTTACTATAAAAGTTGTGATCTAAAAAGGGATAGTGGGTGGGTAACATCTATTACTACATGGCCCCCAAAATTATTATTCATTGTTACAGAGGGTATTTTGACTATTTTCAGTAGTGTAGAAAATTGTATCGCCTTGTTCCGGGCTCCTATAGAGTTTACATTTTCTTTCGATCTTTCATTTGCCATAGGACGCGCCACCGGCGTATGGTTATGAATTACCAGCTTCTGGTTTAGTAGTCAGGTAATGGAAGCAATGGGAACTGTGTACTACAATTTTCCTTGCAGGTAACTAAGCAAATTATTGTTGTTAAGAGAACGTAAAATACACCAAGAATTATATGATATTCAGCTGTGTGCAGTGAGAAAGCTCTGCATGAGTTCATTCCTTAGGTATTAATGATGCGAAATGTCAGCTAACGTTGTGCCACATACAACACTCGTAGTCTCTAAATGTTACACATTTGCCCTTAAATTACCGCAGTTTATGTTTGAATTGCTTATACGATCGTGACAAAGAAAGTGTTTCTCCAATTGGATGATTGTATTTAACTGTATGCACGTCGTATAATCTTGGCGAGGTGTGGTTATTTTTTTTTTCACGGAGCAACTTTACACCGTAGTAGGCACGTAGCTTTTTGTATTTAGTTTTCTGACATCTTGTTTTAAATTTTTGACTAACATATTTCCAAATGCAGACAATCCATACCTCCATTAGGATTCGGTTTCCATATTTCATGCAAAATGAGGTTCGTTCGTTTGTGAAATTGAGGTCATAACCCCCCTACCATTTCAGTGATTACCGTATTGTTTTAATCCCTTGGTTGGGGGGGGGGTAGTTTGGTATAAAACACACTTTGTGTTACTGTACTGATTTGGAAGGTTGTTCCTAAATGAGAGTAGCTTCCCGTAGCTGGAAAAGCTTACTAGTGTAGTGTGTTGTTTAGTGTTTAATCTCTAGGGGATGTTCCTGCAAAGATGCAAGTGTTTATTGGGGGATGGATCTCTAAATACAGGCTACTGTACTGGCCTGCTAGCTGGGCGGAACAATAAACGTGCAATGTCAGCGGCTCGATGCTAGGCAGTCGAGTCGCGTGCGGGAAGCACAATGGAGTCTGACCAAGCAATTACTGGCTACTACGGTCACGGACAATCGTGACGAAGGTCAGGCGGGGTATTAGGACGTGAAGAGGAGTGTAATTAGTAAATGCAAGTGTAGTTTACTGACCATGTGTTTATTTGGTCAGTAGATGTGAATTGGTAAGTCCCACTTGGGGAATGTAGACAAGTATACAATTGGTGTGTACAAATTAGGGGTAGGTGTTCACAAAATAAAGGATTCTGAGCACTACTGACTCTCACCTGATGATGTAACTGGAACAGACGTCGGCTAGGGCCGCTGGCGACGCACACTGTATAACAGATAATGGCTCCAGTTAGGACTCCACTTCTTATACTTTTAGGTGCTGCATGGTCAGCATTACGTCACTGTAGCTGTCCCAGATAGTTGTTGATGTAGATGTTTATGTATGTGTTGCAAGTAGTTGGCTAACCTCCCGAGCTGGGTGGCCGCCTCTTGCTGTGTATGGATAATGTTCTGGTCTTATGGTGTTGCCAGTTGGGGTGGTTTTGGTAAAAGATGGGGGTGGCTCACAGGTGGTACTGCCCCCCGGGCCTGTACAAGACCCCCTCGTCGATTAGTTCGCGTCCCCGCGAACTGGAAGTAGAGTGGGCGCGTCGATGTGATGGTTTGTTCTTGATTGCTCCTTGTACTTCTTCTTCTTTTCTTCCGTGTTGGTGTAGGTGTGTCGATGTTGTGTTGATGTGAGTTCAGCATGTGCTCAGAGGGGTAGGTTTTGGGTTATACATGTTATACATAGTAAATTTGGCATAGTTCATTTTTGAAAGTTGACATAGTAATAATAAAAGAAAAAAATGCATGGTCTTGACGTTATATATATATATGTTGTTATTATCCAGGGAGGAAAAACCATGGCTGGACGGATGATTGTGCCGTCCGGCGCTGTATGGAGAAAAAAAATGCTCCCTGCAGTGTATAGTTTAAAAGACGGAAGAGAATAGAAAAAAACAGGTGTCCCAGGGTATAAGTTAAAGGGATATATCATAATGGTTTATTGTTCTTGGGATGAAACGGGACACCTTCACAAATTTGGGCGTTAGTAGAGTAGAAAGGAAAAAACAAAACAGTGTATTCAGTGTTGACATTATGGCAGTGTTGAATGGCGTGATATATTGGAAGTTTATGTGCGTAGGCGTACACTTGAAAATTAATATATATTTGTGTACGCTTTGGGTTTACATTTTATTTTACAAGCATGATATAACATAAAATAATAATCTTATTACTAGGCCGCTTTGCTCATGAGCCTGGTACCTTATCTCATTCTCTAGGCCTTCTGTAGCGCTCTCGTCTGTCTACTCATTCTCCCTTCACTTTGCTATTCGCTGAGCTGTAGGTACCTCTCACTTATGGCTGTAGGTTAGTGGTCATGCCGTTAATCTTACCTTTCGCAAATTTTCCCCGTGGGTGGAAAAATTCACCTTGGCAGCGAGGGTAGGTGCTCACAACCTCTGCACCGCCCCTGGCGACCGTATATTGCTTATCAGTGAAGCGTATCCATACGTGTGTTTGCGTCAGCGTCGCTCGGTGCCCCACGTCACCTTACGTTGCTGATCGCGGCGCCGTCACCTTATTGGCGCGACTGAAAAACGATGAGGAGCAGTGTGTTTGTGTGACAGAGATAAGGGTATGTGTAATTTGGTGTGGGAAATATATTTACAATAGACATGCTCATGCTCCTTGTTATCTGTAAAAAATGTATTAATGGCAACTCTTTTTCCGTTGTGTATATCTGTGGACGCGTTGCTCCCTGGTTTTCCTGTGTTGGGGAAAGTGGATTAGTTGTTAGCAATACATGACAATACATTATATATGACATTTTCTTGGCAGCGCTTAATTTATAAAACTAAATGTGGCGCCACCGAAGTCTAACTTACTTCTAGGTTAGCCTATGTTAACCTATCTTAGCCTAGTGTTGTCGGGCTTACCCTGGTAACGGATTTTGGTCACCAGGTGCCGAACGGCTTAATCTTAGTCCTATTTATATTAAAATGTTGACGGACTTACCCTGGTGACGAATTTCCAGTCACCAGGTGCCGAGCGCTTATCGTAATGTAATTTAAACTAACGTATTGTCGGGCTTACCCTGGTAACGGATTTTTTTTAGTCACCAGGTGCCGAACGTCTTGATCTTAGTTTTAAAAAAATTGCCTTAAGCTATGTTAATTAGTACTTAAATGTAAGAATATGCTGTATTTACATGCCGAGGGAACCTTAATCTAATGCCGAAATGTGCTGTGCTATTATTTAGCAACAGCGCTTATTGAATTTGCTTACATCTAAGGGACCTTTAAAATGGCACTGTAACTTAAACACTAGAATTTCGATGGAGGCTCGTCCGGTCGTTTTCACTAACGGGGGCTCTTGTAGTACATTGTTGAGACCGGAACCCAACAATGCCTCGTAGTCCCCTCCGTCTTAATCCTAATTGTCGACATTACATTAATATTAATTAGTAAATAGTAATTAATAGAATCCCGAGCGACTGCGCTGCTGAGGAGCAAACGCCTCGCCCCGCTATCCTGTTCATTGCCGTTGTATTTGCCTATGTTGCCATCATTCTTCATTGGTGATTTGCTGATATATTTATCATTGCTGGGTTTGCCCACGATAACCCCTCTTGGCAGCCCGCTGCATACCTATTTAATATCTCTGGCCGCCTGGTGCGTGAACATTTAAGCTCTGGTGACTCGCTGTCAGCCATTTATGTGGGCACGGGACCGAATGATCGCATTAATTCCATATTATTCATATTTCATGTATATTATTCATTTGTTGATTATCATTTATTTGGTCGTCTTCACCCCGACACGCGGGACGAGGACTTGGCGAATCTAGGATTGGTCCCGCTGAATCCTGAGATTCTTCTTCACTTCTGCGAGTAGAAGACTAACTTCCCGCCATAGAAGTTCTACTTAACTTACATACTAACTAGGAGTCTAGTCCTAATGTGGTCGTTCCTAGGTTCCTCTCCTGAGTTCGGTGCGGAGCTGGCTAATTCTCCCCCCGTCCGTCAAAAAGTCTCCCCTGCAGGTCTTGGCTTCGACGACCGTGGCGCATAGTGGGTGTAACTTTCCTATGCCGAGGGGGTAGGCTAGACGCACCCCCGATTTTGGCGTTTGCCCGCGCCAGGCCATCAATGCTTCAACCTTACGTAGTTCCGTCTTTTTGGTCTGGGTCAGGATCTGTTGGCGTCTTGCCCCGTCCCTGCCTTTCTGTTTACGTCTCATCACCATTCAGTGTGACACCAGATTCCTTTTATTTCCAAAAAAAAATATAAGTGTGGTTTGTGAATAATTTTCTGCGTGTCATGTAATTATGTAGAGTTTTTAAGTGTCCTGGGGTTATAGGATCTTCTAAATGCATTGTCTACTTTAGGCCTGTTCGCCATGTCAGATGTCCAGCGTTGATGCCTTGTGGAATTTCCTGGAGGCGTTAGTAGGTTTCCATGGCGTTGGGTACCTTGTTATTGGGATCCGGGGGTGTTATCTGCTGAATCGGCTTAAAGCATGGTAGGAGAGGGTCGTGCATCGTTGGACTCCATGTTAATGGTGGCCGGGAGCCGGTGATGCTGTCAGGATGTTTTTACAGTGAGTGGATGGGGTAGGTTTTTCCCAAGTGTGTAAAAAATTTTCAAAAAGTGCCATGCAGGTTCAATAATAATAACCCCTGGTATGTGGGTAGGATATTCCATGCATGTGGCTGGATATGAGGCGTATCCGCTCTCATTTGAGGATAAAGTATGGTTTGCACCATTACGGAATGTCCGAGATAACTTAGAAACGTTCCCAGTGATCTTATTCGAGATAGCAAATCCATCTACAGTTTATTCCTTCAAGTTCCTTGTTAACAGGTATACGTAGTATCAGGTAGAACGTATTCTGGTTGTGTCTAATTATTGCTATTTTCATTTATGAAAAACATAGGCTTATAATATCACCTTTTGTTCGTGTGTGTGTGTGTCCCCTAATAAAATCTAATCGGTCGAAGCGATTTCAATGAAACTTTGTAAGTGCATATTACTACCTCGTCAGACCTCGACCGTGCCTTAACCCTCAGTACCCAGTCCACTCACCTTGGTAATAGTTATAGTTACCAGTGTTGCCAAATCTTGAAATGGGAAAGAACTAAACCCTATGCTTTTAAACACCAGAAAAGCACCAGCTTGACTCTATGATTCAAAACACTAGAAAAATACCAAAAATTATAAATATATAAACGGCTTTTTACTTACATTTGTTTCATTAAAAATAGTCCTTCACTTGCGGAGCCTGCTATCCTATTACATCTTTAGAGCAGGAAGGTGTAGTACTGCTGTAGCTCTGCATACTTCCAATTTTGGCCACTATTATATCCTTCGGAAGTTCGTAGTCGTGATATCATTTTCCCTCTGTTTTTAGTCCAAATCGCACGCACAGAATGGAATGCAATTTTTGACTTTCATTCGATTTCTTTGCTTTGTTTTCACCAATTAAACTTGGCTAAACACTCTCCCTTCATCCGCATTAGAGTGAGGGAGCGAAAGTACATAAACTGTCTTCGAATGAAACTGGGAAATCCCCTAGGTGCTGGGAAGAAAATAGATGAATAGGTCTATTCTTCATACAAGTGCACTTGCACTGAGCCCTGCATGTTGCGCTTACTTAGCACTTATGCATGCGAATGAGAATTTCAGGGACGTCCCCTTTTGGAGTGTTGATCTTGACACGTGTAAGGCTGAACATTGCCTATCTTAATTGATTAACTTTGTTAAAACTATTACATGGTTTCCAGGATTTACTTATTTCTCATAGGAGACAATTTCATGAGAAAATCCGTTAAGCACTAGATTTGGCACTGGTTTTATTGAAATCACCAGTATTTTGCTATGGTGCTATTAGAACATTTCTGGCACCAGACGAACTTCAGAAACACCAGATCTGGTGCTAAAAACACCAAATTGGCAACACTGATAGTTACTCTCAATTGCTGCGACCTTGAGCAGCGTAGGTTTCAGTAATGTACGTATGTGTTCTAAGACATCAGTTTATCGCCAGCTGTTACGCTGAATGGTGTGCAATATGTCTATGTTCTCAGGTGGTCCACCTGACCATACCTGGGTATTATAGTACAGTACAGCTGGAATGCTTTTGTTCCAAAAACCGTGCTATGGTTGGCTTTTTGTAAATCGTTATAAAAGCACAAGAGAGGCTTAGCTCTAAGTTTCGGAATAATTTGTAGTATCATGTTGTCTAAAAACTCACAAAAAATTGAAAAGCGTGTTTCTATGAATCTACGTATTTTAAAGAAAGGTTTTTGAAGCAAGGGATGTGGACGCCATTGTCACCTACAATTTGTCTCATTGAGGTCATGTCATGCGATTTGAATTGCAGAAGCTGGGTGGCTCCAGGGTTTCCAAAAAAAGTGTTTTGTCACTTTTTGTCCTGGAAAAGTGGTCTTTTCACAATGGAGTGAATCAGAAATTTGTTCCTCTAAAAATTGTCTGCAGCATTTATTTACACGTTTGTTTCCTCCGACTTACCGTTCCAAAGTTATAGCGCAGCAAATGCAACGCTGCGTAGTCAAGGCTAATATTGTTACTGCGGAGAGAGCGGTGGGCATAGTTTAGACCGGGACCGGTGTCGGACAATTTTCACACTTCGGCAGACTATAACTTTGGAACGGTAAGTTGGAGGGGAAAAAATGTTTCAATGAATGTTGTAGACAATTTTGAGAGGAAAAATTTTCTGATTCGCTCTTTTGTGAACAAGACATTTTTTCTAGGACGAAAGGTGAAAAAACACTTTTTTGAAAACTTTGGCGCCACCTGGCTTCTGCATTTCGCAACGTATGACATGACCTCAATGGGACAAATTGTGGGTGACAATGTCCTCTACATTTTTTGTTTAAGAAAACTTTTCTTTAAAATGGGTCGATTCAGAGAAAAACGCTTTTCAAAAATTCTGTTTTTTCCGACAAAATGATCGTGCAAATTATTCTGAAATTTGGAGTTGAGCTTTTCTTGTGCTTTTCTAACGATTTACTGAAGGCCAACTATAGCACGGTCTTCGAAACAAAAGGGGTTTCTTCTGTGCAGCTGTACTGTACTATTAGCGTTGTGAAATGACTCCCCAGCTGGAAGCTCACGTCAAGTGATTGCCGCTGATTAATATATCCAAAGTGTCATTGCTGAATGGTTTGAAGATGAGAATGGGAGTTATGGTGAAACGGACTGTGATGAAGGTTTTGCAATTGAATCCAACCGCATCTCAGACTCCTGTCTCCAGACTTTAATTCATGAAAGCACTAGTGAAAGCTCTGTTTTTTTTCCACTTATGGAAAAGACGTCTTCAAACACTCATCTCACCCATGAACTCAGGAACTGCATTAGAAAGATTTTGGGCATAAAGAAGCACTCCCTCCATACAGTAAGTATGTAGATAGTTTTAGTTGTAAGTAGGTAGTTTGTCTATTAGATATCTCATTGTTCTATTAGACTGTGGTGTGTGAGTGTGTCTGGTAGCAGTTGCATTGTTTATTAGTTATAGTTCATTGTTTCAGTAGACTGTGATGTGTGAGGGTGCATGTGAGTGTGCCTGGTAACAGACTGTTTTAGTGGTAGTATTTTTTGTTGGTGGAACTTTAGTATTTTTTTCGTTAGTAGAATTTTGGTATTTAATTGTTAGTACGGTAGAAGGTTAGTATTTTTGTTAGTAGAATTGCTCTTTACTTATTCTGAAAGGGAGTAGCAGCCTTTCAGAATAAATCAATTCTTTACTAGTCTAAGAGACGGTTAAGATATTGATAATATAAGCCAACTAATGGCTTCACTGCGTTCTGCTGCACGGCTGAAAGCAACGGGAAACTACAGCCGTAATGCTATTCCCGAGGATATGCACCTCTCTATGCATAATTACATGTGATGATGGCCTCCTCCCTTGTAAAATTTGAATCCGGAGGTAAACTAGTCCCCCGTTCGGATCTCCGGGTGGAGACTACTCGAGAGGGGGTTAACATCACAGAAGTGACAAAGAGGAAATCTGACATTCTACGGATCGGAGCGTGGAATGTTAGAAGTCTGCTAGGAAGTGGAAAGTTAGAAAACTTAGAAAGGGAAATGGATAGGTTGAGGTTGGATTTGGTTGGGATTAGTGAAATGCGCTGGCAGGAAGAACAGGACTTTTGGTCAGGAGACTATAGGGTCATTAGCACTAAATCAAACAATGGCCAAGCAGGAGTTGGTCTCATATTGAGTAGGAAACTTGGACAGCGGGTGGAATATTATGAGCAATACAGTGAACGGATTATTGTAGCAAAAATCAATACTAAACCTACGTGCACCACAGTAGTACAAGTCTATATGCCTACTAGTCAAGCTGATGATGAGGATGTTGAAAAGGTCTACGAAGAAATAGATGACATTCTCAGGTACATCAAAGGTGATGAAAATGTTATAATAATGGGAGATTGGAATGCTGTGGTAGGAAAAGGGAGGGAAGGGAAGATAGTAGGAGATTTCGGATTAGGTGAAAGGAATGATCGAGGAAGCAGGCTGATGGAATTCTGCACCGAACATGAGTTGGTCATAGCTAACACCTTATTCAATAACCACAATAGAAGAATATACACATGGATGAGACCAGGAGATACAGGGCGTTACCAAATCGACTTCATTATGGTCAAGCAGAGGTTTCGAAACCAGATTTTGGATTGTAAAACATATCCTGATGCTGACATAAACTCTGACCACAATCTGGTTGTAATGAAATGCAGATTAAAGTTGAAGAAACTGAAGAAAAGTCAAAAGCCAAAAAGGTGGGCAATAGACAGACTGAAAGAGAAGGATGTAAACGAAAGATTCAAGAAGAGTATAAAGGAAGGACTAATGAAAAACCCTAAACAAACTTCAATTGCAGACGAATGGGCACTTTTGAAGAATGAAATAACAAAATCCGCAGAAGAAAACATTGGTAGGAAAGAAAGAATAGGTAGAAAACCGTGGATCACTCAGGATATACTAGAATTGATGGATGAAAGGCGGAAACACAAGAATGTAAGAGATGAAAAGGGGAAAGCAGAATACAGACGTCTGAGAAATGAGGTTAACAAGAAGTGCAAGGAAGCGAAAGAAGAATGGTTGAAAGAAAAATGTGCAGGTATAGAAAATTGTCTGAAATTAGGAAAAGTAGACACAGCTTATCGAAGGATTAAGAATACTTTTGGGGAAAAGAAGACTAAGTGCTGTAATATTAAGGACACAAATGGAAAGCCTCTAACAGATAGGGAAGAAAAGGTTGAGAGATGGAAAGCTTACATAGAGAGTTTGTATAAGGGAAAGAAGATTGAGAATCATGTAATGGAAAGGGAGGAGGAAATTGATGAGGATGCGAAAGGAGATTTAATATTGAGATCAGAATTTGATAGAGCTTTGGAAGACTTAAGCAGGAACAAAGCACCAGGCATAGATGATATACCGATTGAGTTGCTAGGCTGCATAGGAGATGAAGGTCTGATCAGGTTATTTCACTTGGTGTGTAGGATTTATGAGACAGGTGAGGTACCCCCTGATTTCAAGAAGAATGTAATCATCCCTATACCAAAGAAAGTGGGAGCTGACAGATGTGAAGATTACCATACAATCAGCTTGATTACTCATGCTTCAAAGATCCTGTCTAGAATAATTTACAAGAGGATTGAAAGCCAGATAGAAACGGAGTTGGGTGAAGACCAGTTTGGTTTCAGGAGAAATGTAGGAACAAGGGAAGCTGTACTAAGTCTTAGGCTGATTTTGGAAGGTAGAATAAGGAAAGATAAGAGAACGTTCATGGCATTTGTAGACTTAGAAAAGGCTTTTGATAACGTTGATTGGACAAAATTGTTTGACATTTTGAACTCTATTGGAATAAAGCACAGGGATAGGAGGGTGATATACAATCTATACAGAATCCAGACAGCAGTCATTCGAGCTGAAGGACATGAGAGAGAAGCTGGTATTCAGAAAGGTGTAAGGCAAGGCTGGAACTTATCACCCATACTTTTCAATCTTTACATTGAACAAGCAATGAAGGAAATTGGAGAAAAATTTAAAGTGGGAGTGAAGATTCAAGGAGAAATAATTTCTACTCTGAGATTTGCTGATGACATCGTCATCTTGGCCGACAAGCCTGAGGATTTGAATGAGTTTTTGAATGGTATGGATTCCGTCTTACGGAAGGAATTCATGATGAAAATTAATAAATGTAAAACAAAAATACTGGAATGCAGCCGAAATAAATCAGAAACCTCTATGGAGATCAAATTGGCCGGTGAAAAGCTGAAGGAAGTAGGAGACTTCTGTTACTTAGGAAGCAGAATAACCAGTGATGGACGAAGCAAAGAGGATATAAAAAGTAGGTTGGCTCAGGCAAGGAAAGCCTTTCTACAAAAAAGGAATCTGTTGACATCGAATATAGATTTAGGTATTAGCAAGTCATTTTGAAAGCCTTTGTCTGGAGCGTGGCGCTCTATGGAAGTGAAACTTGGACTATTGGTGTAGCAGAAAAGAGGAGAATTGAAGCATTTGAAATGTGGTGTTACAGGAGAATGATGAAGATCAGATGGGTAGATAGGGTTACAAACAAAGAGGTATTAAGCCGAGTGCGAGAGGAGAGATGTTTCAGGCGACTGCTAATGAAGAGAAGAGATAGGTTGGTAGGACACATACTAAGACACCCAGGAATAGCAAGCATAGTTATGGAAGGAAGGGTCGAGGACAAGAACTGTAGGGGTAGACCAAGGTTAGAATATGTTTAACAGATTGCCTCGGATGTGGGGTGTGGTAGCTATGTAGAGATGAAACGATTAGATCAGGACAGGGAGCTATGGAGGCTGCATCAAACCAGTCAAAAGACTGAAGACTCAAACAACTGGGGTGTGATAGTTCTATGTCCCTTGCATGCGGGATTATTTAGTAAGAAAATACTTGGGTGTAGGCATTTGTGACCAGGGCGTAGCATACCCGAATTTTGGGTAGAAGCATGAAGCCTATTAACCCCGATGTATATTTTTGAATGTAGTCTATCTGTTTTTATGTGTTGGTGTGTCTGTGTTGGATGGCGTTGTGAGTGACAGGATTATGTAAGGAGAAGGGTGGTATAATGGTAGCCCGTAGGTGGTACATTGGCCATTCTGATGGCACTATCCATCTCTGCTCCTGTCATCCTCACTTGGTCAATATCTGTTTCTTATCCGCTCCTTGGGATGGGTAAGTGCGGTGACGCTGTGACGTCACGGCCTAATCTGGTCTCTTATCTGTAACGTTAAGGTAGCAAGTGGTTGTGAGTGTAGATGGACGTGTCCTGATCGCCTATGATGGTTCTTTAAAGATAAAGAAAAAACAAGAAGAGAAGTAGTTATTGGGGGGGGGGTCCCTCAGGGAATCTGTCTGTATTCGCCCCTGATTAGTGGGCGCGTGTGGGAGGGCGTGGCCGTAGCTGTGATTGGCGCAGCTGCGTGTGTGTGGCTGCGTTCCGCTACAGCACGCTGGCGGGTGGGCTGTTATCGAATAAGTTTTATCGTGTGTCGCGTGGCTGATTGTCAGGTGGCGCGTGTGGCTTATTAACATCCTTGTGAACATGCTCCTGTGGCCCTAAGATAAATCCGGCCTATAGTATCTGTACATTGCTAAATGTTATACCTATTGTAACAGCGCTGAATCCTGTGTCAACTGTATGCTATTATTATTGTTTGTTTCTGTGGTCGTGTCGGCATTTCATTGTCACTTCCGTTATAACAAGAGTGTCTGTCGACAGCAGTGTTGCAAAGCGCTAGAATTCGCAACGCAGTGTTTTATTGTGTTTTTGTTTTCATGTCCTTGTATACGGGAAGTCTCTGATGTTACGTATGGCGGCTGACGGAACGTGACTTTTGCCAATGTCCGTGTGTTGACATTGTTTGACATTCCGGGAGGGCCAATGTGTTAATCTGTCCTGTTTTTGCGACCGATGTTGTGTAGACATTTTTTCCGCAAGACCTTTGCCTTGTGTAATTGCTATTAATTGTGTTTAGGAAGTCTATTTCCTATGTTCGGGGTAATCGAAATTTTGGCACGATTTCTGGCCGTAAAAATGCGGTGTTACCTGTTTTGTGTGTGAGAGTGGCGTCCCCCGTATTTTAGGTGTTGGGTGCTATGGTTCAAAGGAAAGTGTGTTGTGGTCTCCATAGGAGTCTGGCGCTTTCGGTACGGCCCCTATTGGTAGTCCCGGGGTCGCTAATGCCTTGGGTAGGCTGTTGTAGCGAGTACCTTGGCACGAATCTATGCTCCTGTAGGTATGGTAAAGAACCTCCCTGTTATTATAATTGTGTGGCTCAACCGCTTGTGTACTTGTATACGGTCCTATTGCAATATCTTTGCCACCTCTAGTACATGTTTAAAGCGTGTACTCTGTGATAACATGCTATTTATATATATAATTTAAACAGTCTAATGCCTATTTCCATTCTTGGCTTCCTTCTATGGGGGAACAGTGTCTGTATGGGACCCTATGTTTTTTTCTGTAGGGGATGGTGTATGGATGCTATTTGTGCGATGGTACTCGTGTGATTGTCTGTAAGTAATCTTTCGTCGGTCGACAATTGTTGTTTTCCACGGTGTCCGCTTTTATTGGGCATTCGGACCCGCGATCCCGTGTAATGTTCCGTGTTTCATGTCTGCGTTGTCTGTTGGGATTTGTGCGTCCCTAGTGTGGCTTTTGATTGTGTTTTCGCGCCAAAAATACCATTGGTTAGCTTCTTTTTGGCACGTTTGTATTGTGTTTCTGTGTGTTTGTTCACGCCTTGGTATTACATTTTCTGTACTGTGTGTACCATGGCGCGCGTATCGTGTGTTTGAGACACGCGTATGAAAATATGCTTTAGCATGAATATTTTGTGCCATTCGCGACGACCCTCGTACTCTAATTTTGGGAGTTATCGGGTTTTGAAACTGGCGTGAATGATTGTGTATGTTACAGCCAGGACTGGAACACTCTTAGGTTGTCCGTAGCTAATGAAGGTCGCCAGCTCATGTGTGTGTTAACGCTGACTGCGATAGTATCAAATTTCACTGACGTGGGCATTACCTGTTACTTGTCTGGCGATGTGCATATGTCAAGCACGTGTGTGTGGGCTTGGTTGCTCTCTCTCCTATTGTGAGCATGGCTTTCCGTCATGGAAAAGAACCTGCCTCTCTCTATAATTGTATCCCCCAAATTTTGTGTTGTTCTAAGCGTGGGTCGAATATATTCCTGTTAGTGGTAGCTAGATGTCGTTATGTATGTGTGTCTCCGGGCCGCTAGTTGCGTGTTAGGTGACTAGGTGTCGGAGGTGGTTTTATTATTTTGTGCGTATGAATTCCCGTTAGTGTGACTGTCCCTTATTGTTCTATCCTCCATTTGGATAGTTACCTGACCTTGTATTCCTGGTATTCAGGAGGTCGCGGGTTCGAGACCGTCTTTGTCCAGGGTAATTATTCCTGGTGCCTTTTAGGCCTGTGTCTCCGGGACAGTTCTGCCAAGTGTATTGACTGTTTTGTATGGTATTTCGTTTAGTGTGTGACCTCCAAAAATAAATAGTGGTGTTTTCCCCTTGAGCTGTGAGTGTTACCCCATGGTGTTTATGTTTAGTTTGAGCGCTGTTATGGGGGACAAGAAAAAATCATGCTGTAGGCAGTGTAATAAATAGCGTACGCCTATGGATCAAATATATACAGTTCAACTTGGATAATTCGCACTTCACGGGATTAGTGAAAAAAAATGAGTTCTCCAAAATTCGAATTAAGAAAGAAAGAGTAGAGAAAATGCATTGTATCACGTTTACATAGTGATTTATGTTGCCTAGAGCAAATTAACAAACGATGGTACCTTATAAAGATTGTACCGTAAATAATTTCAAAAGTTTCAAATGGAAGTAAAACCTGAGTGTACTATTCACCTATTTGACGCCGTTAGTAAGGCAGTAATCTAGTTATGTCGCAGAGAAATCTACTATGTTTCAAAAATAGTTTGAGATTCTTGACTGTTTCTTACGATTAAGGCTCTCAGCCATCACAAAAGAATCTAGCAAGTTGTAGGAACGGAAAATAGAACAACTTGGTCATTTCTATTTAGAAAGACCCGCATAAGCTCTGTGCTGTGGTTTGTTGCTTAGGCTGCATTCGCAACAGTTCTTTCCGGCCCTGCGCCACGTGGCCCAACTGATTGGCTTCCGCTTGGCTTTGCACATTAAAAACTTTGAATTGTCCAGAATATACTTTGAATTAACCACGATTTTAAACCATTGATGGCCTAAAAAAATGCTAGGGCGAAGAAAAAAATTAAGAAAATTTTTGAATTATATAATTTTGAGTTAGCCACATTCCACTGTATATACATGAAAAATGTAGAGTTTTGTGCATGAGTCTCTGCGTGTCTACCGTTTACAGGGGTGGCACCTGCCCTTTGTGTGTCAATTGTAGTGTTTCCTGCATGTAGAAGAACCTACTCGTGTGTATGTTTGTGATGCAAGTGACATTAGTGTATGTTACATTCCTGGTGAAAGTTGCTATCCACGTCCGAGCGTCATTGCTCGAGAAGGTGAATACTTTCGCCCTGTCACTAAGGCGTAGGCCCCTGATACCCATTGGGGTGCTTCTTTACTATTTTCTGGAGGGGTTTGTAGCAAAGTAAGTCTGGGCCTACTTTCACCGTAGTGCCTGGATATTGGCCTGAGTGTGCTTGTGTCTGAGGGGCTGATTGCGCTTCGCGCTGCCCTAGCAGTGTTTATAGGGGTGTGTGTCCACCTGTCTGCCTGGCCTCGTGGGGTAGGTAATAAAACCTTTCGTATGCCCCGTGTATTGCGTGTTTGTGGCTGGTCAGAGTGCCCAGGTGTGCATTTTGCACCCTGAGGGCCTGAAGGCAACACCGTCTTATGCATTTGCACCTGGGGTACACATGCTAGTGCCCGCTTCCATTCTGGCAAAATTGCCCTCTGAACTAGTGGAAAAGGCCGTGTATTTGTCTGTGATCGTCGTGTCAATGTATTGGAGTGTAGTCTAACAGATTTCTGGCCTATGGCCACGGTAGACTCCTGCCCTTGTGTTTAGGTTTGTGTGGAATTAATGTGCTGTGGCACGGGTTCTATGTCCTCAGCCCATGACATGGTTACCTCCCGGTTTCTCCCTGTGTTACGGTGTGTGCCTGAGAGTCCTGGCGTCAACTCCCTCTCGTTCGTCTCAAAAATGGCCTTGTTAGCCTGGAGCTCCCTATATTCTTCCCAAATTTGGGCGTACTGCCTATTGAGGCATATGGCCTGTTCGGCAACTTTGGTGCCATTAGTCCCTATCCGTTGGTGTTCCCTAATGATTGTTTCCCATTGTTGGAACATGAATTCGTGTCGGCAGTGTAGTTGCCAGTGTGCCTTAATGATTTGTGTACGGAGGGTGGGGATTTTCGCTCGAATCTTGCGATTCCTGGCGCTGCGGAGTAGCCGGACAAGTGCCCTTATAATTCGCATATACTGGGCGTGCAGTAGTTGCTGAAACCTTCTGAGGTAGTCCTGTCTTGTCTCAAAGACCTTGTGCCAGGCAATTAACTCCTGGTGCTCCCCAATACTCCTGAGCACAGCTAGACGGTATAGAGGGGCCATGTTGGATCAAGTGTATGTATAAAAAAGAACTGTGTGTGTTTTGCAATGTATTATGTTTCTGATGCTTTCCAGGGGGTGGGGGTGGGAGGGTTGATTAAAATTTCCCTTGTATTTCTAGAGTGGAGGGATAAGAGAAAAAAAATAATACTGTCTTCAAAAAAAATCCTTAACGCTTGGCTGTGTGCGGTACGGGTCGTTCTACCACGAGGGCTCGTTGTATGAGTCCTACCCTTATTGTGCGTGGTAGTAGCGCTTCCACCAAATATGTTTTAATCCCTTGGTTGGGGGGGGGGGTAGTTTGGGATAAAACACACTTTGTGTTGGGAGGTTGTTCCTAAATGAGAGTAGCTGGAAAAGCTTACTAGTGTAGTGTGTTGTTTAGTGTTTAATCTCTAGGGGATGTTCCTGCAAAGATGCAAGTGTTTATTGGGGGATGGATCTCTAAATACAGGCTACTGTACTGGCCTGCCAGCTGGGCGGAACAATAAACGTGCAATGTCAGCGGCTCGATGCTAGGCAGTCGAGTCGCGTGCGGGAAGCACAATGGAGTCTGACCAAGCAATTACTGGCTACTACGGTCACGGACAATCGTGACGAAGGTCAGGCGGGGTATTAGGACGTAAAGAGGAGTGTAATTAGTAAATGCAAGTGTAGTTTACTGACCATGTGTTTATTTGGTCAGTAGATGTGAATTGGTAAGTCCCACTTGGGGAATGTAGACAAGTATACAATTGGTGTGTAGAAATTAGGGGTAGGTGTTCACAAAATAAAGGATTCTGAGCACTACTGACTCTCACCTGATGATGAAACTGGAACAGACGTCGGCTAGGGTCGCTGGCGACGCACACTGTAAAACAGATAATGGCTCCAGTTAGGACTCCACTTCTTATACTTTTAGGTGCTGCATGGTCAGCATTACGTCACTGTAGCTGTCCCAGATAGTTGTTGATGTAGATGTTTATGTATGTGTTGCAAGTAGTTGGCTAACCTCCCGAGCTGGGTGGCCGCCTCTTGCTGTGTATGGATAATGTTCTGGTCTTATGGTGTTGCCAGTTGGGGTGGTTTTGGTAAAAGATGGGGGGTGGCACTGCCCCCCGGGCCTGTACAGTATGGTACTTTACGTAGACTAGGGTGAAGATGTAAATGAGCATTTAAAAAAAAATATTGTCGCCAGTTGTTTGGTTTATTAACTTACGATAATATTTTCCATAGGTACCGGTACTGAAAACTGGGCACGGTTGGATTTTAACGTGGAACCGCATGTGCTATCAAATATCGCTTTCTTGCAATACCTGGAATATGTATAGAATTATAAAATGATCATTGGTTAAATAAGGGTTAATAGATAGGCTATCATAATTATAATGATTAAATAAATATTAAAGAAGAAACGATGCGTTGTTAGTAAATATTAGGCCTACCGGTACAGCGAATAGCCTATAGCATCCGTCACAATTTAGCATTTAAACGGGTCAAGTTAATGCATAATATACTAATATAACAACCGGATAGCAAATTATATTAATATTCTCACATATAACATATTTAATTTGCACCAACTTAATTATTGTTGTCTAAGATATGTTAGACCACTGCCGTTTGAAATGAGCAAATCGCACACTTCGTAGGTAAGCTGTTTGTTATGGTAGTCTCTGATGCTAAGTTTTACTAATTATTCTTTTAGGAGACACTTGTCTTTGGAATATTCATGAAAGGCCAACCCTTTAGTTCTTATTTCATAAGTTGAATGCCTAAAAACAAAACCACAATCCGAAATAATGAAGAAGATAATCACGAACGAACGATTCACTGTCAATGAAATCAAATGGAGATTCGCGGACCGGAAGTTTGCATTGCATAAGCTTCGGTGCCATTTTAACTCGTGAAAGCTCTATACGGTTACGGTACCATACAATTCAGTCACTTCCAGTAAATATTTATTATGTGACACTCCTCTCTCAACCTTCCTCAGTAAAACAGTCATTTTTATCAGCTTTTTCAGGTAAACGGTATTTTATTTGTGTCCGTAGCATCTCATCCCATCAGCGAGAGAGTTCACTCGCACGCGCGCGCTTTGCTCACGCTACGGATTAGGCCTAAATCTCGCCATCACCCGTGGGCTGCGGAAGTATGTCCAAAAATGCAGTTATACTTACGCCAGAAAATCTTGATTCGCGCTTTAAGATTCATTTTTCAGCCATTCGGTATGCAAGCTCTAGTCTTAGAGGGTTCTAAAATATACAGGAATTTGGTGGATTTTCGTAAGGGAAATACGGGAATTTGAAGAAAGGTCATCGCTCGACACCCTGTACATTCACAGCTGTTAATAATTTATGTACAAGGCATGTAGCCTGACAGCTTGGCAGTCTTGTTAAGTAGAGTTACATTTCTCTAAGTTACAAGTAATGAAGAGGAAGAGCCCCTCTCTTGCGCCAAGTTAAATACTAGATAATACCTGGTGGGGGTTATGAGTTTCTCTGAAGGACTAGCTAATCAGAAGCTTGTTTCTTTAGGAGGGAGTTGTCTCCCTAAGTGGGGAAAATAATAGTGCGTAAAATGTTGAAGGTTAGCTAAAGATTCCTTCTAGATTCTTCTGACACTCCGTAGTAAATAACTCTCAAGGCTTTCTTAAGAAAAGAGAGCTGTTTACTGGCGGTTTCCATGTCTTTAAATGGAGACAGCTTGTTTCAGATTATCTGTCCGAGATATCTTGTTTTTAGATGGCTAATGCTTGTAAGGAAAAGAGGGATTACAAGGTTCGTCTTTTAACTTTATGGCTTGGCGAGGCACTTTCTTAAATGGTATGTCAACAGGCTAAGTTTCCAATGAGGAGAAATAATAATAATAATATAATTAAGAAACCAAACTCAATGGAACACATAGTCCTAGGTTCTGTACTTGACGGGGAATATAAGTCCTCCCACCTAAGCGTGTTGCTGTCCTCAGTAACATTTACATTTTTCTTACGTCTAAGTTTTACAGATTTACATAAATGACATAGTTTTTGTCTGAATATATACAAAATGATACATATTATAATTAATACAAAAATTATATTAATGGATGAAAACTGCCTCTCTGTGATATAAGTTGTAGGAATGGGCTTCAAGTCTAATTTCAATTTGGTTACATCAAGATGGGAATTAAGGAAGTTTACTTCACTTTTTATTAAGGGTGTGTCATGGATATTCAGGATTGGGAAGTTATGGACGTAATTATTAGGTTTTTGTTGCAGCGTTATGCCTACACTAGACATTGGGCAAGATTCGTTTGAAAACTCTATTTGTGGACCTGAGAGTTTCAGAGAGCTTTGAGTCTCTGTGAAATTATCTCAGGTGTTCTGCTAAAGAAAAGAATGTGTTCCTTATTTATAGGTTGGAATATTCTTATATCATTTCTTATAGATGCATATTCACATCCGGCAGGATTTGTTAAATTACAATTGGTAATTCTAATATTATAGTACATACATATGATTGGGTGTTTTTCACACAAGGTGTACTGGACCATTTTAATGTTAGTCCTTGTAAATAATATTTTTCAGTCGGGATAAGGATTGCATTTTCAATGGTTGGTACAGGGGTGATATCATACAATTGATATTGATTTCCATCCGTGATTGGCATGGAAAGGATTACAATCATTTCCTCGTCCATTATAATTACCTGGGTTTTTGAAAATTTTAAATTTTCAAATTGATGGTATTTATCTGCATGACAGGGTAAATAGATAGCAGGTGTTTTACCAAATTTGTTAAGTCTTTCCTGGAGAATAATTTCACGTTTTTCATCTCATTAAATGAGAGAGAAATAGTTTCTTGAAGCACTTGCACTATTTTGTTATATTTATTGATGCATATTAAAACATATTGAAGGTCTTCCAGTAGGTTGATCTTGAAATCTTCTGTCTGGAGAATACCCTAGTTAGTTATTGTTGTTTTAAGGGGTGGAACTACGAGGTCATCTTCCCCTTAGAATACCCTGAAGTATCCTCGTATTACTATTAACATGATTCATTTCATCGTAAAATTCTTGGGCAATTGAATTTGCAAAAGACACTAATTTATTTATATGCTTTATCTCATTATTACGGCTGTTTTAAAGTGTCTAATTGACTTTGTAAATTATCCAAATCATCTTGGTCCAGATTACCAGAGATGAATTTAATTACTTTTCCTAATCCGTTAATTAAACCCCTCCTAGTTCTATTAGAAATGTTTGGTATTAATTTATTTAAATCCTTTTTAGTTTCTTTAGTTACTTCAATCAATTCATTTATTAAATAGAGAAAGTATTATTACTTTTTAATACTAACTAGAGACAGTGTCATCAATATTCTTATATGCCTCTTTTAAAGTAGTAAGTTTGAAATGAAACATGAATTTGTGATAGTTGCTAATTATTACTACATGCCCCATAGGATCGGCGTAGAATCCTGGAGTTTTTATGGGTTCTGTGTGGATGATGTCATACCCTGGTAGGAATCTGTAATGGGAAGAATTTTCCTCTTAGGCTTTATATCACGGAAGTTTCGGACATGAGTTATACCGATTTTCATTTTACAATAAACTCGGTTTTCCTCGATTTTGGTTATTGTGCCTTCATTATACAAATTTTTCGATTTCCTGTTTCTGGTTAGGGGATCCAAAACATAAACTACCTCACCTATTTTATAGGGGTGTTCAAAGGTGGAATCTCTTGGATCGGGATTTCTTTCATTCAAAACTTTCAATATGGCTTGCTTGTCTTTGTATGTATTCATTAATTTTTGGTGATGGGGAGAAAATGTGGTCCAATGCTTTGTAGTATGGGCCATATAGGACATTAAATGGTGGTTGCTTGGTTGCTGTGTGAATTGAGGAATTGTAATTTGTGATTGCAGTGATTATGAGCAGTGGCAACGGGGTAAATTTATCATTATCTCTCGAAATTCTTAATTTTTCGAGGAGGGTGGAATTCAATCTTTCCACGGGGGAATTTGAGGTTGAGTTCAGAGGTGTGGTGGCATGATACTCAATGTTCGTAGCTTTACAGTACTCTGTAATTAAGCTATTTTCAAATTCTCCTCCTTATCATGAGTGATTCTTTTGGGATACTCATGGTGCGAAAAATAAACTTTAATTTCTGCCATAGCTAATACGTATGCTTGTCCGTATTTAGAAAATACGTCCAATATCGTTAAAGGGTGCCTCTCATACTTATTTTTTTGACACAAATTGCATTGATTAATTAGGTTTCTGATCTGTTCTTTTAAATGTGGCCAATAGTACTTGGTACGAAGGTGCTCATATGTTTCAATAATACCATTGTGATTTATTGTATGGTATTGCAATATCAGCTGTTTTTGAGTTTCCGAACATTCTATGTCCTCTAAAAATTTGGATGTCCTGATAATTATCAATACTGAAGTAAATAATCTCTGGCTTACTCTGATAAATGGGATCTCAAGTGTTACATCATCAAAGTAGGCGGCGTACCTGTTTGAAGTATTTATGACTTTAAGAAAGTGTCTCTTTAAATCGTCATAAAGATTTTTCTGTGTTACAATCATGACGTGGCGGGTAAATCTCTTAAATAATTTCAGTTCTAGAATCTTTGAAAATTCTCCGTATATTACTATGATCTGGTTACGGTTCTGGTTCAAATTTCTTTCTGATATTTTTAAAGTGAAAGTTGGGTCTTCCTGATTGGAATGTACAGTTTCATTATCCATTTCATGCCGGTATGTATCATCTCTGTGTTGGTATGTGTCATCCCCGGTGATGGCTACATTAGAAACTGTTTCCTCATTTATATTCACTTGTATTCGTGAAAGTGCATCCGCAACATAATTGGTTTTTCCTTTGAGATATTTTATGTCAAAATCAAACTCTCCTAATTTTATTTTCCAGCGATAGAGTCTTGAACTGGGATCTTTCAGAGAGAATAGCCTTTGGAGCGGACGATGATCACATTCTAGAGTGAAGTGTCGTCCCCATAAATAAGGCTTAAAATGTTTGCTACGCTCTACTATGGCAAGTAGTTCTCTTTCTATTGTTGAATAATTTCTTTCGGCGGGATTTAAAGTTTTGGAATAGTAGGCAATAGGATGTCATTTCTGTGTGAGAACACTGCCTAATGCGAAGCCTGAGCTATCCGTGGTTAACACTAATGGTTCCTCAAAATCTGGGTAAGCTAATACTGGCGCATTTATTAACAGGGTTTTAAAGGTTTCAAATGCAGATTTGTACTCGGGATTTTCTGCATCAATTTTGGTTCCTTTCTTTAAGCAGCGAGTCATTGGATATGCAATTTTGGCAAAATCTTTTAGAAACTTCCTGTAAAAACCCGCAAGACCAAGAAATTGTTTGATTTCTCTCGTGGTCTTGGGGTAGATTTTAACTACTTTAATTTTTACAGGGTTTGGCTTTACACCGTCCTGCGAGACAACATGCCCTAGGAAAGCTACTTCCTTGTGAAGAAATTCAGTCTTATCAAGCTGTATCTTCAGGTTCACCTCTCGTAATTTCTGCATTACAAGGGTAAGGTGTTGTCTATGTTCCTCTAGGGATTTGCTGAATATGATGATGTCATCAATATACACAAAACAGAACTTGTAAAGAAAAGGGCGTTGTCCATTACACGCTGAAAAGTAGCAGGAGCATAGCAAACGACATTCTACAATACTGTAGATGACGATTGAAATGAAAATCCACAGCCTGCTTCCAGTCTCCGACCGGGTCAGGAATGGAATGAATGGAGCCCCTATCTAGCGGCGAGGATATGAACTGTGCCGGCTGCCGAGGCCTGACGCACTCCTCTAGGGCAATGATTAAATGAATGACAGATGAAATGAAATGATAGTGGAGAGTGTTGCTGGAATGAAATTTTGACAGGGAAAACTGGAGTACCCGGAGAAAAACCTGTCTGCCTCCGTTTTGTCCAGCACAGATCTCACATGGAGTGACCGGGATTTGAACCACGGACCCAGCGGTGAGAGGCCGGCGTGCTGCCGCCTAAGCCACGGAGGCTCGAGATGACGATTATCTATAGTAAATGCTGTCATTTCTATAGATCTAGGATCCATCTCAAATTGATGTAATCTTTGCGCGAGGTCTAGAGTTGAGAAATAGCAACTGTGTCCTAGGTTATCTAGAATCTCTTCTATCCTAGGAAGAGGATATTTGTCTTCAATGGTCTTTTTATTTAGCTGCCTAAAGTCTATGACCAGTCTCCATTTCTTTTGTCCTGAAGCATCTAGCTTCTTTGGCACTATCCATACTGGATTACTATATGGAGATTCACTGTGGGTAATTATCCCCTGCTTAAGAAGTTTTTCTACTTCTTCGCTCAGTACTTTCTTTAGGTCGGGAGGATATAGGTAATTTTTCTGGTATACCGGATCCTCATCGGTAGTTCGAATGAAGTCCTTTACTGCATTGGTGAATGTTAAATCACACCCTGGATAGTAAAACACATCCGCGAATTCAGAGCATATTTCTGATATGACACTTCTCTCTATCTCATTCAAATGTTGTGTGCGGAGATACTCCTGAATCTCGCACTCCGAAATAGAATTTATTTCTAATGGTTGTATTGAGATATTTTCCAAAGGTTCAACTAACACTGGTTTACTAAATTTGTTTCTGCAGGATACAAGACCTGATAATTTTCTGCGTCATGCTCGAAAGAGGTTTCAAGTGATAGGTGACTAGTGTCATAATCAAATACGTGTTTAACTCCTGTTTGACTGCGAATTTTGCACGCAGATTCGAATTGTTGTTTCCTCAGAATATTTGACTGTACTTTAAGAGAGTGAATAATTGTTTCATTAACTTCCTATCCTCTCCTATTTATTTCCCTTGCTTCTTCTTCCTCATCTAAAAGCTGTGCAAGCACTATAATTCTCCATTTGGCTAGCAATAATCTTGCTGCGAATCCAACCTTTCCCTCATAATGTCGAAAGGCATTTGCCGTCCTTGCTACAAGAGTTTGTTGGAAATATATTGTGTAGATTGGTAAGTTATACAATTTTTTAATACAATAGAACATTTCTTTTGGTTTTCCTATGCAACTTTCCAATCGATTTTGGTAAAATTTTATGTTGTCCATTATGCCCATGTTACTTAATGTGAATTACTAGGTTGGGAGTTCGGATCTTAAGAAGTATAGATTCTGCGGCCTCAGATATGCAAACGGATTGTGGGGTTAATTTTAGGTGAAGGATTAGTTTAATGTGTTTTTGTTAGAGCGGGGTTAACATTTGAGAACGTATTTCGCGTTGAGTGGCTTAGTGGTCGAGTTGTTGGAAACTGTTTTGGGAGTTTTTTTTCTTCAAATATTTACTATTAAGTATATATATTGTGTATTAATTGAGTATGTAAAATAAAATAATTAAAGGCTAAAGCGAATTAATTAAATGAAATTTTGTTTAGGGTTTCTTAAAATTAATTACTTGCTTGATCTCAATCTAAAATACTACTCGCTTCTCTTTTCAATTTCGATTTTATGTCGTTGAACAAAAATTCAATAATTAATTGGTTTAATTAAAATAATTAAAGATTATTTATTTATTATCGGTTGGTTAAAGAAAAAATATATTATTATTAACTAAGAATGATACGTGAAATTGCCCCGATCAGGTTTTCACGATATAGGAGAATAATACTTGATTTATTTATTATTAATATTATTGTTTATGAATTATGGATTAATTCAAAGGAATAATGGCATGCGACATTTGTTCTAGTTTTAACGCGTTTCTTTTGAAAGGCAAAATAATTTATTATTAATGCTCTTCCCTAAAATTTTACTTTGAGTAATGAACCATGCCATAAACAAGTAATATGTAAAGGTACACAAAAAAAAACAGGGTACTTTGAATGTACTCACAGCCAGGAAATGATGATCAGCATGGACTGCATTCTGGTCTGCGTAGTCAGTTGGCTTCCTTCTGCGATGTCGTGCTATCGAAAGGCCCCTCTCGGAGTTGTCGGTGCGCACGTACAGCAGCTACGGATGGCGGTCAGAAGGCGCTTGTATCAGCGTTGCCGGCTCACCTCCTCTCGTTCCATAGTCTGTTGGGTTTCTTCGATGTCGTTCGAGCGATCGAAAGGCCCCTTAACGGAGTTGTCGGTATACTCGGACGGCGATTGGTTACTGTCGAAAAACGCTTATTTCAGCGTTGTCGGCTAGCTTCCTCCCTTAAAGCTGGCTGGTTAGTTGAAGGACGAAAGGCCTCCAGTGAGGTAGTCGGTACCACTTCCTTCCAGTCGGCTTAGTTCAGATGATCAAGAAGACTTCAATATTTTTCGTGATGATACTGGCTTTCTTGGATAGGTAACGAAAGGCGCCACTTCGTTGAGCGTTGTCAGTATACCTGGTCCAATCAGCACGTAGTTCTTGTGGCGATCATGTATCAATCACGGCACGGGCCCCCAATTAAGTTTGTAGTCCCGGATGGGTCTCCAATTAAATATGTAGATCCCTTTCGAAACCCAGACAGGGCTTCAATTATGTACTCTGCTTACAGGCGGGACAACAATTATGACATGGTCCACTCAGGTTCTCCTCGAGACTGGTATATCTTGAATCAACTGAACACGAAGATTCCCAATGAATGTTATTTATTTTCAGTCCACCGACAAATAATACATTCACAGCTGTTAATTTATGTACAAGGCATTTAGCCTGACTGCTTGGCAGTCTTGTTAAGTAGAGTTACATTACACAAAGTTACAAGTAAAGATGAGGAAGAGCTGCTCTCGTGCGCCAAGTTAAATACTAGATAATACCTGGTGGGGGTTATGAGTTTCTTTGAAGGACTAGCCAATAAGAAGCTTGTTTCTTTAGGAGGGAGTTTTCTCCCTAAATGGGGAAAATAATAGTGCGTAAAATGTTGAAGGTTAGCTAAGGATTCCTTCTAGATTCCACTAAAACTCCGTAGTAAATAACTCTCAAGGCTTTCTTAAGAAAAGAGAGCTGTTTACTGGCGGTTTCATGTCTTTAAATGGAGACAGCTTGTTTCAGATTATCTGTCTGAGATCTTGTTTTTAGATGGCTAATGCTTGTAAGGAAAAGAGGGATTACAAGGTTCGTCTTTTAACTTTATGGCTTGGCGAGGCACTTTCATAAATGGTATGTCAACAGGCTAAGTTTCAAATGAGGAGAAATAATAATATAATTTAGAAACCAAACTCATTGGAACACATAGTCCTAGGTTCTGTACTTGACGGGGAATATAAGTCACATACCAGCGGACGATCACCAAGACTTGAATAGTCAAGCAGCGAACAGTGAAAGCCAAAAACTGTCACCAAAAATGCCCTACATAGAGGCGGTGGGAAGTTTAATGTTCTTATCATTAATCACGTGCCCTGACATAGCACTGGCAGTGAACAGAGTGAGTCAACACTGCTCAAATCCACATTTAATGCACTGGAAAGCAGTTAAGAGGATATCTAAGTACCTCAAGGGTACAGTTGCACACGGAATGAAGTTCCATGGACGGAAAACAGGCATTGAAACTAAGGTTTTCTCGGACGCTGATTTTGCAGGAGACACGAAGCCTAGGAAGTCAAGATCAGGCTATCTGCTAAAGATCGGAGATTCACCAGTGATGTGGGGAGCCAAGAAACAAAAGGCCGCGGCTCTGTCCACAGCAGAAGCAGAGTTTGCGGCGGCTTGCCACGCTACAACAAACCTAGTCTAGCCATAGAAACTAGTGACACAACTAGTAGGATATAAAACTGTAAGTCCAACTCTCTTCGTGGACAACCAAAGTGCAATCACTTGGATCAAAAACGGTAGTTTTGAAGCAAGGTCAAAGCATATTGATATCAAGTACAAGTTCATACTGGAAAATTACAACAGCAAGGAACTGGACGTGAAATATATATGCTCAGAGAACCAAGAAGCAGATATATTTACCAAGCCGTTGCCAAAGAATAGGTTTGAGAAGATGAGGGCGGCAATAAGTGTAGCAACATAATAATCTTTTTTGTTGCAAAGTATTGTTTTTAAAGGCAGAACCTAAGTGGAAGTGTTGGCAATATAGTTTCTGCCTTATCCTAGTTACCATATATAACTGCTAGGTGGCAGTTCATAATAAACAGTATTGTTGAAATACTGCTACATCTTCTTTGCCATTTATTCTGTGACGCTGTTACTCTTCATAAATAGTCACGCTGCTATAGGTATTAAATCTTTATTTACTTCTAGCATCCAGATAACGACCATAAATATCCAACACCTTTAATGCACCTTACTTTAGAAATCATTTACCATACACCAATATTACTGGTTGGTTCCTCAGTCTAAGGGCTGCGACAATACGGTCATGTAGTCCCATGTAGGCTACTTTGGGTGAGTGTAGAATCTGTCTGATAACCGGTGGTAATTATGATGGCTGCAGACGATCAATTTCAAGTAGTTCCTACTCTTCCTACCAAATGCTACCATCAATCACACCTAGTAGGGAACTTGGCTACTACATGCCACCGCAACCGGCACCTGGCGACGAACCTTGGAACTTAATAGAGCGTTAATCAAATCTAACCTACAAATTTAGCCTTACACAATTGTAGTTAGTGGAAGGTTCTTTTCTTCTTCTATATGTTCTGACCAGTCTTCTGGACGTTGACAATCAATATGGATAGCGTTTGTCTATCCTCAGCAACACGATGTAGTTGTTTAATCATTTTTGTGCCTGTCCAGTCCTGAAGATTCTTTTACATGCCATAAATCTATGACATGGACCCAACGGCTTTACTTCCCCTCCGAAGGTAGGCATATTGAGGGATTTTTAACGCTCTTAAAAAATCAGAAGACTTTGGCCGGGTTTGAACCCGCGATCTTAGTCTGGGAGGTTTGCTATAAATCCTGATATCCTTTCATGACGTGGCCAATTTCAACAGACTTACTTTTAAAAAGTATGTCTTTGTGTAATTAAGTTGTTCGTACAAATTAGAGTATTCTTCACTATATAACTGCTGTGTATTTGTTAATAGGTGCCTTGGATGTACAGGGTCATTTGGAGTTTGCTTCCCAATCGAGATCTAGTTTTAATGAACATGGTGAAAATGTATTCATCACAATTTATACGCAACCCTGTAAGTGAGGGAGGTCCAAACACCTATGACTATAACGTAAGTATTTTCGTAAATCATTTCAGTTTGTTCATACCCTGGATCAGAAACTTATGTCGTCACTCGAGATCTACACCTTAGCATGAACGACAGCAGTAGCTGTGAAGACAAATGTCGATGTTTATAATAATAATAATAATAATGACAGTGTACTGGACTGTACATCCATTTTATCTACAGCCAAATTTAAGCTATCCATTCATGGCGAAGCACATTTGTAGTATGCTAATATTGGCTCTGCTTTATGTTCAATAAATGCTTGTGAAGGCTGAGGACAGCAATTTGCCACCCTGAGTAGAAGATATAATGAGCAAAGATAAAGTTGCTTAGTTCAGGCTTTCTGTTAACCAGGAGGGACAAAAAAAGAAACTAATCTGTTTATATCCAAGACTTGCTAAATTGAAATAGGGTCGACAAATAGTTGTTAACGGTATCTGAATACAATGTGTAATACAATGGAGTTAGTTATTGAGATTTTAAGGGGTGGACCTATGGGGTCATCTGCCCCTCTTAACACAGATTGAAGTAAGCAAGAGTTTAGTGCTTTTCAGTCGGTCAACACGAATGTACCCAAAAGAGATGGGTTATGCCCTAATCCTGAAATAAATTACATGAGATTAATAAATACATTAGGATGACCAGTTTTGATCGTCAAGCGATCATCATCAGATCCATTACACTTAGGCTATAAAATCTATGTTTGAAATACAGGTGAAAATATTTACAATATGTACAATTATTTAGTTGCAGTATTGGTACTGCAGCCGTCGGTGTAGGCTAAATGCAGTATATATGATGTTAGGTGAAATGCTAAATGGTGATAGATATCCGGAGTTTGTACTTTGGAGAGATTATATGGTTGTAAAAATCAACTATGGTTAAACTATAATATTATAGGCAAACTACTTATCTGATTGTCTTCCTTACTAGAGCTACTCTCAGTTTTCGTGCTCACTGTAACTCACGGTGCGGTCGACTGCGGTGGTTGTTATCTTAACGACTGTTTTTTCCCTGCCTTCTCCACCCTGTCCATATGTGAGGTGTTGCCAACCTAGATAAGATGTATGTTATTGAATGAGATGGGTTAGCCCTCGCCACGCGTGGACCATAAGCCATTCAACTAAGCGCTGCCCGGTCTTATGAGGACGTCCCGGCACCTTTAATACTGCCACAAATATGGGCCTTGGTTTATTGCAGAAGAAAGGTACATCGTACACCTGATCCAGATAACATTTACCTAATAAAACCCCTTTAATTCCCCCCCCCCCCCCCCCCCTCTTATTTTTATCTAGCTTGGCTGTGTCGCTAAATTGTGTCTTGTTTCGGACAGAGTGTGTTTTTTAGTAGCGTGAAGAGGGGTGAGCTCTCCATGAACGTGTGTTCATTTAGATTGTTGGGATTGTTTCGTTTGGCTAGGTGTATCTCGATTGCTTCCTTTATGTCAAGAGGTCTGCCTTTCGATTCGTGATGGATTATTTTAAGGTTCTATGTTGGTAAAGCTGTGCCCCACGTCACACATATGTTCGCATACGGCTGAATGTGTTCCGTATCGTATTCCTATGTTCTTCATAACGTGGGGGCGTGGTGGCTCAGCGGTCTAGCTGTATGCCTCTCACCAAGGCGGTCCGGGTTCGATTCCCGGTCAATGCATGTGAGATTTTCGAAGTGAAATGCCATGTCCTGTGGTTCGGATTCCACGTAAAAAGGAGGTCCCGTGGCTCATGATCTCAAGATTAACGGTCACGTTAAACTACAAGCTTCCTTCCTTCCTTTTTCTTTATAACGTGTGCCTACTCGTCCGCCACTCTGCCCGATGTAATTAGCTTGACAACCAGTGTCTTGGCACGTTATACCCCTGACCTTGAATACGGGTCACGTTTATTTAGATTACTATTTAGGAGGTGCCTACCGGTTGTGTTTTTTGTTGTGAAGAGCTGCTGGCCAAGTTGGAAACTATTCTTTGTTTACATGTCAGCTTGAACTGTAAGAAGGTACAGTTGCGTGGGTAAGATATGACTCCCCTCCAGTGGCCTCAGTTATCGACCTCTTCGCAGTGACATGTGCTCTTGTTACGTTTAGCAGTGATGGACATAGTACTCCCGTCATAGCTTTGTCACCCTTCTCGACCCACAAGGCTTCAACTATCACCGTCAACAAAAGCTGGCACAGCCAAGATCACCAGCATTTGTTTCTCCAATATGTGAACCCGTGCAACGAATAAGGGACTCCGCGCCATATTAGTAGTTTTATTTAAATTACGTTTTTGTAGTTTGAAAGCATGCTATTGTGGCAATTTCGTCCGATTTTTTATTTATTTTTTGTATCTCAAATGGGTAATATTGTGGCCACTGAAAGTCTGTCATACAGTGTTTAGATGGCACGTTCACAATTCGGGTTTTCTTTGATCTGGATAATGACCAATCCAAATCAACACCACTTGCTATAGAAACTGGTACTCATAAATACAATGGGGTCTACATATAAACATTGTGGTTTACTCGTGTGGTGCTTCAGTGGTCACTGATAAGCTATATTGCAACATTTAATGTCAATAATAGTGGAAGAAGGGACCCAGTAACAGGTTTTGTTGTCTCATGAGCCCCACTTAAAGCATGTATTTACTGTGACTGCTGACCTTATTCCACTGAATCGATGACATCCCGGGAAGCCACAGAAAGTCTCTAGTTCAATGAGAGTGGCATTCGAACCCATCTCTCGTCATTTTCCATCACAAGCTCGAGTGAATCTCGTTACAATAGAGAAGTATCCAGGATGTATGAACTAGGGATGCAGAGGCGATGCTAAAGTTGTTTTAGGGGGAACAACTTAAAATGTGGTTCTCTTTCTTTTCCAGGCCCATGGTATCAATATTATACTGATTCTTCTCTTTTGGGTGGGAAGAAGCACAAATTATATGACTGACATGATTTATGAAAGGTCAAGATTGACAAAGTTAATTTCAGGAACAGTGAGTCTTTCGTGCATCAGATATCGAGTGAAGCAGTTGCTAACAAGTTATCACATTAAAATGATAAAGATGAAATCCATGACAACACAGATTGATGAGGAAATAAACATCCTGTCGAGCTTCTCACTCACTGTCAGCACACACAACCTTTCTGAACTGCTAACAGAGATGTGAATCACTACAAGAAAATGTATTGAGACTATTTTTAAAATATTTTCCTGACCCTCCCCTCACAATATTAAAGGTGCCCTGAAGGGCGAGGAGGTGGTGGATGCAGGTGCGCTGGCATTCCTTGGCTCTGTCCCTGCGTTCTAAACCTCATACGAAGATTAAAAATCCTCAATGGCAGAGCTGGAGATCAAACCTGAAACCTCGTGATGCAGCTAAGAATAGCCTACTAAAATAATTATGCAATCGGTGCCGCTCACACGAAACTAATGATCATCATCATCATCTTTGCATTTTCCCATTTATGTGGGGTCTGCCTTCCTGCAATGATTCCTCGACGTCAATCGATCCATAGCGTCCCGAGAGCGGAGTTTAGTGAGTCGCATGTCATCTCTGTATTGAGACAATTTTTAAAATATTTTCTTGAATCCCCCCCTCCCTCACAATATTAAGGGTGCCTTGAAGGGCGAGGAGGTGATGTATGCAGGTGCGCTAGCATGCCTTGGCTCTGCCCCTGTGTTCTAACCCTCATACGAGGATTAAAAATCCTCCATGGCAGAGCTGGAGATTAAACCAGAAACCTCGCAATGCAGCTAAGAATACTAAAATAATTATGCGATCGGTCCTTCCCTCCACGAAGCTAGTGTAGGCGCAGCACGAACATTTTTGGGATGATGAGCTTACTCTGACCGAGATGTTCATCAAGCAATGACTTTCATTTACTATTGTACAGCACTTGTATGTACGCTTTATAACATGTAGAAGTGTTGCTTTTCATTTAATTACATAATTAAACATGCATACAGTACCATAAATAAGCTATTTTTCTATAAAATACATATGTATACTTTGTAAGTAAATCTAATTATCCAAATTTTTGATTATCCGAATGGAGTCCGGTCTCAATTGATTCAGATAATTGGAGTTCTACTGTACAGTGAGGGCCCTCCCTATAGAATGGAACCTCGCAGAGACCGTGCCACGGACGGGTCGCAATGAGTCACCACCAGATTTATAGCATGTACCGATTACAACAGCAGGTCGGGAAGCCCTGGATGCTGTCATAGCATTTATTACATACGCAGCTGGCTAGATACCTTGGTTGTGATAAATAAGACTTGTTGTGAAGTACTGTAACCTACCTCGTACCCCTTGAACATAGGTACAGAACAAAACATCATATTTTCCTAGTGGAAACTTATCTTCTCAAGAAGTCTTCCGGTAAATGTGTTCGTAAATTTCAGCTCCGTGCGATTTTTACTTGTGGGGGACACTGAAACAAAAGGTATACAGAAACAATCCGCATACTCTGGATGCTCTCGAGAACGAAATAACTGCACCGATACGAAATATCAGTGAGGATGAATTACAGCGTGTGTATCAAAACTTTTTACGTCGGTGCAACGTGTTTAGAAATTGAAAGACGGAATTTCCAGCAACTACTCTGAAATTCATGTAAGTAATGATTATTATTAAATACCTTATAAAGTGAAAATGTGATCAACTATTTGGGCGCTACGCTCCTGCTAGCGCCAATGCCTTGCTCAACACGCTGCAATACACAGTGGGTCTGCTGCCAGACGGCCTCTGTGAGGCTCCGCTCTATATGGAGGTCCCTCGCTGTAGCAAAGAGGATTTAGATTATCGTAGTAACTTACTAAGACAATACAGGTCACTTATTCTCTACAGTAACTGTGAGTGATATATGGGTAAGCGTAGCTCACCATAGGGGCAGATGACCTCGTAGTTCCACCCCTTAAAACCTTAATAACTCCAGAGGGCTCGGGTTGGATCCCAAGTAACTGTCGGGATGGTACCTAACATGCCAGGTCGCATTCTTCCCAATCTTAGCCCCAACTTCACGTGAACACACTAGCTCTCAACAAAATACAGCACGGTATCAGAGTACTTCTACACATAGACTACGCAATTACACGGGGCTGATGATACAATGTCCCAAATTCCAAAATTAACCAACTTACTCTCTACATTATTAATATAGTTATATTCAAATATGTCATTACCAAATTGACACCTTTTTGATAGGACCTTTTGGTATACAGGCATTCTCGTAGGTGAAGTCACGGAGGTCCTTTTCCACTCATCTCTTTTGATGTTATTTGATGTATGCTGCCCCAGCATATTTCAACATCATTCTCTTCACATCCTTGCAATCTAACATGTCACGTTTACGTTTGCGACCAATATTGTCACATTTGCTAGCTGACGGATAGACCACCACCTTTCCGATACCCGCCATCTTGAAATACCGGAGTCCTTCCATGCACGCTTAAAGCCTGACCCAGGAATGTCTGCTGCGTCGCAGTTACGCACTTTAATTCGTTCACACCTCCTATGGCACACGACACGTCCCGACTGCCCGAGTCCCGATGTAGCAACATCGTTCATTCTCTGGTTGGACTTGACCGTGATAACATAATACTACGCAATGTAGACGAGAGCTTCGTTCACCCGCTCGTCATTGTGCAACGACTTAGCAACATTACATTGGCTCCCCAACTCAGCAGCGGCTAGTATCGATGCAGTTTGCTCTTTATTTTTAAAATAACATAAAAAGTATACTACTGGGCGTAGAATTGTGATTCATGTTTCTATATACTCAGTAAAATGCTGCCATTCATCCTACTTGTATGTAGAAACCGTATCCTGTCAAACTTGACCCCTCGGTGCGTGTGATATTTTGTTTAGGTGACGTGTGACGCGAACCGTCAGTCGTGCTAGGACAGTCCCACTCCCCTCCCACTGTTCTGAAGCCACGCCTGTCCGGCCATGTCGCGGCAGAAACCACTGGGTCGGGCTATAACATGTAATTTCATACTACATGCGAGCAGGTACCTATTTCCATTATAATCTCAAAACAGACCGAGGAGGCACGAAGTTCCTTATTTGTTGCGCGGGTTCAAGTAATACTAGGCATTGTATTTCTTTGAATCTATGCCGTGTCTGTGATAAGATATTATATTAATAATACTGTAAGTAGAACAGAACATGAAGTTCTACAGAGTAAACTTCAGATTGCATCAGCATGTCTATAAAATCCTGTACCCACAACTGTTTTAAATTCTAGAAGTTATATTTTTAACAACATAGTCCTAATCTGAATAAGGAACTTACCTTTGTACTGCAGCACCAGACTAAATTTACAGCCACAGTATTGTACTTAAGATTCTTTTCAATGAGAAAGAGGAACTCTTTACTTTACATAACAGCATTTAACTGCCACTGAACTTACATGAGTCCTAATCCATCAATGTGGCAATAAAATACAGTGGCCTTTGTTTGAAGTCGTGGCCGGCCAGCCAGCAAGCGTCTCAGAGCGAAGCCACCTGGCGGCGAGCAATAGTGCTTCTAACCGGTTCTGTCCATACAGCTGTGCATACTCCGTGCGCTTATTAGACAATCGAAGGGCAAGCAGCGAGCTGTTGGCGGCAATGCAGTCTCTCTGTAAGTCAGCTGGCCACCACTTGAAACGAAGGCACTGTATAATAACTTCTGCAGTGATTAATTTAACAACCAACCACCAAAAAAATTATGGTTGTTAATATAAAACTGAACATGTATTTCATAATCAATTTCAATTGCACATTCAGTAATAACTCGAGAATGTTTAGACATAAAACTTAATATGTCCATTAAAGATTGCAGCAGTTCTACTTGTGTTCAAATGTCTCATAATGGAAATTAAATTTGATTACAAAACAACATTTAAATGATGCTTTTGAAAACTACTAGTTATTGAAATCCTTGTCTCAACATAACATTAATTGTATTCTTATAACCAATATATTAATTATTATTCACACATTGCAACACAAAACATCATTAAAAAATAATCATGGAGTTCTTCAAATATAAGAGCTGTTATTAAGAAGTTTTACTTATGTTGCGAGTCTCTCATCAGAAATTAAAGTTTAGAACAGTATTACTGAAATTACTAATTATTCACAAGCTATACTATGAGATGACATTAACGGAAACTTCAAGCACATAGAGTAAACTTATGGGAAGCCATCATCATCATCTTCAGCCATTTCCTTTGCCAGCTCCATGTCTTGCTGCTCCCGCTCTCTGCGTTCTTCAGCTGATTCCAAATCTTTGCCATATGACTTTGGAGGGTAGCGCATGGCTTTCACACTTTGATTATGGAGATCTAAACAAAATGAAATACGCTGATGAAATGCCAACTGGGGTTCACGGGTGCAATAAATATCTGTGGTCTCCTTACTGCGCATGTATCCTCGCTCAGGGTCAAGAGTAGCTTCAATAACACCATCACGTATAGCCTTGGCAACAATAAATTCAGCATCTTCAGGAGAATCAAGTCCTAACTTCCGAGCTATGTCAGCTGGTGCAATACGAGAGTATGATAAACCTACAGAACGAATTGCAGTCTTGATGACGTTGTGGCGCAGACGTAAGATGAGGGTAAAAGTGTGATCAGACCGGAACTGTGGACCAAAGTTTTCAAGCACTTCTCCAAATCTCTGCAAATTTCCCATACGAACTGCCTGTGTAAGCTGGAAGTAAGGGGCTAATGATCTCCTAAGGGCTGCTTGTCGGAAAACCTGTCGTTCTGGTATGTCACCTAAAAGTAGTTCTACTGTAACTGCTAACTTCTGAACAGTCTGTCTAAATCCCACAGCTGCATTTTGAGGAGCTTTACGCATGGCTTGAACCAGATGTTTGTGCGCTGCCGAATACTCCAAACGAGCTGCTTTGATACGCCCAAGGTAGTAGAAGAATCTGGCCCATTCGTTGTTACTTGCTGTCTCAGGGAACACAGACTTAGATACCAACTTATCTGCTTGGTCATACAGACTATAATGCAGATAATTTCTGAGCAGACAATTAATTAGTACAGCCTGCCCTTCAAAGTCGTTACGCAAAGTAGCCGTGCGTAATCTAGAGTGCAGAAATCCCCTTATTTTTTCTAGCTGATTAGTGAGCTCATAACACCGAGAATGATAGAAATAGCATTTGGCAGCTATAAGATCTAATGTGCGGCGATTATGAACAGTCACTTTCTGCATGAGCAGGTCAGAACACTGTACAGCCTCATTGTATTTGTGGCTATCTATTAATTTGAGAAGTAATAATAAATGGATGTATGCAGCCACTTCTGGCAAGAGAGGGGCCGTCGAACCTTTACCACTACGAACACGATGGGTACTAGGGCCATCAGTCTCCATGGGCTCATCAACAAAAGCCAGCAACGATTCCTTCTCTGGGGCAGAGTGAGTGCAAAACCATGAGATAATGCCCCTTAAAACGTTAGCATTAAGTTTCCTGCGTGTATTTGGCAAAGAACGTAGAACTCGCAGAATGAATCTGGGTTCTTTGCTTTGAACTGCCTTTTCGATCTGCCTTGCATGCTCTCGGATGTCCTGTATGCTGAGAAGGTCTGCATCCTTCTTGGTATCCCCCGTATCACCATCTCCTGAAGGACTGTCTGCATTTTTCATTTCCACATCCACACTCTGCTCTGCTAAAGCCACCATCCTTTCTTCTTGATTAGAAGACTACAATGCCTCTATTCCTTGCAATCTGAAACAAAATCGAACATTCAGAGAGAGGCAGTTCAAACACTAGACTAAAATCTTTGCATCAAAGAGACCATAAATGATGACATTTTAGGCTACACATATTGAAAGTATTCAGATTTTTGTATATCCAAGTGCAGGACAGATGCTCCTAAAATAATAATGACTCAAGGCATTTTGAAAAAATCAGCACCTGCTCATTCATTGGCCTCTGCCGGATTAACCTAAATCACACGGTACAACTTCCTTTGACCAGAATCAAATTAAAAAATTCTTTAACTACTGAAATTAGCCAAAATACCTTTAATAATGGTAGGGGGAAAATTCTGGAGATGATATAGTAATAGATGTTTACTCCTCCGCTGTTTATAATCCACCCAGCCATCCCAAATACAATCATAACATATATAAGGTGCGTTCAAAAAGTAACGAGCTAGAGGCTGGAATGCACAAACCGGTGACGACATCGGCCAATTGTGGCGTGTGTAACGAGATGTGGTTCCGACCATAGCGTGGAAGGTCACAGCCCGTCGCTAGAGGGCACGCGTGCACGTCACGTGACGATACAAAGCGAGCAGCAACGTGCATCAATCATCCAACTCTGCCAGTCGCATTGCAAACAGTGACACGGAGGCATCAAACGAAGAGCAAAGAGGTGTTGTTCGGTTTCTGACAGCGGAAGGAGTAGGGGGAACGGACATTCATCGCTGAATGTCACAAGTGTACAGCGAACACTGCATGTCCCTTGCAAGGGTCAAGGCGTGGCACAAGCGCTTCAGGGAAGGACGGGTGTCGTTAGCCGATTATGCCCGGTCTGGGGCACACACCTGCATTACCGATGACAACGTCCAGCTAGTTGATACACTCATTACCCAGGACCGCCGAGTGACAGTGAACGCCATAGCCGCTGTGGTCGGATTGAGCATCGGAAGTGTGCACACCATCATGAAAGAACGACTGCACTTGCGCAAAGTGTGTGCCCAATGGGTGCCCCACAGTCTTCAACCACAACAGGAAGCATGTCGAATGGCCCACTGTCTTGGTCATCTGCAGAGCTATGCGAGGGACGGGAATGGGTTCCTGCCACGAGTGGTGGCTGGAGATGAGTCATGGAGTCATCACTTCAAACCAGAATCTAAACGACAAAGCCTCCAGAGGAAGCATCCAGGGTCACCACCACCCAAAAAAGGCAAGGCCATCCACACGAGTGCAGGAAAGGTAATGCTGACTTTCTTTGACCAAGATGGCCCCCTTCTGATACACTTCATGCCGCAGGGGACAACAGTAAATGCCCAGCATTACTCGCAAACCTTGACCACCCTCCCTTCGCCAAGCGATCAAAACAAAACGACCAGGCAATCTCACACTTGTGGGGTCATTCTGCTCCACGACCTCATACGGCCAACACAGTCGTGGCACTCATGCAGTAATTCAAATGGGAGGTTCTCGGCCACCCCCCATACAGTCCAGACCTCTTTCCCTGTGATTACGCCATGTTTGGTCCCCTGAAAAGGGCTCTGCGGGGCCAACAATTCACCTCGGACACCGACGTCCAGCGGTACGTGCGGAACTGGTTCACATCGCAGCCCAGGGAATTTTATGAGACAGCCATTCACCGCCTCGTGTCCCAGTGGGACAAGTGCCTCAACAGCCAGGGCCAATACTTCTAACATTCAGGTATTTGTTTCTGTAATCATGCCTCCGGCGACCAATGGCATGTTAGGTACCATCCCGACAGTTACTTGGGATCCAACCCGAGCCCTCTGGAGTTATTAAGGTTTTTAGGGGCGGAACTACGAGGTCATCTGCCCCGGGGAACTACTACGCTTACCCATATATCACTCACAGCTACTTTTTGAACGCACCTTATAGATGATATTTCAGCTGACTCAGCCATTTTTAGCAACATGTACAGTATTGCCAACCCCACGCATTCGGGTCTATTTCGCATCCGGTATAGTAAAACAAAAGAACGCCGTCAAGTTAATGTGAAAGTGTGGCAAGTTTTATTGCCATAATTAATACTGTTCTACATACAAAACAAACCTAACCTGGGGCTTACGCCTCAGACCCCCTTGCTTGTAGTGCAATCAGTAATTTTCGTCCAGACAGTAGTCTAACCAAGTAGCAACCAATAGTTTCGTCCTGACAGTCGTCTAACCAAGTAGCGACCAATAGTTTCGGCCAGACCACTGGTTTCGGCCACACAGTCATCTAACCAAGTAGCGACCAATAGTTTCGTCCAGACACCCATTTTAGTTCTGGTGTATTTTGTATCGGACATGTTGGCAGCAGTGATGGGACATGATATGACATCAATGTGTGCGCCTCAAACAATGGCCGCCGTCGTTGAATAAGCTAGAAATAAAAACCTTCATTTGAGTAATATTACAAATATTTCCAGTGCAGTAGTGATAATTGACAGTATTTTCATTTTCTAATGACTTCCAGAAAGGTATGTGAATCATATAGGCTACAGTATTTATCATATTTTTTCAATAATCTTCCAGGTCTGTTAAAGTCTGGTTCTGGTCAATTCCGCATGTGGGTTGCGTTATCTATACAACCTATACATCCCTGGTTTTTGTCATGCATAGTGCGGTTGTCATGCACCAATTATCTTTAATTAGTGTGGTGTATTTTGTATCCCACATGTTGGCAACAATATGCACGCCTCAGAGTGTGCTATTGAGTGCGCCTTGTTGACAGTTGAACAAGATTCAAGCGCTGTCGGAACATGGCTGCCGTTGTTAAAAGAGCAATAAATAAAAGCACATATTTACATAATTAGGACATATTTCAGATGCAGTAGTGACCAGGGTTACTAATTTGAATAGGTAATATCCCCCAGAAGATGAAACAAGGAACCAAAGTATGTAAAAGCCACAATGACTTCTGATGCAAGTGTAAAAGCCACGTCCTGGTCTCATTCAGAATTAATGAACTTACTTGATATGAAGAGAGAGTGAAGTACTTACTATAGAGCATCCAGCGTTTAGAAAAGACTGTGGAGCCTTATGGCGACAGTGTTGCTAGTTCTAGGCAGAGGTAGCGCTGACATCATACGTTATGTTCACCCGCTTCGAGTACTGTTCTTTCATAAGTTAGTGAGACAACACAACCCCAGCAGCTACCTGAAGTAGAACACGCACAGGAAGGAGCAGTTTTGCAGGTGTTAACGGATTGGACCAGTATTAAGGATACCGTAAGCGAAGAGAACCAATAAAGACATTCATTTCGTTGTGATATGACGCATTACTGATTGACTAGCACAACCCTTCATTCCTTCTCGGATGTACTGTATGCTGACGATGTTAACAATTTTTACGTCAGCGATAGCCTACTGTTGATCATCACTTTTTTGTTATTAGTTAGGCTATAATTTAATTTAGTTTCTTTCAATTCTATGCTTGTTGTTTTGTTTAGATTAATATTTGTAATATTGTAGTGAGTTAGCCATGCGTTTAGGGGCGCGCAGTGTGAGCATGCATTCGGGAGATAGTGGGTTCGAACCCAACTGTCGGCAGCCCTGATTCGATCGAACAGAAAATAAAACACACACACAACAATAATAAACCAATGACGGATAGTGCTTCAGAACTTATGTTGCCGGCGGAACTGAGCACTCCGGGCGAGCATGCAGCACAGGACGAGGCTCTTCTTTCCAGCGTGCTAACCTCGAAAATTTTTAAATTACTAAGACGTATTATAAACTATACTTGTATGCAAAAGCAAAGGTAATCAATTGGCAGATAATTGTAGGAAGCTATTTTGACGAAAAATATGTATGTTCCAAGTTCCTTCATGATAAAAGGTGAGGTAACAAAACCAGTGTAGGGGGGGGTTCCGTTAAAAGTAAAAGCCCATAAGACCCACAGTCTTTTCTAAACGCTGGATGCTCTATAGAGATAAAAATCCTGAGATCTGGAGAAACTGTAAGATTGAAGCTTTCATGTTGAGAAATGAAAACGGTGTGAACCCTCTACAACAATGAGGTTAAATGAAACACTGAAATTTTGCATCTGCGATGCATGCGCAGTTGAGTATTTTACACACTTGTAAAAATTTGGTCGTGCATCAGTTCTGCGAAAGAAAAGCCGTAAGTAGTTTTCAATACCTTGGCTTGACACTCCAGACAATCACAAACTCCTTTAGGCTTCACACAAAATTACAAACAGCGCGCCACGAAAGCAATACCGTATATGACATCTAGAAAATTGTCTCTCTCCTCAGACAGCTATGGCACGATTTAAATCAAAAGTAATCCCTGTTTTAATCTACGGAATTGACATCACCTGGGATAGGCTAACGAAGAATGACCTCCACGCCTTAGAAAAGGCCAAGGCGCGATTCTTAAAGGCAGCCCTCGGTGTGTCAAGATTTACTCGCTCGAGACTGGTATATGAACTTGCCAGGGGAGCCTTTCCTAATCGAAGACTTGAGATTTAAACACACTGGGCCGATTGCAGAGACAGTATTTAGACGCTGTTTAAGGTTAAACAATGTCTAAATATGGTTTCCGCATTGCGAAGACGTTATTTATCACTTAGACATCGTCTAAAGTCGGAGTTTAAGGATCCATGTTTAAACACTGCCGAGAACACTGTTTAACCCCAAATGTAGGAGCGAATCTCAGCCGGTGGTTGTTTACTATGGAGCATGTAAATGATATCGCTATATTGAGACGGTTCAGGAGAGAGTTGTTAGTCAGACGGCCTCTTGTACGTCGGATGCTATGAGATCGTAGCAATCCTTTTGAAATGTACGGAGATGCACAGTTTAAAATAAGATTTTGCTTTCTTAAAGAAACTGTGACGGACTTGATGCGTGACGTGGGAGATTTTCTCGAGCACGACACCAGGGGTTGCCCATTACCTGTCACCCTACAGCTCCTAATGACAATACGATTTTTGGCAACCGGTGCATTTTATACTATGAATGGCGATACTATAAATCTCAACGCAGCGACTGTGTGCCAGACAGTAGATCGTGTTGTGACTGCCATCAATAGTTTGAGGAGGAGATTTTTCAACTTCCCTAATAATGATGAGTTACCCACCATCAGGAATGATTTCGCTGTTCTATCCAGGTAAATAATTGTTCTTTCTGTGGATTGTTAACTATCAGCTCTCCTTGATAACGTGTATACATATACATAGTGCGAACTCCAGTGTTATCTCTTACACTGTGGAACGTGATTATTTTATTATTTCTAGGGCTAACTTCCCCGGAATAATAGGTGCTATTGACTGTACCCTTATCAGAATAACTTGTCCCGATCGTGAGAGGGCTGTCACGTACATGAATCGGAAGGGATTCTATTCTATTAACTGCCAAGTAAGTACACACAACACTACTACACAGTAGTTATTTTTTCCGTTGTCACTGTTATTTGTACTCACCCTGCGACAACAATATAATCAAAACTACATTTCATTATACGGCATGCACAACAGTGGATAAAAATACGGATTAACGAGTTCATGTTAACGCTCCTTTACAACATGTAGCAGCAGCGGCAACAAAATAAAGTATTACTACCACTATGGTTTAAACCTCCTACTCTATACAGCGGATTTTTATTTCATTTCAGGTGATATGTGACACAAAGATGAAAATAAAGAGTATTGTTGCTTGATGGCCTGGCTCGACCCACGACAGCAGAATATTTCGCAATTCCTCTATTCACGACCGCCTGGAAAGAAGAGAGGTTATGGGACATCTTGTTGGAGATTCTGGCTACACTTGTATGAAATACTTAAAAAACTCACTCCGATTTTGAATCCAAAGAACGCAGCTGATACGCGTTATAACCGAGTGCATGTCCTGGCCAGAAATGTAGTAGAAAGAACTTTTGGTTCGTGGAAAAGAAGATTTCCTTGTCTTGCACATGGTCTGCGAACGAAAGTACGAAAAACCCTGAAAATCATCATTGCAACTGCTGTGCTACATAACCTCGCTGTGCAGCTTGGTGAACTTGACCTGGAAGCAGACTTACCCGATGATCAAGTGCCTGTTGATCCGATAGCTGATGATATGACAAAACAGATGGCGTCAGCTCGTAATTGATAATTACTTCAACCGCTGGAAATCATGCCAAGACAAGAAAAAGAAAAATATATTTATTAATTATTATTTCACTTACATTATTCTGTTCACTGTTTAATTCACTGATTCATGCCATTGCGGCAGGTTATGCCCTTTCTTTATAATCTCTTTTTCGATTAAATATATGTCCAACAATGCCTTCTTCTCCTGTAACTCTTAAACCCGCAGCTGTTATATAGGAATGGATTTCTTTCATCATCAGCTGATTAATGATGGTGCCAGCATCGATGAGTTTTCATTGGTCGCAGCTGGCAAAGAGTAGCATGGAAGACACTTCTATTTCAGTTTTCGTACTGAAATCGAAACATAAACGATGTCGAGCTAGACACCGGTTAAACACTGTCCAAGCAATGGAACATCGATCATTACTTAGACGTCGTCTAGGTAGACAGTGTCTAAGTCTTAAAACTAGTCATCGTTCCTGCAATCGGCCCACTCTTGTCTTCTACAGATAGCTGGAGGAAACTCTTGGATGAAAAGTTGGGCAAAAAGGAATGACATATGGATGGAATTCTACACCACCGAAGCAATGGTGAGAATATGCACCTGTACGAATCCGGATCATTGACACTTTGTCAACACAGATATTATTACAAGATTTGCAAATCAAAGATCTTCCATGAACCTGATGATAGGTATGTGTGAGAACTATGAGAATTGGCCTGTGCTCATTACCATAGAGTAGAGTGCACTATACTCGGTGAGCTGCCAGAATAGGATTGACATTTGGCCGGAAATTCCACGTCAGTCATCACCCCTTCGCCTCTTGACCAATCCATGTTTGCATAGTTGATGTTATAATACTCTGCGTTGCAATATTACAGCCCACATGCTTCAGTGGCCGGTCAGCTGTGTCTCTGGCTTGTACAGTTCGGCAACTTCGTTCTCGGACCACATGACGAGACGAGAACTGTCAATCCCATTCTGGCAGCTTACAGAGTATAAGCAAACATTAAAACTACAGGAGAGGAGACCGAGCCGTCGTAACATTCAACAAGGTATATTACTGAAAATATAGTATTTATGATTGACAAACCTTTCTCGGAGATGTTGGGAGTCGTTTTACTTTCTCAATTGCCACTACTGCACCGGAATAATTCCTTTTAATTGATTATTTACGAAAATAATGCATTTAGCATTGTCTTCATTTAACTATGGAAGCTATCTTGGACACTACGTCATACGTCATGTGACACCCGAGAAACGAACATCTGAGTACGTTACCAACATGTCAAATACAAAATTCACCATATGACACGTAAAGTTTGAAATTGTTACAAATTTCCACTAAGTCAAGCACTGTCTTGCGGAAAATTACTGCTAGTACCACAAGCAAGGGGGTCTGGGGCGTAAGCCCCAGGTTAGGTTTGTTTTTGTATGTAAAACATTAATAAGATAGAATTTATGTCCGCTACTAGGTTAGGTACTGCCTGGTCGAAAATTACTGCTAGTACCACAAGCAAGGGGGTCTGGGGCGTAAGCCCCAGGTTAGGTCTGTTTTTGTATGTAAAACATCATAAATACATAATTTTTCATTACATTACTTTATCGATGCTCTTTTGTTTACTCGTTCTATACCCGATGTGAAATAGTACCAAATGCGTGGGGTTGGCATTCCGGAATTAGTGAGCAACATGGCGCCGAAAGACTTCATTTCTGCTATATAAGTCGTGTATCTATTTGGGACGGTTGGGTGGGTTTATGGCAGCGGACGAGTCAACATCTATTATATTAACGTCTCCGGATACCATTACTAAAGGTACTTTGGCAAATTTAATTTCCTAAAATTTTTTATACCTTTGGTCTCCTCTCCTGTAGCGCTACCGGTTTGTCAATCATAAATACTATATTTTCAGTAATATACCTTGTTGAATGTTACGACGGCTCGGTCTCCTCTCCTGTAGTTTTAATGATTATTGATGCGTGACAAAAACCAGGGGTGTTATCTATTAGTTAACGCGGACCGCGCTATCAATCCACCATTGGTTTGGACGAAAATATAGGTCTAGGCAAAACCATTGTGAAAACCTTAGTTTAAGAATTGTACTCTACTACCAAAGTGATTTGGCATAACTTTCATAGCGACCGTCGAGGGGAAATTAATCGAACCAAGAAACCGGGTGAATTAAGGTTGGAATCCAAAGGACGTCCCATTATTAACTCTTATGCTCTTAGAAACCACATAAAGTAACATGAAATACAAAGTGTACAATTCGTTAGCCAATAGCTATCCCGGTCATGTTACATATACTGTAGAGCGACAAACGAATTGCTATTCCTATCTCAAATCATTCAACTGCCAGCCGAGTACCGTGGGCAATAGAGCCTACTCCAAATTTCCACTGCGGATTTACTAATGAGCATATTTCATCTACTCACCATGAAAGTTTGTTTTCGGTTTCTCACTCAAGACCTTTCAACAACGCAACAATATTAACGGAAGGCAGAAATACAACATATAAAAACACAGATGAAATTCCACAAAACATCAAATGTGCAGCGTAACTTGCTCAGAATAAACAATGTGGGAAAAGTTCTAAAGAGAAAACATAGCGTCCTATTAACGACATTGGCCTACTCGAAACTAAGAAACGGCAAATACTCTAACACGCAATGTATATTTTCGTCAAGGTGCCTGGCAACCTTCATTTTTCTGTAAAAATATTATTATAAGAAGTACGTCCAGAAAGTAAGTTCCGTTTGGTAATAACATTAAACTGTGTACAGATACAGAAAAATTATTTATTGCACAAAATTCTACACCCCTTAAACTACTTTTCCAATAACTGCCGAAATGTTGCAGACATTTGTCGTGGCGTGGCACGAGTTTTTGTATACCTTCATCATAGACGTGTGCCGCCTGTGTCTTCAACTAGTTGTACGTTCCGCTGCAGCGCAGTTCCGCATATGCGTGGTAGACGCTCTGTATCAAGGAGAAGAAACGTGCGCCATTTGGAGAGCGCTGTCAGCCACGTACGCGTTGTTGTGCATGTTTACTCGTACTATGTCGGTGTTGATTGAAAATCCCGCCGCTTGTGAAATCAGATCTGTGATTCGTTTTCTGAATGCTAGGAAAGTGAAACCAATTGAAATTTATCGGCAAATTTGGGAAGTGTGTGAACAAAATGCGATGAGTGATTCAATGGTGAGAAGATGGGTCCAACAGTTCAATGAAGGACGTAGTGAAGTGCACGATGAAGAACGAAGTGGGCATCCATCTTTGGTTACAGAAGAACTGATTCACGCGATTGATGACATGATCCGGGAAAACTGAAGGTTTACAATTAGTGCTCTCGCTATGGAATTTCCCCAAATCTCACCATTCATGAAATTGTTACCGAAAAACTGAACTTTCGTAAACTTTACCGACGTTGGGTACCAAAGATTCTTACGGAGCAAAACAAAACGGATGGGTAGTGCACTTCAGTTTTTGACCCGTTACAGTGAAGGCGGCGAAGAATTTCTGACACAGATAGTCACAGGAGATGAAACTTGGGTTTCTTACAACACCCCTGAAAGTAAGCGGCAATCAATGAAATGGAGGCACACTTCATCCCCAGCAAAGGTTAAGCCGAAACAAGTCTTGACACCTCGGAAAATGATGTGCACAGTGTTCTGGGACTGGAAAGGCATCTTACTCATTGATTTCTTACCGCGTGGTCAATCAACGCAGATGCTTACTGCGAGACACTTAGGAAATTGCGCCGCGCAATACATAATAAGCGCCGAGGGTTGCTGTCAAAAGGTGTTGTTTTTCTTCACGACAACGCACGACCACACACTGCAAATGCGACGAAAACCCTCCTACAGGGATTTGGCTGGGACGTGTTTAACCACCCTCCATACAGCCCTCACCTCGCTCCTAGCGACTTTCATCTGTTCACACATCTCAAGTCTTTCTTTGGCGGTCAACACTTCAACAATGACGACGAGCTGAAAGAAGATGTTTCCAACTGGTTGAAGACACAGGCAGCAAACTTCTATGAAGAAGGTATCCAAAAACTTGTGCCACGCTATGACAAATGCCTGCAAAAGTTTGGCAGTTATGTGGAAAAGTAGTTTAAGAGGTGTAGAATGTTGTGCAATAAATAATATTTCTGTATCTGTACACAATTTAATTTTATTACCAAACGGAACTTACTTTCTGGATGAGCCTCGTATAAGCCTATTATCATTATTGCTAATGCAACTATCAGTTCAAGTAAATACTACGATACGGATGTGTCTAGGGGAGTGTACTCGACAACGTCACAGATAACATGCGAACGTTGATGATCGATTGTTTGATGTTGTTGTTGTTTGAGTCTTCAGTCTTTTGACTGATATGATGCAGCTGTCCATGTCTCCCTGTCCTCAGCTAATCGTTCCATCTCTACATAGCTACCACACCCTACATCCGAGGCAATTTGTTTAACATATTCTAACCTTGGTCTATTCCAACAGTTCTTGTCCTCGACCCTTCCTTCCATAACTAAGCTTGCTATTCCTGTGCGTCTTAGTATGTGCCCTACCAACCTATATCTTCTCTTCATTAGCAGTCACCAGAAACATCTCTCCTCTCCCACTAGTATTCATACCTCTTCGTTTGTAACCCTATCTACCCATCAGATCTTCATCATTCTCCTGTAACACCACATTTCAAACACTTAAATTCTCCTATTTTCTGCTGCACCAATTGGCAACTCAAACTAACACTTGGGGCGCTGCGGTCGGTCTGGATAAGTAGGGTAAAAATACTCAATAACACTTTTTATTTTTCGGTTATAATTAGTAAATGTGGTCCCTAAAATAATGACGGTGTTATTTTTAAGTGTATATATGCATAACTGTACGATACACGTCATCTAATTTGTATCTTCCACTGGATTTTATGTGTCAATTGCATATTATCAAGCTTCGGTTGTCTGCTGGTATTTGTTTTTGGTCAGATCGAGTCATGGCGTTGTTAAGTTTAAAAGCTATATTTGAGTTTGCTCAATGTACCATAGACTCTAGAAATTATTTGCTGCTTAGTAGGGCGAAGGGATGAATTTAACTTGTATTAAAACTCGGGGGAGACAGGAATTGCTTGATTTGGTTGGTTAGCAGGTGGGTTTGGTGTTGAATATCGGACTGGTAGAAGGTTCTCGCAGAGTAGATATTTACCCGGCGAAGTCAAATTAGGCCTATATGCCTCGTAGTGGAATGGCTCGGATATCGCAGAGCGAGGTGATGGCCATTGGTAGGGTTATTGGAAATGAACTAGGGAGCGGGGAAAGATACCTGACTGATGAAGCTTGGCTGTCCTCGGCTGGTGTAGGCTTGGCTATCTTGGTACGGCTTGGCTCGGCGAGACTGTGCTTGGCTTTCTAGGTGCGGCTTGGCACGGCGTGTATTTATAACAGTGGACAACCCGTCCTGTCGTCAGTGAGTGTAGTGGTGAGTGGTCCAACCCGCTCCTGTTGCCCGTATTTATTTGGTATCGTCACCTTTGGGCTATTGCTATTTGCATCTTTTGGAAAGTGATGAAAACATTTGTCCGCAGCCCTCTTATACATCGACTTACAGCCGGAAACTGAGCAATATACTTTGCTTTTACTCATTTTGCACTCTATCAACGAGTAAAACTTATTACTTATGTATAAAGACACGAAGAATTTACCATGATCTCAGTGGCGGCTGGTGATATTTTTGCAGCGTTGCACAACACCCAATAATTTTACACCTAATTCGTCGTTTCTTTTCATTTAATGTTTTAGTTTTATAGATCTAATGCACTCAAAATTGTGTTAAAATCATCGATATTTTGTTATTATTTATCCTAATGCTTCACACTGTACCTATAAAAGATGCCGCCTTCAAATCAAACTTCAGGGGGTTAGCTCTCTTGTGGCGACTCAGGATACAAAAGAGGGAGATTATAATTATGGCAAATGTAAACACTATAGAATCATGAAGAACTCTGTTTAAAGAGTTAAACATTCTCCCACTGCCCTGCATTCATATCTTTGAAAGTATTATGTTTTTTTAAAAGAATTTAATGAATAAAGACGTTTTTCTTAAAACAAACAATGATGTTCATAGGCATAACACAAGACAAAATCAAAACATTCATATTTCACACACATGCATATATCAAAAAGGAACTTTTCACTCAGGAGTTAAACTATACAATAATCTACCCCAATATATAAAATATCCCCCCAAAATAAAAACCTTTGAAAGAATGTTGAAAGCTTATCTGCGGTGCCATTGTTTTTACTCTGTAGTTGAATATACTTAGTGTATAGAAACGATGAAAACTATAATTATATTTCACTTTTCTATTTTAATTGTAATACCTAGCTGTAAGTTGTTTTATATATAGAATTAAGTTTTCATATTTTGATAATAGAGTAAGGTGTAAATAGTTGTCCATGTATCTCTTAAAATCTGTTAGTATCATAAGTTATAAATAGCTATTGTATTAGTAATATATAGGCTACCTGTAAGTTCTTTTATTTTATAGATGTAATTGCTGACGTGTCCTATATAAAAATGTATTGTATACATGTAATTGATCAAATGGATTAATAAAAATCTAATCTAAGTAGACAGCGCGGCCGGCAGGGACGAGGCCGAGCATGTACATAGCTTGCTGGCCAGCATGGGTTGTAGGGAGTTGCAGATGAGCTGCCAGCCGCCTGGCAATACTCAGTTCCAAATGGCACCATTAGACTACACCACTTTTTGGAAATGACAACACCCTCGATTTCTCTTGCCCCGCGAAGGGTAGTTTAGTTAGTTAGTTACTTATTTAGTTAGTTAGTTATTGTTGTTTTAAGGGGTGGAACTACTAGGTCATCTGCCCCTGAAGGGTAGTTTCTTTCCCACACCACTAGGGAATGCTACACCACCCACAACAGTACAAATATCGGAATATCATAGGGAGACATTACTTGGTTCACACCCAATTACTTTTAGATGTTTTCTCATCATAACTTATTTTAATATTTTTGTCAATTGTTCTGTGAAGCGAGCCTAAGAACGCCACCATTGCTATAAGTACAGTAGATAATTGGCCGAACTATTTTGCGACGTATTGTTGGTGTACTGTAGCGGTTTATATTTGCTTTTACCACTCTTGTTCTTGCGGGATTTGGGTTGCGATTAGTTCTGTATTTACTTGATTGAGTATTTTGGTTCCAGGCAGATATATAACTGTGCATTATTATTATTATTGTTTGGTTGATTGTGAGTAGACCTATGCATTCACTACGAAATTTCTAGGCTAGCAAAATTCAGTGTTTGGTTAGTTTGCCTTTCGCGACACTTTCCTATATGGCACACAGATTTATCATCTGTGCATCTTGTAAGTTAGTATTTTCTTTTATATTAACGGAATGTTTAGTTTGAAACATTAATTGTATTGTGGAGTGTGAGTGAAAATTACTAGTTAGACAGTTTTCCCAGCTCCCTGATGACGATAAAATTACAGTGAAAACACTCGGTAGACCATCACCGGATAAGTATTTTCCAAAATATAAGTATACGAGGGCATTTAAAGGAGATATTTAAGGCTATAATAATTGGTTATGAGAATGCGATATTAAAAACGCTTTATTCTGTTTTCCATGTTTGTTGGTGGAGAATCCGCGTGGACCAAAATAGGAGTTACGGAAATCAATCCCTAAAATAAAGAAACATGAATCTTCAGCTGAGTGGCTACGGTGCCGTAGTTGGTAGCATGCTGAGCCTCTATGCCCAAGATCGCGAAGTCGGCGGATTTTTTAAGAGCGTTAAACATCCCTCAGTATGCATTCTTTCGGAGGGGAAGTAAAGCCGGCGGTCCCATGTCATAGATTTATGGCATGCTAAAAAACCTTCCACTAATTACACCTGTGTGAAGCGAAATTATAGGTTAAACATTTGAACAACGCTCTTAGGTCACAACGTTTGTCGCCAGGAGCCGACTGTGGTGGCGTCTAGTAACCAAGTTCTGATCTAGTAGTCGTTTACGGTGGCCTTAGGCGGCAAAAGTAGGAACTGCTTGAAATTCAATGTCTGCAGTCCTCACTTGAATTAAAAACAGATAACACTCACTAATACAGCCATCACAATTAACACCTGTTATCAGACAGATTCTCCACACACCCAAAGTACAGGAGGCTACATGACCGCGTTGTCGCAGCTCCTAAACTGAGGAACCAACCAACCAATCTTCAGCTGTTTGAAATTGACACTTTTTGGAACTGTTAACGAAGCTGCACAATTGGACAGTGCCTATAGAAGGTAAATTGCGGAATATAACGAAGAAGTTAGGCACAATAGGTATGTGTTAAATATTGTAATAAACTGTATTCGTTTTAGTGGCACTTTCGAACTGGCCTTGCGTGATCATGATGAAAGTGTAACAAAAACAAATCCAGGTGTTTTGAGAGAACTAATTAATTTTAGCGCTGAGTTGGATGCTGTGTTAAAGGTCATTTGGTAAGGGCAGCTGTTTTCAAAGGAACGTCCAAAACAATTCAAAATTAACTTTTACAGATTATGTTGGAGGTTTGCCAAGAAGAAGTATCAAAGCATATAAAGGAATCGGAATTTTAGCCATTATAACAGATTAAACTAGTGATATTCCAAACATATTTCAGATGGCTGTTGTGTACCGATACGTACTAAGAGGGAAACAAAACATGATGCACACACATTAGCAGCGTGTTTACCGGATTCATTAGAGAAGCAGAAATTGAATGAAACTCCGCAAAAATGAATTGCGCAGACGTATGACAGAGCGCACTTCATGGCTGGTTCCTCTGATGGGGTTCAAGCTATAGTAAAAGAAATCCTATCCTCATGCAGAATATGTGCCCGTCTTTGTTAGTAATAACATTTTCAGATAACGTACTGTCCCCGTTAACCGGCATCGAATCGGATGACCCGGCGAAAACATCGCAATTCATGCCGATAACACAAGACATATATCAGATAAAGAATAAAAAAATGATTAAGGTCTGGGTTCGAATATCAAAAAAAAAAATACGCCGGTGGGTACGAGAACTCAAGTAGTCTCAAGGGTGGTTAACAGGATGTAGGTGTAACAGGTTAAATCAACCCACCCCCAAACCTAAATCAAAGCAATAGCACAACAGAAGTCAGAAGATAAGCACAATTAAAAAGATAAAAATAGGCATCCATTTATTGGCAACTCATTGACCAATACAAATATAGGAAACCCCCAAAAAGCCTATCTTGCCTCGGAAATTCGATCTAAATGAAAGCTTGATGTGGACCGAAGAAAAAGAAAAATATTTAGAGTCCAAATAAACATAATTAAGTTTTAAAGGGTCAACGAATCTCCTTGGTCCTATCCTTAAGACACAAATAAAATTAGGAGATATTCGAAGAACATTAAATAAAATATAAAAAAATAGATTCAGTCACATTTGACTATCAACATCAACTAATCACACTAAATGTCCATCAGGTAATGTCCTAGATTAGTAATATTGTCACTCACTTGAGTTTATAATGAAAGTTAAATAAATAGCTGGCCTAAAAAATAATAGTATTGATCTCCGTTCTAACTAATTATTAATTAATTATTAATTAAAAAATAATTGCTGCAACAATATAGGTCCTATTTGACCACTCAATTAAAGTTGCAATCAGTATTTATATTTATCGTACAACGTTATTTCAGAGTCTAATTACTCAAAATATTTCAAGCAAACGTGCACCCATAATCCTACATTTATGCAAAGTTCAAAGTCATGGCTGATCATTATATCACAACTAAAAGTTCCCATATTTCCCAATTCGATGGTATGCTTGCAATGTATTTCACTCCATCAATTACATAGTGATTAGATTATCCCCTGCCTACTCCTGTGAATACTTAATTCACCACCATATGACTGCATTTTGCATGGTCATGCTTATTTAGAAAGATATTACACTACTAATTATTATTACATTTTTTTATTTTTATTCACAAAGGGATTCTTCATGATTAATTCTCAGAAAATTTGCCATAAGACGTTCACAGAATATGTGAACTATCGTCCTAAATTTATTTTATTACATTCCATTCCATTCAATTCTCCCCTCTTTTTTATAACCAACTACACCAATCAATCTTTTTTTTTTTTTGTAGATAAACTCATTATCTTTTAATTATCATGACCATTCATTCCATCACATGACTAGTGTGCATAAATTATCTAATGCAGGCATGACCTGTAGCAATGTCAAATGGGTAGGTGTCGAAGCATAATGACGAGCATGCTTTTAATAATTAAGTTCTCTATATCAATGAATGTGGACGAAGAAAAAAATGGGAATATTTAAAGTTATAATCCTTCAGAGTTCACATAATTAGATCCACCAAACGCTGAAGTCAAAATCGAAAAAAAAAAAAGAATGTCAAAACATGAACTCCACCCTAGCTCTCGACAGCTAGTCTACCACCTTCATTCATTCCATCATGGATTCAGTTCAGTATCCGCGTCGTATTTCCAACCTTATCATCGTAGAAAAAAATCTTATCATTCAAAGTAGTGACGGATTTATAAAAATTCCCAAAAAGAAAATATTAACTGGATCTTGGTGCCAAGCATGGTGGATAGTTCCTTGCCACGTGTGACAACCCTACAATGTGAATCACTTCCTCATATAATTACTTAATAGACGATGGAAAAAATGTGGCCCTTAATAATAATAATAATAATAATAATAATAATAATAATAAAATGATTGATCAACAAATAAATAATAATTAGTTCAACTCCATGGTATCTAGTACTACTGAGTAGTACAAACTACTCACAACTACAAATTGAAGTAATGTTTTAGCTCACCAACTGGCCGAAATAAGAAAATATGGTACAAGCCTAGCATGCTAATAGAATGCAGAACCTCTGGAACCAATCTTCATTCAGGACCATCTCCTTCCCATTCCAGAACCGGCAGGATTGCATCTTCCACCATCTTCTTCCTCGCCTCCTCCAGGAATCGAAACCGAGACCTTCGCGTATCATGGTGGCTGCGTCCTCCGACTCCCACGGTGTGGTTATGTCATGGCAACATCATGGCCACATCTTGATGTAAATGTCACTCCGTCCAGTCCCCTCAAGTATAAGCTTAGTGGCACATATTTTCACTGACTAGTTTCATTTCAAAATTCTTCATCGATACTTCAACAGCACAGGTTATAAAATGTCCTCGTTCCATTCTGGAATTTATAAGTTCCTGCGCCTGGAACAATGTAGACACAATTCTTCCTCTCAGCAAATTGCCACCGGCTTTACGTAAGCAGTAGTTCAATAGCATTTACAGCTGTTCAGTTGCATCTACTAGTCCTCCATCGATGATAAGAGCCTCGTCTATTCTCGAATGTTCACTGCACAAACTATTCCGTATTGTAACTCACGTCCAAAGCTAGTCTCTAGTTATCAAGCCAAGCATGGGCCTGCACGACCGGGATTATACACGCTGGACTCGGCCGTCTGATATAGCAATCGCGCCCGGCATAACAGTGGTGATTCGTAATTATATGGTCTCTCAGGACTCCGATAAAATCACACCCGATCCACAGCGACACTTAGACCTGTGGTGGCATAGCACACACGGACCTCCACGATCAAAATCGAATGTAAAAATTACTCTTGCCGCACAACGGAGTACTGTCCAGTCCGCGCTCAAAACGCATGTGTCTGCGCCTCTCACTGTGACCATCTGCCGAACACCAGAGCTGACCACGTGGTCCGAGACAGCGCGCTCTGCCGGAGATAGTAGACAGATGTGCGTGACGTCACTCAACTTTGAGGTCGGGCCTGCGAAGATAAAATGTGGTGTTTTGGGCCGTGATTTACGCAGGGTTGCCAATCTGTGCTAAAACTGGAGTACTATGTTGGGCACAGTACAAACTTTTCGCTTGCCATGTTTTTATGTTGCGACAACCTGCTGTGATTAAAATTCTTCCCATTAACTCAGGCATAGGGCTTAAATAAATACATCTGATTTTTTATGAATTCCTATAGGAAGAATCCCAAAAGAGCCATTAAGATTTCTCTATTTGTCGAACGTACAGTTATTTTGGAAAACCCATGTATTTCAGTGTTTATAGAAATGTAGTTTATTTAACGTTAATTCATTTTTGTTACTTGTGTAAACTTCCCATATAAAATTGCGACATCAGACATTTTTGGTTCAACACCCAGCTTTACTTACCACCAGCCATCACTGCATGATCTGCTTACCAATACAAGAAACCATATACAAACAGTCACCACGTGACAAAAGTACCCTACTTGGTAAGTTTCTCATTTTTACCGCTAGATGTCATATCAGATAGCTGGAGTTGCCAATAGTCCAAGTTTCACTTCCATAGAGTGCCACGCTCCAGACAAAGGCTTTCAAAAATGACTTCCTAATACCTAAACCTATATTCAATATCAACAGATGCTTTTTTTTAGAAATGCTTTCCTTGCCTGAGCCAACCTACTTTTATATCCTCTTTGCTTCGTCTATCACTGGTTATTTTGCTTCCTAAGTTACAGAAGTCTCCTACTTCCTTCAGCTTTTCACCTGCCAATTTGATGTCCTTAAAGGTTTCTGATTTTATCGGCTGCAATCCAATATTTTTGTTTTACATTTATTAATTTTCATAATGAATTCTTTCCACAAGACGGAGTCCATTAAATTCAAAAGCACATTCAAATTCTCAGGCCTGTTGGCCAAGATGACGATGTTATCGGCAAATCTCAGAGTTGAAATTATTTCTCCTTGAATCTTCACTCCCACGTAATATGATTCTCCTATTTCCTTTATTGCTTGTACAATGTAAAGATTGAAAAGTATGGGTGATAAGTTGCAGCTTTTCCTTACACCTTTCTGAATACCAGCTTCTCCCTCATGTCATTCGGCTCGAATGCTGTCTGGTTTCTGTATAGATTGTAGATCACCCTCCTATCCCTGTACTTTATTCCAATCGTTTTCAAAATGTCAAACAATTTAGTCCAATCAGCGTTATCAAAAGCCTTTTCTAAGTCTACAAATGCCATGAACGTTCTCTTATCTTTTCTTATTGTACCTTACAAAATCAGCCTAAGACTTAGTACAGCTTCCCTTGATCCCACATTTCTCCTGAAACCAAACTGGTCTTCATCCAACTCCGTTTCTATCTGGCTTTCCACCCACTTGTAAATTATTCTAGACAAGATCTTTGAAGCATGAGTCATCAAGCTGATTGTACGGTACTCTTCACATCTGTCAGCTCCCACTTTCTTCGGTAAAGTGATGATAACATTCTTCTTGAAATCAGAGGCTACCTCATATGTCTCATAAATCCTACACACCAAGTGAAATAACCTGATCAGACCTTCATCTCCTATGCAGTGTAGCAACTCAATCGGTACGGTATATCAGCTATGCCTGGTGCTTTGTTCCTGCTAAAGTCTTCCAATAATCTGACAAATTCTGATATCAATATTAAATCTCCTTTTGCATCCTCGCCAATTTCCTCCTCCCCTTCCATTACATGATTCTCAATGTCCTTTCTCTTATGCTTATACAAACACTCTATGTAAGCTTTCCATCTCTCAACCTTTTCTTCCCTATCTGTTAGAGGCTTTCCATTTGTGTCCTTAATATTACAGCACTTAGTTTTCTCTTCCCCAAAAATATCCTTAATCCTTCGATTAGCTGTATCTACTTTTCCTAATTTCAGATAATTTTCTATACAGTACCTGCACATTTCTCTTTTAACCATTCTTCTTTCGCTCCCTTGCACTTATTGTTAACCTCATTTCTCAGACGTCTGTATTCTGCTTTCCCCTTTTCATCTCTTATATTCTTGTGTTTCCTCCTTTCATCCATCAATTCTAGTATACCCTGAGTGATCCACGGTTTTCTACCTATTCTTTCTTTCCTACCAATGTTTTCTTCTGCGGATTTTGTTATTTCATTCTTCAAAAGTGCCCATTCGTCTGCAATTGAAGTTGTTTTGGGTTTTTCATTAGTCCTTCTTTTATACTCTTCTTGAATGTTTCGTTTACATCCATCTCTTTCAGTCTGTCTATTGCATATCTTTTCGGCTTTTGTCTTTTTTTCAGTTTCTACAACTCTAATCTGCATTTCATAACAACCAGATTGTGGTCAGAGTTTATGTCAGCACCGGGATATGTTTTACAATCCAAAATCTGGTTTCGAAACCTCTGCTTGACCATAATGAAGTCGATTTGGTAACGCCCTGTATCTCCTGGTCTCATCCATATGTATATTCTTCTATTGTGTTTATTGAATAAGGTGTTAGCTATGACCAAGTCATGCTCTGTGCAGAATTCCATCAGCTGCTTCCTCGATCATTCCTTTCACCTAATCCGAAATCTCCTACTATCTTCCCTTCTCTTCCTTTTCCTACCACAACATCCCAATCTCCCATTACTATAACATTTTCATCACCCTTGATATACCTCAGAATTTCATCTATTTCTTCGTAGAACTTTTCAACATCTTCATCATCAGCTTGACTGGTAGGCATATAGACTTGTACCACTGTGGTGCACGTAGGTTTTGTATTGATTTTTGCTAAAATAATCCGTTCACTATATTGCTCATAATATTCCACCCTCTGTCCAAGTTTCCCACTCAATACGAGACCAACCCCTGATTGACCATATTAGTCCTCTGACCAAAAGTCCTGTTCTTCCTGCCAGCGCATGTCACCTCAACTTATCCATTTACCTTTCTAAGTTTTCTAACCTTCCACTTCCTAGCAGAATTCTAACATTCCACACTCCGATCCGTAGAATGTCATTTTTCCTCTTTGTCACTTCTGTGATGGTAACCCCCTCTCGAGTAGTCCCCAGCCGGAGATCCGTACGGGGGCTAGTTTACTTCCGGATTGGAATTTTACAAGGGAGGAGGCCATCATCACATGTAATTATGCATAGAGGGGTGCATATCCTCGAGAATAGCATTATGGCTGTAATTTCCCGTTGCTTTCAGCCGTACAGCAGAAAACAGTGTGGCCATTAGTTGGCTTATATTATCAATTTTCCATTTCCTTTAATGCACCCTTTCGTGTCTAACGTTCCCGTATCTAATATATGGTTTAGCCATGAATTGCTTCCGGATAAGCCTAGATCTGAAGAGGTTAAACAGATATGGAAAGGCATATGGGGCTATCAAGATCTCTCATAATAAGGTTGCTAAGAGATATAATCAGGGACGTGCTCCTTGCAAGTTCAAGGTAGGCCAATTGGTGCATTAAGATTTTCATTCCCAACGTTCCTGGACAGCTCATGCCTCGGTACAGGGAGCCATATACGATCTTGTCTTTCCTAACTCCTGTAATTGTTTTGCTAAGTGGCTCAGTAAAAAGAAAATATTTAGAACTCATCTTACTTATTGTAAAAGCACTGGTGATATTGACGAAGAAGAGAAATAATCAATTTAATTTGAAATGTAATTTTGTATTTGGTTAAATTAATTTCTGAAAAAATGTTCATGTTAATGATTTTAGAGAATTGAGTAGGTTGTTAAGATTAAAATTTTGAATATTTTAATGGTGTATTCTTCATGATAATTTTCATTTTAGTAAAGAACAAGTTTTTTTAAATTTAAACTAGGGAAGTGCGGTGCTTTAAAGGTCCAATCACTTTATCATGTGCTAACTATACATAGGTCTCTTAGGTGAGCATCTGCTATTCATGAACTCATGCGGACAAATATGGATACCCAATATGCCAAAACATTAAAAAAAACTTGCTCGTCCAGTCGTCGTGAAGATACCCTGTGGTATGGTGTGCATATGTTCTTAGGATCTCGTTTCTGGATGTGTGTCAAATGTTACAGAGGAAAGGAGACATGGAGCCTTGCTGAACCGATGGCCACGGTCAGCTGTTCGGAGTTTGGTGATCCGACATCTGGTGTTAGCGTACTTGATGTCCTGGTGGCAGGCACTTGGAAAGCCTTGTCCGACAACTACCTGTCTATCTACCATGGGAGGATTCATCAAACACCTAGCCCGTGACCCCAAGCCTCCGTAAGCCATGCCATGCTGTGGATTTGGAGGGGTACTGGTACAAACACCTATTGCCTAATTCAAATTGTACTTAACCCTGGAAGTGAACCTAACCCGACAATAAACGTAGAAACACTTTTCCCTTAACCAACCATTTAAGAAACTACGGTACCAAATTTATCAAACATTACAAATTCCTCCATGTGGTGCAATAAACTGGCGGATATGTAAAAGGTTGATATTCAAAACGTAAGCAAAAATAAGAAATTACGCAGGTTTACCGAGGATTACGCGAGTGACTAAAGTGTTAAATATTGTGTGATAAAATACGTAAGAGAAATACAATACATAACTTGTTAAAAGAGAAGACATATAACATTTAATATCATGACGGTCAACTGTACTCCATGCGGCAAAAAGATCAAGAACAATCAACAAGCTGCAGGATGTGATGGTGAGTGTGGACGCTGGTTCCATGTAACATGCATGGAAATGAGCAAAGACAAGTACCAACAATTCCAGAAAGATGATACTTTCAAATGGTCATGCAATCATGAAGACTGACTCCCGCAACCTCGAAGAGTTTATGGCATCATTTCCCCAGAAACTTGAGGAATCCCTTTCGGCGATGAAAGAAGAAAACCACGAGGTAAAAAACTAGCAACTTTCCTATCAGAAAAGTATGATGAACTCCACCGGGAAATTGAAAATCTGAAGAAAGAAAGAAAGAAAGAAAGAAAGAAAGAAAGAAAACCCGTCAAGGACGCAGAAATGGCAGCATCTACGAATTGGAGGAACTAAAACAGTACCAGCGCAAGAACAACTTGATAGTATATGGAATACCCACTGAAAGAGAGGAGAATGTACTTCACAAAATCTCGGACATTGGCAAGGCGTTAGGAGTTGAAATCACCAGGGCAAACATAGACGCAGCTCACCGCCTCCCGTCAGCAAAGCCTGGGCCTCAACCGATAATTGTGAAATTAAGTAATAGGTGGAAAAAGGAAGAGATTCTCAGTAGCAGAAGACAAAAGAAGACCTTGAAGACGAGTGAAATTGGTTACAGTGATGGTGGTAATATATATATATATATATATATATATATCAATGAACACCTGTCCCCAAGACATGAAACCATCGCCAAAAAGTGCCGTGAATTGAGACAACAGGGAAAAATCTTTGCAACTTGGGTCAGAGACTGCAAAATATACATTCGGAAAAATCAAAATGATCCCTCAAAGCTTATATCAAGTGCTGAAATATTGAATGAACTCGCCCTCTCAAACCAAATCCATGTAATAGTAAGTAAGATATCTACTAAGTATCCCATATGGAACTAGAATTACAGAAATTAAATTTTTTAGGTAATGCAAAAATAATACACTAGAGTTAACCGAGAGTAACTGTAAAACACTTAGCGATTATTATGCAATTAAGGACAGTAAACAGATAATAACCGATACCAGTACACTAAAATGCGTACACATAAATGCACATAGCATAAAATACAAGTTCGATGATATCCAAATAATTTTAGACAGAATCAAAGGGGTAAATGTCCTAGCAATCTCAGAAAATTGGTTAACAGAACAAACATTTTTTTTTCTTCAATATTAAGATATATGTTGCATATCACATAGTTAGAAAGCAAACTGGAGGGGGAGTATATCTGTATATTTCAAACAAATATAGCAGTACCATTATAAAGGAAATAAATTCCACCCACAGCATACTGCATATTACTGTGAGAAAAGGCCATCAAGATTACTTCTGTTTCCTTCCCAAAGTGCTGCAACTTTCTCTTCCCATAACCAAGTTTGCTGACATCAACAGCATCATTCCTTGCCTGTGAATAATTGTTTAGTAATACAGTGGCAATAACTGAAAGTATTTTTTCACTTAATTGACTAATTTATGCAATCTACGAACCATTTCGAAGGTTCCCTAATCCAGGCATGGCGCAGATTTTCGTCACTTGGGAACCTAAACACTGGTGTGTAGCCTCACTTACTTGGTTCATTTGCATTACAGTTGGGGATACAACATGTATCTGGCATTGTTACGGTGCCGAAACATTCCAGGAAAATCAAAGTTTAAAACATGAAGTACGATATGTGATAATTCCATGTGCCGTAGGCATTTAAAAATACCATATTTGCCAGATACAAAGCACACTCCTCAGTGTGTTCTCGATTAGGGATTACAGCATAAAAACTCATCTGGAAGGGTAGTATAAACGCTACTATAAAGCGTATAAACGTAAAAACCGTAAGCAACAAAATATAGGAGATATCCCTATGAGATAAACAAGAACACCTCCCAGACTGAACGTTCCCTCGTGTTCCCGCCTGACAAGGGTATGACTGATGAACATGTTGCCAAGTCTCAGCCTTCCGACCTGTCTAGAGTCGACCGTGTCCCACCTTAAGTTAACAAATCCTGATGAGTGAACTTAACCCCTTTCACACAGATCAATAATTATAATCTCACAAATCTAGCCTTCGTGGAGTCTTTATTTCTCGAATCCTAGCTGCCACCTTAGGTAAATCTATGGTCTGTTTCAGTTCTTCCACTGCCTCAGTCTTCTCTTGAACACCCTCCTTTACCAACAAGTGACATTTAACAATACCTTCCTTTCCTACAGCTTCCAAAGGATAGAGCCGTTGGATTGGTCGTATAAGTACGCCAGCTGATGTCTTCAAGCGTATTACTCGAACCTCCCCATCATGTCCAGGTATCAACTCCTCCACTCTGGCTAAAGGCCACTCTAGGCGTTTCATGTTGTCGCTTCCAATGAGTACAATTTCCCCCACCTTAAGAGACCTGTCCCTCCATTTGGTACTCCTAAGATTCAACTGTCCCACTCGCCGAATCTTTCTCTAATAGCCTCTCTGAGTTTTGGTCTGTAAGATATTCTTGCACAAATATTCGTAGAGTCTAGTTCATCCATGTCAGGCACTCCCACTTCCTCTATTTCTTGCAAGAACATGGATGGTGTTAATGTAATTAGGTCTTCAGACTCACAGGACAGATAAGTCAACGGGTGAGAATTCATTAAAGACTCGCAATCACAAAGGATGGTGGACATCTCTTCATATTCTGACTTTGCTCGGCCGATAAATTTTCGAAGAGTCTCTTTCAGGATTCTTATTAGTCTCTCTCACCATCCACCCCACCAGGCAGCACTTGGTAGATTAAATTTCCATTGTATCCTTTGGATCGTACTGAAGCACTCGATCTTATCAGTTTCATTCGGAATTTCCGGCCATGATTCTGGTGGTTCTTTCAACCAATCAGGACCCTCCCACCATTGGGACTCCCAACGCTGATTTGCACCACACCCCCGAGAAGGTAAGGCAGCCGAATTAATTTCACCAGGGACATGTCTACACTGATCAGCTGATGTCAAATTCGTAATTTCTGTCACTCTGTTTCCAACGAATGTCAACCATTGATCTTCTCGGAGAATCCAAGAAAGGGCTGTTGTTAAGTCACTCCACAGAAAACTTCACGGATTTCGATTCTAAGACCTTTCACCACTGAGTTGTGTAATCGTTCTCCGATAGTAGCTGCTAATAACTCCAGCCGGGGAATCATCTTCTTCATTGGAGATATTCTCGCCTTAGCTCGGACCTGCAATAGGATCTTAGGTATACATTCACTCACGTTAATCCCTGATTCCAGGCACTCATTTAGTGAAGGTTTTCCTGCCAATTTTGTAGAAGCATCAAATACGGGCCATTCATTCATCACTTGTAGGTAGTCTTCTACCAAGCCATCCCTTTTCAGTTTCTTATAACTCAAATCCAGCCTCTTCAAATGTATATCATAATTATCTGGTAAATGTGGATGACTCTCCGTCCAAGGCATGTGTACCTCAAAACTTCTTTCGCTGTTAATTGACACAGTCTCCTTGAAATGCTGTAGAGCAGCTTGATGCAACTCCTCCTTGGGTTTCTGCAATACCGGATCTCTGATACCAATGAGTTCCAAGTCCCATAAATCTGACACTGGAATGTTCCTAACAAACATTGATGACACGACCATACCTCAATTTCCTCTTGTCTGAGCCCCATTTACTTTGCCCATCACAGTCCATCCAAGTTTAGTTTGCATGGCTACTAACCCACTGTCCAATTTCTTGCTTGCTCCTGTGAAGAGTTTACCTGCTACATCAGCACGAATTAACACTTCTATTGGTACTATCTCATCTCCTACATCTGTCAGTTCAAGCTCTTGCACCCAAGGTCCTCTCTGGATTCGACTAATATCTCCACATATAATGTTTTGATCCAACACTTCAATAGTACACCGGTAATTGTCATCTATACTGCCCAAACAAATTCTGTATGTATTATGTTGGCGAACTTCCGTTTTACTACCCCCAAACATTGAGTGAATAACCTTCTCTTCTTTAATAGGTTCATAACCCATTTCAACCACAACCTCTTTCAAAACGTAGGACCTCTGTGACCCTGTATCTATAATAGCTCTGACTTTTCTTTCAACATGTTTTCCTACTAACTTAACTATAACTGTCTGCAAGTACACTTCAGGCGAAGCTAATGATCTTGCATGCAATGCTTCAATAGGCTTTGGTTCCTGCTGCTCACTTTTGTCTGATAATTTCTCATCCTATTTGATATCCTTATTGGAAGGCAATTCTGGACACATGATGGGATAATGTTTCCTGTGACAAAATACACATGTAAGTGAAATTCTACAAGTCTTTGCACAATGTCCTGGCTTCAAACACATAAAGCAACATTTTTATTTGATATCCTTTTCCTCTTTGCATCAAGACTTAGATCCTGAGCACTAAAACACTCACTGCTAGCATGATTACCATTACAGAATGTACAGTTATAGGTTAGACTAACTTTCTTTTCTTTAGTGACAAGTAAGCCTGCCGTTGTCGGTATTTCATCTGCTTGAAAACCTAAATTTTCCCTCTCTTTATCTATTTCGAATTTGATTCCAGACATGGCTATACAGATTCTTTCTTCTCCCTCTACTTCCAGTTTGATGAAATCCATCAATCCCTTTAGACGGTCCTTTGGACTTCCTCCAGCAGTTGACTGTCGTTGCCAGATCCTGAGCAAGTCTTCAGGAATACATGACTCGACTAATGGAAATAACATCGCTTTGCATTTTTCAGTAGTTATACCCAAAGACTCTAAAGACCTCAAATGGGACTCTAGTTTGTCATATAAAGCTGATAGTAAGCGTGAAGACCCTGGCACACTGTTCTTCAACACTAGTGAGAGAAGTTCTCGAATGTATACCTCTATCAACATATCCTCTTTTCCAAATCGTGATTTTAAGGCTTCTATGGCTTTAGGTAATATACCGCTGTGGGGGGGGGGGGGGGTAGCTCTTGCACCGCTTTGTGCTTTTACGTTAAACTAAAAAGCAGAGGCATGAGGAATACAGTGGAAGCAAAAACAACAAAAACTAAACAGGATCGCCAAGGAGCGGGGAAATGATGTCTCTTTTGATGTGTGCTGGGCCCAAGATTCCGGATCGAAAGAAAGATGATTTCCACAGAAAGTAAGCCAAAACAAATGTTTAAGACAAAATCAAAAGGCAAAATTAAACTTATGTAATAGAGCAAAGGTCCCAGAGGTCATGTTAGCCGTAACTTCGCTACAGTGCGAAGCCAAGACTAAGTCGAATCGAAAGACAAACGAGGAACTCAAATACGAGAAATCATAAGACAGAAGCAAATATTGTACTTACTGAATAAAAATATATTAATAATAAAATAAACACATGTGTACTGATTACAAATTAAAAATGAAAGTAAAACACGAGCAACTTAAATGTAAAATAAAAGGAATCTAGAAATACATTCAAATCATAACAGCAACTAATTGGAAACGCGATTCAATAATAAAACTTAGGAAAGATGAAGGAAAGATGAAGCAAAATTGAAGAAATTAAAGAAATTCGTGGGATAGATTACAAGAACGACTACTTACAGAGATGACATGATCTGGACTGCTAGCATAAAAAACAGAGCTACGGCGTTTATGATGTTGTGAAATCATGGGGTAGAGGTAAAAGAGTGGGGAGTGGAGGTGTGCGTATGTAGGGAAACGGGGGGTGGGGGATGACACTGAGTTACGTAATATAACGAAGTCAGAGGAAGTAACACAAAATTAACACATGAAAATAAACGAAATGAAAATTACATTAAATTACTTGACATTACCGGGACAGGAAATAAAAGAAAAATATCAATCAGCTAAGAAATATGCTTCGTAGGAAGATGTAGGCTTACGCAGAGGTAGAAATGCCGAATCGCAACGACATACGATGAAACAAAGAAAGTAATGTGGCGCATGGACAGTGATTAGCACAATGACCATCGCTCACATACATTTCAATAAAACAGAGGGAGGATCAAGCTGAAGACGTGAGACTCAGCTCCGTAACTTCTCTGATTCCATCCACAAAAAACAGGGCTCTGATGTGATAATCCAACGGAGGTCGTCTCAAAAGAACGCCGAACCAGGTGGTGACGCAATACAGAGCATAATTAAGCCTCGTTGAAAAATAGGAGATATTTCAGACCTGAGAGATTTACGTAAAAATAAAACCGATTACATGAAAGGGAGGGAAGACAAATAAACACAGAGACTTCGCTAAACTAACGTAAACAAAGGCGAAGGGACTTGGATTCATGGATCGAATTCACATCATCATAAGAAAGAAAAAAATATAAGTGAATCAAAGGAGACACAAAATGAAAAATATGGAGAAACAGAAATTTAAAATGACCTCAAGTTAGATAAATTCAATGACTGAATCGTACTTACATTTAGTTGCTTTCAGAGTGCGGGCAAAAGCCTGACACGTGCACACACGTCCGTCTTACATGACGGCCGAAATTGGAAGGAAGAAACCTTCTCTTAAAGAACGCAGTAACGCGCCCGAGAAAAATAAGTCGTAGATACGACAAACATCCCCTCTCCGTATACATGGGTGGAGGGAGTCCAATAGCGAAGGTAAAGCCTGACAACAAGTAGTGCTTCAACCAATGGTAAAATTGTGTAGTAGGGGTGAAAAGTTTCACTATCTGGTGAAACGTCTACGCAGAATTACTAAGTTTGAACGCAGTAAGAGTGACAGAGAAACGTATGTCACAATAATCCGACATGAAGGAAATGATGATGATAATAATAATAATAACATGACAAAAAAATCATGAACCTGATAAAAACGGTTCAAAATTCCCCTGCTCTCCCCAAAAAAAAATCCCGGCCGTGGAAAATTTCTTTTTTCGTACAAATATAGAGGCAAAAAAATCGTAAAGGGGGAAAAATTGAATACTAAAAAAATGAGTACTAAAGACCTCTAGAAGATTACAAAAAAATTAATAGTGGACTAATCTGACCGCGAAATGAAGGCGGTACCCCCTTCATTGCTCGTCAACACTAGCCACTAACGTCAAAAGTACTGCGTTCAAATAGAAATACAGTAAGTTCATATAGTAATAGTAATTGTTGTTCTTGCTAGTTCATGATGATGCGGATGTCAAAGTCTTCAAGATGGACGTTACTCCAAGACTGCCAATCTCTCCAGTCACTGATGAGAAAAGACAGACAAAGTTAAATCGTGATCACATTTAAAAAAATACAAATGGGTCAGCCTGTATATACGACCGCTCGTTGCGTCGACGAGAAATATGTGATAGTGTCATAATGTCTTCGAAAGGGAAAGTACTCCCCTTTTCAGCAGCTGAAAATAAAGCCATGTATAGATCCAGTGTGGGTGACTGGTCCACTAACGAGTTCCGAGAAGACCCCAGCTGTGTTAGCCCAGGTACACGCAGACTGCTTGTTGTTACTCGCTGCCCGTCTGGATGGTTGCTAGACAAAACACGACATTCTAAGAACACTTGACAATTTAAAACAAAACAAAATACATGATCTCACAGTAAACATCAAAACCAAGATGACACAAAAGTACATGATATCTCAAAACCGTGACACAAAAAGTCAATTACATCAATAGTTTTAAAATAAATCCAAAGTTCCTACAAGGTAAAGCAGGAAGTGTTGAAGGGTCCTTGTCTGTCGCAGAACAATGGGAGTTAAGCCGAGGAGCAGAACAAAAGAGGAGTAGGCGTGCGGGTGTTACAAATAGTGACCGACCAGGTACATGCTGACAGCCTCAGGCAAAGATATAGCTCGACAGGGATGTCAAGTATTCACGACACACTCGCGCACGAGAAAGAGGCCACGGGTGTCTCCTGTCTTGTCACAGGAATAAATGAAAAGGAAGCACACGAATTAAAATCTGAAAAGGCACACATGCTTGGTTGGCTATTAAGGAGCTAGGGCGTCCAATTAAAATAAAAGGAAAACAAAAATACAACAACATAGCGAGGTGAAATCCACAAGATCATTTGACAATTTTTTTTAACTGCGTGACGTGGGCCGAAGTCACTGAATTATCGTGATCGTCCACCAACTCACCTGAGACAGGATTTAAAAAAAACGTGCAATAGTCTTGGGAGTTGACCAACGTAAGCACAGCTTACTGGAAATTTGTTTGGTAGCGTCACTCAAAGGATGTAAACGACACAAAACTTTGTCCCCAATTTGGAATTTGACATCTTGACGGCCTAGGTTGTAACGCTTCTCCACTCTGGCTTTTGCTTTCTTTAGGTGACCGGTAGCGATGGCCCATTTTTGAGCAACAGAGATAGTGCGAGAAGGTTCTGAAAGTTATTCAATATTCCATTTGAGTAGCAAGGGGTCGACAAGCGTTCGGCCTAGGAATAATTCAGCTGGAGTAGTTTGAACGGACGAATGGAAAGATGTATTGAACCCGAGACTGAAATACTGTAGGTTCGTATCCCAGGAGGTTTGATCGGCATTGTGAAAAGCGGACATACAAGCCTTCAAGTTTTTGTGAAAACGCTCTACGTGATTTCCCTGCGGTCGATACGGTGACAAGAAAATATGTTGGATGCCCCAGTTAAATACCATAGTTTCAAAAGCTTTGGAACGGAACACAGAGGCGTTATCTGACACAAGGTACTTGGGAGGACCAAAAACTCCAAATATATATCTAGACAAGAAATGGATAGTAGTCTGAGAAGTAATATTATTTACTGGAAATAACCAAACAAACTTCGAAAAACCATCAATGACAGTTAAAATGGCTTGATTGCCAGATTTTGATCTCACGACTGGCCCAAAGTAATCAATGAACAGGCGTTCGCCGGGACGAGTGACAATACCGGCTTGGTGGAAGCCGACACGAGTGTTCTGGGCAGGTTTAGTACGCTGACAGATTAAACATCTTCTGACATGAGCAAAAGCATCTACCTTAATAGAGGGCCAATAAAATTCACCGGATATCTTACGGAAAGTGCGCTGCATCCCTGCATGAGTTCCCAGTGCAGAATCATGATAATATGTCAAAAGCATATCACGTACTGCAAAAGGAGCAAACATTCTAAATTTAGAAGAGTTAGGAAGAATATAGCCAATAACATCATTTCGAACACAAAAGTTACTTACTGCCGGATTTTTGTTTGCAATTTTTGCACGGAGGTCAGTGCAAAATGGATCCTCACACTGGAAATTCCGGATATCCACGAAAGACCAAGGACAATGTTGCAATAGGAAAACATATTCTTGAAGTGGTGTACTGGTAGAAACGCTCTCGATTGGAGTCCTAGGGGTCTATTCAAACATGCGTGACAGGCAGTCAGCTACCGGGTTCTCGCTCCCTTTTACGTGGATGATATCAAACTTAAAAGATGACAACCTCAAAATCCACCTGTTGATGCGTCCAAGCTTTTTTTAATGTGAGATAGACTCCATTTCAAAGCCTCATTGTCGGTATAAACAGTAAAGTGACGGTGTTCCAAAAAAGTCCTGAACTTCTCACATCCAAAACCCACAGCAAGACTTTCCTTCTCGAAAATTGAGTAACGTCGTTCATGTTGATTTAACATACGACTCGCGAAGGCCACTGGTGCAAATTTCCCATCCACGCGCTGGCTCAAAACACTAGAAATGGCCAAATCACTGGCGTCACAATGCAAAAAGAAAGCTGATTCGAAATCAGGCATGTGCAGTACTGGTGCTGACTTAAGGGCTTCTTTCAAAACATTGAAAGCTTTGTCCTGTTCTGGCCCCCATACAAATTTCACATTCTTCTTTTTGAGAGCATTTAGAGGTGCCGAAATGTCAGAGAAGTTTTTGATAAAACGAGAATAGAACGTGAACATACCCATTACTCTTCTCAAGGCCTTAACTGTGGTGGATACAGGTAACTGCTGAATGCACTCTGCGCGCTCGGGTATGACACGGATACCATCGGCTGACAGAATGTGGCCCAGAAATTTAATTTGAGTGCAGCCCAAAGAGGTCTTTTTTGGATTGATAGTGAGACCGGCCTTCCTGAGGCGGGAGAAAACTTCCCTAAGATGAACGACATGTTCCTCAAAAGATCTGCTGTATACGACTAAATCGTCAAGATAATTAAATACAAAATTGAACTTCAGGTCTCCCATGATGTCGTCTAGCACGCGACTGAGGACTTGCGCACCAACAGCTATACCCATCTGGAGACGCGTGAAATTATATAATCCGAAAGGGGTGTTAAAAGCAGTGAAGTTGCGACTCTCAGCATCCAAAGGAATTTGATAATATGCACTCTTTCGATCAATTATCGAATACACATTGGCCCCGTGGAAATGCTGAAAAGCACTCTCAATAGTAGGCAGTGGGAAATTATCAAAGACTACCTTCTTGTTCAATTTTCGGTAGTCTACGACTAGCCGGTACTCGCCCTCTTATTTTTTGGGAATTAAGAAAGCAGGAGACCCATAAGCTGATTTGGAAGGAACCATTACTCCCTGATCTTGCAAATCTTTGATATACTTTCTCATGGCCAAGAGCTTAGGCGGATTACAAGGAAATGGAGGACTTCGAACAGGTACATTGTCGCTCAAGTCAATGTGGCATTCGTGATTTACAGCAGAACCTAAATCTTCTGTGAGGACATCAGAAAATTCCTCAACTAAAACATTCAGAGTTGCTCGGACATCAAAGTTAATGGAAGATGTACGGAAAATACAGGAGACACATCAACGGAGTAAGAAGTACATTCTTCAAAGGGGAACATTTTATCTGAGCGAAATTTGAAACAAAATGAATCGTTAATAAAATCCAACTGCATACCAGTTTTATGCATAAAGTCAATTCCTAGAATACATTGAGTGGAGAGATTGTTGACCACATGAAAAACATGTTTCCAAGAAAATCCGTGAATTTTAATGCGACATAAAATAGTTTCGGCAACGTCGATAACATTATGTGTGACTGCTGTTGGGTTGTTTGTAGTCCCTTCACGGGAGGCGGCAGATGAATTACCAGCCACAGAAGGGTTTGGATTAGAATTCCTAGAAAGGGGCTCAGCACGGCGAGCGGACGGCTTAAACCGTACGGTGTTGTCATTTGTTCGGTCGACAGCTGGGCTAGACAGTGTTGTCTGGGGGGAGTAGGTTAACTCGGGGAAAATCGTATTATCGGCTCTTGGAGGTGGAGTATAGTTCGAACAGGCTCGTGTATTTGATTCATAATCACGGCCTTGCAATATGATGTCCTCGATGGAAAAAACGGATGTACGCCGAATGAAGTATTTATATGTGGGATTTAAATTCCTGTATAAAATTTCCAACAGATCCCTGGGATGAAAGGGTTGAGGGAGGGTTGCTGCTAACAGACGGACTGCGGTTACATAATCGTCGATCATCTCTCCAGGAGCCTGAATACGGGAGTATATTCCTTGTTTTAGAGCGAAATTGAAATCTTGTGGCGTGAAACGGTCCTTAATGCAACCAACAAATTCGTCCCATGACTTATAAAAATTTGGAGAAGTGCGATGCCACATCAGCGCTTTTCCAGACAAAGAATAGGTAAGCAACGTACAATACTGTCGGGATTAATATCTTGACAATAACACAATTCCTCCACACGTTGGATAAAACAAAAAACTGATGAGGTATTGTCTTCTCCGGAAAACGTCAAACCCCACCTACTCACTACTGATGCAACATTTTCGTTGTGGCGAGTACTATTAACAGTACCAACAGGGGCGATGGAGCAATCTAAAAGGGGGGGGGGGTCTATCATTAGCAGATCCTGTGTCGTATCTTGCAATAGTGGCGTGGGCATTGTTAAGGATTCAAGGCCCATAAAATTTAACTCTTCTTTGACGGGTGGGAATTCTGACTTAGACATGACAATAGACGAGGAGAAAAGTAAAACATTTTAACTTAGTAAAATAAGGGTCACAATACCGTAATGTGTCCTATTCCAGCGTTGCGAAATACTCACTAACTTGTTGCACTCTTCACCTCGGAACTAGATTCTTTGGATGTCTTGTTCACTCGAGAAATGCTTTCACACTCCACACTTTCTTCGGGGATGGGGGAACAATTCTGTACAGGTATCTTAAACTCAGAAAGACAACATTGTAATAATTGCAAAAATAATATAAGTTTGGAAAACCTCAAGGGGGCGATTTCGCGCGTAACCTTAGCTCTGATACCATTTGCACCGCTTTGTGCTTTTACGTTAAACTAAATAGCAGAGGCGTGAGGAATACAGTGGAAGCAAAAACAACAAAAACTAAACAGGATCGCTAAGGAAAGGGGAAAGGATGTCTCTTTCGATGCGTGCTGGTCCCAAGATTCCGGATCGAAAGAAAGATGATTTCCACAGAAAGTAAGCCAAAACAAATGTTTAAGACAAAATGAAAAGGCAAAATTAAACTTAAGCAATAGAACAAAGGTCCCAGAGGTCGTGTTAGCCGTAACTTCGCTACAGTGCGAAGCCAAGACTAAGTCGAATCGAAAGACAAACGAGGAACTCAAATACGAGAAATCATAAGACAGAAGCAAATATTGTACTTACTGAATAAAAATATATTAATAATAAAATAAACACATGTGTACTGATTACAAATTAAAAATGAAAGTAAAACACGAGCAAATTAAATGTAAAATAAATGGAATCTAGAAATAAATTCAAATCATAATAGCAACTAATTGAAAACGCCATTCAATAATAAAACTTAAGAAAGGTGAAGCAAAATTAAACAAATTAAAGAAATTCGTGGGATAGATTACAAGAACGACTACTTACAGAGATGACATGATCTGGACTGCTAGCATAAAAAACAGAGCTACGGCGTTTATGATGTTGTGAAATCATGGGGTAGAGGTAAAAGAGTGGGGAGTGGAGGTGTGCGTATGTAGGGAAACGGGGGGTGGGGGATGACACTGAGTTACGTAATATAACGAAGTCAGAGGAAGTAACACAAAATTAACACATGAAAATAAACGAAATGAAAATTACATTAAATTACTTGACATTACCGGGACAGGAAATAAAAGAAAAATATCAATCAGCTAAGAAATATGCTTCGTAGGAAGATGTAGGCTTATGCAGAGGTAGAAATGCCGAATCATAACGACATACGATGAAACAAAGAAAGTAATGTGGCGCATGGACAGTGATTAGCACAATGACCATCGCTCACATACATTTCAATAAAACAGAGGGAGGATCAAGCTGAAGACGTGAGACTCAGCTCCGTAACTTCGCTGATTCCATCCACAAAAAACAAGGCTCTGATGCGACAAACCAACGGAGGTCGTCTCAAAAGAACGCCGAACCAGGTGGTGACGCAATACAGAGCATAATTAAGCCTCGTTGAAAAATAGCAGATATTTCAGACCTGAGAGATTTACGTAAAAATAAAACCGATTACATGAAAGGGAGGGAAGACAAATAAACACAGAGACTTCGCTAAACTAACGTAAACAAAGGCGAAGGGACTTGGATTCATGGATCGAATTCACATCACCATAAGAAAGAAAAAATTATAAGTGAATCAAAGGAGGCACAAAATGAAAAAATAAGGAGAAACAGAAATTTAAAATGACCTAAGTTAGATAAATTCAATGACTGAATCGTTCTTACATTTAGTTGCTTTCAGAGTGCGGGCAAAAGCCCGACACGTGCACACACGTCCGTCTTACATGACGGCCGTAATTGGAAGGAAGAAACCTTCTCTTAAAGAACGTAGTAACGCGCCCGAGAAAAATAAGTCGTAGATACGACAAACATCCCCTCTCCGTATACATGGGTGGAGGGGGTCCAATAGCGAAGGTAAAGCCTGACAACAAGTAGTGCTTCAACCAATGGTAAAATTGTGTTAGTAGGGGTGAAAAGTTTCACCATGTGGTGAAACGTCTACGCAGAATTACTAAGTTTGAACGCAGTAAGAGAGACAGAGAAACGTATGTCACAATAATGCGACATGAAGGAAATGATGATGATGATGATAATAATAATAATAATAATAATATGACAAAAAAATAACGAACCTGATAAAAACGGTTCACTCTCCACTAAATCTCTAGCACGGGAAGACGGGACAGTTGACTGGATCTAATACTGAAACTTATCTCCTAACTCAATGCTTTCATCTTGATCAATCTTTGAAAACTGTCCCCACCACGGTTACCACTCCTTAATATTGCCGCTAAATTTGTTAAGTTCAATCTGCGGAAGCTTAAATGTCCTTTTTTGAAGGTTACTTCCTGTCTGACTGCTTGTAACACTAACATTGTCACATTCTTTCACTCCCTTATTCAACACAAACTGCATCTTAAAATACTTGCTAGTAAAATCTTCTCTCGTCATGTTTTCTGCGTCTAGCTGATCTTCTGTTGCATTTGCTTCTAACATCAGCGTGAATATCTGTTCATCAACTCTCTGAAGTTCATCGTACTTAAGTTTTAATAACGGGAACTTCGCTTCTGCTTCAAACACGCGTGGAGGTTCGGCAGAATCCAACTCTACTTTTATTTCGTTGGGCACTCGTGTAAATGCCGTTCTTGTAACACTTCTTACTTTACGTGCCCTTTCCATATTCAACAAAAGTCCTGTCACGGTCGCCAGATGTTGGAATTAGGGCCTTCAAATCATAAGTAATTACACATATCTTTATTACAGAACAGGCATCAACAACGGATCTTGGCAACTGCCGCATACACTGTTAGAACAAAAAACACTCGAACATGGTTTGCCAACCTAACGAAATTACATTACAAATTACAATCCTAACACCCCTTTCGAGAAGTGCCCAGCCGGAGATCCGAACGGGGGCTAGTTTACTTCCGGATTGGAATTTTACAAGGGAGGAGGCCATCATCACATGTAATTATGCATAGAGGGGTGCATATCCTCGGGAATAGCATTATGGCTGTAATTTCCCGTTGCTTTCAGCCGTACAGCAGAACACAGTGTGGCCATTAGTTGGCTTATATTATTAATTTTCCATTTATTTTAATGCACGCTTTCGTGTCTAACGTTCCCGTATCTATTCTATGGTCTAGCCATGAATTGCTTCCGGATAAGCCTAGATCTGAAGAGGTTAAACAGATATGGAAAGGCATATGAGGCGATCAAGATCTCTCATAATAAGGTTGCTAAGAGATATAATCAGGGACGTGCTCCTTGCAAGTTCAAGGTAGGCCAATTGGTGCATTAAGATTTTCATTCCCAACGTTCCCAGACAGCTCATGACTCGGTACAGGGGGCCATATACGATCTTGTCTTTCCTAACTCCTGTAACTGTTTTGCTAAGTGGCTTAGTAAAAAAGAAAATATTTAGAACTCATCTTACTTATTGTTAAAGCACTGGTGATATTGACGAAGAAGAGAAATAATCAATTTAATTTGAAATGTAATTTTGTATTTGGTTAAATTAATTTCTGAAAAAAAATGTTCATGTTAATGATTTTAGAGAATTGAGTAGGTTGTTAAGATTAAAATTTTGAATATTTTAATGGTGTATTCTTCATGATAGTTTTCATTTTAGTAAAGAACAAGTTTTTTTTTAAATTTAAACTAGGGAAGTGCGGTGCTTTAAAGGTCCAATCACTTTATCATGTGCTAACTATACATAGGTCTCTTAGGTGAGCATCTGCTATTCATGAACTCATGCGGACAAATATGGATACCCAATATGCCAAAACATTAAAAAAAACTTGCTCGTCCAGTCGCCGTGAAGATACCCTGTGGTATGGTGTGCATATGTTCTTAGGATCTCGTTTCTGGATGTGTGTCAAATGTTACAGAGGAAAGGAGACATGGAGCCTTGCTGAACCGATGGCCACGGTCAGCCGTTCGGAGTTTGGTGATCCGACATCTGGTGTTAGCGTACTTGATGTCCTGGTGGCAGGCACTTGGGAAGCCTTGTCCGACAACTACCTGTCTATCTACCATGGGAGGATTCATCAAACACCTAGCCCGTGACCCCAAGCCTCCGTAGGCCATGCCATGCTGTGGATTTGGAGGGGTACTGGTACAAACACCTATTGCCTAATTCAAATTGTACTTAACCCTGGAAGTGAACCTAACCCGACAATAAACGTAGAAACACTTTTCCCTTAACCAACCATTTTAGAAACTACGGTACCAAATTTATCAAACATTACAAATTCCTCCATGTGGTGCAATAAACTGGCGGATATGTAAAAGGTTGATATTCAAAACGTAAGCAAAAATAAGAAATTACGCAGGTTTACCGAGGATTACGCGAGTGACTAAAGTGTTAAATATTGTGTGATAAAATACGTAAGAGAAATACAATACATAACTTGTTAAAAGAGAAGACATATAACATTTAATATCATGACGGTCAACTGTGCTCCATGCGGCAAAAATATCAAGAACAATCAGCAAGCTGTAGGATGTGATGGTGAGTGTGGACGCTGGTTCCATGTAACATGCATGGAAATGAGCAAAGACAAGTACCAACAATTCCAGAAAGATGATACTTTCAAATGGTCATGCAATCATGAAGACTGACTCCCGCAACCTCGAAGAGTTTATGGCATCATTTCCCCAGAAACTTGAGGAATCCCTTTCGGCGATGAAAGAAGAAAACCACGAGGTAAAAAACTAGCAACTTTCCTATCAGAAAAGTATGATGAACTCCACCGGGAAATTGAAAATCTGAAGAAAGAAAGAAAGAAAGAAAGAAAGAAAGAAAGAAAGAAAGAAAGAAAGAATGAAAGAAAACCCGTCAAGGACGCAGAAATGGCAGCATCTACGAATTGGAGGAACTAAAACAGTACCAGCGCAAGAACAACTTGATAGTATATGGAATACCCACTGAAAGAGAGGAGAATGTACTTCACAAAATCTCGGACATTGGCAAGGCGTTAGGAGTTGAAATCACCAGGGCAAACATAGACGCAGCTCACCGCCTCCCGTCAGCAAAGCCTGGGCCTCAACCGATAATTGTGAAATTAAGTAATAGGTGGAAAAAGGAAGAGATTCTCAGTAGCAGAAGACAAAAGAAGACCTTGAAGACGAGTGAAATTGGTTACAGTGACGGTGGTAATATATATATATCAATGAACACCTGACCCCAAGACATGAAACCATCGCCAAAAAGTGCCGTGAATTGAGACAACAGGGAAAAATCTTTGCAACTTGGGTCAGAGACTTCAAAATATACATTCGGAAAAATCAAAATGGTCCCTCAAAGCTTATATCAAGTGCTGAAATATTGAATGAACTCGCCCTCTCAAACTAAAAACCATGTAATAGTAAGTACGATATCTACTAATTATCCCATATGGAACTAGAATTACAGAAATAGTTTTTTTATTGGGTAATGCAAAAAATAATACACTAGAGTTAACCGAGAGTAACTGTATAACACTTAGCGATTATTATGCAATTAAGGACAGTAAACAGATAATAACCGATACCAGTACACTAAAATGCGTACACATAAATGCACATAGCATAAAATACAAGTTCGATGATATCCAAATAATTTTAGACAGAATCAAAGGAGTAAATGTCCTAGCAATCTCAGAAAATTGGTTAACAGAACAAACATTTTTTTTTTCAATATTAAGATATATGTCGCATATCACATAGTTAGAAAGCAAATTGGAGGGGGAGTATCTTTGTATATTTCAAACAAATGTAGCAGTACCCTTATAAAGAAAATAAATTCCACCCATAGCATACTGCATATTACTGTGAGAAAAGGCCATCAAGAATACAATATAATCACTGCTAATAACCCTCATAAAAGCAACATTCCACACTTTCTAACTGATCTCGAAGTAATTATTAGTTTTTACTCAATGAATCCTGTTATAAAACTAGGTGATATGAATATCGATCTATTATTTGGGGACAGATATATTAGTAGTTATATTAACCTAGTCAAATCATACGGTCTAGTCTGATGTAATACAAAATATCCAACTCGTATAACACAAACTAGCTCTACTCTAATTGATCATGTATTGGTGAACGACTGTGACAAAATATGTAATGTCTATAATATTGATAACGATTTGAGCGATCACCATTTACTAATCTGTGAAATGCGAAACAAAAAGATAAACAGGAACTCAATATGTGATGATAGGCCAATAGAAAAGGATAAAATGAACAACAAAAAACTTAATAAATATTTAGTAACTCAAGAATTTGTATGCAATGAAACTAACATAAATGACTACTACAATAAATTCTGTGATTTTATTAATAAAGCAGGGTTCAGAGCATCGAGGTCCTGTACCGAGCAGATACACAATCTGAAGACCATCCTTCAATACAGAAAGTCAAGAGCCAGACAATGGGTAGCTATATTTGTCGACTTCCAGAAAGCATACGACTCAGTGGACAGAATTACTCTTTTTAACACCTTGAGAGAACTAGGACTCAACGACAAGATCAATAGGCTGGTGCAAGCCACCCTGAACAACACCACAGCCAGAGTAAAGTTTAGAGGACAGCTCTCGGAGAGTTTCACCATTAAAACAGGGGTGAGACAAAGAGACGGCATCTCATGCATATTATTTAATTGTGTTCTGGAAAAGATCATTAGAGAGTGGAGGAGAATCCTACAGAGAATACTGGATTACGGATGGGGATTAAAGCTGACAACCTAAGGAATCCAAGCCTAGCCTTTGCAGACGATCTGAATTTATTGGCAAATGACATACAGGAGGCTACTACTCAGCTCCAAACACTGCACTCAATAGCGGCTAAAACGGGTCTTTTGATTAACATAGGAAAGACCGAGTTTGTTACTAACATCAAGGATGCCCCTAGAATGATGAGAGTCAGTGATAACATCTACATCAAGAGAGTCAAAAGTGTAAAATACCTTGGGGAATGGTTTTCAGAGGACCTCAGCGAAACAGTGGCTCTTGAACACAGGAGACTCAAACTAGATAAGGCTTACCATGCCTGTAGACAATTATATGCTTCAAAAAATTTGTCGATGAATGTCAAACTAAGACACTAGAATGCAGTAGTCAGACCTTCAGTCCTCTATGCAGCAGAGTGCCTATGTCTAACTAAGAAGACCCCATTAAGAGCCCTCGAGGTACAAGAAAGAAAATTCCTGAGACGGATAGTAGGACCAAGAATTCTACCAGATGGAAGCCGATGGTATCAACCAAATCGTGAGCTATATAAACACCAAGAAAATCTCATAGACGCCATCAGAAGAAGGCGACTGGCTTTTTACGGACATCTATTCAGAATGGACTCAAACAGGTTATCCCATAGGATCTTCAAGGCTGCTAACAAGGGCAAAGCTACTGGATTCTTGTGGAAGAAGCAAGTGGAGAAGGATCTTTCGGAACTCCATATAAATGAAAATGACATAGCCGACCGGAGTAACTAGCATACAGCTCTTAAAATTAAATCCTTCGTAACATCCCTCACAGAAGTTACCCACAGACCAAAAGACGAGACTAGGAAATGGTCTGAGGAACGTAAGATTCAATTTAGCCGGAAAATGAAGGACTAATGGGCCATCAGAAAAGCTCGAGGTACCAACATGAACGCAGCTTCCAAACCCACCACTAAGAACACCAGTCGTGGCAAGCCTGACGATGACTTCAAAAAACAGCTAAAACACAAGCACCGTGGTCCATAGATGGCCCTAACGAAATTTAAAGAAAAAAAAAAGGATTAGACGCCTGTAGTATGAAATATACGAATAAGGGGCCAAGTGCCACACCAATAAAACCCTGGATCACACAAGATTTATTAGCACTAATACAGAGGAAATATAAGATATATACAAAAACCAAAGTTTAAAAAAATATCTGCAGAAATTTTAGAAGAAATAAAATTATTAGCAACCAAGTTACAAAACTTAAGAGAAACATTCAAAGAAACTACTTTGACCAAAAAATTCAAAATGCAAATAATCAGAGGGAAGTGTGGAGTGTTGTTAATGAGATTTTAAATAGGCCAAAGAAGGGGAAAAATGAAATTGTCAAATTTATATTCGACGGCACAAATATCGAGAAAAAGGAAAACATATGTGATGAAATTAATAAATATTATGTCAATATTGCTAACAGTATATGGGGAAATCAAGGAAACGGTTCTACCTCGGACATTACAAGCTATAAAAATACTACTAGCACTAAGGGCCGGTTCCATCAACCTTCGTTAAAATTTTAACGACACGTTAGAGTAATTTAACAGAAATGTTAACAAAATGGTGTTCCAACAACCAACGTTACTGCTAACAAATCGTTAACCTATCCGTTATTTTAACATCCCATTCTTGCTCAGCTAAGGAGTTTTATCATAGTGTTAAAATGTTTACAAGCAAATACAGTATGCCTTTCGTGCTCAGTTATTGTATTATTTATTTTTGATTACCGTATTTGAATAATGCTACAGAACAAAAATTCTTGCCAAGGTCTCATGATATGTTGCAACTGTCTGAAAAGAAGTTTCTGGAGATGTGTTGTGCATAAATTCAGTAAGGACTTTACCTTACAACCGGCCATTTACATGATATGCCTAGGCGTAACCTACAAATTAGCCTCTTGGTAAATTGGTAAATATAGCCTATTCAGACAGCAACATCAATACGTAATGGTCAATAATGTAGTTTTATAGTCCACAAAATGTTATTGTACTGAATTTCAAATGATGAATAAAACTAGTGGAAACGACAGCCATTTGATTTGCATCCAAAGCTTTCAGTTGATCAGCATGAGTGTTGATTTGTTGTTTTCATTTTCACATAGTTAAGATAAACAGTGTCACGATGCAATTTAAATATAAATGCACATACAATCTTTGATCTATAAATAGCCTACAAGTTGACTATAAAGATTTTTAAAATTTTTAATAGGCACCTGATTATTAGGAAAACTGAGCTTCACAGATTTGAAGCAGCAATGCGGCAAGTTAAAAAACAAAAAGACAACCACATGTAGGCCTACGATAAAGCGATCCCTAAAGTAATTTTTGACACATGGGAAGAACAGCTGTCAAATCTACCCTGCTAACAGTCACCTAGTTTGTAATGCAGGGGAGAATGTAGGGTACGGGTTATTTTAAGAAATTCATTACCGGTAGTATTTATTAATAAATAATTCTCCTTTGTAAAATGGCAGCCGCATACGATCATATACAGTACTTCGAAATCGGCTTTGCGACGCGAAGTAGGCCTAATTTACTCAATTCCGTCTGAAAAGCTTTTATTTTGTGGAAGGAAAGCATTGATATGGCAATTGTTGAATTTGAAGAGCACAGTGGGACTGAGCAATTAAATTACTCATCTCTTAGCCTCAATTATTATAAAAATAACTGAAAATAAGAGAAAAGAGCACACCCATCTACTCAAATCACATGTTATAGCATCAGTTCTGTTTGTTTATGTTTCCATCGCCCTTACGCTAGTTCCAGATGACGGCAGCACCGTCGCTTGAGTTCGCGAATAGCAAACAAATGAATACAAGTTGACTAGACACAGTTCAGAAGTCTGAAAAACCATCCATGCCGTTCACTGCTTCCTTGATCCTTACAGCAAGTGACTTTTAACGCATCGTTTGTTAACCGACTTGTTAAAAAGTTCTGTGGAACACGTAATCTATAACAGAATGTTAAAATTATAACGATTTGTTAACTAACGTTTTGTTAACAAAATTTAACGCAAGGTTGATGGAACCAGCCCTGATAGTGCTATATTTGAAGTAGTAACTGATGTAGAAAAGGCATTAGATGAAAACAAAGTAGCTGCTGGTATAGGCTACTAATTGACCTTCAAAAAGCATTCGATGTGGTTAACCATAAGATTCTCCTTAATAAACTAGAATTTGCAGGCATCAGAGGAGTGGCACATGATTGGTTCAAGAACTACCTCACAGACAGAAAACAATATGTTGCAATCGATAATGTAAAAGGATCTCAAATGAGAATTGACACAGGAGTACCTCAAGGTTCTGTCTTTAGACCAATTCTTTTCTTGTCCTATATTAATGATATAGTATTATTAGAATTGGAAGGCAAGCTTAAACTATTTGCAAATGATATTTTTATATTCTACCTGGGAACATCTGAACAGGAAATTAAGCTACATATTAATTATGATCTCAATAAGCTGGTGGATTGGTTGAGAGCACACAAAATGGTTATCAATATCACTAAAACTAAATATTTATTCTTTCATAAACCATCATACAAGATTGAGACCACAAACATAGTCAACATAGCCCACAAGGAAATAGAAAGGGTTTAATCGGCAACATACTTAGGTATCACACTATATAGTACACTAACCTGGAAAAATCATGTAGAAAATGTGAAACATAAAATCAGCCCTATAATTGGTATTATTTTCAGATTAAGATATAGCTGTCTTACTAGCCAACAACTGAAAAATATATACTTTGCTCTGATACATTCACATCTAATGTACATGACTTTCATATGGGGGTATTGTAAGAAGGAGCTGATAAAAGAACTTGAAACACTCCAGAAACGTGCTATAAATTCTATCTTTGGATTTTCTTGGCTCACACCCTCAAATGAATTATACTCAAGAACTAAAATTATGCCACTCCAAAAACAAATAGTGTAGGGTACCTGAGAGAGTAGTCTCTCCAATGTGTGTTAAAAGGGGGATGAAATGAGAGTAGCTGAAGGCTGCTCGGGGCTCTATTGTAAAAAGTGTAGGTTTGAGCGGTTCGGGCGTGAACGCAGCTCGAAGGGAGAACTCCCAATTGTACAGTCTGCTTGGGAAGTTCTAAGGGATGATGGCAAGGGGTGGTTTGCTAATTGAGTGTCGGAGCAGCTATGCCGTCGCTCGGGTTCCTGCTGATGTGGATTGACTGGCCGCGCTACTAATGAATAGCGCGCACGCAAACAATGTAACGTGACGCAAGTGGCTGACCACGGTAAACAATAAGCAATTAATTAAGTGCTATTAGGATCCTACCGGGGATAGGTTTAAGGGGCAGGATCTTATCAACTAGTTAAATAAAATAAACCAAATGACCAGTTAGCTTTTAGATTCTAAGGTTTAATGTGTACTTCCAATGTGGAGTACTATAGACTTTGCAGAGCAGCTACTACTAACTCAGATGCTTTACAATAATATAGGGGATGATGGTGTAAGTGTGTGTGTGATAGTGTGTTAGCTCGCTGGACACTCACCAATCTGGACGTGACGACTTTGGACAGCGTCCCGGCACCTGGTTACACTGTGGAAGATGGACTGATTGTTCTGGTTACCTCACTCTGCCGTTTTATAGAGGCCGCCTGTTGAGTCTGCAGAGTTGCGGATTCCTTAGGAAGTGAGTTGCTGGCCGGGGTCGCCGGAGGACAAGTATGGGGTTATTGAAGGTTATTTGCAGTGCTAGGCCTTTGGATTTGCAGTGAATTTGTAAAAGTCGTTTGGAAGTTTTATCTGTATGGTTATAAGTTATGAAATATAAGGGATGTAGGGGGTGACCTACCCCAGGTATGCAACAACTCCCCTTTTGGAGCTAGTTATCGTCCTCGATAACTGGACGAAGACGTGGGGGTGGTTTTTTGAAAATATGTTACTTCTTCTTCTTTCTTGATAATCTTCTCTCTTCTTCTCTTCTTTGATGATAATTTGGAAATATTTTGGCAGTGGCGTCGAGGGTGTGGAAGAGGCCTCGTGGTAGGCGAGACGTAGAAGGGTGAGTAATTTGTGAAATATATAGGGTGTAATTTGGAATCCGCCGTCGAAGGGTGAGTAGACGTAGACGTGCTTGTTGGATCGTGTGCAGCGAGCAAGTGTATATGTGTGGGTTGTGGGAACAATGGTCATTACATCATATCTTTCTTCGTTTTGAATTTACAACAACAAACAGCGGCAAGAGACATACTCATTATGATAACAATATTACACCATAAAACACAGTAGCATCAGTACATAAATTAACAGAATTAATTGAGCAAAGTGCTGCTCTTGGTTCCTATATAGTGGCAATAGACATATTCATGATTATAACGATAGTACAACATAAAACACAGTAGCATGCGTACATAATTTATCAGAATTAATTGAGCAAACTGTAGCTCTTGGTTCCCAATAGCACATGGTGTGAAAACATTCACATGTATCATACATGATTGGGATATATAGAACAACAAATACTGTGAAGGGTGCATGGTCATCTCGGAAGGAAAAAAACATCCTGATTTGGCAAAAAAAATACAGTGTTACAATGTAGAATTGTGACGGATGAAAAACTGCTCCCGAGTGCCATGCACGTGAAAAATAGGGGTAGAATGGAGAAAAAGATAAAAATAAATGTCTCGGTGTGTAATTTAGGGGTATATATATAAATAGTTGATTGGTGTGGGGAAAACGAGACATTTTTACAATTGTGGAAGTTAAAAGAGAGGAAAGGAAAAGCAACGTGTGCAAAGTAACGTGTACAAGTGATATTAATGTAGAGATAATACAGTTTAATACGTAATTTTGATACGCACATATATTAAGATTTGTGAATACCATTTATCCCCTCCGCAGACAATGTGGGGATGCGAAGTACCATCTATACATTTATGGAAGAATAACTGCCCATGGGCGCATTATTACGTGCTAATTTACAACCATCTTACGGACTAACTAAGCGCGCTAAATTTCTGTTAACCTAGTCTGTGAGGTACCTCATCGTCATTATCTCCAACAAGCTTGCCACGGTGGGTGAGTGGTTATAGTGTCGACTACCAACCCCAAGATTGCAGGTTCGCCCCTGGCCATGGTAAGTGATTTTTGAAGGCGACAAAAATCACGACACTCATGTCATACGTTGTTGGCATGTTAAAGATCCCATTTGAATTCAGTAGGCCGTGTTCAATGGCAAAATTAATCTCGGGATTTTCCGCCAACACAAAGTTCCTCCATTCTCTACTTGAAAGCGCTGTAGTGTCAAGGAGTTTCGATATCTAACCTCCTTGACTTTCATAGCGTTCAAAGGAACGACGAAATTCGACATGCAAGCTACCCTCTGGGTGTCAATTAACAAAGCTTGCACCAGGCACCGGAGGCCATACGATATTATTATTATTATTATTATTATTATCTCCAACAGAACTTATGCTAAATAGCGTTGCCCCCTGTGGGTGGGCGCGACTATCATGGCGGCACAACCCGTCCTTTACATGAGGAGTCCGCGTTGTGTGGCCGTATTTCAGCTCTAATATTAGGTGAGATATCCATTAAACGTTGATCCGACCTGCGGTGGGGTATAGGCCACAGGCAAATCTCCCTCGTGGTGCGGATTTATTATCTGTAAGAAAAATTTATTGAGGTGTGTAGAGGGGGAAATTGTGTATGTAAGTAGGGGTTAGCGAGACGTGTATGGGCGTGGGCAAACTATTTATAAAGGGCTATATACAATGTCGCCATCTGTTGGTAAAGAAAAGAAATCATTTGAACATATATGTATGTATAGGGTGTTCACCCTTCTCATCCTGCGTATTGGCCTGCAAAACATGATAGTATGAGCATGGTGATCAAAACATGGTTGCTACATTGTAGTGGATACCTGTACCCTATGGTCGGGTGTCGGCGCTGGACCTATACCTGGAAGGGTGCAAGAAAATATAACATAACACGTAAGCACATGATAATAATGACATTGCCATATAAAACCTGGAGAGTACCCATATCGGCGCCACTCTCTATGCTGACAACAATAAATATTGACAATTATGGAGCACCCTGTGTTGGGAGCGGGTGTCCCATGTTGGAGCTCAAGGCTGTAAAGCAAGCGTATATAATTAGTACCACTGCCCATATGTATGTCTACTCCTGTCGAACAACGTGATAGTGTACTCCTGTCGCTCAAGCTGACATACATCCAACGGATAATGCGCATGTATATCATCCGTTAGCGTTTTCTTCTGATCGGTATAGATCGTATTATTCGGGCTCACGCGGCTGCGTAAGACCGCAGTCAGCAAATCATATCTCGCCGTCCAGGCAATATCAATGTGTTCCCCTCCCTGGGGCACGACCAGAGTGACCAACGGTGACCGTAACTTTGGCCAGGGAGAGAACCGTGGGCTCGTCGTAAATCGTAGGGAATCGTCCTCGGGGGCATGGACAGAGGGGAACTCCGGTGCCCATACCTCGGCCTGGGAGTTATATATTCATTATGTCATCTTTCTTCTTTCTTGATAATCTTCTTTCTTCACCTGTGTGCGTAAACAGGACTCTAGCTCCGCGCTATGGAGCTGAATTACTTAACCTTACAGACTAACTAGAGTCAAGTACAGTGGGTCGTCCCTGGGTGGAGGGTCTATCCTGTCCGATGCGGATTTGGTCAATCCCCGCACCGAACTATCAATACTCCGCCCGCAGGCCTAACTTCGTCGATGTTAGTGCCTAATGGGTGTAGCCACCTTCGCTTTCGGGGCAGGCAAGGCACACCGTCAGCTTGGGCGCTTGCCCGCACTAACCCGACGCTGCTTCGACCTTCCGTTGTTCGTCACAAGTCGTAGTTACGTCAAGTCATGTCAAGGGCTAGGGATTCCCTCTACGGATGGCAAATCTCACCATTTTCCATCTTCCAAGAGAGAAAAAAAATATATGCTCACCTTTCACAACAATTACCAGGTGCCTATACCATATGGGTATATTGTAGAGCGAGTTGTGTTTGTGTGGGGACCAGTGTGTGCTTTGCACAGGGGGTCGGGGGGGGGGGAATTGGCACAGTAGCATTCATTGCGCCTAGCGGGCGAATTCCCAGCCTATGCAGTGAATTTTATTTATATTTATCCACAGTTAGTAGGTGTAGATGGGATTAGGAAGGTATATCCCATGTTATTAGTTAGATTGATATGTTAATTGTTGTTATCTTTGGGTAAAAGGATGGCTAGCATTGGAGGGGGCACATGGTGCTAGTAGGATGTAGGAAGTTGGTATATTCTTTGGAATACACGGTAAGATAGAGTAAGCTGTTGCTTCTCTTTGCTATAGTTCATCCCTTCCTTTTTTCTCAAACACCAACAGTGATCTTCTGATTTCTCCTTGTTGGTTATGTCTCTCATGTTACCTGTAAGTCTGTTCTTGATATATATCTTCCATGACCCACCTAGCGTCATCTAGCAGCGAATCTCGGAAGTTCCTCAATTCTTCCCTGTACAAGAGGACTTTCTTATCAATCTAGCTACCAGATCTCGTCGCCATCGCCAGCTATCATCTCCGTGATCAAGAGAATTTCGTCTACTTTTTCACCCTCCAGGCTGCGCTAGTGACTCCTACTATCAACTCTTTGAAGACCATTTCATTATGAAGATCTTTTTTAAACTGTTAAGTTGGCTATTCTTATATGTATTCCTTTTGTCTCCTATCCCCACTTTTTCCCTTTCCCTGGTCCCTCCGCGCTCCGCTGAGCGTGTCTCACTTGTACGTCGGAAGTCGACCCAGTCAGTTAGAGCTCCACTAAAGCTCGCCTCCTCAACTCTAGAGGCAAACTTTTAAATTTCGACGCCATGTTCGAATTTTAGTATCAACCGTCAACTGGAACATCGCCTTCTTCATGAAGCAAAGATAAGTACCGACTTCAGGTTTTAACCTCATTCTCATCGCCTTTTAAAGACTCAATGCTTTTATTTGGATTTTATAGACAGTGAAAGTTGCTATGTGAAAATAACTGCTTTCAAGAGATCTTCTTGATCTAACTTAAACTATCAAGTCTAACTTTCAACATGAAAGATTTTCTGAGATGCTATCTCACATCGAGGGATATTTCAAAAATACCCACTGTCTATATAATCTAGCTTTCCGCCGAGGGATTCTCTACCCAATTTAAACAAGTCATCATTGCTCTGGAACCTTCCAGAACTTGCACTCTAACTACCAGTTATACTGTCATGTACTTTCCACTCACATATGGGAATACTTTTTCAAACTAAGGAATCTTCCTTATGAACTGCTAATCAATAACTAATTTTTTCTTCCTCCGTTGGGATTTTTCTGTGCATTCAACTATAACCTACAAGTTTCTCAAGCAATGGACTCTCGCATATCTAGTGTAACTGGTTATTTTCCATCATTGCAATAACTTTCTTTGCCATCATCTCTTTGTGCTACTACAGTGAACTTTTCAACTATATCAACAGACTATAGTGAAAACAGTGCTTGTTCAACCTTTCATCCGCGTCGCGCTCGTCCAAGTACAATAAATACGGCTATGAACACTTTTTCTCAATCCCATATGATCTTTCCCGAACCCCTTACTAACAAACCAAAATAATAAAATTGCTACTTTAGGTCTTTTTTTCAATGAGGTGTCACTCTCAATAAGTGCCCTCCCTCTCTTGCTTCATGTACAACGAATTAATTTCTGTAAAACTTCGTGTCTAGCACACGCCTTAAATTATATTGTTTCTCCCTTCTAATGAGGGAATACAATTCTTTCAACTCATAAGTAAGTTATCTCTAGGTTTAACGAAAGGGAAACTTGCCCCATTTGTCTCGAGATCCCTACTTAAACATAGGAGTTCTAGAAACTTCCTTTCGATTGTTCTCTTCAGGTTTCACCTGCCCTATTTGCATAATCTTCTATGTATAATCATTAAAAGTAATTCAGTATCAATATAAGAAGTTATAGAAACTTCTATTTTATTCTTCCTGCTTTTTGTTGTTGTTACTTTCGAAGTTGTTATTATTTCTAAGATACTTATCTAGAAATCCTTAAAGTGCACACCTTGTACTTGGTTTATTGTCTAACTTTAATTACGTCAGTTATCTTTAAATTTTTTATTTATTTATCTTTGTCATTTCAAAATCTTGCGAAGATTTTAAAGCATATAAAAGGTTTAAAACCAAAAGAATTATCAATTGCCTGGCGCAAGCTTTAGATGTTTTTGGAGGTCTGCGACCCCAATTGTTTATAGAAATCAAAATTATATATTTGTTACAAAAACTACTTCCTTTTGCATTGTTAAATAAATCAAATATTTGTTTTTCGCTTCATCATTTCTCTAACATAACGGTTAGGCAAAATCCTGTCTTCCTTGACTCTTCCTATTCAATAAAAACAAATCTATTGATAGGGGTTTCACCACTTGTTGCATTTGAGCAAGAACTCTTAGTTGGTAACTTAGTAAAGTCTCTCTTAGCTTTAATAGCTAATTCTAACTGGCCAGTAAGGCAAGCATAGATCGCTACGCCAGCTTCCTGCTTGTGGAGATTTTCTTCAACACTTATGGTTGGTTTTTCAAAATATAAATGTTTCTCATTGTCTAAACTTTTAGTCGGCGCCTTGCTGGGTAAAAGCTTAGCCATTTCTAAATGCAACTATTGGTATACTTACCAAAATTATTCCCAAAGGTATAATTGCTTTATCCCTATCCTTCTTGGAAGCATTTGGTCGCTCTTTAGGAGTTCTACAATTTCAAAAACTAAAATATCAAAGCCGATTCAAATTATTGGCATTCTTCAAATTGCTTGTTTAGAAACAAACTCCTTTGAACAGATACACAATAAATCCGTTATTCTTTGTCTTGCCAGACCACCACCCTTCCCCATAGTAGGCATATGTATGCTTGAGAGGTAATACGCTAAAGTAACTTTCTTGCAAACCGCCCAAGTTCCAGCTGCGTTTCCCGTTAGCTTTGCCCAGGTCCCTACCCACTTTAGGTATCGGAGAGCGGATTTTCAGTGGCAGCTGCCTTTAAGTATATTTAAAGTTAAACTTATAACTTGTACCACCTGTACCTATATGCTAAAACGTATATACTAAAACTGGTCAGTTCATTACAAATAATTTGTTATGTCATAAACACTTAGCATACATTTCTGGGAATGTCACGGGGAATTGTGAATATACCCATCGATTGATATATTCTGCTAGTGGCATATTGCCGTCAGCGTCCTGTCAAACTATAGCAACGAATCTTATAAAGGCTGGCTGTATATATAAGGAACGGATCCCTAGACAAAAATATAGCGCGCGTAGTGTGTAAATTCGCGCTCGAGAATATCCTATCGTCATCGGAACTCCCGACTGTCGTTGTGTGTTTAAATACATTTATGGGGGAATGTAGGCTGCACTTCTGTGCGCCGGGTCGCTCCTAACAAATCGTAACATCTATGTATAAGGCACCTAAATTGCCGCCTCTGTGAGCTCTATTGAGCACCGCTCTCCGTGGACTATAGTCACCATCAAAAAAAGGGGGGGATATATAGCGTTCAAAACCATTATCAGTCGCTATGTGGATATGTGGGGGGAATAAAAGTGTGTTTGATCACCTCAATGTGGGGGGTGAATATAAATGCGACACATGTTGCAATGGGAAAGAAAAATCCCCAAAGATGTAAGTGTGTAAACCAATTATCGGTGGGGTGGGGGGTAAGAGGTTTGTGTCGGGGTACATGGTTGGATCATTGTATTGACCGATTCTGCTCGATCTAGACTGCAATAAATTGGAATTAGCAATATTAGTTATGGGTCGAAAAAAAAAGTAACAACTGGCGCGGATTTCTATCTAGTGACGTATATAGAGGAACGCGCGTGGTTGCCTATAGCGGAGGGCGTTTCCTGTACAATAGTGGATGAAAAATCAATTGTTGTCTGATAAAGGTCCAAAAATACAAGGGTAATCGTGGACGTATGCGCTCCGTGTTTGGCACCGAAAATAATGGCATCTCGCCGTGAAACCTGCACTCACTGTGTTAGGTAAAGTGTGAGGGAGGGGGTGAATTCCATTACAAGGGTGGGTTCCCCCTATTAGGCAGTGTGGGTGTAATTAAACGTGTGTTCTGGGTTAACTGAAATTTGAATCTCGCGCGTGGATGTGATTGGACGGTGTGTGGAAATATAATGGCTGCCCAGTGTCGATTAAATACTAGGATGAGTGACGCCTGAGATAAGACGTATGTGCGGAGTGTGAGATAACGTCTATCGCTGGTCGGTGTAGTAGCTTGGTACGGAGCGCTGATTGGTGGCTGCGTTCCTTGGAGGGATTGTCTGCCTGCTCGCAATATTGATTGGGCAAGAGCGTTGTGAATGAGTGTAGAACATGGCGTGTTGTCGACATGCGGTGAGTGAAACGTCAAACGCACGTGTCGGCCGCTGACTTGAGTATGAGTCATGTACTCCATGTCACATAAAAGACAACCTGTGTAAGACATAACGTGGGTGGGATTCAATGAATTCCCGTCTGTGTAGTGGGAAATCAAAGCATTTCCCTCACGGGGGGGATATTTGTAGAACTATGCTGTCATCACATCGTGATTAAATGGGGCAAATACTAAGTAAAACTCTGGGCTTTCGTGCCTAATGCCTGTAGTGTACTGGTGGTGTATTGAGAATGTACTGGAGGTGTACTGAGGCCTGTTGCGACTCCATGCGCGTGTAAAGCTTGCTGCGTGGCATCTCGTAGGAAAAGACTTTCCGTGGTTTAATCCCACTTACTTTGGGAAAATGCAAAAATATTATGTGGCTGTGTAATAATTCCTTCTGGACGTGGATTGCATTCCGCACATGTCGGAATGTCCGCGTGGGAATGTAAGGATCTATGTCTGTCGGACAATCTGCTGTATAGAAGTGACAGCTGAATGCCGTAGCACTTTAAGGCAATGTATTGAAATGGGGTATGTATTCCTAGTTTGTATAACATGTTCGCATAGACAAGTGGCCATTTAGTGTTGATAGGAAAGAAAATTATGGGGCCTTTGTTAACCGTTTTCTACAAAACTCGGCATTCCTATGCCCATGGTTGATACTTATTCTATATCGTGGACCTAGGAGGGTAGAAATTAATTTACTCTGGGCTTAACTCGCCTAGGAACACGTAGGACAGCTATGGACCATCGACGTAGTGGCTGCCGAATACACCTATGTGCTCATGGCTGATATTTATTCTAGATTGTGGACCTAGGAGGATAGAAATTAATTTACCCTGGGCGTAACTCACCTAGGAACACTTAGGACATATATGGGCCATGGCGTTAATGTTACACTGATGGACATATGGTGATATGTACCACGTTGTGCAACGATAAATGAAAATACGAAATTGAAATGTGGCCAACCTATGATCATGACGACAAATGTGCGTAGCTAAGGGGTGTATATAAATTAAAAGGGATCTGCAAAAGGAATTGTGGGTCCCATAGTAGCCTTGTGGCTTTACTTAAGTTATTCCGTTAATTATTTATGTAATATCATGTCGGCATATGGCAGACTATGATGAACAGTTCATAAGTCAGCGTATGGATGAAAAAACTGTGTCCTACGTCGACCGTTAGGGGTGTAGCCCCAACCCCACGGATGAACCGTGAGTCCGATCTGTCGGTGGCTAAAAGAATGAATGACATAATTAAAATTTGAATGCAGTCCCTAATCCGTCGGCTAATAATGATGACCCTTCGTTGGAGGACTGTTCATCCTGTATGACCCTATGACGGTATGGTGTGGGCAATGCCACCGTTAAACATAAAACAAAAGTCAAAGATCCCGTGTAAAAACGGATATATATTTATAACATGTGCAGTTTGGATGGCAATAGTGCCACATCTGGCCTGCTTGTACTGGACGCCCTGCTCGTGGCAGGTCGCGCTGCTGTATGTGCAAGTCTGCATACGGTCGCGTCTGTGGAGCGTGCAGTTCCGTGTGTACGGAACTAGTGGAATGTACTGAATAAAGTATAATGGATCACAGTGTATTCTATGATGTGATATATTGCGCCCGTTGACGCATGTTTGCTCAGACAACAGAGACTAAAACTTATGCTGAAATGTAACTGAACATACCCTGCGAGCGGTGGGAAGAAGCTGAAGCAATATCGCTTATGATTATATTTTTACTTATTTTTTACATTCCTAAAATCAACTATAATTATAACTAAGTAATTATGCATATTTGAAGTACAGCATACTTCGTAAATCGAAGTAACTGTCAATTTACGCGGCCAACTCATATACTGAGAGCACGCCATATTTGGTAACACCAGTTCCTATTTGTCTGTGGAAGAGACAACATGTGCATGATGGAGCACAAGTGAAAGGAAACCATGTGGCAGGAAAAATCTATGATTAACTTTCTTATGGATAGCCAGCATGGCATTGTGTAATAGTTTATGGATTGAAGATATTCACCACTACGAAAACTGCGAAATATTTTTATTATTATCCGAGGTGAAATGAAGGACTTGTGTGAAGAAAACTTTGCGACCGCATGGTCTCATTCTCACGCACACACACATATTTCAGTGTTCTATAAACTGTGTATTTAATTAACTTTATAACTGTACAAAATCTACAAGTACAATCGTTATTTGCCGGATGGGCAGTAATTTTGATTTATTTTTTGTTAATATTTTCTTGTGTAAATATCAGTGCAAGTCACGAGTGAGTGTCGCACAAGCGACAGAGGCTAGAGCCAGTGGCGGAGTGAAAATGGGCATTTTTTTACCGCAAATTAGCTGCAGTGCGCGACAGTTTTATTTAATTATGTGCTACATTTTTACCAACGCTCAAATTACAATAATGATAAACCAGCAGATCTTCAGATACAACTCCAACCACGCGATGGCATGTGATTGCTAAATCATGCGTGGGGAATTGGCGACGGAGGATGTCCATACACAAAGAAATGGTAACCTAAAGCCATACACGAGACCGCATACAACATCTCATGGCGGGACTCGAACCTAGTGACGCTGAATCTGTAAGTCAGATCAAATATTTATAGCGTATTGTAAGAGTTGGAAAACAGTAGACTTAGTTTATTTTGGTTTCATTTATTTAGTGCACAATGCAGGCAACTAATTATAAGACGCGTGTGGAAATTAATAGTTTATTAAACATTTATAGAAGCCAGGAAGGCTGGATTTTCAATGCTCATTCGTATCATTTTAAACAGGTATTATCAACTTTTATTTTTGTCAGGCTGATGACAAATAAACTAGTTTGACAATGTTAAATCAAGGCCAAGGTTACGAGCCAAGTTCACTACACAGCACACTCGATTCTAGGCAGTGGATTAATATTCTGTTTTAGAAGGCTGTGAGATTCTTGACATTATTACAAGTGGAATGCCGAGTTCCGTTATTCACATTTATTGGCCAGATCAATACTTGAAAACAGGTTTACTTCTTTAAGAGAAGCCACACAGGCAATGAATGCAATTGTATTTTGTAACCAAATGAACGCAGGTTCGATTTATTCAGGGAAGAGGCAATTTTATAAACCCACACACACAGTTAGCTTGTATCAGAAGCCTTCATGTTTATTTAAAGCGTTGTCAGGATGTTTTTTGTACACATAATCTTTATTACCAGCAATTCAAACGTGTATCAATTAGAATTCCTCACTTTTGTAAATTAAGAGTATTATAAGAGTCGTGACGGTGGATGAATACCTCCGACATTGTTATTGTGGTTATATCGGTGGTAATGAACTAACTAAAGAGGTACCAAAACTGAAGGCGCCTGGATCAGTGGATCCGAAATAAGAGTAAAGTAATTGGTGAAGACATAGGATGTCTAATAAGTGTGATGAAATATTGGTGAAGACACAGGGTGTCTCGTAAACTATTGAACTATTGAATTATTTGCTTAAGTGGGATACAACCGTTACCTGAATACACTGAACGCTTTTAAAGGTCCATAAACTGAACAACAATACTGTCAGGAATAAATAATTGTGTGAAACTCTAATAATCAAAAATAGGGTTTTGAAAACTAACAAATCTTATAATTCCCCCTGAACCTAAATAAAATTTATAAACATTAAAAATAAACTATTTTTCTGGACCAAATGTTAACACTTAGATACTGTTAAGCTATTGTAGATACATTTTGATACATTTTCACATGATTAGTCGACCACTAATTGGTGATGTGATAACTGAAGCACACACATCAGATAAGTAGCAATATGAGTCGATGTAATTGTTTAATTACTATCGCATTTGCAGGTTTTCCTATATTTTCTATTTTCTTAACACTTTGACACTATGACCGTTTGTTACAAACAGTAACAAATCGAGTACGCAGGCAGTGCCAATTGCACAACCATAGGAGTGCTGAATTATTGTATGCATTTGTGTTGTATTAGCATAGTTTATTTTATTCAGCAACATTGTGCACATGGCTTGATTTTCTTAGTAACAAACACATCTCGTTTATTAATTAATGATATTTAGGACTAGCTAAAAACTTAACTCTAAAGATAAATGTTAGAGATGGCACCATCATAGCATAGGACAAATTTTCCCCTTGCTACTAAATGTAAATGTTCTAGTATTTGTAAACAAGTAAATGTCTTGCTTTGCTGTAGATTCTTTTGATGTTTGATCCACCCGTAAGTTATTTCGATGTAATTGCTTAGGGCCGATCTTACGTGCAATTCTCTTAGCTTGTTCATTTTGTCGAATTTTGTATTAGGACCATGAGAGTAATTTAGATCTTGTTTAGGACTTTTTTCTATATTTCTTTCAGGGCAGAATAGTATCGGACTAGCCGTTTGCAACTCTCATGCTAGGCTAGGGATCTATTCTGAATAAAATTTGTTTGTGATTTTAACCTAAGACTGACCTCTCTTTTCTTGTTTAGTTTTGTTATCGATGCATTCCTCTGAGCTGGTAAAAGATCGAACCTAACTAATTCCCGACACCCCCGAGTGCAGACTTTTGTGCTACACCAGCCTATGAATGTATCGTCCCCCATACTTGTGTGTTAACTGGAAGAGGGTCTCGGAAGGTCATTTGAAACCGGTGGCTCCCCGAAATCTTCGGCCAGCGGGCACAATATGTAAGTATATCCTTATCCCAATATTCCTATGAGTGTGTGGTCCTGATGACATGTGGAATCCGATCGTCGGAGGATATAAAAACTTGTGTAAATGAATTAATTTATAGTTGATTGTAGCGGTGGCAACCAACCTGTGTTATTGTGAGATTGTATGCGGAATTGTACTGAATGTTGCTACACTGTGTCATTTGTATTTGTGCACCTTTGCATGAGCGGAAGGCAACTAACCTGTGTTATTGTGGATAATAAGCCTCTGCCTGTGCGGAAGGCCGCTAACCTGTGTTAGTGTATTGTCCATGGAGTGAGTTGTAAACGGCGTTTGGTATATAATGTAAAGACGGTATATAGCATAAATCCTATCAGAGGACTACCGTACTTTGCGAAAATTATATGAAAGGAGGTCGCAACCTCTCCTAAGGGTGAGGTGGCGTCCGAAATTCGTGAACCGTGGTCGTGTGTGGAAAGAATGGCTCTGCATCCTACCATCTGTCGTGGTAACTCTAGTGTAGATGTGTGTTTGTAATGCAGTAGCAGTGAACCGGGATATCCTTAGCAGAGTTCCCACCAGCATGCACTGTCGCCCTCATTATGACCCCAGATTCCAATGTGACGTTGAGAGCAATAAACCTGAGATTAATGTTATTGGGTTAGAACCCTACATGTCCCCTTTTCTGTGTGTCCTCACGCAGCTGCCCTTGTTGGATAAATGAATAAGTCAATCTATACCGACAGCCTTCAGATAGCTGGACCTGTAGTTTCTAACATGAGAACCAGACTCAATATCTCCCCTTCATTGATCTCTTGATCTTTTATCACTGTAACCACCCCGGAGGTTGGAAGACCACCATATCGCTGACAGATATTGCTATTTACGCATGTTAGCCATTTCCATTGGGATAGGATACATTAATTTGGTGACCTGGACCCCGTGACAATTAGAGAGGCACAGCCCCTCCTCGGAGCCTGCAGCCGGGCCATCAAGATAAAACCTAAAGAATTTATTACGTTTACTGCTTGATCCCTGGCCGAGAAATCGAACCCTTGCAGCTGCAGAGTAAACAGCGTCCCCTTGAATCATATAAAAGACTAGTGAATTTTACCCTGAGCGTCAGTTGCTCCCACCATCTACGAGAGGCTACATCAGTCGCAATATCGAAAGGGCACTTCGACAACCGCACTTAGCTGCCCTTGCGCTGTCCCAACGTATTAAGCTCATACGTTGAAGATGTCAACAACGATCTTCTCCATTTGGCCGAGTCTAGGTAAGCACTAAATTTCCAAAATAGTTAGTTTGCATCGCGGAGACTTCACTCTGAAAATGTATAGTAATTTAGAGAAGTGAAGATATAGTTTTCTTCACCATAACCTATCTTGTTCTGACGGTAATACCTATGTGAGGTATTTACCCTTGTGTGTATTAAAGTCTGTCAGCGTACAGGCTGTTCATCATCATTGCCTCTGGGTTTAGAGCATAACACAGACGCAATAGTGAGAGTGTAAAATCGCGATTTAACATAAAACCATATATGTACGTGTAAATTGTAACATCATTCTTTTTATCAATACTTCAGAGTGGAATAAACCTTTTCATACTAAATTAGTTTCTGCATGAACTTCCTTCCTCTCTTCTTATGTATTAAGTTGTGGCCAGTCGGTCATTAGAACTCAAGGTGTGAGCCACTCGTTCGAGTGACGTCACACGATCCGAGATAACAGATCTATATGATATTAACGAAATCAATATTCTTCAAGGTGTTCTGGTCTTGAAGACGAGCGTAATTTGGTTTCAAACCAACGTACGCTTGCAAGCAGCGAACAAGCCTTTCCAACCCGCTCGCGCTGCGGTAACAGAATGGTGGCAGTAGCGTTGGGATGATTACCACGTAAATTATGCTATTTACATGTGCTAATTAAGTAATGCTTAATTGATTTTTCCAGTAGTTTAATTTCATCATCCCCTTATCTTCGTCTCTGAAGAAATCCTAGCTGTATAAGTCTGTTATCTTGGTGTTCTTTAAAATATATTGCATGTCGAGTCCCAATCGATCCAATGTGTTAGAGTGGTATAATATTTGTGATTGCTGTATTTTCTTGTTTTGAAGCTAGTAGAGCCAGTTTTTGTAACTGTCTATACTGTAGCGTGTGTGTATTGTGAACACACACTGTCGCGTTATTGTACCGTGATATCGTATTTTGTATCTCGAGTGTGTGAGATTAGATCTTTATGATGGCGAACATAACTTTGAACGGAGAAGATGTGTCATTGCAGGTAGCATTAGATAGATTAATGTCTCGCATAGATGAAAACTCCAGATCTAGGCTAAACGACACAATTATGACGGGAACACCGTCAGATAAGTTACGTTTAGGAGGTACCATACCGATGTTTAACCCAAACACGCCTGGCAGCCGCATCAGCGACTTGCTAAACAAAGTACAGAGCTTAGGTGAATTTAATTCCTGGAACGACCAGGATATGATTCGTTTTACTACTTATAAACTTGAAGGTCCCGCCCGACTGTACTTTGATGTCGCGCTTAAGGACAGACATTTTAATTCATTCAGAGAATTCAGTAAGAATTTACGGGAGAGGTTCGCAGAACGTAGAGACCCACAAGATTTCTACAAGCTAGCAACAGCGCGTCAAGGCACGGGAGAGCCAATAAAGGATTTCGCAGACAGATTGCGAATGCTTGGTAATGGTGTATTGTCTGGCATGTCGAACGGACCGGCAGGCAATGCAGCCACTGCAACTGTTTTAGTAGACGGACAGGTCCTGAGAGCTTTCCTAAAAGGATTATCAGGCCAAGTAGGTTTTTACACACGTCTGCAATTGCCCCCTCCTCCAGATTTAGAATCAGCCGTAACTATTGCCCTGTCAATAGAGCGTCAGATGGGACCAAGTTCAGCCCAGCCTAAGCCAGAAAGAAATGTATTTCTGAACAATGAGAACAAAGTTATCACATGTTACAAGTGTGGAAAACCCGGTCACCGATCCCCGGACTGTAGGTCTAAGGAGTCGAACCGCGGACATGAAGTTGTTAAGCGACGTAACCCGAAAGACATAGATTGTTTTTCGTGTCACAAGCGTGGACACATTAGCAGAGACTGTAAGTCTCGCCCGTCTCACTCCCACCCATCGGGAAGTCGATCCCAGGATCACCCAAACGAGCGAGTGGTCTCGGCGAATGCTGCCGCACGAGATCCGCAGAGAAATTAAGCATGGTAGACCCAGTGCTAGCGGCCGGAACTCGAACCTTGGACGTCACACACGATGAAAACAACCTCACGATTGAACTCGTATGTGTTGGTACGATAGAAGGTATCACGGGATATATAGTCATAGATACGGGAGCGCAGATTTCGCTTCTACAAAACGGAGTTAGTAGGAAGCAGTTTAACGAGCATACTAATATGCAAATTAAGGGAATTTCAGGAGCTCTACTTAAAGTTTACGGCGAACAAAGCGTCGCAGTAAATTTAAGTAGCGAACTTAGCGACTTACCGGCAAGATTTATTGTGGTCAATCTTCCAGCAGGCTATCTGGCTGTGGTAGGAATCGATCTGCTCACTTTATGGGATGCAGTGATCGATGTAGCCTCGCGGCAGGTATGTCTCAAAGGTAAAATGATCAAAATTGTACGCAGGTTGACCTCTGGTATTATACCTTGTGTAACGCTGGTTAGCGACCCGATCGAGGTCCCGACCCAACGTAGTGTAGTAGGAGATGTACCCGCACTTGCACCGATTTCCACGGGGGTATTGAATTTAAAGTACCCTGGGAAATTAAGGGCACCAGTAACGGAACACTCCGAACAGACACATGACATGCCTAGCGCATGCCGTCTTCCCTCAAAAGACGTTGCGATTCTTCCCGGAGAATCGAACACACATGCGTTTATCGGATCACCCTCTAAGGATTTACAACCGGCCGTCCTTAGTTCTTTTTCGAAGGTCGCGTACGTTAGTACCACGCAAGACGTGAAGTTGCCGCCTAGGAGCGAAAGTGTTGTATCTGTTAGAGCTAGTGGACCAGTTCCAAAGACAGATACTGACGTAATTCTAGAACCAATTGAAGTTAGCATACATGGCGTACAAGTAGCGCGAGTGTATGGCACGCTTCGCAAGAAGAAGTCATACTGTAAAATAATTAACATCAGTACAGAAGAGTTAGTCATTCCCAGTAGTACCCCAATTGCCTTGATAGAGGAAGTTAGTGATTTTGTTGGTGGAAGCCAGGAAGAGCTTTCCACGTTGGATTTTGCCCAAAGCTCGGGAAAATCATGTGTTATTGAATTTGAGAGTGGGAGGGAGAACCTCGCCACGCATGAATGTTGCCACGGAGGTAACGAGAGGTGTTGTTGGATTGCAACACGTGGTGAAACTAAGGTATTAGATGAGCTTAGGCCGAAGCTTATCCACCTTGGAGAAACCGAAAGACGTATAGTATTAGAGGCATTATTGGAATATGAAGATTTATTTTACGATGAGAGTAAGGGAATGCTCGGATGCACTTCAATGATTACGCATAAGATTGAGACAGGTTTAGCTCCACCTATATTCAAGAGACCCTATAGAGTTCCCTATGCTAAGAGAGAAATAATTGACGAATTAATCAAGGACCAATTAAAGAAAGGAATTATTGTTCCCAGTGTTTCACCGTGGTCTGCTCCCATAGTGATAGTACCAAAGAAATCAGCGGATGGTACACCCAAGTATAGGTTCTGTGTAGATTATAGAGCACTGAACAATGTGACAACCCCAGCACATTACCCACTACCGTTAATAAACGAAACATTAGACATGCTAGCTGGTGCAAAGTATTATTCCACGATTGATTTAGCGTCCGGTTTTCACCAAATTAAAATGGACCCGCAAAGTCAGGAAAAGACTGGATTTAGCGTACCAACTGGTCATTATGAATACAAAAGGCTACCTTTTGGCCTTATAAACGCACCTGCATCATTTCAGAGAGTGATGGATAGCGTACTTTCAGGTCTCATTGGTTCTCAGTGTCTCGTTTATCTTGACGATGTCATTATTTTTAGTAAAACCCTACAGGAGCACATTGAGAGAATCAAGAACGTGTTCAGTAAACTTCGAGAAGCTAACTTGACTATTCAGTTAGATAAATGTCACTTTGCAGCTAGCAAGGTGGACTATTTAGATCATGTGATAGGCACAGACGGAGTCCGCCCTGACCCCAGAAAAACGAAAGCCGTTCAAGAGTTTCCTAGACCGGAGACTGCACGGGATGTGAGAGGATTTATTGGACTGGCAGGATATTATAGAAAATTTATTCCCAGCTTCGCAGAAATAGCGAAACCCCTCACCCATCTTACGAAGAAAGATGTAAAGTTCTCTTGGAATGCAGAGTGTAATGAAGCATTCGAGACGTTGAAATCTAAACTTGTTTCGAACCCAGTGTTAGTATTTCCCGATTTCACCCTCCCTTTCATGTTAGGCACTGATGCAAGTGGACAAGCCATCGGAGCAGTCCTAGCACAGGTAATTCACGGACAAGAGCATGTAGTAGCGTATGCGTCTCGTCAGTTGAGCACGCCAGAGAGAAATTATTCCACTACTGAGCGTGAACTACTTGCCGTGATATGGGCAACTAAGTATTTCAGATGCTATTTGTTAGGTAGGAAATTCACGATAGTCACCGATCATTCAGCACTGCGCTGGATGCTCAATCTTAAGGATCCTAGCAGCAGGTTAACCCGCTGGGCACTAAGATTGTCAGAATTCGAATATGAGGTTATTCATAAACCAGGCAAGAAACACACGAACGCAGATGCATTAAGTAGACATGTGCTTAAGACACAGGTTGAATATGTTCCAGTTATTGACTTGGATCTCATTAGGCATCATCAGAAGAATGACGCCGAATGCCAGAAACTTAGGAATCATAAAAGATTCAAGATGAGTCCCGAACAAATCATATATTATGAATTTAGAGGATCGAAGTTAATTCTCGTCCCGCCGTCTTTAAGAGATAGAATTTTGTCTCTTAACCACGACCTCCCAACAGTAGGTCACACAGGGTCAAAGAAAACACTAGCCAGAATTAAAGAGAAGTTCTTTTGGTTAAACATGGAAGCCGATGTAATGAATTACGTACGAGCATGCCCCGAGTGCAGCCGTAGATCGAGCTATGGACGTTGTAAAGTGCCATTAGGAAGATTTGACGAACCCCAACAGCCGCTTGAACGTATCGCTTGCGATATAGTTGGTAAACTTCCGACTACTACGTCTGGAAATAAATATATGTTAAGCGTAGTTGATCATTTTTCACGTTATGCTGAGTTCATACCCCTCCCAGATCAGTCTGCTGAGACTGTAGCTAGAGCAATAGTGCATAGAATTATAACTAAATTCGGAGTTCCGAAGGAACTATTGACTGACCAAGGAGCCAATTTCACCTCCTCCCTGATGCAGGAATTGTGTAAGCTTCTAAAAATACGTAAGCTACAAACCACCGCATATCACCCTTCATCAAATGGTCGAGTAGAAAGAATCCACCGTACCGTAGCAAACATGCTTAGTCATTACGTTAATAAAAATCAAAATGACTGGGATGAGTATTTACCGTACATCACGATGGCAGTAAATTCACAAGTGCACGAAAGCACAAGTTATTCACCGTATGAACTTGTCTTTGGTAGACGAATGTCTGTTCCAATGGAGGCAGATCTTACCATTTCCGCAGACACACAGATTTATTCAGATCACATCGAAAATCTCAGGAGTAAACTAGTAGAACTATGGTCGCTGTGTGAGACTAATCAAAGTCGAGCAAGACTTAAACAGAAGACCCAGTACGATAGAACAGCTAAGGTCACCACTTACAAAGTAGGACAATTAGTCTATCTCCATACCCCATGCATAGGTAAGCATAAAGTAAGGAAGCTGGCACGATTGTGGAAAGGTCCATATAAAATAGTAGAAATCGTTTCTCAGTTGAACGTTAAACTGAAGATACGTTCACGTATTGTGACAGTTCATATCAATAGGATAAAGCCTTGCATTGTGAAGATGGCACGTAAAGAAGTTCGAACCCGTATACCGGTAGTTGAGAGAACTGGTAACTATAGAAACTTGAGATCACGAGCAAAGGAACCCACGATTCCAAACCCCTGTGAAGTAGAAGACATCCCGACGAGCGAAGTCGAGAGTCCGGAGTTCAAGGAAGACGAGTGCGATATTAGCAAGGAACCAGACCTAATTCCAGAACTTACCCCACCAGCGAGTAAAGTAGATAAAGAGAGCATAAGAAAGAAAAAGCTAAAACCGAGCATGAATGTTAAACTAAGACACCGTGGTGGTGTTAAGACACTTAAGTTACGTGGAGGAAGAGTCGTTACTTATAGGTAATTTTCTATTTCAGTTTTCGTCAGCATTATATATGAAGAAGCGACGAAGCAAACTACTCTAAGCCAGGGTATTGTGTTCGATAATGTGGCCAACGTCATCGTTTCCGATAACGAGTGGACTATTGCCGTTACCTTCGACCTGAGACAGCTAGCAGATGAGTCAGAAGCTCTCAGCCGATTGGTGAGTGGCACAGCTAACCTTATAACGAATAGGAAAAATGTTACTTCTAACAGAGAAAAGAAACTGTTAAGAAATATGAAATTTGAACTTAAGAGAATCAGAAATTATGTTAATGAGTATATAATAGATATTGAAGACTTACTAACCTTGTTGCCAACGAATCATAGGTCAAAACGTGGTTTAATTAATGCCGGAGGAAGCGTTTTGAAATTTTTATTTGGAACCGCAGATTATAATGATATCGATGAAATTCATAGAAAGCTTGATGCCGTAGCGTCTTCAACAGACGGAGTTGTGCATAATATTAGGAGCCAACTTTCTATACTTAAAACTTTAGATGCCAGAGTTACTAACAACTCTCAAGCATTATTAGATGCTATGATCGAAATAAGTAATTACACTGAAACCTTAAATAAAAAACATGAAACGGAACGCGAAGAAGATAAAAGAACCATGAGTAGTCTAATTCATTTCACTGAGGCAAACACAATGATTAGAGAAGCAGAGCAGTTAACGACCGATGCACGTTTGAAGGTAATAAACTTTCGCCAAGCATTAGAACAACTAGCACAAGGTCATCTTAGTAGTATATTGTTACCACCCCATGAATTTCGTAAGTTATTGATGGAAATCGAACGCGGATTATCCCCCAACTTACAAATGATTGCGCCCGTGAGTTATGAGAATATTCACATATTTTATAATTTAGCGAAAGTACAAGCAATTGCCACAGAAAATGATATAAAGTTGTTTATTGATATACCACTCGGATCACATGATCGAACTTTTGAATTGTATGAAATAAAGACATTTCCAGTGTATCAGGAAACCCTCATGCACTGGGTAGATTGGGACATCGAGTTTAAATTTCTTGCCGTATCCCTTGATAGGCAATATTATGCAGGTTTAACTAGCGAAACCGTCGCTAGATGTAAACAATCGACCACGTGGGTGTGTCCCAGTGATCAACCCATTCGACACCAGAGTGTTAAACTGTGTATTATAAGTCTGTTTAAAGATGAGATCTCAGATGCTACATGTCCAAGGAGAATACGGAATATCACCGCTACACCTGTGTGGACACGTGTTCGAGACAACTGGATCTACAGCGTCTCCGAGCCCGAGATCGTCAACCTGAAGTGCTTAAATCACCACCAGAGCAATGTCACCACAGTCCAATTGCAAGGAACCGGTATTCTCAGAGGAGTAAACCATTGCGATATTTTTGGTAGAAATTTTAAGATCCTATCTCAATTGCACGGAGATAGCGAATACATTAAAAACATAACTACTATTAACATACCCAAATTTTTAGACATTATGTCTGTTGAAGAGACCTCAATTTTAATCAAAGATCCTAAACTCACATTGAATGTTCTTGAATAATTAAAAACTCAAATTAACAATGACCAAGTGGGAGTCAAACTTGATGATCTAATTAAAGAAATAAATTATAAATCTGCCCTGAGTCACATCTGGAGGAGAGGCTCACGAGGTCTCGGTATAACAATTGCCTTGCTAGCTCTCATAATTGTTGTAATATGTTTATATAGAAGGAGGAGTCAGCTGAGAACATGGTATCTCCGCCGCAGAGGTGAAACAGTCCCTGGAGTAAACTACACGGGAATCCAGAGGAACGACGTTGGTGATCAAGCCAACATGTCAGAGCACCTAGCAGAACCGAGGGTGACAATCAACTTAAGATCACCATCCACAATGGAGAGTTCAACTCCTGCTCCGTCAGCACGAAGTAACAAGTAAGAAATAAGAAGTAAGAATTAAGAAGTAAGAAATGAGAAGAGAGAAGTAAGAAATAAGAAGAGGGAAGCAAGAAGAAAGAAGAAAAAGGGAATAATATTAATTTTTATTGTAATTTTGTTTTGTGCATTGAGGCTACTATTGACCATGTAAGATGAGAAGGAATAGGGTGCTATACTATTTTTGAAGTAAGAAATATGAGATTTCTTTGTGTGTAGTCTGTGTGAGAGGAATAGAAGACGTAGGAAGTCTTCATTAATCCTGAAAGAAGGATAGTTAAATAGAATATGTATTCTGAGTAATGTAAGGTGCACTACGTAATGCCTGTATACGCACCTATCCGATCTTACATGATTGATGAGCCGTTATTGTCGTCCAATAGAGGACATGATACATTTAACCAATGTATAGTTTTAAGGTTGAAAGGTATTTTTTGTTGATTGTGTGTTTCAAAACAAGTGAAGTCCGATGCAAACATAAGTTAATAAGCCAAGGAGAGAATTTCACTAGATAAAATGTTGATGGTAATGTTAAATTGCCTGGAAGGTTCGATTCTCGGTCTAGTAGTTGTCATTTTTATGATAAAATACCAAGTCACAAGGTCCAACACCACTTAATATAGTAGGTAGGATAGTCAATTTTCCTCCCCCATGAAAGGTTCGCTCTCTGTTTTACTGCCCTAAGGAGTTTCGAAGTGGCTTTTGGAAGCACTTACACGCGTACACTCGGTAGTAGAGGTTGCTGGTAAGCAATGGGACGAGTATGAGTGAGTGTGTTTTTGAGAGGTTTGGCCTCTGGCGCAACTGTAAGAGTTCGCAAGCCAAAAACCTAGGTCGAATCCGGGTAGGCAGAAAAGGCCTGCAGGATCGGCTGAGTGATATGTGTTTTGAACTCGTCATTCTACTCTACTACGAGGTACTTGCGGTAAAAGTATTGGCACCTACGCCAACACTTTTTGAAGGCAGGGGGTATTGTAATGCAGTAGCAGTGAACCGGGATATCCTTAGCAGAGTTCCCACCAGCATGCACTGTCGCCCTCATTATGACCCCAGATTCCAATGTGACGTTGAGAGCAATAAACCTGAGATTAATGTTATTGGGTTAGAACCCTACATGTCCCCTTTTCTGTGTGTCCTCACGCAGCTGCCCTTGTTGGATAAATGAATAAGTCAATCTATACCGACAGCCTTCAGATAGCTGGACCTGTAGTTTCTAACATGAGAACCAGACTCAATATCTCCCCTTCATTGATCTCTTGATCTTTTATCACTGTAACCACCCCGGAGGTTGGAAGACCACCATATCGCTGACAGATATTGCTATTTACGCATGTTAGCCATTTCCATTGGGATAGGATACATTAATTTGGTGACCTGGACCCCGTGACAATTAGAGAGGCACAGCCCCTCCTCGGAGCCTGCAGCCGGGCCATCAAGATAAAACCTAAAGAATTTATTACGTTTACTGCTTGATCCCTGGCCGAGAAATCGAACCCTTGCAGCTGCAGAGTAAACAGCGTCCCCTTGAATCATATAAAAGACTAGTGAATTTTACCCTGAGCGTCAGTTGCTCCCACCATCTACGAGAGGCTACATCAGTCGCAATATCGAAAGGGCACTTCGACAACCGCACTTAGCTGCCCTTGCGCTGTCCCACGTATTAAGCTCATACGTTGAAGATGTCAACAACGATCTTCTCCATTTGGCCGAGTCTAGGTAAGCACTAAATTTCCAAAATCGTTAGTTTGCATCGCGGAGACTTCACTCTGAAAATGTATAGTAATTTAGAGAAGTGAAGATATAGTTTTCTTCACCATAACCTATCTTGTTCTGACGGTAATACCTATGTGAGGTATTTACCCTTGTGTGTATTAAAGTCTGTCAGCGTACAGGCTGTTCATCATCATTGCCTCTGGGTTTAGAGCATAACACAGACGCAATAGTGAGAGTGTAAAATCGCGATTTAACATAAAACCATATATGTACGTGTAAATTGTAACATCATTCTTTTTATCAATACTTCAGAGTGGAATAAACCTTTTCATACTAAATTAGTTTCTGCATGAACTTCCTTCCTCTCTTCTTATGTATTAAGTTGTGGCCAGTCGGTCATTAGAACTCAAGGTGTGAGCCACTCGTTCGAGTGACGTCACACGATCCGAGATAACAGATCTATATGATATTAACGAAATCAATATTCTTCAAGGTGTTCTGGTCTTGGAGACGAGCGTAATTTGGTTTCAAACCAACGTACGCTTGCAAGCAGCGAACAAGCCTTTCCAACCCGCTCGCGCTGCGGTAACATGTTTGCCTAAAAGTGACTGTTGCTATGGAGCGCGGTGCCAGTAACTATGAACCTATGGTATTTTAATCTTCAATCGGTCAACTCACTAGTGTATAAAGCCTTATGTCGCACGTGTAACTTCATGAGTATAGATGTATTGTGTTAAAGTATGTGTATTCCACGTATCTTACTGTAAGGGAATTAATCTATCGTCGGTCAACTAAAGGACTTTGACTGTGTGCTCACTGGAGTGTAAGTATGTGATTTGGCTAAGCTCCTCGTCTAACTGATTTGCGATTAGTATGGTATGTGAGGGCACTTACTATAAGTAAGTATTGCCGCGTTCTTACGCGTGGCCTCCTTGTGAATGTGTCGGAGCACGCCTGGCTATGCAGTCATGTATGGTGGCACGTGTCGGCCTCGTACATCTGTCGCTATGGACGTGTTACTTGCTGACTCAATGTGCTGTGCCGGCTAAGAGCATCCGGTCGAGTGTGATTGACCTACGTTGTCAGCTGATACGGATACATGTGTTACATTGTTCAGATACTCCTTAAACTAGTGTTTGCTACCAGAATCAAGTATCATATAAATACATAAGACGGTACATAGTATTACATTGGTTATAACTAAACATGCACTCTTAAAACTAGGAATCGTGTTTTGTGCACTGTGGGGAACTGGTGTTGACATATAGCCGTGAGCATGGCTACTAGATGCCATATTGTGTCTGACGCACTTTCTACTTGTAGGGTTCTGGGTTTGATATGTGTGGGATATAAATATAATTCGATGCCTTATTCGGGTTACCTAACGTTTTCGTTTCTAGGCCATGGGGGCTGGGTATACGTTGAGACACGTGGAGCTGCTACAGGCGCAGTGTGCCTCGACATTTCCTACCCTCCTTGTATAGAGAAATTATGTGTATAAAAGGAAAATTGACCTTGGAGTCGAGTTATGCGAACTTCAATGCTAGGCCGTAGGCCGGTTACTATTGTAAGGCGTATCTCCTCTGCCCGCGGATAGCTAAAGCAATTTTAGCACCTGGAATCCACTCAGGGGCTGTATCCTGTTTACGGGGCGTTTGTAGAAGTGTGATTTTGGGCTTAAGTCGCTGTGGCTCCTCTGGGTGTGTACACGGGATATGCCTGTATACTAGTACGGCTCTTCGTTGGGCCTTAGGACCGTTGGTGGCCGGAATAGCGCTAAGGTCCTAGGGTGCAATTGAATTGTGGGGATGGGAATGCTAGCACGTGGCGGGTGAAATGTATTCACGGGTGCATCGTTCCCAATGGCGGGCTGCGTATGTGGCATGGCCACGGCGGTCCCCTTCCTAACAGGAGTGGGCCGTAGGGGAATGGTCCTGTTGGCCATCCTGGGTGGAATGTCTGTAATAACTCCTCCTATCTGCTTAGGCTTATGGGTGAACAATTCAAATATTATAAACTGGGCCTGTATCTGCCGAAAATGTCGCCATAGTTCGGCGTACTGCAGGGTAAGTACCCTGGCCTGTTCCGCCAGTCTAGGGTGGGCATCATCCACCCTAAAGCGGTATAGGGCAGTGTAGGGGCGTGGATGGAATGATTCAACTATAGGGGCGCAAGTGTATGCAGCGGTGGGTTTTATGACGAGCACGTTACTGTGCGTGGCAAAAATTGACTGACCACGCTGGCCTTAATTTCTAATGGGAGTGGGCTGGGTAAAGCTCGATCAATTGGGCTTTCAGCTGCCTATATTCGGCAATGAGCTGTGCAAAGTGGAGATTCACCACCGCGTACTGCACCCTAATGCGTTGTAGGGTGGCGTTGTGAGGGAGGTGGCCATATACCATTTCCATTCGGTGAAGAATTCTGTGTGTCTTTACGTGCTTGGCCCGTAATGCTTTATGTATGGCGTGCAAATTTCGGTGCGATCGAATGAGGAGTGCCTTTCGCTCATCGGTGGGGGTGCGGATATAGTTTTGTTGCGCCGCGCTGACCCTCGCCTGCAATGTTTCTATGAGCAATTGCACCTTTAGCATTCGGGGCTGGCGGCTTCGGAGTAGGAAAAAGAATAGTTCGTAATTCCTATCCGTGTGGACAAAGCGCCTCCTACTTTGTGTATTGGGAACTTCGGCATGAGGGGCCATTGTGTATATCTGTCTGTTAACGGGGTGGAAGCTCTCCAGGGAATTGTAAAATGTAATGATAAAAGTATTCTCCCTAATTGATTATTTCCAGGGATCCTTATGGGCTATCGAATCCGGTGGGGTAGTATTTTTCCGAAATGTGTGAAAACTTCCCTCCACTCTACGGGGTGCGCGAAGTGAATATCGCCGTGCTATCCTGTATAAGGCACTGGGGATCGAATTTGGTGGTCACTGAAATAATGTGACCTTATCTATGGTATGGGGTGAGCGTAGCTATTTTAGGGGCCGTAAATGGCGTAGTTTTAAGTAAGGTTGGCGTTTAAAAATATAAGATTTATTGGGGCGGGCTTGGGTGGGTACTTAAATGTTACCGGACCCGTACTCTCAAAAATTTTCCCAATTTTGGGTGGCGTTCGCTTGGCTAGTAAGAGGTTAAATTTAGGGATCTTTTCCGCAGAGGTACGTTGTCTGTACCCCTTGGGCGTTGTCTTACGACAACGTCACGGTACTCAGCGCCTCCTCCAATTGTAGGGTACCTGAGAGGGTAGCCTCTACAAAGTGTGTTAAAAGGGGGATGAAATGAGAGTAGCTGAAGGCTGCTCAGGGCTCTATTGTAGAAAAGTGTAGGTTTGAGCGGTTCGGGCGTGAACGCAGCTCGACGGGAGAACTCCCAATTGTACAGTCTGCTTGGGAAGTTCTAAGGGATGATGGCAAGGGGTGGTTTGCTAATTGAGTGTCAGAGCAGCTATGCCGTCGCTCGGGTTCCTGCTGATGTGGATTTACTGGCCGCGCTACTAATGAATAGCGCGCACGCAAGCAATGTAACGTGACGCAAGTGGCTGACCACGGTAACCAATATGCAATTAATTAAGTGCTATTAGGATCCTACCGGGAATAGGTTTAAGGGGCAGGATCTTATCAACTAGTTAAATAAAATAAACCAAATGACCAGTTAGCTTATAGATTCTAAGGTTTAATGTGTACTTCCAATGTGGAGTACTATAGACTTTGCAGAGCAAAGGGTAGCCTCTACAAAGTGTGTTAAAAGGGGGATGAAATGAGAGTAGCTGAAGGCTGCTCAGGGCTCTATTGTAAGAAGTGTAGGTTTAGGGGATGATGGTGTAAGTGTTGGTGTGTTAGTGTGTTAGCGCGCTGGACACTCGCCAATCTGGACGTGACGACTTTGGACAGCGTCCCGGCACCTGGTTACACTGGGGAAGATTGACTGATTGTTCTGGTTACCTAACTCTGCCGTTTTATAGAGGCCGCCTGTTGAGTCTGCAGAGTTGCGGATTCCTTAGGAAGTGAGTTGCTGGCCGGGGTCGCCGGAGGACAAGTAAGGGGTTATTGAAGGTTATTTGCAGTGCTAGGCCTTTGGATTTGCAGTGAATTTGTAGAAGTCGTTTGGTAGTTTTATCTGTATGGTTATAAGTTATGAAATATAAGGGATGCAGGGGGTGGCCTACCCCAGGTATACAACAATAGCTATGTCAGCAACAGTATTTGTATACAAATTAGAAAACAAATTGATACACACACATCCATTTTACCCATGCAAATTGACACGTGGGCGGCCTTGGCCAGCAGCACGTCGGTAACTCGATCACCAACGCTCTGCTTCACCAGAATGACACCGCCGCATGGCCAGCGTGGATGGGCCTACTTACCTGTATTCAGAGGTCCGAGTCGCTTCCGCAGCCAAAATCACCTCCAGATGATATTCCCCAACAGAAGAGCTCCAAAGGGGTAGAAGGAAAGTGGAGAAGGGGAACGCACAGGCTATTCTACTGACACCCCCCAATAACCGACAGAATTGCTGCCGACGAAAAAAAACCACAACAGTTGATTAAAAATAAAAATAAAAATTTAATGTTGAAATTTAACAAGAAACACCTCCACCAGAAAACAGAACATGCATCATCCAGCATTAAATTACAATTGGCAAGAGATGGCTTAACATGCTTGCTTGCAAAGCCCCAAAAAAGGAAAAGAATTAAATTAAAATAAAATGATAAAGCCCAAGGATAAAATAAAAATTACAGGCATAATTAAATGAGAAAGGGTATGATAATTTACAAGGGAATGCAATAGCGATCCGACATGCGGAGATCCAGACCACGAGGAAACGAGAAATTAAAATTAAATTAACAAAATAAAATGGGATTAGAAAATAAATTTTTGTTTTGCACGACGGCGGAATACACAGGAACATTTACCAAAAATCACAAAATAAAATCAACAAGATTACATTAAAAAAAAAATTAAGCTAACACACAACACGTTTGAGTTTCGTGGCCGGCGCCAAGAGACTGACCTCAAAACCAGAATGCATCTCGTCAAAACAAAACACACCATGGCCACTAAAAACAGGAGACCACATGTCCGATCGAATTACGGCAAACAATTTAGCATAATTAAATTTAAAATCAGCAGAAAGAAGGGAAGAAAACAATTACGTCTAAATACTATTAACATTAGGGCGGATTATGTTACGACGGATCTTACATCAGATTAATAATATGCCAATCCCAAGATTGCCAAAAGAAAATAAATAACAATTTAAAACGTAAAATAAACTATAAATGTGTCTCCAGAAGGTACGAAGAAAAATAAAATTAATATATATCTGGTAACATTATAAAAACAGAAATAAAATTAGGCCTATAAAACAAAATAAGGTACAGAATTAAAACATTACTATAAGACGATATCGGAGCTCCATAACAATAATAAAAATCAAGATATAATGTAACGTACCTTACATCCTTCTCAGTGGAGACACAATGAAAATAAAATAATTAACACATTTAAAATAATTTTGAAAGATATGAACTGCCTCAATATGACGGCGTTAGCACACATATCCTGCTTAGAACACCCACGAGGCTTTTCTTCTAGTAGCCCGTAACACAAACAGATCACACATCATCTTCAAGGCAAGTTATGAAGTTATAGCCTAGGAGCACAAGCATTTCCTTTTTTCTTGAATAAATCTATATTTCGTAGAGAATGGGGACCAGAGCCCCCATCAGCGGTGACACATTTCACGACCAGTCGGCTTGATGCTTTTTTCACGACAGCTAATGGACTCCACAAGATGGCGGAGAATTTCCACGTCAAAAACCGAACTGCATTCATGTAAATATTTATTGTCCAATCAAGGCTTGACACATCAATCAACAATGTCATTATTAAGTAAATAATTTGGTGGTATCATGAATACACAGGCATTTGTTTCATGACGTAGAATATAATTGTCTTTCAATTATGCCATGAATATGAAGAGTTTTATAAGACACAGCAAACACTCTCTATCGGAGACGAAGGAACTACTTGGAGGAATCCCGAAGTCCGACAGCAGGTGCTATCTCGTGTCCACAAACGGAATCAAGTCACCCGGCGGTCGATTCAAAATGTCATGAATTCCACGCAGGGGTAGATACATGTTTAAAACGTTGGGACGGGCTCTTGCACGTAACAGTCTCCCTCCCTTAAGCGTGAACACCGTTCACGAATATGCCTAGGCATAGGCAGTAATCCTTAACTAGTCGATTCACCAAGCATGTTTCCAGAAGATAATGTTCACCAGTTAACTCCAATTGATGGACAATAACCGCATCGTTTTGGTTAGGAAGAGTGCAGGGTCAGATTATCAGGGAATGGATAATTGATCACCTCGCAAACAACTTAGTTAACAGCTTCCCTGTGTCCATAACTCTTCGGAAACGCAGAACACCAGCACCTGCAGTGCTTTCATAGTCCGAGACACGTTAGGAAAATTTTCAACAAGTCCAATGTAGTTAGCTTTAAACGAAGTAGGTGGATGCAATGTGCAAGATATTATGCGACGCGTGGGCAGCCATTTACAAAACAGAAGTTAATCTTATTTCAAAAAGTTTACAGAAATTACAAATTCTTACTACATTTTGCAAAGAGAAACAAAGTTGAATTTACATGAAGAAAATATTTCTGACAAAGCCCTAGATCCGTGTTTACAAAATTTCATTAACAAGTTTACCTTTTTACACACTAGAAGTACCTTTCAAGATTACATGAGTTAAACGACTATACATTTAGAAGGAACTACGGTAGAGGAATGACCACTAAAATTCCCAAAGGGAACAGGAATACAAGGTTACCATGAGTTAGGTCTCCCACCGAGCCCAACTTACATGTTAGTATCTTCTATGAAAACATCAAATTTTAATTTCAATTTTACAATTTACCACAAAATGGGAATTACTCAACAGTTACATTTTGTATCCCATCAGAATTTTCATATCCAGTTCAAAATTCCAGAAGGAACAGATGACTGAAGGCTTCAATGAAGGTTAGGGATACTCTACATTATACAAAAATTCGTTTTACAAAATTTACGGTAGCATTTCCTCATTAGAAACCTCTCCACCTCGTTTAATGTGCGACAGATGCACTCTGGAAATTTTCTTTGCTTTGGGGTTTCTAATAAGCAGAGTAACGGGAGTCAGGAATGCCTCTACATAACATGGGCCCTTGAAACGAGGGGTCAACTTGCTTGAAACTAGATTACTGACGCCCTTGGGCTCGAAATTGCGAACGTACACAACATCACCAATTTCCAAATCCGTTGGCTTGCGACAGGCATTGTGTCGCTTGGCAAGTTGGTCATGTGATACCTTAATATTCTCTCTAGCCTTGTCGAATTTCGCCCTCATATCCTCGGGCGTGAAACTGTCAGGAAGGAGATCGTGCAGGTTCCACAGATTAGACAACGGAGAATTAGCCATAAAGGAAAACATTAACGAAAAAGGGGTGGCTTGCGTGCTCTCATGCACGGCGGTGTTGAAAGCAAAATTGAGCCAATGCAAATTAGAATCCCACTTGGAATGGTCGTCGTGGTGGAAAGCAATCAGAGCAGAACGGAGATTACGATTGACTCGCTCAGCGAGAGACGGGTTAGGAAAATAGGGAGTGGTGGTTACATGCGAAATAGCATAATCAAATAAGAATTGACGGAAATGATGAGATACAAAGCACTTGGCATTATCCGATACCAGGAACTGACATGGCCCAAAAGATGAAAAGATGGAATTAACACACTTTCTGACGGAACTGGTCGTAGCCTGTCTGGTGGGGAAAATCCAACTAAATCGGGTGAAACCGTCAGTGCAAACAAGCGCAAATTGGTTTCCCCGACCAGAGCGAGGGAACGGCCCAACATGGTCGATAAAAAGCCTCTCCATGGGTCTAGATGCCGGTTCAGATGACAACAGGCCAACCTTAGTAGAAACCGGAGGTTTGCTAATACTACATGCCGAACAATTTCTAATGAGCCTCCTGATGTCGCCATCCATACTTTGCCAAATGAAAAACTGTCTGATTTTAGCTCGGGTCTTGAATACTCCTAGGTGGCCACCAATAGGAGATTCATGATAGTAACGAAAGATTTCCGGAATGAGGACCGACGGGAGCACAATTTTAGGTAGACGGTCATGACGAGACGAACAACACAATACACCATCCTTTAGAGAGTAGGGCTTGATCACTTCACCTGAATTGATTCGATCAATTAGGCTAGATAAGGAGGGGTCTTCTTTCTGGAACAGTCTCACATCTTCAAAAAGCACAGGGGAATTGCTGAGAACGACATTGACACAATTTACAGCAGATAAAAGGTTTACGGGTTCACATCCCTGAATATCCTCTTCTGCTGTTTCCTCAAACATGCGGCTTAATGAATCAGCCACCGCATTTTCGGACCCACGAATATGGCGGACAGTGAACTGGAACGACAGAATCCTAGTTGCCCACCTGGCAATTATACCAGTTTTACGGGGTTTCCCTAAGACCCAGCTCAAGGCTTGGTTATCGGTCTCAAGGAGAAACTTAGTGTGCTCAAGATACATACGGAATTTTTCTAGAGCGAACAACACAGCTAAACCCTCAAGTTCGTATATGGAATACTTCCTCTCTGCGTCCGTTAAGGTACGAGAAGCGTATGCAATGGGTTGCCTACCCAGATCAGATTCTTGCAGTAGGACACAACCAACACCACGACCAGATGCATCAGTCTGCACAATGAACTGCTTCCCAAAATCCGGAATGGCTAATACAGGGGCGTTAGAGAGCGCAAGCTTAAGATCTTCGAAGGCTTCTTGCTGAGAGGGACCCCACTCAAACTTCACAGCCTTTTTGCGTAATTGATTTAGAGGAGCAGCACGGTCGGCAAAGTTACTGATGAACTTACGGAAGAAGTTCACCATACCAATGTAACGAGCAACACCCTTGGCGTTCTTGGGTGGTTTAAAATCTCTGATGGCCTGCGTACGAGACTGGTCCACGGAGATACCAGATTCAGAAACAATATGTCCCAAGAAGGAAATTTTGGGCTTGGCAAAGGAAACCTTGGACAATTTTACGGTAAGGCCAGCGTCACGCAACCGATCAAGTACAACCTTCAGATGATCAACGTGTTCCTTGAAGGACTCAGAATAGATCACCACATCGTCAAGGTAGTGGTACACAAACTTGAATTTAATTTCAGAAAACACCTTGTCCAGAAGTCTGCTCAACACAGCGGCTCCGGTGGACAGGCCAAACGGGACACGGGCATACTCAAACAGGTTCCAGTCAGTGGAAAAAGCAGTAACATGCCTGGATTCAGGAGAGAGGGGAATTTGGAAGTAAGAAGAATTTAAATCGAGGATCGTGAACACCTTCGCGTTGCGAAACCAACTAAAACATGTGTGAAGGTCCGGCAAAGGGATGGACTGCAAAACAACTTTTTGATTAAGAGCCCTATAGTTGACCACCGGCAGAAAACCACCGTTAGGTTTTGGCACAAGAAATACAGGGGATGAGTTGGCAGAGATAGAGGGTTGGATTACACCTTCTTCTAACATCTTATCGATAATCTTACGAAGTTCAGCCATCTTGGGCGGGGCAAGGCGATACGGGCTGGAACGCACCGGCACAGAATCGGTTAGCTCAATCTTGTACTCCATCAAATGGGTTACACCCAACTTGTCAGTAAATACATCGCTATACTCCTGACATAACCTCTTAATGGCATCCTTTTGAAGACTCGTTAAATTTTCTAGATCGAGATCCTCAATAGTCATAGGTTCACTAACAGAATTGACAGCAGGAGAAGATAAAACCGAGTTAAACGATAATTTACTCTGCGGATTAAACTTAAACCATAAGTTGCGAGCACCAAAATCAAGAAGCATACCAACGTGTGACATGAAATTAGCTCCAATGACCACAGAACAAGAAAGATTTCTGGCAACAAAAAAAATAAATTTCCAAGAAAAATTTAGAATATGAATTTTGACTGTCATACTACCCAAAATATTTAAGTTTGAACAATTTGCCGAAATAAAAGATTCATTGTTAGGCTCTAACTCAGGAAATTTGCAAACACTCTTCATAGATAAAAACCAGTCCTCGCTTATAAAGGATGCGACACTACCAGAATCAAGCAATGCAGAAACGGGCTCGTCATTAAACACAAATTTCAATAAACGGGGATATTCCTTTAGCCACAGGAGAAATTCCGATATCATTATTCACTCTAAAACGATTACAAGTAGATGACGAGGACACCCGCACCACAGGATTCACATTATGTTTAGAATTAGGCTGACTTGCCTCGACATTGCTCACCGACAGGTTAGGTAGGTCAGCGACATAAGCAGAATTAGCACGTGAAGATTTAGTTTTCAACGAGTTATCAAGACTTTCATTGGTAGGGCGACCAGAAACATCACTGGGTTTTCCCAAACTCTTATGCACAGAAATATCCTTGGAAGTAACACCCGAATTGGTATCCACAACATCACGTCATTGGCGATACACAACCTGGTTACTCGGACACACCTTCTTGACATGCCCCACGCCACCGCACGTGTGACACTTAATGTTGGGTCTTGGGTGGAACATAACCTTAGGCGGGGGACGAGACATCAAAGAAGGAGGGGGACAAGACATCAAGGAAGGAGGAGGAACATTAGCTACACGAAGGGAATCTGCATGTTTCACAGCGATAGCCTCAATAACGACCTGTTTCAGCTCGACAAATGACGAAGGCCTGGTACACATAGTCATGTATGACCTATATTGAGGCGAAAACCCATTTACAATCGATGACACCAACTGTCGTTCAGTTAAAGGGGATGCAAATACCTGGGCATACACCTTAATGTCGCTGACATAGTCGCTAAGGGACTCGTCCAACCTTTGGACACGATATAAAAACCTTTGCTCGAGAGCACAAAGGGCACTCGCAGGGACAAAAAACCACAACACTTCCCTAATAAACATGGCTAAGGACATACGGAGGTGGATAGCTTCAACTAGCTTATCGCGCAGCATACCGGATGCAACTGGATACAAAAGTTGGAAAATCTGAATTTCCGACATCCCAAAAATCGAGGCATGGTTACCCAATTCGACCACTTGCTTTAAAAATTGGACCACTTGGGTAACGTCATCCAGGTTGAAACTCTTTAACTTAGTTAAGAAACCAGAAATAGGATGAGGAATCGACCCATAATTACCGGTAGGCGAGAATGTAGCATTAGGAAAAGAGACATTGTTACCAGGGTAGCCCGCTCGCACACCCTCTACAGGCGACAAAACATTTACATTACTAGAGAAGGAACAGGGATGCAACGGGTCGGCAGTACCCAGGAAATCATTAGGTGACCTAACATGAGAAGAATGACCGTATGCAGGGTTAAGTGGTATGGACGAGCCAGCACCAGGCAACAGAAGGGCAGGCAAACTACTACTAGTAATCGATCCCAAAACCTCAGACCTAGTAAACAGAGGTGATTCACGTTCAACCCCAGAAGAACTCTCCAAATTCACAAGGTTATCACTTAAGTCAATTAAATCGAAAACGCTATTGTTGTCGGCCATTTTAAAGAACACAGAATGCAGACAGACAATACAGAAGGAAACAAATTTTAGGAATTACAAGGACAGTTTACACTTTCACAACAGTACCACAACCAACAATTACCAACACCATAGATTAGGCTGACACTCCAACACAGCCACCATACTACACAAAATCATGCACAATGCTGCCCAGAACTGCATACGTCACCGCCTGCTTGGCTCGAGAACAGGAAGCTAAATTACAAAAATTGGCACAAAACATATGGCTAACAGCTTCCGACAGGGCTCCAGGATGCCTTCACACGAAGCATGTAGGCTATCAGAATATTAAGAAATCCCATTTCCCATGCCAAGAACACATGTCAGTCACTCACCGAGCTTCTTCTTCAGTTGGGATGTTGCACACAAACAGGACAAAAATACAGCAGCAAACGCCTCGCTTCTAAACAGGTCACTTACAGCATACCACACGGATATTCAGAGGCAAACATGAAATAAAACAAACGACAAGGATTAGCTTTACATAACATCAAGTGCACTGGCCTGACAAAATCCCACCAACAACCGCCCCATCAGCACTACAGGGGTCCATAAAACAGCCTGCGGGTACTGGGGAGGGGATAGTTACGGAAGTGAACTCGAGCGCGGTCTGCTACCAGAATGCCACCGTGGACGGCATGGCCAGCAGCACGTCGGTAACTCGATAACCACGCTCTGCTACCAGAATGACACGTGGGCGGCCTTGGCCAGCAGCACGTCGGTAACTCGATCACCAACGCTCTGCTTCACCAGAATGACACCGCCGCATGGCCAGCGTGGATGGGCCTACTTACCTGTATTTAGAGGTCCGAGTCGCTTCCGCAGCCAAAATCACCTCCAGATGATATGCCCCAACAGAAGAGCTCCAAAGGGGTAGAAGGAAAGTGGAGAAGGGGAACACACAGGCTATTCTACTGACACCCCCCAATAACCGACAGAATTGCTGCCGACGAAAAAAAACCACAACAGTTGATTAAAAATAAAAATTTAATGTTGAAATTTAACAAGAAACACCTCCACCAGAAAACAGAACATGCATCATCCAGCATTAAATTACAATTGGCAAGAGATGGCTTAACATGCTTGCTTGCAAAGCCCCAAAAAAAGGAAAAGAATTAAATTAAAATAAAATGATAAAGCCCAAGGATAAAATAAAAATTACAGGCATAATTAAATGAGAAAGGGCATGATAATTTACAAGGGAATGCAATAGCGATCCGACATGCGGAGATCCAGACCACGAGGAAACGAGAAATTAAAATTAAATTAACAAAATAAAATGGGATTAGAAAATAAATTTTTGTTTTGCACGACGGCGGAAAACACAGGAACATTTACCAAATATCACAAAATAAAAGCAACAAGATTACATTAAAAAAAATATTAAGCTAACACACAACACGTTTGAGTTTCGTGGCCGGCGCCAAGAGACTGACCTCAAAACCAGAATGCATCTCGTCAAAACAAAACACACCATGGCCACTAAAAACAGGAGACCACATGTCCGATCGAATTACGGCAAACAATTTAGCATAATTAAATTTAAAATCAGCAGAAAGAAGGGAAGAAAACAATTACGTCTAAATACTATTAACATTAGGGCGGATTATGTTACGACGGATCTTACATCAGATTAATAATATGCCAATCCCAAGATTGCCGAAAGAAAATAAATAACAATTTAAAACGTAAAATAAACTATAAATGTGTCTCCAGAAGGTACGAAGAAAAATAACAAAATTAATATATATCTGGTAACATTATAAAAACAGAAATAAAATTAGGCCTATAAAACAAAATAAGGTACAGAATTAAAACATTACTATAAGACGATATCGGAGCTCCATAACAATAATAAAAATCAAGATATAATCTAACGTACCTTACATCCTTCTCAGTGGAGACACAATGAAAATAAAATAATTAACACATTTAAAATAATTTTAAAAGATATGAACTGCCTCAATATGACGGCGTTAGCACACATATCCTGCTTCGAACACCCACGAGGCTTTTCTTCTAGTAGCCCGTAACACAAACAGATCACACATCATCTTCAAGGCAAGTTATGAAGTTATAGCCTAGGAGCACAAGCATTTCCTTTTTTCTTGAATAAATCTATATTTCGTAGAGAATGGGGGCCAGAGCCCCCATCAGCGGTGACACCTTTCACGACCAGTCGGCTTGATGCTTTTTTCACGACAGCTAATGGACTCCACAAGATGGCGGAGAATTTCCACGTCAAAAACCGAACTGCATTCATGTAAATATTTATTGTCCAATCAAGGCTTGACACATCAATCAACAATGTCATTATTAAGTAAATAATTTGGCGGTATCATGAATACACAGGCATTTGTTTCATGACGTAGAATATAATTGTCTTTCAATTATGCCATGAATATGAAGAGTTTTATAAGACACAGCAAACGCTCTCTATCGGAGACGAAGGAACTACTTAGAGGAATCCCGAAGTCCGACAGCAGGTGCTATCTCGTGTCCACAAACGGAATCAAGTCACCCGGCGGTCGATTCAAAATGTCATGAATTCCACGCAGGGGTAGATACATGTTTAAAACGTTGGGACGGGCTCTTGCACGTAACACAAATGATATTCATTATTTTGCAACAAGAGGAGTAAATCGAATATTCATCAGCCATTCCCAATCCATTAAATTTGGAACTAAAGGAATTATGTCCTCTATAATAAAGGAATACAACTCGCTACCATTAGGCATAAGGCAATGTTTCCCTATAAAAACAATTAAGACGAAAACAAAAGACTTCCTATTAAGGAATGAATAGCCCTTATCCAATAGCCTTAAGCAATGCAATGTATCATACCGAATCATCTCTGTAAAGTTAGTCACTAGCAATCTAATATAAGTTGATTGTCCCTAACACGAGCTCTGGCTCGTTGGGACCTATGTAAGTAAGTAAATAAATAAAAACATCGTATTATGAGTCAAACTGTACTGCCAAGCGCCGCAGTTTCCAAAGCTAGCGTGGGAAGACGTGCAAATATTGCAACTTCAGCAAAAATAATAGGCCTACGGCACTAATCTGCGTTTTCATAGTTTACACTGTTCCCTGAACAATCTACCAACTTTATGTGAATAAAAAACTATCACAGCTTATCGCCGTATTTAATTTTGCTCAACTTTGTGGTGGCGTACCTGGCGTGGCTAAAATCGTGAAGACGTCGCTGATGTGGTGAAGACGATGGACAGGGTCTTCAGGATTTTAATCCTTGAACAGCCGAAGGAGGTGGACGTAAGTAAAGATCGGGAGAGACGCCTTAATGGTGAGCTCGGGTTCCCTCCCGACATGAGTGCTTCAAGAACTACAGTAGGTGGATTGGACCGCTAAGTTAAAAAATTAGACGGAGTGTATTCAACCTTAAGATATTTTCTTCCATGTGTCGTAAATCTTAATTCCAATAGCTGCGCGTGGTTATACGGTTTGTTCTTTGATCTAATTTTATGTAAGCAACACGGGTTTTATTTTGAAATGGTAATTTTGTCTCTCACGTTTCTTCGTGGCATTTTGTTGGTAGGCCCTAAATGTTTCTTATTCCCGTTCTTGCATTTCGTGCTAATATTAATTTTTTGCTTTATTATCATGTGCAGATGCCATATGGCTTGGTGCTGAGAATTGGCGAAGTTGGCATGTTCATTTGTAGGCGCTTCTGTATGACCACGTGCAATATATCTGGCGACACCAGTAGTATTATCTGTTTAACCATGTAATAATTACTATAGATTTTTGAATTATAATTTTTTGGCCGTTTTGAAGAAAGGGGGTGGGGTTGGTAGGTTGTGATATTTCTGGCGCGCTTGCACTCCACCATGTTTGACTACGCTAGTAGTCTCTACTAAACAAGAATGTCTTGCATTACTATCCATGAACACTATTAATGAAAGTCAACGAATACAATAGACCTAACATATATCAAAATCAAACATAAATTACAACACAACAGCTACCGTATTAGTCAAGGACCATCAACATTTTCCATATTACATCAAACATTTTCATTGGAGCAGGGAATATTTTCAATAACATTCCAACCTACTGTATGCTCTGCTCAGCAAACAGCTTTTTCATCTCATACAAGTACAAATTTTAGTCTATGGGAATACAAACACAAACAGATTTTAGGTTCATATCATTTTTCACAATTATTTTATATTAGCAAATTAAAGCCCATATTTGTGACAGATCTGTATTTAAATATATATATTTTTTAATAATCAATGTTAATAGGAAAGACCAAAACAAGCAATAAATCTTGTTTTCAAAAGCTTTGCTCGTAGTTTTCCATTATTTTTTCTTTCCTACTTTGTAAAACTGAAGAAGGCCATAATGTGACCGAAACTGGTATTTAATTAATAAATATTAATTTAAATAACTTTATTGACTAAGGTGTATTAGATTTATTAAATACCTGTGGGTATTTCCTTTTAGAAAGTATATGTGCTGTGACTTTATTTCCGTTGAGTGTGAAACAGAGGTTGACATTCTATTTTTTTAAATTCTATGATGTTTTCTGATGTCAGGCCAATTTCCTTCAGTTTTTTTATTTCTCAAATCCATTTGCAATCTTTCATGGTATTTGTACCCCTTACCCCTCATAAAATACATCTGCTACCCGAATGAAGATGAGAAGGCATGGAGGACAGAAGTCCGTGGGATGGAAGAGGACCCGTGTCCAGTAGAGCGCAAGAAATATTTAAAGGTTTACTGATAAATGAGATCATGTAAGATTTGCACCATAACCGAAATACATTTAATTTAAGCAAGAAAATATTTACAAATCACAACCAAACCACACAATCCACACATATACAATTTTTCTACCATGCACACGTATTAATAATAATAATTACTGTTGGGCATGCTTAAATCATGAAGTTGGTACTCACATATTTTGCCGCTTAAGACATACGCCACTGATCCATGGCGATAAACAAGTATTACACTTACTGGTATTTATGCGCATTTATTTGGTTAGGAGAGCTCATTCCTTTCAATATTTTCCAAGTGACCCCCCGATCGGCGTTCAATTTGCGAAGATGGAATAATACCCGCTTGGCCAAGCTATATCGTTATGGGTAAAAATTTTCGAATAAACACTACCGGTACTAGATTATTACAGGAATGCAAATGTAAAATATCGCGCTAATTCTGGTGTGCGCAGAACAATATGCATCTTGGGAGCATAACTATATTCTTTCCCGTTAAGACAAATGAACAGAAATATGAAGAAGTTTCAGAAGGAAACCGAGGAATAGCTGTTTACTAAACCAAGTGCAGTGTGCAGATTAAGTTACAGTACTTAATATATAGAAAATCAGGAGATGCTATGCATTTCCAAACCTAAGTGCAATGGGGAAACGTTCCTCAATTCCTAATCAGAGAAAGATATATCCTTATCCATGCAGATACATATCGCAAGTCACGTTTGTCACCACATCAATCAGCATTTTCTAAAAAAAAAGAACTCTATCTTTTCTTTTTTAACAATCCCCCGTGCCTCTATGTTGTTTTATATTATTTAATCAGAAACATTTCCATGGCAACAAATCCCGAACTTCTAGGTTGCGTAACTTAAAAACCATCAGATTTCACTAAACCCGAAGTACAACATTAAACACAGAAAAATAACATTGCAATAATTCCTGCATCCTTTCAATTCCACAGTCACTTCTAGGAGCCGTTTCCCGTTTCACAACTATTAAGATAATTAATATAACACTACTTAGATTTCAACGTTATGCTATCCGGTGGGTGATCCTAAGGTTTCACTACGTATCGTAATTTTGGACGCCGCAATTTACATTGCGAACATAGGTTCAAGAATGTAATTTTAAACCCCTCCCAGCTCTGGAGCCGGGAGAGTATTTTCGAGGCTCTTCTTAATCATTCGAAAATTGGCCTAACTATCCGTCTTCTCTTTTGTTCTTTCCAGTACCAACTTGTTCACAGACGATATCCCACAGTCCGCCAACTTCCGCCTAAACACTTCCTTTTTCTCGCCGGCACTTAGACTAACGATTCCCGCGTACTGTACCCGATAATCCGGAAAGGATCATGTTGGAATATCCATTGCCCCAGCTGGATTGCCTATTTCTAACAGCACCGGCAAATTCTACATTAGAAATCGCTTCCAACATGGCCTTTAGGGATTTACATACAGCAGTTACAAGAATATTGTGGATCAACAACCAACTACACGGGGCACTTACCTTTACTTACTTTCTCGGGGACTGGGAATTCAGCTTCGCCTACAATACATCCACAATACTCTTCTCCTTATATTTAAAATGAATCACACTCCAACTACAACGGATAACAAACTGAATAAAATTTATTAACAATAGTGTAAACTAATCTAGTATAAACAAAATAACAATAAACTAATTTAACAATAGAAATTAAAATAAAAACACGCAATCGGGTCTCAGGAATCAACCTGGGAGGAGTCCTTGTGGCTCTGGGCAAATGGGAGTGAAATGCGTCGTTGCATGTCACCTGCAACTCAAATATATTGGATTCAGCAAGAGAATCCAACTTAGCCTCTTTCACTCCAACTCCAGCACGTAACCTACCCGAGGTGTCCCCTGTTAAGCCGAGCAACCCAGTGGAAGGTTGGGTAACCACTCCCAGCGGGAAGCTGGGTCGGCGAGCCGATCAGTGCTGGTGGCTCCAAGGCTCACAACCTTGGTAGTACTTTGGCCGGTGTGAAATATCACCAACACCAATTACAGTTTTTCAACTGTACCAAGAAAGCATGGAGGAAAATTCATCAAAAGCTACTACCCCAGGTGGTAACCAATCCACCATCGCTTTCAGCGATGCATGCAGGCCTTCGGATTCTGGGCAGCCAGCACCAAAATGCTTGGAGGTGTCGGAGACTCCACTAAAGATCAAACACAAACATCGGAACTTCTTTGCTACCGTTAATATGAACTCCCTTTTGAAAACTGGTAAACTTAAGCATCTCACTGATACTCTCTCCCAACATCAAATTCTTATTACGGCAGTACAAGAAACAAGATTTACAGATGAACATCCTTTTGAGTCTCAGGGGTACAGAATATTTAAAGGCAAAGTTGGTAAACGTGTTGCAAAGAACATCCCTCACCTTGGCACGGGATTCATTTTAAATAGAAGAATTTTGGACTCGGTCGTAGATTTCAGTTCTCCTAACAGCCGGGTAGCAATCCTCACTTTCCGATGCACGAACAAAATGTATACTATGGTTAATGTGCATGCGCCAATTAATGAGGCAAACAAAAAAGACAGAGAAGGAACAGAAGAATTTTGGGAAGAACTGGAGGATATAATGGCTAAAATTCCGGACAAACATATGATTATCTTGCTTGGTGATTTCAATGCTCAACTTGGCCGTGATAGAAAATTCCGAAACATTGTAGGAAGTTACCCAGCTCATTACAGAACCAACCGCAATGGAGAGAGACTTCTGGAGCTCTGAAAGGCGTTCAACCTTGTTATGAAATCTACTGCTTTCAAACACCTGCCAAGAAAGCAGAAAACGTGGACTTCTCCAAATCCAAAACTTGGTGAATTCCAAATCGATCATGTCGCTATTTCACGCAAGGCACACCGAGAGATCCAGAATGTAAAAGTCCTGAGAAGTGTAAATCTTGATTCTGATCACTTACCTTTCCAAAATCAAGGTTAAACTTCTTCCAAGAAATACCAGGAGGGTCTGCCAAAGAGAGATCAACAGGTTTGACACAGAGAAGCTACACCTGAATCACGAGTTTACTGAGAAGCTTGAAACTTTGGATCCACAGAATTGGGAACAACTACGAGATGGCATGGTGAGAACAGCTAAAGAGATAGTCCCGCTAACAAAAAGAAGGAAACATCTCTGGTGGACCAGTGAATGTGAAGCAGCAATAAGGCAGAGACTACTAGCATGGCAGAGATGGAACTCTAAGAAGAATTCAGATAACTGGGAGAGTTTTCTGTTAGTGAGGAAACATGCTGCAAAAACCATACGTGGGGTAAAACGTGCATACGACAAAAGTCAATTGGAAAAGATTCAACAAGACTTCAAGAAAAACAACACTCGAGATTTCTACAGAACCTTCAGAATCTCACTAAATACACTCCACCTAGCCTACATTTCAAAGATCCTGAGGGAAAAACTGCCTATAATGACAAGGACAACTGCACTATCCTGGCAAATTATTTTGAGTCTCTCCTTAACTGTGAAAGCCCAGGATCCTCATTCTCATTTGAAGACAATTCAAATACAAACCCGGACTCTACACCACCAACCAAAGAAGAAATTATGCAGATCATTCAGTCACTTAAAAACAATAAGGCACCAGGCGAGGATTCAATAATCGCCGAATTATGGAAGCATTCTGGCGACGTAGCTATCGATAAACTAACAGAAATAATTAGTGAGATATGGGAAAAGGAGGAACTCCCTATTGATTGGACATCAGCTTTGCTTCACCCTCTTCACAAAAAAGGTGATAGAACGAATGTGAACAATTACCGTGGCATCTCCCTCCTTGCAATAACATACAAAATCCTTTCAAAAGCCCTTCAAACTAGAGCAGAGGAACATTTGGATCCACAATTAGGGGAATATCAAGGGGGATTTAGGAAGGGACGATCGTGTGCCGAACAGATTTTGAACCTTAAATCTATTCTTTCATATCTGAAGCTTAGAAACAAACAGTTTGTAGTGACCTTCATTGACTTCAAAAAGGCTTATGACTCTATCGATCGACCCACCCTATTTGAAATACTGAAAGAACTGGGACTGGACAACAAAACAAGAGCAATCATTCAGAAAACTTTAACCAACACTGCGTCCAAAGTGAAATTCTGGGGAGAATTTCAGAGCCCTTCGAAATCAAGACTGGTGTAAGACAAGGAGATGGACTATCTCCTTTGCTCTTCAACTGTGTGCTCGAAAAAGTCATCCGGCAGTGGCGAAAAGTAATGAACATTAACAAGTCTGAAAATGGAGTCAGATTGGGCTACAAATAAACAGAACCTGATAGTTGACTGCCTAGCATTCGCAGATGACCTCGCAATTTTTTCAGATTCCCTCGATGCAGCCGCAGCGCAAATTAATGAAAAAGCGGGCCTTAAGATCTCCTTTGAAAAAACAGAATTCATCACTAATATCAAGCTAGCGCCAAAAGAGCTGGATGTAGGACAGGGGAAAATCAAGCAAACGAAAGCGTTCAAATATTTGGGTGAGTGGATAGACCCCAATCTCTCCGAGAAGGCAGCTTTCGAGTCACGAATCAGGAAAATGGAAATGGCATACAATCTAACAAAGGCCATTTACAACAAGAAATCCATATCAACAAATGCCAAGTTAAGACACTACCAAACAGTCATCCGTCCAGAGGCTTTGTAAGCTGCAGAGTGCCTTGAAATGCATCGCAAGGGACTAACAGAGAAGCTGGAAGTGAAAGAAAGAAAAATTCTAAGAAAAATCTTGGGTCCGGTAAAAGAAAATGGGGAATATAGGAGAAGGCACAACCACGAACTTTACACCCACGTGGAAAAAATAACTGATGCCATGAGGAAACGGAGAATTACCTTTTACTGTCATATAACAAGAATGCACCCAGCACGATTGACAAATAGAATTTTCACCTACTTCCTCAAAAAGAAAACCAAGGGAGCTTGGTTCATTGAGGTGGACAAAGATTTACAAGAAGTGGGAATAACAGGCAACGATATTTGGGAACGTGCCACACTTAAACAAAAACTAACAGCACACCGATGTTTTCAAGAAAAGCCAAAGCTTCCAACTGGCAAGAAGTGGACTGCAGAAAGGAAACAACAGCATCGAGAACTAATGCGAAAGTACTGGGAGGATGTTAAAGCTCGATGCAACAAGAACAGTTGAAATGACGTGGTCCTTAGATGGCCGAATCGAAAGAAGAAGAAAAACACGCAATCATTCACACATCCTTTCAACTCTACATCTTACTACAATGCTGTGTATAAAAATTATGAGGATAAAATCTTGGCTTGTTTTAGGCCTACACAGCGTAAAAATAAAACCGTTTAATGAATGCTCGGAATGCTCTTACATTCGTGGCATTCCTGACACTTGATTTCATTCACTAGCTTGCGTTTGCAGAACGCACGTGCAGTGGCCTTGTTTCATCAATGAAATACTAACACCACGCCACACTCGGAACTGGTTTATACAATTTATACAAGCCGGTGAGTGTCCACCAGCTTATATTATGTCATCGCTCTCCAACTATAACGGTGAATCATTCTCGCTAGCCCAAATAGAGACTGCTCTTGTGTGCGTTTATAAAAACACGTAAAAATAACATTTAGATCTTACAAAAGTTCACACAACTACTCTGTTTGTTAAACAATCATTCTAAAAAAAAATATACACACTTTCATTCGCACCCCGCAATTGTTCATGACCAATCCGGTTCCACATTTACTCTTAACATTGAACAATCTTTCATACCAAAAACATCCGCTCATAAAACACACGCTATTTCAAAACAATTGATTAATAAATCCTACTAAATTATTTAACTAATTAAATCATTTTCAAAGAATTATTTACATATAATATGTTCATAATAATATACATTATTTAGTGTTGCTAACACGATACTTTCGAGATTCTGGCTTCTCGGTTACAATACAATTCTCAACTAACTGTACACTGGTTTTTCACATAACCATCCTCTAACGTTCCGTAGTTTTGATATACTGCTTACACATCGTCTTATATACGTTTCATTGCAATGTCGGTATAATACAGTCGACTAATTAAAGTTAATTGTACGTAATTACATAACTTTGGGTTTAATAAAATATAATAATAGTATTATAGACATGAGTAGGCAATCTTTCTCAAGTTGTATATCCGCCGAAACCCTCCTGTTAACACAGCTAAATCGTTACTTCACAAGAACTGGACTACTTGTATACAACGGCTCTTATCATGATCCATGCCTTCTTATCAAAGAACAATAATACTTTGACTTCCCTTAAAATGCGGAACTCCCTCGCACGAGCACTCCATAGCTCTACAAATCCCCATATAACAGTATATATGGCATAAACAATTATCATCCACTATGTTAAACAATAACCAAAAGGATTAATTGTTATTAACATATCTTCTGTAGGCACTTCTCTCAAATAATGGCATGACCCTCAGTATCATTACACATGACTACTGGACTACAATTATACATGCTTAAGTTCTTCAAACGAAACTTCCAATTGTAATGAACGATATTAGACAGTCGTGATTAACCTCCTAAAGTTTACTCCACAACAAGATAATTAACTGTTAACTCGTCTGTCGCAAATACATGTAATAAAAATAATACTCCTGTCTCACCTCACTTGTCAAGCTCTAAATTGTTTATCGTTGTAATATCATGTCCACAAAATGACGTGATGTTACACAAATAGAGTAAAATAACACACATGTAACTTATAGTGTCAAATAGAATTCAATCTTGACCGGGATAAACTAGCTTTGAATTCCTAGCCAAAGATTTGAATAATCTTCTATCAAAAGATATTTCCTCTAACCAATTAAATGAACAAAGCTCTTAGCTTTACATATAATAAAAAGGTTCGTCAATGTCGTAATGTTTTTCCACTGTACACAAAGAATGATCATAGGGATTAAGACTTCAGTCTTATCCAACGATTAGTATTTCTTAGATCGTCGATAGTTTATGTACAATAATGATATAACAATATCATTCGATGTTTCTTCTGTTCTTGAAGTTATATATTGTTACATTAAAGTGCTCAAATTAAATTTAATAAGAATTTCATTTGAAGCTATGACACAATGTCAGAATACTTGGTTTAAAATAAATTATTAAAAATTCAAGAGTCGAAACGACTAGTCTACTATGAGGCAATATAATTCCTCAAACAAAATTTTAATGTCAGTTCCTCAACTGATCCGTAGAATAAAATTGAAAAATAGATGAAAGGCAATCATCTCCTAAATAATCTTGAAGCATAAAAATCTTAACACACATCTGAAGTGTAAAATACATGAAAGTACTGAAGTACATGAAATGTGAAAATATAGAAATATGGAATAAGATCGTTGGCTCAGGATGTCACTAATCAAGCTCTATACTACAAATGAGATACACTGCTACCTTATTTGGACGAAAACTTGAAGATCTACGTAAGTATTCCCACAATACTTTAGATGTTTCCTCAGTACAAGACACTGAGATGGATCTGCATTCGAAACTCGGATCTGCGACCTCAGAGATAGGAAACGTCCCTCTCTGGAATTCACGAACATACGCCTGGGCTCGAACGACACCCTTCTGGCAAATTCTTCTGTGTTGCTGGGCTACCCCCTAGCATCTTGACAAATCTCTTCTGTAGAATCTTCATTCTCAGTCATAAATATGTATCAGCCTCACCATTGGAATATAATTATAGAAATATTCATATAAATGGTGAATGAAATATTTCCATAGCTAATTGGTGTTATATTAGTTTTCGTAGACTGACGAAAATGTACAAGATGGACCGTACACTACGTCTGTATTCAAGAATACGTTGTCTAACGAAGCTCCATCGTTGTATCTTAACTCCTGTTATCGAATATGTCTGGCGCATGACTATTTAGTTCATCATATCAACAATGTTACTTATGTTGAATGAAGACATTTGAAGAATAATTGTAGTCATTCTGTTAATGTTTATGTGTTGCGCCAATATTAAAAGTTCTCCGCTACTGTTCACTTGAACTGCGTTCGTCAACTTCACGTAGCAATTTAAAATGATATTCAGCTTTATTTCCAACACATTTGAAAATCTGACTTAACAGGCTTATATTGTCGAAACGGTAAGTTTTAAAACGCTCGACTTTTCACAAACTGTAGTATTCAACCTGTTCTTTATATATATTCGCTTAGTTATACTCAGATCTCAATTATATAAGAGATATAATTAATACAATGTGCCTCGCAACTACACACAGAATGGAAGCGCGGTGATCTCCTACGTTCCACCTAGCTATCCTCGCGTCTCCACAAGTCGACAGTCGTCGCACTCGGACTAAGCCTTGGGATCTCCGTTAACCCAGTAAAACACTTCCTCACTCTTCAAAGACTGCTGGAATGAGAATATCGATCCTTGGATCTCCCCCTCCAAGTCGAAATTTTTGGCGGCCATATCAAACTCCCACCATAATTTTAGCGCGTAGATTACTAATGCTTATTACTTCGTAGATTAACCGATCTGCGGTTTTTAAAGTATCAGACATAATGTCTTTTAATATTCTCTTCATTACAAAATAAGAAAATCTTCTTCTAAGGGCCAAAAAGCATAATTTCATCATATTATGTAATTGAAGTTGATCCCGTCTTCAATAAGACCTCTTCTCCTTGGCTCTGGGCTGGGATCCAATAGCATAATTTATAACAATATTTATAATATTAATTTCCAGACTCGCTGTTGCTATGCCAATTATAGCCTTCTAGAAGCGTCCATTGTGCAATATATCACGTGATCGGGCTCTCGCACAGCCTCGAGCTTGTAACACTACACTCCTGTGTCACACTTCCAGAAATTATATTTGCTGGTTAAATTTTATCATGGGGACGGAAAATACTCTCATTTTGTCCCAAAATAATTCAATTTACAGGAGCAGTACCTAGCATAAGTAGTTTATTAGTGATATACGGCTTGTTTCGCTGTAAGATTAAGACGTTGGACCTGGAGGTACCCTAATTGAATATATTCTAATACTTAGGTCAAGAAGAATGGACGACCTTTAAAGGGTATACAATATATTATATATAAAGGAGACAATCCTTATTTGGTCTGTTCCGAAGGGTCTTCTGAATTTAAATATTTGTTGGGAGGGGTAAATGTGGGTTATTAAATGAATTGCATGTGACGGCAATTGTCACATCCTCCCCCCCCCCCCCTCCCCCTATCACACACACACACACAAATACACACACAAAAAAAAAGAATCAGACCACGGGATATTTGATGACCCGGTTGGTCTCAGGTGCTTAGTCTATGGCTGGCTGGCACCACGTCGAACCGCATCCACAGTTTTCCGTCTTCCGCTCATCCGCATAGATCGGAATACAAGCATATACAAGAATTCCGACCCGCAGATATCTTGAAAATGTGCAATAAGGAACCAATCCACCCATCAAGATCTTGGGAACAGTAAGAACTTGGCCTCAACCGCATACATCAAAGAATTTGCATAGGCCTCGATGCAACGAAATATTACCTACACCAAAGTCTCGACTCGTGTCTTCCAGTAATTGATACGTCACGTCTATTAATTTTCATCTTCGCCAACGGGCACATGCTTATCATAAGACTTACAGGCAACTAGAGCCTCAATTAAGAGTCCTCCTTTATGAATTTCAATGAATATAGATTTTGAGCCTCAACTAACAGTCCTTACTCACATATTTAGGTTAACTCATCACCCACCAGAAATATACACCGAAAACATATACAATAATTACATTTACATCTTAAATACACAATTTAAATTTGAAGAGTTCCCCACCATCTTACAATGGCTTAAATGGGCCCGAAAAATCTGCCTGCCAGAATTGTTCCTTAACATGATCGTCACTGAGGTCAAGAAGGATAGAATCTCAAAGGGGCCACGAAATCGAACCCGGAGTTTCCCAGAAATTTGACGGCCAAAGGTCTTAAGAGAGAAATTTTTTACATACACCAAATCTCCTAGTTTTAATTTACACATAGTGCGCACAGCATTATCGTTTAGCGATACGATCATGCGACACCTTCATGGAATCCCGCGCTTCTTTCCAAATCTCACGAACATTTTTTTCCGTGGGTTGATCCGGCAACAGATCAGGAATGGACCATAGATTAGTCAACGGAGAGTTCGGCATATATGAGAAGATCAAGGAAGACGGAATTTTTTCCGCGAGTTTCATGCAGGGCCGTGTTAAATGCGAAGGTTAACCATGGCAATGATGTATCCCATTTCGAGTGCTCATGATGATCAGCAATGAGGGCTGCCCACAAATTCCTGTTTACCCGTTCCGCCAACGACGGATTCGGATAGTAGGGTGTAGTTGTTACATGCGAAATAGCATACTCAAAACAAAATTTTCGGAACTTATGAGAGATGAAAGACTTCGCGTTATCAGAAAATGGGAATTGACACGATCCAAAATATGAAAATATAGAATTTAAGCAACGGATCACAGAATTTGTGGTAGACAGCCGTGTTGGAAATATCCACAAGAAACGGAACGCAAACGAGCGCAAAACGATTCCGAGACACAGACCTAGGAAACGGACCAATAAAATAGATGAATAAACGTTCCATTGGTCGGGTCGCTGACTCAGAAGCCAACTTCCCCACCTTCGTACTCACAACAGGTTTACTCACATTACAACGATGACAAGATTTAACAAATTCTCTCACGTCACCATCCATTCCTTTCCACAAGAAATACACCCTAATCTTCTTCCGAGTCTTAAAAATTCCTAAATGTCCTCCCACCGGATAATCATGGTAATACTTCAGGAATCAATTTATCTGGCAAAACAATCTTAAGTTTCTTTTCGTGATGAGTCCGACAACATAAAACCCCAGATTTCATTTCATACCGTTTAACCAATTCACCCACCGTAATTTTAGACATTATTTTGCTAAATTCCTCATCATCTTGTCGATATTTTCCATTGTCCTTAAATTGCATCGGACTGTTACTGATAATAGGTAGTGTGGCATTAACACTTAGCTCAACCTCATCTTTTCCAATCATTAACGATCTCGGAACAATAGGTTCTTCATATATACGGCTGAGGGAGTCATCAATGATATTGTCACTACCCTTATTGTGCCGGACAGAAAATTTGAACGAAGAAATCCTTGTGGCCCACCGCGCGATTTTTCCAGTGTTACGTGGTCTTTCTAGAACCCAGTTCAAGGCCTAATTGTCGGTCTCTAATTCAAATGGTACATGCTCAAGATAAGTCTTGAAACGCTCTAACCCGAACATGACCGCAAGACCTTCCAGTTCGTAAACTGAGTACTTGGACTCTGCCTCAGTCAGAGTTCTGGAAGCGTAAGCAATTGGACGACGTCACAATTCGTTCTCTTGCAACAACATGGCAGCAATGACACCTAGAGAAGCATCAGTTTGTAAAATGAATGTCCTGGAGAAATCAGGCACGGCTAGTACGTCCGCGTTGCACAACGCATTCTTCAGATCGTCAAATGCAGTTTGTTGTGATTCACCCCACACAAATTTTACCCCTTTACGGCGTAGAGAATTCAATAGCAACGCTCTCTTGGCAAAATTCGGAATGAATTTCCGAAAGAAATTTGCCATTCCACGAACCCGGGCAACATCTTTCACATTGATCGGGGGCTTAAAATCTCGAATTCCTTGGTTTCGGGACTGATCGATAGAAATTCCTGCTGGTGAGATGATATGACCCAAAAAGGATATTTCAGATTTAGCCAACGAAACGTTCCCTAATTTCACAGTCAGCCCTGCAGTCTGCAACCGTCTCAGAACTTCATCCAAATGCTCAACGTGTTCCTCAAAGGTTTCACTATAGATCACTACATCATCCAAATAATGATATAGGAATTTAAATTTTATTCCCGAAAGCACACGATCCAGCAACCGACTCAAATCGGCACCACCAGTGGACAAACCAAACGGAACTCGATTGAATTGGTAGATTCAAATCGGTGGAAAATACTGTTAATGGGTTGGATTCTTCGGATAACGGAATTTGATTGTAAGCTTAATTTAGGTCAAGCAAACTAAAATAACGAGCCCTGCTGAACCACGAAAAACGTGAGTGCAGATTGGGTAACGGTATTGATTCTAACACCACCTTTTGGTTGAGTCGTCTATAATCAACAACCGGCCTGAAACCTCCGTCCGATTTTGGAACCAAAACATTGACGAAGAATACGACGATATGGACGGGAGAATTACACCTTCCGCCAACATCTTATCAACGATCTTCTTGAGCCCCAGCATTCTAGGCGGGCTAAGTCGATAGGGAGGATGCCGAAACGGGATGTTATCGGTAACTTTGATTTTGTACTCCAATAATTTGGTAACACCCAACCTATCTTGTCAGTACATCCGGATCTTTCCCTCACAATTTCCAAATCAGGTCAGCTTGTTCGATGTTCAAATGATCCAAATCCAAAATCTCGATTTCAACGGAATTACGCTGGTCTTCCGTATCCCCCCATCCAAAATTCACCAAATTACATGACGTAATATTCTCTCTACAATTCGTGTTATCATCGAATGTCCCAAGAACCTGTACGAATATCATGTTAGTTTCGGGACTGAACTTGAAATACATCTCCTCCCTACTAAGATCCAACAACCATCCCGTGAAAGACAAGAAATCAGCCCCTAATATTACCGGACACGATAGATTCCGAACAACCCAAATGTTAAATTTCCAAGAAAATTTCAATATACTAATTTTTACCTAGACTGCTCCCAAAACGTCGATCCTCGAGGAATTAGCGGACATCAAACGAGCTTCAACAATTCCCAGTTTAGGAAATATACAAATTATCATCATATTTTTGTACCAACCTTCACTTACTAATGGCACGACGCTCCCATAATCCAACAAAGCTTCGACACACTTGTTATTAATTGAAATCGGAATTATAGGCACATTTACGTACGAAGGAGAAGAAATTGTCATAAATGTTTCAGGACACAAAACTTGACATCGTTGTTCATCCACAACTAGATTATTTTTCCAAATGCCTGACGTTTCTCTCTTATGGCTATCGTGTATTAGGTAGCTCCCGTCGAACCTTAGGCGTTAGTTGTCAATTCTTACGCCGGAAATTCTCACAATTGCGCGAAATATGACCCGAATGCCCGCAATTGTAACATCGAATCTCTTTCTTGTTTACATTAGAAACGGGTCTCGAATTCGGATTTGGCAACACGCGCGCCTGAGGACAATGTGTTGGAGGTAAAAGATAAACTTCCCTTTGAGTATCAACAAGACGAACAGATTCGGCACAAACTGCAGCGATATTCAAATCCTGAAATGTCCTAGATCTGGAATTTAGTCTTAAATAAGATCGGATGTCCCGGGACAACCCCGTCAACGATTACCGCAACCAATTCACTCTCTGGTAGATCCAATCCAAATACTTTACCATATTTGGTTATGTCTTTAACATAAGTATTCAAAGGTTCTCCCACACCTTGAGGACGATAAAAAATTCTTAAAAAATTACTTTAAAAAAATGTACGAAGTGTGAGATTTGTCGATACTGTTGCTGTAGGAAAATATGCTCCGTAATTGCTGTCCACTTCACATTTTGGACGCTGTGACGCCTGTTTCGTGTCATTTTAACATTATGAGGTCTTTCCTTTATCATTTTGCATGGATTTCAGAAACAGTAAGTCAAAGGAATGAGTACTCAAATCGTATAATTTCAAAAATATCGAATAACTGGTGAGTGTTACAGCTAAGATAAATCAATGGACTCAGCACACAAATGACATTAGCAGTGACGAATTCCATTCTAATTTCATAAATATCAATTTTTGTTAGAAGTGTGCGATTTGCAAATACTGGAGCTCTAACATGCTGCAATTAATTATCTTGTTATAAACCTATCGGGGGGAAGGGTGGTTTATGAACATGCGAGATTTCTCGCTTGGGTCCGGTAGTGTTTATTCTTTCACCAGTGAGATGGAACACAATATCCAATGGATACCACCTGTTCTTGAAAATTAAACACGTTTTACTGGACTGATATGTGCTGTTGTTGTTGTTTGAGTCTTCAGTCTTTTGACTGGTTTGATGCAGCTCTCCATGCCTCCCTGTCCTGAGCTAATCGTTTCATCTCTACATAACTACCACACCCTACATCTGAGGCAATCTGTTTAACATATTCTAACCTTGGTCTACCCCTACAGTTCTTGTCCTCGACCCTTCCTTCCATAACTAAGCTTGCTATTCCTGGGTGTCTTAGTATGTGTCCTATCAACCTATCTCTTCTCTTCATTAGCAGTCGCCAGAAACATCTCTCCTCTCCCACTCGTCTTAATACCTCTATGTTTGTAACCCTATCTACCCATCTGATCATCATTCTCCTGTAACACCACATTTCAAAAGCTTCTATTCTCCACTTTTCTGCTGCACCAATAGTCCAAGTTTCACTTCCATAGAGCGCCACGCTCCAGACAAAGGCTTTCAAAAATGACTTCCTAATACCTAAATCTATATTCGATGTCAGCAGATTCCTTTTTTGTAGAAAAGCTTTCTTTGCCTGAGCCAACCTACTTTTTATATCCTCTTTGCTTCGTCCATCACTGGTTATTCTACTTCCTAAGTAACAGAAGTCTTCTACTTCCTTCAGCTTTGCAGCTGTCAATTTGATCTCCATAGAGGTTTCTGATTTATTTCGGCTGCATTCCAGTATTTTTGTTTTACATTTATTAATTTTCATCATGAATTCTTTCTGTAAGATGGAGTCCATACCATTCAAAAACTCATTCAAATCCTCAGGCTTGTCGGCCAAGATGACTATGTCATCAGCAAATCTCAGAGTTGAAATTATTTCTCCTTGAATCTTCACTCCCACTTTAAATTTTTCTCTAATTTCCTTCATTGCTTGTTCAATGTAAAGATTGAAAAGTATAGGTGATAAGTTGCAGCCTTGCCTTACACCTTTCTGAATACCAGCTTCTCTCTCATGTCCTTCAACTCGAATGACTGTTGTCTGGTTTCTGTATAGATTGTATATCACCCTCCTATCCCTGTACTTTATTCCAATCGATTTCAAAATGTCAAACAAGTTAGTCCAATCAACGTTATCAAAAGCCTTTTCTAAGTCTACAAAAGCCATGAACGTTCTCTTATCTTTCCTTATTCTACCTTCCAAAATCAGCCTAAGACTTAGTACAGCTTCCCTTGTTCCTACATTTCTCCTGAAACCAAACTGGTCTTCACCCAACTCCGTTTCTATCTGGCTTTCAATCCTCTTGTAAATGATCCTAGACAGGATCTTTGAAGCATGAGTAATCAAGCTGATTGTACGGTAATCTTCACATCTGTCAGCTCCCACTTTCTTTGGTATAGGGATGATTACATTCTTCTTGAAATCAGGGGGTACTTCACCTGTCTCATAAATCCTACACACCAAGTGAAATAACCTGATCAGACCTTCATCTCCTATGCAGCGTAGCAACTCAACCGGTATATCATCTATGCCTGGTGCTTTGTTCCTGCTTAAGTCTTCCAAAGCTCTATCAAATTCTGATCTCAATATTAAATCTCCTTTCGCATCCCCATCAATTTCCTCCTCCCTTTCCATTATATGATTCTCAATCTCCTTTCCCTTATACAAACTCTCTATGTAAGCTTTCCATCTCTCAACCTTTTCTTCCCTATCTGTTAGAGGCTTTCCATTTGTGTCCTTAATATTACAGCACTTAGTCTTCTTTTCCCCAAAAGTATTCTTAATCCTTCGATAAGCTGTGTCTACTTTACCTAATTTCAGACAATTTTCTATACCTGCACATTTCTCTTTCAACCATTCTTCTTTCGCTTCCTTGCACTTCTTGTGAACCTCATTTCTCAGACGTCTGTATTCTGCTTTCCCCTTCTCATCTCTTACATTCTTGTGTTTCCGCTTTTCATCCATCAATTCTAGTATATCCTGAGTGATCCACGGTTTTCTACCTATTCTTTCTTTCCTACCAATGTTTTCTTCTGCGGATTTTGTTATTTCATTCTTCAAAAGTGCCCATTCGTCTGCAATTGAAGTTTGTTTAGGGTTTTTCATTAGTCCATCCTTTATACTCTTCTTGAATCTTTCGTTTGCATCCTTCTCTTTCAGTCTGTCTATTGCCCACCTTTTTGGCTTTTGACTTTTCTTCAGTTTCTTCAACTTGAATCTGCATTTCATTACGACCAGATTGTGGTCAGAGTTTATGTCAGCACCAGGATATGCTTTACAATCCAAAATCTGGTTTCGAAACCTCTGCTTGACCATAATGAAGTCGATTTGGTAACGCCCTGTATCTCCTGGTCTCATCCATGTGTATATTCTTCTATTGTGGTTATTGAATAAGGTGTTAGCTATGACCAACTCATGCTCGGTGCAGAATTCTACCAGCCTGCTTCCTCGATCATTCCTTTCACCTAATCCGAAATCTCCTACTATTTTCCCTTCTCTCCCTTTTCCTACCACAGCATTCCAATCTCCCATTACTATAACATTTTCATCACCCTTGATATACCTCAGAATTTCGTCTATTTCTTCGTAGACCTTTTCAACATCCTCATCATCAGCTTGACTGGTAGGCATATAGACTTGTACCACTGTGGTGCAGGTAGGTTTAGTATTGATTTTTGCTACAATAATCCGTTCACTATATTGTTCATAATATTCCACCCGCTGTCCAAGTTTCCTACTCAATATGAGGCCAACCCCTGCTTGGCCATTGTTTGATTTAGTGCTAATGACCCTATAGTCTCCTGACCAAAAGTCCTGTTCTTCCTGCCAGCGCATTTCACTAATCCCAACCAAATCCAACCTCAACCTATCCATTTCCCTTTCTAAGTTTTCTAACCTTCCACTTCCTAGCAGACTTCTAACATTCCACGCTCCGATCCGTAGAATGTCAGATTTCCTCTTTGTCACTTCTGTGATGTTAACCCCCTCTCGAGTAGTCCCCACCCGGAGATCCGAACGGGGGACTAGTTTACCTCCGGATTGAAATTTTACAAGGGAGGAGGCCATCATCACATGTAATTATGCATAGAGAGATGCATATCCTCGGAAATAGCATACGGCTGTAGTTTCCCGTTGCTTTCAGCCGTGCAGCAGGACGCAGTGTAGCCATTAGTTGGCTTATATTATCAATATCTTAACCGTCTATAAGACTAGTAAAGAATTGATTTATTCTGAAAGGCTGCTACTCCCTTTCAGAATAAGTAAAGAGCAATTCTACTAAACAAAAATACTAACCTTCTACCGTACTAACAATTAAATACCAAAATTCTACTAACGAAAAAAAAAAAACTTAAGTTCCACCAACAACAAATACTACCACTAAAACAGTCTGTCACCAGGCACACTCACATGCACCCTCACACATCACAGTCTACTGAAACAATGAACTAGAACTAATAAACAATGCAACAGCTACCAGACACACTCACACACCACAGTCTAATAGAACAACGACATATATCTAATAGACAAACTAACTACCTACTTACAACTAAAACTAACTACATACGTACTGTACTGTTATTTGAATTGACAATATTTACAGTAATAATAATAATATTATTAAATTATCCGCATCCGTGGCCATACGATATTATTATTAGTAGTAGTAGTACATGATTTTGGTTTTAATATTATATTTTTCAATCGGTCAACACAAAATCATTTAGTTAGTTGTGTTACAACAATACTCATTACTCATGAAAAATGAAAATCCACAGCCTGCTTCCAGTCTCCGACCGGGTCAGGAATGGAATGAATGAAGCCCCCATCGAGCGGCGAGGATATGAACTGTGCCGGCTGCCGAGGCCTGACGCACTCCTCTGGGGCAACTCATTACTCATAAAGACATTAATTTTTGAATTCCTTCACTGATATATATTTTTTTCTTTACAGATGAAGAAAAAAAAAAGATGAATAGAGTATCTATAAATTGGTGACCCCGACGTGATTCGAGAAATGACTGAAAATAGTGATAATGAAGCGCGAACGCCTAATGGCACTACCAGTGAAGTCGAGGTTAGTAAAGTGTCTGTTAAAATTCCACCGTTCTGGGCCGATAAACCAGAAATTTGGTTTTACCAGATCGAGGCACAATTTGCGATTAACAGGATAACATCTGAAGAGACTAAATTTAATTACTTGGTTTCGCAATTAGAACCGAAATATGTGGAAAACATATGGGACATCATCAGTAGTGATAACTCCTGTAAATATGCCGCGGCAAAAGAAAGATTCCTCAACATCTTCAAAGAAAGTGAAGATAAGAAAATAAAGCGCTTAATGACAGGAATTGACTTAGGGGATCTCAAACCAAGTCAGCTTCTGCGGAAAATGCAATCCCTGGCAGGCGCAGATATTTCAAACAAAGTCTTAAGGACACTATGGCTAGACAAACTTCCAAACTCAGTAAAAAATATATTGCTAGTTAGTGATGAGGAATTGGAGAAAATGGCAGTAATGGCAGATAAAATACTGGAAATGAATCCACGTACTGAACTGTATAGTGCCACAAAAACCCCAAGTCAGTGCTCTTCAAGTAGCAGTGCAACACTGGATGACATCGTTGCGAAAATTACCGCATTGGAACAACAAATAGCAGCTGTCCCAATCGGAAGACATCACTCACGAGCAACACATCGTAGCCCCAGGCGAATTAGCAGCCGCAGCCGCTCAACCAGAAAATTCAATCCTGATGGGAAATTGTGTTACTATCATTTTAAATTTGGCTCAAGATGCTACCCAGATAAATGTAAACAACCGTGCGGATGGAAGAATCCGGAAAACGAGAAACAACAGTAGAACTGGCGGCAAGTTCCACTGCTGAAGGTCACGAGTTGTGCCGCAGATCCCGGTTATTTGTGAGAGATAAAGAAACGGGAGTGCAGTTCCCTGTAGACAGTGGAGCGGATGTTTCAATTTGGCCAGCAACAAAGCATGACAGAGTAGATAGTTCCTATAAACTGTATGCAGCCAACAATATAGAAATACCAACCTATGGTATCAAAATATTGACTGTGAACTTGGGACTAAGGCGAAAATTCCAGTGGCCATTTGTGGTAGCTAAAATAAACAAAGGTATAATTGGAGCAGATTTTCTTAAACAGTTCCATTTACTTGTGGACCTGCATAATAAACAATTAACTGACGGTGTAACTCAGCTTGGTGTTAAGGGCGAAGTTACAGTCATTCCAGAATGTGATGTTATTAGCTCTATGAATACAAATTTCAAATACAGTGACATTCTTGCACAATATCCAAGATTAACAACACCAAACTTAACCCCTACCCTGATAACACATGATATTAAACATCAAATAGTTACCAACGGTCAACCGGTATTCTCAAAAGCCAGACAGTTAGATCCGAAGAGGCTCCAGATTGCCAAACAAGAATTTCAGTTCCTGGTGGATAACGGAATTTCGACCATCAAACTCTCAATGGGCGAGTCCACTGCACATGGCTAGTAAGAAGGATGGGTCGTTACGACCTTGTGGTGACTATAGAAGGTTGAACGAGAGGACAATTCCAGACCGCTACCCAGTACCAAGAATAGAAGATTTTCAACATATCTTGAAAGGAAAAACTGTTTTCTCAAAAATCGACTTATTTAAAGCATATTACCAAATCCCAATCGCCGAAGAGGATAAGTGCAAAACTGCAATAATAACTCCTTTCGGATTATATGAGTTCAATGTCATGAGTTTTGGGTTAAGAAATGCTCCATCCACCTTCCAGAGATTCATAAATGAAGTTTTCAGAGGCTTGGATTTCACATTTCCTTACTTGGACGACATTCTGGTAGCCTCCGCATCATTCGAGGAGCATAAGAACCATCTTAAGTTGGTTATGGACAGGCTAAACAAGTATGGCCTTCGAATAAATACCTCCAAATCAGTGATGGGCGTAGACAGAATAGAGTTCCTAGGGTACCTCATTACAGCTGAGGGTACTAGACCTCTTCCTGAAAAGGTTCAAACAATCTTGAATTATAAACTGCCAGAAACAGTGCATGAACTCCGCACGTTTCTCGGCATGGTTAACTTTTACCGCCGCTACCTCATAGATGCTGCCAAAACACAAGCAGTGCTCCATGAATACCTAAAAGGAGCAAGAAAGAGAGACCGAAGAAAAATTCAATGGACTGAAGAAGCGAAACAGATGTTTGAAAAATGTAAACAAGAGTTATCAAATACAACACTCCTAACTATTCCTAACTCAGACAATTTATTAGGCCTGTTTACAGACGCATCTGACATTGCCATTGGATCTGTGTTGCAACAATATGAAAATGATAGTTGGAGACCAATTGCCTTCTGCTCAAAGAAACTGAGCGAAACACAGAAATCTTACAGCACATATGACAGAGAACTTTTAGGCATTTACCTATCAGTGAAACAGTTCAAACATCTTTTGGAGGGAAGAGATTTCACCATCTTCACGGATCACAAGCCGCTGACCTATGCATTTATACAAAAGAACGAGAAAGAATCACCAAGACAATTGCGACACCTCCATTATATTTCTCAATTCACTACCAATATTCAACATATTAGTGGTAAACACAACATTGTAGCCGACACTCTATCTCGCACGGAAGAAATCTATGTGATTGATTACGATGAAATTGCAAGAGAGCAACTGCAAGATGAAGAATTAAAACGGCTGATGGAAGAGAGTAAATCACTGACATTCAAGAAGTGCGCATTAACAGCGGGCAAGGCATTGTGGTGCGACATCTCAACGGATAATGCAAGACCATTTATCCCAGAGTCATTCCGCAAACAAATGTTTCAACAGATCCATAACTTATCACACTCAGGTGTAAAATCGTCAGTGAAGCAGATGACAACTAGGTTCATTTGGCCGAATATAAAATCTGATGTTCGAAAATGGGCCCAAGCTTGCATCCACTGCCAGAAAAACAAAGTAACAAGACACACACAGTCTAAATTAATTTCATTTCCAGAACCTGATGAAAGGTTTAGTGTTGTACATATGGACTTAGTTGGCCCACTGCCACCATCAGATGGGAACATTTATTGTTTAACATGCATCGACCGCTATACCTCTTGGATGGAAGTCATCCCAATGCAAAATATCACAGCAGACACAGTTGCTAAATCATTCTACTCCAACTGGATTGCTAGATTTGGAGTCCCGAGTGTAATTATCACAGATCGTGGACCACAATTTGAATCCGAACTTTTCAAGAAATTAGCAGTGTTGTGTGGTGTTAAACTGAAGCACACTACAGCCTACCACCCACAATGTAATGAAAAGATTGAACGACTACACCGCACCTTAAAAACTGCCATCAGAGCACATAATTCCCATAAATGGACAGAGGTTTTGCCTACAGTGCTTCTTGGGTTGCGTGCAGCCATAAAGAGCAATTCTGACTATTCTATTGCACAGATGGTCTATGGTAAGACTATTAAGCTACCTGGAGAGTTTTCTGAAATGCCATCAACAACAACTGACCCAGACACCTTCGTCTCCCAATTACAAAAACAGATGACAGCACTTAAGCCTACTCCAACTATATGTGCTATAGCAAAGAAACACATCTCCAGAGGATTTAGGAAAGAGTATATTCCAGGATGGAGTGCAAAGTGTAATGAGCTATATGAAGAATATCAACTCAGCAATCAGACGGAGATCGCTGATGAGTTATTACACTGCTTAGACTCTGCCAGGAAGGAGAAATGGGATACTTTGACATCTAGCATGAACTTCCAACATTCCAGCAGGAAAGCATGGTCCCTACTTAGGAAGCTGGGCAGTAGTACTCCAAACTACTGTAGCAAAACCTCAAATATAAAGCCCGAACAGTTAGCAAAGAGAATTGTTGGCTTAGCCAAAACATCAGAAGGCAGAAACAAGAATGAAACAAGACAAATCCTAAAAGAGTTGAAGATCAACCTATCTAGAGCAGAAACAAACACTCGGTTTTCAGAAGACTTCTCTGTCATGGAGGTGTCTCATGCTCTGAAGGTAACAAAATTAGGAAAAGCAGCAGTCTTGGATTGCATTTACCCGGCATTTCTGAAACACTGTGGCCTTAGAACTCTGAAATGGCTTGCTAAATTCTTTAGTGACATCCTAAGGAAAGGAAGTCTTCCACCTCTTTTTAAAAGAACTAAAATTGTAGCCATACTTAAACCTGGTAAAAGCGGATGCAATGCGGAAGATTACCGACCTATTGCTCTACTGAGTATCTGTCATAAACTGCTAGAGAGACTGGTTTATAACAGAATCTCAGCTACTGCACTACAGTACATCCCGGTCGATCAGGCAGGTTTTAGACCCGACAGAAACTGCTGTGATCAGGTTTTAGCACTAGCTAGTCATATTGAACAAGGCTTTGAAGAAAAAAATAAAAGCATTGCAGTGTTTGTGGACCTATCATCAGCGTACGATACAGTATGGCGTAAAGGAATGATCCTGAAGTTCCTGAAAATTATTCCTTGCAAGACATTAACTTCACTGCTCAACAACATGCTCAGCAACCGACTAATTGAAGTACACCTAAATGGAAATATAAGCAGGCTCTATAGATTAAATGATGGAATACCACAAGGCTCAGTCCTTTCTCCACTTCTCTTCAATCTTTACACTGCAGATCCTCCACCTACTATTTGCAGAAAGTTCATATATGCTGATGATATAACCCTGACAGCCAAGTCCACAGATTTTGAGACTGTTGAAACAATTCTCACACAATATCTCCTAAAATTGGACAGCTACTCTGACACTTGGCGACTGAAGCCCAACATCAGCAAAACAGAGGTCAGTGCCTTTCATCTGGATAATAGGAGGGCCCATTACATTCCCCGTGTACAATTCAGAGGTCAACAGCTAAAATATTGCACCCAACCAAGATATTTGGGTGGTATGCTGGATCGCTCTTTGACATACAAAGAACATCTCTTCAGAACAGCACCTAAAATCAGAACACGTAACAACATCCTTCACAAACTCTGTGGTACAAGTTGGGGAGCAAATGCGACTGTTCTTCGCACAACAGCTCTCGCCTTAGTATACTCAGTTGCTAAATATTGTAGCCCCGTATGGATCAATAGTGCACATGTAGGAAAAGTTGATGTCCAGTTAAATGATACAATGAGAACAATATCGGGCACTCTCAAATCCACACCACTCAAGTGGCTACCAGTATTATCCAACATTCACCCTCCCCTGCGAAGGCTAACAGCTCTAAAAAGGAAATGGTCAAAATGCGCTGCAAATGATCTCTTACCCATACATCAGGTCTGTAATTCACAGAAGCAAGGGAGATTAAAATCTCGACATCCGTCATGGCAACTAGGCAAGATGCATGTTGAATCTAAGATTGATCACTGACCCCTGCAGGAAAACTCCTGGTTTCCATCTTCCAAGAAGGAAATGGACGTCACTGAACAGAGTGCGGACCGGTCACGGAAGATGTACGGTAACTTTTGGCTCCACAAATAGGGGAATATTTCTAGTCCTCAGTGCGATTGTGGTGAGTTAGTGCAGACAATCCATCATATTGTGTTGGAATGCCCTTCACGGTCCTTCAAGGGAGGATATAACGACCTGCAGAACGCAACTGATGATGCAGTGGAGTGGATTACTGCTCTGGACATCCAACTGTGACCTTTAGTTTCGTTTTCGATGTTACTAGATATTTATTACTTGATATATTGTATATACTGTAGCATTACTGTATCCTCTGTATGTCATACGAAATATATATATACTGGACAACTGAAATAAAGTATATTTCAGCCGCTGAGTCTCCGGCAGGATGAGACATGAATTCCCATCCACTTATCTCCACTAATATATTTCTTCATAATGTTGAATTTTGGGCTTATGCCGTGTTATATTATATTAAAATTCGACGCGTTTCGAAAGAAACCTTGTCTTTCTTCGTCCGGAATAATCTGGAATATGACAAATGATTGCTAAGAGAAAGCAACAAAGAACATATAGAGGGTGCCCAAAGATGGACCCCATGTTAGGGACAACGGAAAGCAGCAGTGAATTACTTTCTCAGTGTTCCCTAACATGGGATTTTGGCTCCTCTTGTTTCACTTATGGACCATCAGCTTCTTCTTGGGATCCATTTTTCGTCCGTTTCGACCGCATATTAATACAACTTGACACTCCAGGCGTCCATGTCAAGAAATGTTCAAACTCCTTCAAGCCTCATTGATAACAGGAAAAATGAACAGTGACTGGCTGACTTCATATAGTGCCAATATTCCATGTGAACTTACTCACTTTTCCACGAACTCATGGGCCGGAGAGCCCTTTTAGTGATCTTTTAACGATGTGTACATACATTTTATTCCATGTTGTTGACCTGTTTTTACCAAGTTTTATGCATGTTTTTAATGTTGTTACAGTGTCTTCGATGTTATGAGATTGTTTCTTTAGATTCGATAAATTGCGGCTGAGGAAGGGCTATTTAATGGCCCGAAACCTGTACCACTGTTGAATTATATGTAACATGATGTATTGATCGACGGACTAACATATTTGCAATAAATCATCAAAGTCAATACGGACCAAAAATGGAGGAAGTAAATCCCAAACTTGTAACGTGTTTTTCGAGGGTTTTTTATGCCACTGGCATAAGTCAGTAGGAAGCCATTCTATATTTATTTACACGGCAAATTGTTCAGCCAAGATAATTTTTCATGTTAATTTATTATTATTATTATTATTAAGGTATATTTGGAGCATTTTTATAAAATTATAAGCATACAGATAGGGTTTCTATGTCTTAGAAAACACTATCAAGCAAATTATTACGAACGACATTATCATAGAAAATTATGTGATTACGGAATTTTACGGAGTTTCGTCAGTTAGGGTATTATGCGAGACATGACTCACTGGGAATTCAGATACAGGCTGATTCTTGTCAAGAAGCATTACGCAAGCCTGGGTCGCAGCGTCAAGAAAAGGCGGATAGTATGGAACGGCAATCGACTTCACCCTCCCGCCGAGTGTAATGAGCCAGAGGTGGGGAAGTAGCGCGTGGGGCACAGCCAATCAGTGGAGACCACGTAAGGTGGAAGTGGGCACTGGAGTGGGAAGCCGACGAGGGCATATATCGTTTGGCGCGCCGTGGAATAAAGGACAATCTGTGTAAGACTTGACCAGTATGGTTGCACGCGTGAGTCGCTCCGATGTTCCGTGGAGTAGAGGACTATCTTTGTAGAACTTAACCAGTGTGGTTGTACGAGTGTTTGGCTCCGATGTTCGGACCATAGAGTTATCAAATCTACCAGTATATCATCAAATATCGAAGAAGATGACGGCGTCCAGGAAACAGTGGGAAGCTCTCTTCATCATCCAGTACGAGGGAAATGCTTCGGCAATTTCCAGTGGTAAGCGCGAATGACACAGACCTACGCAATCTCTCGTTTCTCTTCGTTTTATATTCAATATTTCAGTAACTTCATAGCTTGGGAATAAGAGTAAAATCAATAATTTATCAGACTCCGTTCTCACGTAATTCTCTATCGGTAATAGTAAAATCACAACGCTCCAATATATATATATTTTAAACTTATTATTATTAATAATTTTGCAATACTTGTTATATATAATAAATTCATTTCTTTTAACCATGCAATCTTTGCTTTCAGTAGGTAGCATTAGATATAGACCAATTCCTTCTCCTGATACAATTGTTGTTGGGTTAATGATCAAATCATACCATGATCTGAGTGAATAGAGTCTTGAAGGTGTTCTGCCAGAGCTAGACGTTGTTAAATACAAATTTAGATTTCAACATTGCGTTGAGGTCTTGGCGCCCATTAAAACAACATAGCTTAGGCAAAGGTCAACAGTTACATTTATCACCAAACAGTAAGGACCAGTCAAAACGTTTCATTTGTACGTCCAACAGTTAGGGGCAGCCAAAAACGTTACATTTGTTGCTACGAACTTGGGGCTGAAAACCTAATAACATTTGTGGAAGGAGAAGGGTATATATTTCTGTGCCTGTATTTTGGGGGTCATTTGTCTTTATCAGTGTATATCATTATGGGGGATGAGAAAGAAAAACAGATGAGGTTACGTAGTGGTCATCAACTGGAGAGTGATGATACGAGCAGTATGTCGAGTGATGGTAGTACCGGGGTAGCGGAGGTAAATCCCGATACTGAAACAGGGAGTGTAGGCGGCCAACCAGAATTAAAAACTTTACTTCTCGAGTTTATGTATCAGAACAAAGTTAGTAGGGATGCCTTAAATGCAAAATTAGAACAAAACAGTAGGGAAAATAAAGAAAGTACAGACGCTTTAAATGCTAAATTGGAACAAAATAGTAGGGAAAATAGAGAGAGTACTGAAACTTTAAATGCTAAATTAGAACAAAACAGTAGGGAAATTAGTGATAAATTCGAACTGATTAGAGGTGAGATCAAGGGGGTGACGGAAGAGAAGGCTAAAGAGATTATTGCAGATGTAGACAGAAAATTAGGAAAAGTACAGGAGGAGTTAGAAATTAGAATCAGTACACAGGCTGAAAATTTAAAAGAACTAGTGCAACTGGAAACACAGCAGGTTAAAAAACAATTGGGGGGAGAAATTGACAAAATTCAGGTAGCAACTAAAGAGGTTAAGGAACAGCTGGGGGGTAGAATTGAGAAAGTCCACTCGCAAATAGTTGCAGAAGTAAATGATTTAAGAGAGAGTAATAGAGAGAGCATTAGCAAGATTGAGGAGAAACAAGCAAAGCTATATGATAAAGTAGAAGAATCAGAAGGAAACATTAAATTAACAGTAAACAGTATTGAGAGGAAGGCTGAGGAGAAAATCGCAGAATTAGAATTAAAATTAAAAGCTAGGATCAGGCAAGAAAATAGTCAGAATAGGCCAGTTTTTGTGAATAGCACACACAGGGAGGTAGAACTGGGTAAGTTCAGCAATCGACAGGGGTGCCCAATGGAGTTCATGAACACTATAGAAAATAAATTCGGGGAGAGGTTGGAAAATGGTAGTATTGAGTGGTGCCAGGTAGTTGAAATTTTAGAACAAGTGTTTGTGGGGGAAACGAGGAATTGGTTTGCTGTCTACAGAGACAAGTTTACTGATATTAATGATTTTAAAATGAAATTCTGTGAAAAGTTCTGGAATGAGGTTTTTCAGTCGCAGCATCGTGAGGGAGTAGTGTGTGGTAAATATAACCCCAAAAGAAGCTCCACCATGACCGAATACTTTTTAGGGCAGGTATTAGTGTGTAAATATCTGGATGGCTTGAAGGAGGAAAGTGATGTGTTGAGGTTGCTACTTAGGCACTTTCCCTAAAGGATCAAGGAGGCTGCTTGTATCCAGAATGTAAAGACAATATCTCAAGTAGAAAATTTGTTAAGCACATTTGATGCACTAGGGAGAGGAGGTTATGAGGACAATTTCAATCGGAACCAAGGTAATAATAATAATAGGCCTAATGAAGCCAGGCATCAGGAAGTTCAAGGGAATGGTGGCGAAGGGGCCAACGCTCAAAATAGAAATAATAATAATAATAATAATCAGCTAAATCAGAACAGAGGAAATGGCTATGGTAATCAGTATCAAGGGAGGAACAATGATTTCAGGGGAAATCAAGGGAGGAACAATGATTACAGGGGAAATCAAGGGAGAAATTATAATGACAATAATTACAACCAGAATAGGGGTCAAGGAAGAGGACAGCCTAGTGGTAGTAATATACAGCCAAACAATGACCACACAGCCCAGAACAACCAGACCAGTGCAGTAGTTAGTAGTACTACAGCCAGCTGTAGCGGTTCTTTAAACGCGAACCAGGCTGCGAAGTAAGGTCAGAATCTCAGTCTGTAGCATGCCCTGTCCATACAATTATTATACAGGAACCCTATGACCTAAATGTAAGAAATGAATTATTACATGAACTAAATGATGAAGGTATTATTCAAGAAGTGGTTAGTAAGAGCCCCATAGTTAAATTTAACGTGTCCGAGGCGTACACAGATGTTTTAATTGATAGTGGTTGTATGAAGAGTTGCATTAGTGCATTTTATGATAAAATGAAAGGAACTGGAGTAAATTTTGAGGAGATGCCAATTAAAAGCACCTTTGTTATCACAGCTGTTGGGAAGAGGTCTAAAGTAATTTCTAAGCAAGTTTTAGTAGACATTAAAATTAATAATCATGTAGAAAAGCAGATTTGTCTTGTAATTCCAAATTTAGTATTCAGTGTTATCTTGGGTTCAGAGTGGCTAAGTAGAGTGTCTGGTAACTTATGTTATGATGTAGGGAGTTTGAAATTTAAATGGGGTGATTCTGAAGTAGAAGGAGCGTTCGATGACCATATTCAGAGAACATTGTAGGTGTAATTTGTACTTTAAATGAGATATCGCCAGCCGTAGAGTGGGGTTCTCCATGTTTTGTGGGCAGTGTGATTACGAACGGTAGTCTAGAGGACTCGTTATGTGATGCTGCATTTCAGGGAAATATAGAGGTGGAACAATGTGTTCGGCTCTATGATGTGTTATTGTGTAATAAGAGAGTTTTTGAGGGTCGCATTGGTATGGCCAATTGCTATACACATTCATTGAACGTTATTGATAGGTCAGTATTCACAGGACATAGATATCCTGTACCTTTCGCTTATCAGAGTGAAGTTGAGGCACAAATTAACCAAATGCTTAGAGTAGAGGTGTAACACCAGAAGAAAGTAGGGTTAGCATGTGGACAGTAGATTATTGAGCACTCAAACAGTCCATATGTTAATTCTTTGATCACGGTACCCAAGGCCGACGGCACAGTTCGTATTTGTTTAGACGCTCGTTTGGTTAACAGTAGAATTAGTTCAGATCAGCTGAAATCTATGTCAATAGAGGAATTAATGCAAACATTTGAGGGGAAGAATTATTTCACTTGTGTAGATTTGAGTTCCAGTTTTTGGCAAGTGCCACTTATGTACGAAGATAGACCATTTACAGCTTTTAGTCATAAATATAACCTTTATCAGTTTTGCAGGGTACCTTATGGGTTAAAGAGTAGTTCAGCAGCTTTAATTAGGGCTTTAAACATCGCATTAGGGGATGACACAGGAGAGTTTGTAACCATTTACATTGATGATATGGTAATTAGTTCACGCAGTTTTGAGGAGCATCTACGTCATTTAGATATAGTTTTTCAGAAGTTAGATCAGGCAGGGTTCACTTTGAAGCTGTCGAAGTCGTCATTCTGTCAGTCAGAAGTGACATCTTTAGGTCATAGAGTCGAGTAGAGGTGTAACACCAGAAGAAAGTAGGGTTAGCATGTGGACAGTAGCTACAGGGCATCGTTACAGACACTGAGAAATATGCTAGTGGAGCAACGTGAGGACGTTAAGTTAAGGGAGCCACTGGCTAGGTTGGAAATAGGCGAAGAAGAGTATGTGAAAGTAGGACGGTTCACGTACAAGATGCAGGATGGGCTTCTTGCAAGGAAATGTAGGAATAATCGGTGGGCAATATGTGTTCCTGCCACTTTGCGGAAGGAGCTAATTTGGTTCATTCATAGGGAATTAGGACACTTTGGTGCTGCCAAGGTCTTCTATGAAATTGGTCGTGACTTCATTTGGAGTAAAATGGGAAGGGATGTTAGGAGGATTTTAGCTAAGTGTGACACCTGTCAAAGGAGTAAATATCCATTTAAGTATTTAGTGGGGGAGAGATCTGCAGTTCTCACCAGTAGTCCCGGCGAACTACTGTGTGTGGATTTATTTGGCCTGATCGTTAAAGGACAGTACGGCTACGAGTACATTTTTATAGTTATTGACGCTTTTAGTAAGTATGTCAAGCTATATCCGCTAAGGAAAGCCACGGGACTAGCCTGTAGCCGTCTGATCATTAATAAGTATGTATCTGAGTTTGGCATTCCTCTCAGGATACTATCTGACAGTGGACCACAGTTTACTGCAAAGAAATGGAGAACCAGTATGCAGGAAGCTGGTATAACACACGTTCAATCCTCTGTAAGGTACCCTCAGGGTAATTCTGCAGAGCGTCCATTAAGGGAAGTGGCTCGTCTTTTTCGGACTCTAGTGCATGACAAGCATACGGCCTGGGTTGGACATCTTCCCAAGGTCGAGACTTGGCTGAATTCTGTCCAGCATGAGAGCACGAAATTGACGCCATACGAAGTTCACTTCGGAAAGAGACCACAAAATGAACTAGCGAGGGTGTTGGGTTTAAATGAGGGTAAGCAACCGGGGATGGATTACATTGTCCAGTTGGCGAAACAGAATTTATCTAAGTCAGCACAAAAGAGAATTCGCCAACAAAAAGAAACTAAATTTGACCTATTCGAGCCGGGAGACAGAGTCTTACTTAGAGTGCCGAAACAGTCAAATAAGCTAGAGAAAGTCATGTCCAAGTTCTTTTATCTCTACGAGGGCCCATTTATAGTTTCCAAACGTATCGGCAAAACAGCATATGTGCTGGAGAATAGTGAGGGAAACAGATTATACGGGACGTATAATATACATAGTCTCCGAAAGTATGTGTCATAAAGTGAGGGTGTTTAGCTGGCGAGCCAGCCTATCAAATGAGTAAGTGTGGTATTTGGTGCGTGGAAGATGTGGTCTTCCAGGCAGGCGTATCAGAAGTCACACAGGGGGGTAGTATGTAAGTAAATGAGAGTTTTTAAGGTACAGGGAAATATGACGGGATTGTAGGATGCTCTTGAGCACTAAAATGTCTCGATACACCAAGGCCAGAATTTGGTAGCGCTGGTGAATTCCCATTTGCCTCCAAGAGATGGGTGAGCGCTTGAACAGGGTATTTTTGCTTAAGGCGTCCACGAGGCAAAAGATGGGCCATCAGAAGGCGAGACAGTCCTTCATGAAACTCATACATAACAGCACACGTGATTTCTGTTTACGGCCTCGCCATGTAAGATTTGTAAGTGTGTAATTTAAGGTAATTTGTACAATGGTATTATTTGTGTGAGGAGAACTGGTCTGAGTTGAGAACTAGTATTAAGTAGAATATGGTCTACAGGAACTTAAGAAGACAGGGCGATTACGGCACATAAATATTTGGTGTTATATGTAATGCGCATTTACTGTTTTTTTTTCTTTCGGAAATCAATATTAATTTCGTCTGTTATAAAGAGAGATTAAGTATTATGGTCACGATGCGCTGCCACAATAGTGTGATCGTGTGCTCAGTGATAAGTGGGATTAAATTTCACAATAAGGAAGGAACCTCCAGTGAAATTAGGAAGTTCTAGGGAGATATACATAACAGAACACCTTGATGCGTGTGATGTGGCATCTCATATACATAGTGCTCACACAGTAATTATGTCTATTTTTCCAACATAGAGAAATTAGAGAGGCGGAAATATCCGTGGAACACTATTCTATATGAAAAACATTGGACTGGTTGCAAAGTGCAATCCATAGTGACAACAAACTTTGACGCAAAGTGCGTAAAGAAAAATTATGAGTGTATATATCTGTAATTTAGGGTGATTTCATTTATGTAATATGTATTTTGGATGGGGATTATTAACGTGTCTGGGATAATCGGATAATGGACCGTCGTCACGGTAAATCATCCGATGATCCGAGGCGAATATGTAACGTGTTTTTCGAGGGTTTTTTATGCCACTGGCATAAGTCAGTAGGAAGCCATTCTATATTTATTTACGCGGAAAATTGTTCAGCCAAGAGAATTTTTCATGTTAATTTATTATTATTATTATTAAGGTATATTTGGAGCATTTTTATAAAATTATAAGCATACAGATAGGGTTTCTATGCCTTAGAAAACACTATCAAGCAAATTATTACGAACGACATTATCATAGAAAATTATGTGATTACGGAATTTTACGCAGTTTCGTCAGTTAGGGTATTATGAGAGACATGACTCACTGGGAATTCAGATACAGGCTGATTCTTGTCAAGAAGCATTACGCAAGCCTGGGTCGCAGCGTCAAGAAAAGGCGGATAGTATGGAACGGCAATCGACTTCACCCTCCCGCCGAGTGTAATGAGCCAGAGGTGGGGAAGTAGCGCGTGGGGCACAGCCAATCAGTGGAGACCACGTAAGGTGGAAGTGGGCACTGGAGTGGGAAGCCGACGAGGGCATATATCGTTTGGCGCGCCGTGGAATAAAGGACAATCTGTGTAAGACTTGACCAGTATGGTTGCACGCGTGAGTCGCTCCGATGTTCCGTGGAGTAGAGGACTATCTTTGTAGAACTTAACCAGTGTGGTTGTACGAGTGTTTGACTCCGATGTTCGGACCATAGAGTTATCAAATCTACCAGTATATCATCAAATATCGAAGAAGATTACGGCGTCCAGGAAACAGTGGGAAGCTCTCTTCATCATCCAGTACGAGGGAAATGCTTCGGCAATTTCCAGTGGTAAGCGCGAATGACACAGACCTACGCAATCTCTCGTTTCTCTTCGTTTTATATTCAATATTTCAGTAACTTCATAGCCTGGGAATAAGAGTAAAATCAATAATTTATCAGACTCCGTTCTCACGTAATTCTCTATCGGTAATAGTAAAATCGCAACGCTCCAATATATATATTTTAAACTTATTATTATTAATAATTTTGCAATACTTGTTATATATAATAAATTCATTTCTTTTAACCATGCAATCTTTGCTTTCAGTAGGTAGCATTAGATATAGACCAATTCCTTCTCCTGATAATATTGTTGTTGGGTTAATGATCAAATCATACCACGATCTGAGTGAATAGAGTCTTGAAGGTGTTCTGCCAGAGCTAGACGTTGTTAAATACAAATTTAGATTTCAACATTGCGTTGAGGTCTTGGCGCCCATTAAAACAACATAGCTTAGGCAAAGGTCAACAGTTACATTTATCACCAAACAGTAAGGACCAGTCAAAACGTTTCATTTGTACGCCCAACAGTTAGGGGCAGCCAAAAACGTTACACACTTAGGAACACATGGAATCAACGTATGTTGAGCCTTCCTCCTTGCCCAATAGCTCTTCATATGCATGGATTGTTGTAGTTTCTGTTTCTCCGACCATGCATGTCGTGTTGGTTTCTTCTGGTCTTCCTCAAATCCCCTTGTGTGAACAATATTCCTGATAGCATTTCTATTCATAGAAACCACGATACTATAAAGGATTTTTATTTATTCCTTAACATTGTTTGTGTGGGGACAGTGCTGGAATATTGTAATTCACGTGTCAATTGTTAATTAATCCTCGGGTGGTTGGCATGTAATGAATTGTATTTTTTTAATGTGATATGTTTTCCACTATCAAGGAATTATCATTTATCATCATTATTTTCAGTACAAACTGTGGTGTTAACATTGTTTGGATCTCATCTAATTGTGTCCTGGTAGGTTCTCCATTAATTCCTAATATGATTTAAGATTTTACATGTTCTTTTCTTCTTTCTGTAATTAAATTTTTCAAGTCGTGAATAATTATTTGATGTAAGCAACCTTTAACTGAGGTCATGAGTACATATTTTGGAAATGCCCAGAGGGTTTCGTCAATGCCCGATTTGTTAGTTGTTTTTTCCGATCTTCACTTTTTATATACATTGATATTTTAAATTTAAAATGGCTTCCCCCCTATCTACAATATTGTTTAAAGGTTGTCACCCTTCTGGTAGCTTGGCTGGGGTCAGTGTTGAGAGGTGCTCAGTGAAGTTGTTATGCCAGAGGAGTGTGCAGGGGGGATATAGGGAGGACTTATACACGGAGGAACGTGCTGAGTGACTGAGTCGGTTAGAACTGGTGTGCGGTTGGCGCCAGGTCGTTGGGCGAGTGGCGGAGGTCGGGTCATTCAGGAGGAGCTGGGTACTCATAACAATAAAAGAACATCCCTGGGTTGAATGTGGACTGCTTTAGTCTAGAGTTGGTGTGGTGGTGAGGGAGTGAGGGTGTGTAGTGGGAAGTAGGGCTTTAAGCCACACTTACCCTCCTGTTGATAGTCGGAGAGTCCGGTAATCGAGTCCTGTCCTGGAAGTGGGCGATGGGGAACTTCGACGCATGCCACCATCTGAGGCCATCAGTCCAAATACTGCTCTCCTGAAACCGTACAGGGGTTTGCCGATAGACTGTCCCTCTTCTTCTGCCTCTCGAGTGTTTGTATTCTTCGTAGTGTAATCCTTGTTGTATAATTGGAGAAGGTGAACGCTATTTACCTGAAAAGGGTACTGTGTCTTTCGAAATTCACTCTTTCTCGGTTGGTGTATGAACTCGCAAAAGAGCCTCCTTTTGTTGAAGACCTCAGATTGCAGCTGCTCCTGCCATCTACATCGGGTGACTAAAGCAGGAAATGAAGTTAAAGAGAGGAAGTATATGGCAGGAATTTTATATCACGGATCCGATGACATCGCAGGATTGGCGGGGGTTTCTATGGGATGAGACACTTGTTAACCAGATTCTCAGTGCATGGATTCCACTTCAGGGTGTGTGCAAACAAAATGTACCATCAACCGGATTGCTGGTGCATGTGTGCCCTCTGCGGCAAAGCGTGTGACAGATATCATGTAATGCAGTGTGATCAGAGGAAGTTACAGTTTTGTACTAGTGATAAGTAATTAATTACACAGTAATTCTGTGCAGAACCTAGTTAAAGGAAGGGTCCTTCCTGCACAACTCAGTGCGTGATGACGGTCACAATGCTTCCCGCATAGGGCGCACGCGCATTCCTCATTCGGTGAGTGGTGCGTCTTCGTGGAGCATAGCTTGGGGTGAAGTCCGTGCTCAGCTAATCTGGTCATTATGTGTCTTAATTCGTGGTTGACTTTTTTCCACTTGTCAGTGGTCGTCGCGTTTGTGCTGTTAAAGTCCAGTCAAACTTCTGTTTTCTTTCTGTGATGATCGAGAAAAAGATAAGTAATGTGTAATTCAATTGCATATTTTGTGCTCCAATAAATTTATTATAATTGACTATTTCGTTACATTGTTTTCGGGCTAGTCACGTTCTGTGTACTCGTTATTGTAGGGGGCCGTACGTGCTGGTACTTGCTGGTCAGCATTTGGACGTTTCATTATCGTTGCTTTATCCTCGCCGCTAGATGGGGGCTTCATTCATTCCATCCCTGACCCGGTCGGAGACTGGAAGCAGGCTGTGGATTTTCATTTCATTATCGTTGCTTCATGTACTTCCTTGTTTGATTTAGCTTTTCTGGATTTCTATAATTCTATGATTATCTGTTCCTTTTATGATGTGATGTGTTGGGGGTGGCTTCTGCTTAGTAGGGTGCGTAACACTATTCTGTGACTGTATAGTTGTGAACCGTGGTCCGGCCTTATGCGACTCCCTAGTAATTTTAGAGCAAGTGTTCACTTCTGACTATGAAGTAGTGATCTGAGTTATTGAAATGTTTAGGTTAAGGTCTAGCATCAATCATTCCCACCCGTGTTTCCCCCTAATTATGATTCTCATTCTGTATTTTATTGTTTTATTATACTGTATTAATGTTTTGAGTTTTGAACTTGTGCTGTTTTATGCAATTGTTGGTCCTACCTCTGTAGGCCCTTAGCATCTCTTTCCACTCCTCATCCTTGTTACGTTCTTGTCCCTGTTTCTGATCGGTGTGTTTGTGGAATTAAGGTGATGGATTTTCTATCTTGCTCCCTCAGCACCCCATTCGGATAATGGAAAAATTATGACAATTATGGTGATGATAATAACACTATTTTGTCCCAATAACCACTTACAGCCTCGCATGTACAATACTTAAGAGAGAAGAAATCCGTCTTCAAGCTAAGGAAATGAATCTTCTCCGCAGTATGGGTGGGAAGACGAAAAGAGATAAATTAAGGAATGATATAATAACATAGGCTGAAATAGAAGAACCCTTATGCAAAAAAATTGCCAGATCAAGGATGAAATGGTTTGGACACATGGAAGAGTGGTGAGAAAGTGGATGGAGGTAGAAGTTACTAGAAAACCAAGAAGTAGGTGGTTAGATGTAAAAAAAAAAACTTTCTTCGGCTTTTCCCAATTAATTGGGGTCACCGGAGCCAACCAGGCTCATTTTGGTTTTGGCCGGGGATTTAAGGCCGGATGCCCTTCCTGATGCCACGTGATTTTTCAGGTGAAAATTCCACCCCGCTGTCACCGGGATTTGAACCCCGGCCGTCTGGGTGAAAGACGAGCAGCTAAGCCACTGCGCCATCACGCTCCAAGTAGGTGGTTAGATGTAATACTGTAAAAGAAACCATTGGGAGGAGGGGACCAGAGTTGGGCAATATCAAAAATATGTGTATTTAAAATACGTATTTTCGATACTTTTGTATCTTATATTTTGTATCTAAAATACTTTTTGGAACATGTATTTTGTATCTGTATCGAAATTATTTATTTTAAAAATTCACAAAATACATTGAAAAATTCGTTGTTTTGGACGATTTGTAGTTCTATCCTCCATTATCTTCCTATCTCATAAATTGAGTTATTTGCTAGACATGGCACAGGCAAGTTTGAGAACAATACAACTGTTCCATAAGGTAATTCCATCAGAGGCCTTGGATAGTGACCACCGACTGTTGGTAATGAATCTGAGAGGGACCAAGGATAAGAAAGGGGCGGAAAATCAGGATAGATGGATAAGGGTATTGAAGTTGAGAGGTGAAGAAAACAGGGTAGACTACCTAAGAATAGTGAAGGAAAGCATCCCAAATGATGAACTGAAGACGGTAGAAGAGGAATGGAATAGATTCAAGAGGACACTAGTAAAGGCGGCAGAAGCAGTATGTGGAAGGACAAGCAACAAGAAGAGATGGAAAGAAACTCCATGGTGGAATCAGGAAACAAAAGATATGGTGCAGAAGAAGAATAGAGCCTTTAAGGTGTGGTTCCAAAATAGGACAATAGAAACAAGAATGGAGTACCAATTACGAAAGAAGGAAATGAAAAGAGTAGTGGCTGAGGAGAGAAGAAAGTGGATGGAAGAGTGAACAAGGATGATAGAGGAGGATAGTGAAGGTACCAAAAAGGACCTATATGGGATGGTTAAAAGTAAGAGGAGGAATGATATGACGGACTACTTTCGAATGGTAAACCAAAGTGGTCGAGAAGTAGGGAATAAGGATGAACTCAAGATCATGTGGAGGGAGTATGTTGAAGAACTCTTGAACCCAAATGGTGACCCTGATGAAGAAATAGAGGAACTGGGAACAGAAGAGGACTTAACATGGAGGGAAGAGGAGGAAGCAGTGAGGAAGATGAAAGGAGGGGAGTCACCAGGAACAGAAAGGGACTTAACATGGAGGGAAGTGGAGGACGCAGTGAGGAAGATGAAAGGAGGGAAGGCACCAGGTCTGGACGAGATATGTGTAGAGATGCTGAGAGCGGCAGGAGAGGTGGGGATGCAATGGCTATATCGAGTAATGAGGGCTGTATGGAAAGAGAGGAGGACCCCTGAGGACTGGAAGAAGGGAATAATTGTCCCAATCTTCAAGAAAGGTAGCAGAAAGGAGTGCAAGAATTATCGGGGGATTACATTGATGAGCCATTGTGCGAAGATCTTTGAGAAAGTTTTGGAAAAGAGAATTCGGGCAAAAATTGAAGGAAAGATGAGAGAAGAACAACATGGCTTCAGAGCAGGAAGGTCCACAGTAGATCTAATTTTTGCTGTAAGACAGTTGCAGGAAAAACATTATGAATATGGAATAGATCTCCTGATGGCCTTCCTGAACATTGAAAAAGCATTATGATAGTGTACGTAGAAGCAAGGTATGGAAGGCTTTGGAGAAGAGAAGAGTAGGAAAGCAGACTATATGGAGGATAAGGGAAATGTACAATGGAAGTATAAGCTGTGTGAAAGTAGGAGGAGAGAGATCAGATTGGCTGGAACAGAAGAAATGCTTGAGGCAAGGAAGTGCACTTTCACCGCTACTCTTCATTCTAGTGATGTACGATATAATGACCAGAGTGATGGAAGTGATTGGCGAAAGAAGGATGAAAGTAATGGCGTTTGCAGAAGATTTGATGATGTGGGGAAACAAGGAGGAGGAAGTACAGGAGCAGCTGGATGTATGGGAAGAAATAGTACATAGATGAAGTTTAGCACAAGCAAAAGCGAGTGGATGATCACAACCAGGAAGGAGAGAGTCACAACGGGAATAACAATTGGTGGGGAAGAATTGAGGAAAGTAGAGAGTTTCAAGTATCTGGGAAGCTAGATACAAGAAAATGGAAGAAACGATAGAGAAATAAATGAGCGGGGGAGGCAAGCAGAATTATTCAGGAAATGTGTTAGGAGTCTGGTATGGAGTAAGGATGTCCCTAAAAACAGCAAAAGGGTCATATATAGAATATACCACGTTCCAATCCTGATGTATGCCTCAGAAACCTGGGTTATGAAAGGAAGGGAGTGAAGCAGAATACAAGCTAGTGAGATGAAATTCTTGAGAAGCAGTATTGGAGGTACAAAGGTGGACAGGTTAAGAAATGAGAAGATCAGAGAATTAGTCAAGGAGGGAGCATTACAGGATAGGATAGAGGAATCAAGGCTTAAATGGTATGGCATGTTAAGCGAATGGATGGGAGGAGGATACCCAGGAAGATACACGAGATGAAAATAGAGGGAAAAAGACCAAGAGGAAGGCCAAGAGATAAGTGGCTGAAGGGTGTGGAGGACTGCATGCGAAAGAAAGGAGAAGACTGGATCAGGCTGGTGACGGAGAGATGGTGGGAAGACAGAAGATGATGGAGAGGCTTATGTTCCAAAAAGACCCGGCCGGTGGCTGGAAACTCTCCAAGATGATGATGATGACAACTGTTCCAGCATCACACCACCCTTGTGAGACACTGTGCAATGCTGTTAATTTAGGATGCATTTAGAACAAAGTCTCGTGAGGAATGTCTGCCGGATGCTTTGTTATCAGTGTGGTTAATCTTGGAAACTTTTCCAACCAGTAGACTCAGGTTACGTAAGTATGAAATTCCAAAATGTAAGTGGTCTGAACCCGTTCACTAGAATTCTCTGAAATTTCCGGAAGTGCTCTCATAAGGGCTGTACAAAACGCAGCAAGTTCTTGTTCCATTTGAGGAACTTGGACATCGTGGTCATTTACAGAAGTCCCGTGTACTTGGTTACGCGTTGAATTTGATAACCTGTGATATCTGTAGTAGTATTTCTCGTAGTAGTGTGTGTATTTGTAATTCAGGTGAGGATTAGGAAGTAGGTGGCCGTGGCCTTAATTTAGGAACCATCCCGACATTTGTCTGGAGTAGAAGTGAGAAAACAACAGGAAATCACTTCGAGGATTCTCAGTTTTGCCTCCCTAAGCTGAATATACCCCATTCCAACCCTCATGCCAGGATTGAATTTGTAGGCAGAGATGGTAATCGAACCCGGACCTCAGGGATGAGAGTCATGAATGCTAGCCACTGCGCCATGAGCCGCCAAAAAATAAGTAGAAACCAAACCAAACCTTGTGGTACTACAGCCCTACCAAGCGACCGCTGCCCAGCCATTTAGCCTGCAGATAATGGGGTGACGCATGGTCAGCAGGTCGGGTCACCTTGGCTGTTAATCTTGGTCTTCATGACTGGGGCACTGCCTCACTGTGCTGAGTGCATCCCGTTCGAGCAATCCCTGACGGAGCTGGGAATAGAACCCGGGGCTTCCGGGTGAGAGGCAGGCGCGCTATCCTAACATACAGGGCCGGCTCGAAAAATAAGTATGTCGGTTGTTATTGGTAGACCTAAATCTTGATCATAAGCCCCATGTGTGTGTTGATTTGTCTGATAACCTGTGTATGTGTGGTGTCTGTAGTAGTTTGCGTGGCTGTATTTATTATGGTCTAGAAATGAGCAGATGCCCCAGGACTTGAAGTATGTTGCCATTCCACTATGTGCCTAGATGGAAAGTGGGGAAAATCCAAACACCACACCGAGAATGGCCGCTGTCAGTGCTAGAATTCAAAACTCAAATATCTTACTGTAAATTGCCTTGGATAGTTGTCTACGTAAACAAAGGAGGATAATATCAAATGTATGTCTACCCCTTATTGTTCCCGTTTCAACGGGGTCGGGGATGGGATGCAATGAGGTTTCTCTTTCCTGTGGTGAGTGATTATAAGGCCGGATGCCCTTACTGATGCCAACCTCATGAGAGGAGATATTGAGAGATGAAATGAGTGAAGATGAATGAAACTAGGCAAGGCATTGGAAGGAAGCGGCCGTGAGGTGCTTCTCTATAGAACGGAACCTCGCAGTCGATGCGTGACAGCCAAACCACTGTGTGTAGGTACCCGTCGAGCAAGGCGCTAGCAGCAGCGTGGTGCCCAACAAGTTTAACACATTTGCACTTTTTAACGTATTTAATAATCATTAGATACAGTCATGAATTTCAGAGTAGTTACTGGAAATGCTGTCCTTTATTTTCTAAACACACATTGCACCACCATAGGACATTTTGGTACACTCGTTTTAATTTCGTATCAGTGCAGTTATTTTGTTCTCGAGAGCCTCCAGAGGACACAGATTGTTTGAGATACCCCCACAAGGAAAAATCGCACGGCGCTGAAACTTACGAACACATTTATTACCCTTTCACGAATTGATTGCCAGCGGTCGAGATGGGAACTATTCCTTGTTTACTTATGTCACACGTCAGCCTGCTTCGTTGACAGGTACAGTTGCGCGAGTAGGATAAGACTCGCCTCCAGTAGCCCCAGTTATCGTTTGACTGTCCGTGGTGACATGAGCTCCTGTGACGCGCAATGCTGCTTGTCTTATGTGCAGAATGAACTCTTGTCATCGCTGGATTGCCCGCTTCGTCCCGCGGGGCAGCTGCTACAATCAACAACAAACACTGGCACTGCCACGCTCAGTGGCAATCAAATCTTAAATGGGTAATACTGTGTAACTTCTTAAGAAAGTAAGTTTCCACTTGGAAAATTCAATGTTTTGTTCTATACCTAACTCTGTTCACGGGATAAGAGATAGGCTACAGTACCTCACCACAAGTCTTAACTCTCCCAACTATGGTATCTTGCCAGCTCCGTATGTCATCAATGCTATGACAGCATCCGGTGCTTCCCGACCCGCTCTTGTATAATCGGTAGATGCTAGTCATCTGGCTGTAACTTGTTGCTCTCTATCTGTAACTTGTTGCTCTCCCCCCATCACACGGCCCCAATGAGGTCCCGTTCTTTAGAGAAGGACCTCACTGTGTGGTGTTGGGGCAGCGTACGTGGCTTCGTCAGGGATTTTTGAAACTGACGTGAGGGCTGGAACGGGGTGAACTCAGCCTCGTGAGGACAATGGAGTAACTGACAGCGAGGCAGCGCCCTGGTCAAGATTAACAGCCGAGGGGACTCGACGCGCTGATACGCAGGCCAAATGGCTGAGCAGCGTTCGCTAGGCCTAGTGCCACAGGTTTTTAGTTTGGTTTCTTTTGACTGTAGAAGTAAACCACGGAAAAGCATTTCAAGGGCGGTGTGGATCGAGCCTACGTCTCCCAAAGTCCAAGTCCCAGCTACCGCTGTCGGTTGGTAATCATCATCACCATCATCTTGTACAGTTTCCAGCCCCAGGCTGGGTCTTTTTGGAACATAAGCCTCGCCACTTAGTCCTTTCTTCCCACCACCTCTCCGCTGTCACTCTGGTCCAGTCCTCGCCTCTCTTCTTGACACATTCCTCCACTCCTTTCAGCCATCTATCTCTTGGTCTTCCCCTTGGTCGTTTCTTCTGCATCTGCATCACATGTATCCTCTTGGGAATCTTCTTCTCATCCATTCTCTTTAAGTGTCCATACCACCTCAGTCTTGATGTCTCAATCCTACCTTGCAAGGGCTCCTCTTTCACCATTTCCCTGACCTTTTCATTCCTCACCCTGTCTCTTCTTGTTACTCCGATCCTACATCGCAGGAACTTCATTTCACCTGCCTGTATTCTGCTTATGTTTCTTTTCTTCATTGTCCACGTTTCTGAAGCATAGGTCAGTATCGGGATATAGTAGCTTCTGTATAACCCTTGCTTTTTTGTGGGACATCTTTATTCCACACTAAGCTCCTAATGCTTCTCAGAAATGCTACTGCCTGGCTGCCACGTTCCGTAATCTCTTTGTCATTTCTCCCATTTTCCTCCACTATACTTCCCAAGTACTTGAGACTTTCCACCTTCTTCAGCTGTCCACCTCCAAGTGTTATCCCACTCATTGGTTGGTAATAATGATAGTAATATTAATACAAATTGACCCAACCTTTCCAGGTCTGGATAACTAGAAACCTGAGGAGGTAGGATCATTTAATTTAATTTAATTGTAATTATTTGTTTGTTTATAATGTGTTGTCAATTGGACTGTGGTGTTCCTTAGTACAGATTTCTTTCAGCAGCACTAGGATCTCAGACGGCAGTCCTGAATGATAAATGCCTCACTTTATGTCTGTCAGCACTACAATCGCAGCCACAAGGTACTACTCAAGCAACATTGAAAAATAGGTCGTAATTTGTCAATACGCATTAATACAGCCATAACAATAACACACGTCATCGGACAAATTCCTTACACACCCATGTACAAGGGGCTACATGTCCACGAAGTCCCAAGGTCCCTAAATGAATCAACAATAACAAGAAAAAACTATCAAACTGGGGCACATTATTCAGCAATAGAAGAGGCTAGAATATACTATGGCAACAGCTGGGCAGCGGAGAGTATTGGTGCTGAAACTTAAGTGGTACCACAAAGGTTCCGGAAAATGTTATTCAGTGTCGTGAGTTTGGTAGCAGTCTTTCTTAGGTGATTGTTGAAAGATAGCGTTCTGTCAGAAGCTGACGGTGGGATTTGAACCTTTGGCCTTGCCCGCTAATGCACGTATCCTTCTAGGTCAATAATAAGTGTAATATCTATAATCTCTACTTAGTATAAAACCAAGTCCACGATTCCACGGGTAATCTCGAGAACCACTGAATGAATCTTGATGCGGTTTTCACCATTCTGTAGTGGATTTCTCGAGGAAGGTTTCTGTACAAAATAATTTGTTTATGACCAAAGGAAGCCGAGCAGTAATGATTTCAATGAATCAAGTCGGGGAAATAAAAACTACAGTCCGTGCGCCTTTTAAGCATACGCTGAGTAAACCGTTAAAAATACCTATATACAGTCGAACCTCCCTTCTGCGGACACCGTCGGTTACGAGGGAAAATGTCCGTTATGAGAGGTGACCGCTGAAACAAGTTTGTAAAAATAATCGAACATTTTAACCGCAAAGTACATCCACCTTAAACATAATCATACACATCTTTATTTTGATTATTTGTTTATTTGAGTGTTCCCGCATTTGAATTTTTCGGCAAGCTTTCTCACTGAAAGTCCCTTGTCACTTTCTACAATCACATTTCTTCTTGTTTCGAGGTCTAAACACGTTCGTCCCTTGTTACTCATGTTTACTCGACGACTGTATTTCTGCTACGGTATTTCTGTCTCACTAATTAGCGCATGTACTGTAAGTCTTTTCCTTCTCAAGTTGACTACCTGAGCTCGATCTCATCGGTGGCAATCTGAGTTATGAATAGAATGATGCAAGCAGGGAAGAAAATCCCCAGGTAACTCGTGAGTAAACAGTCACTGGCAGCAATCCTGGACAATTAGAATTCTTGGAATGTACACCAGTAGGTAGAACACCATAACAAAAGGTTTGGAAAGAGGAATGTATAGAAGAATTAACTTTACGGCTACTACAGCGTTGCCATGTAGCCTGCATTTCACTCTCTCTCTCCTTTGACTCGAAATAGGTGTAGTACAGACATTCAAGAGGAATTTCCGTATGTCTGCAGAATGATTTTAAAAGAAAGGATGACATGGTCCGGTGTAAAAAATGTCCTGCAGCGTGTGAAGTGTCCGCTTAAGTTAAGTGGACGGGACAGATGGCGATGTCCGCTGTCCGGACTTCAAGGTGTCCGCTGAAATGAGGCTAATTTGACACTTGTCTTATGTAAAATAAAATCGGTTCCAAGGAAAAATGTCCGTATTGTGCCCGTTTGGACCGAGATCCGAAGACCACATTTTGTAAAATGCCGAAATCAGATTAGCACGAGAAAATCTATCTCAGGGTGAATACTTGGGTCTAATCTGGCATCCCTGATCTCGGTAATTCACAAGTAAGGTAAGGAAAGAAATTATTTTGGAAGTAGCACATTTCTTAAAATCTCAATTTATTTATAGATAAAATATTAATTGACTGGCAAAAACCTCCAACACAAATAAAACACATCACACATGAGAAATCAACAGTCCCTAAAATTATATTCTAAACTCGCAGACTTGATAATCAGAAAATTCATTAGTCCATTCTGACATCAAACGAAAAAAATAATTTTCAAATATTTACCATGGGTAATCACTGTTCAATAAAGAGTTCCGAGTGATCCCTTTTATTTACATGTTTGAAGTTCACTTTTCGAAGAATTGCATTTGATTGTTCAAGTATTTGTTGTAAGATATTAAAAAAAAAAAATAGTTACTTGATTATGTTGTTCCAAAATTTGAATTATTTGGAAAAATTATTATATCACTGTTTCGTTGTAGCATAATAACAATATCAATATTTGGCTGACATAAAAGTCGAATGTTAATATTTGTTGGTAAAGATTTACATTTCCAAAACAAAAGTTTGTTCATAAACTTTCCATAATAATTTGAAAAATTAATCTTATTCTTTTCTCACATTCATTTGTTTCAATGTCATCAAAATTTAAAATTTTATTCATCTGTCATGTTTGTTAGCAAAAATAGTTGTTAACAATAATTCCTTTTTGTTATCAATATAAATTGTTGCTATCCACTATCGGTGGATTAAATCATTATCTCTTTCACCAAAAATTTTCTATCATTCAGAAAATTTACATATTATCTCACACAAAAAAAAAAATTAATCATAAAATGTATTATTATTATTAATTAATTTCCAAAATTGTCCATCACTTTATTTATAACAAGTTTCTCACCCTCTCAAATTGTGAATATTTTAATTTGCTCATTTCCATTGTTATTATTATTATTATTATTATTCCAAGCATGAAATAAAAATTTCACTAATTATTTATTTTATTTTATTGCATTTGCACTTCTCATTTGATTTTTTTTTCGGTCAGGTTCAACAAATCTAGACTCATGTTCATCAATTATTTAGGCATACTATTTGAACTTAAAGTTGATCCATAAAAAAAATAAAAATAATAATAATAATAATATTTGAATCGACAGTAAAATGAAATTTGACAAGAATATGGGGCGGTCACCATTGCCTAACCCTTCTTTTACAAATTGAGCCCACATGCTCTTTAATAACACACGCACATCCTTGTGTGCCCACAACTACGGGAACAAATGCCCTTTTGGATGACCCCCTAGATCTCCACAACTTTAAGTGTCGCCAAACGTACACTAAAATCACCACATTATTATTTGACTCCAAATAAGACTTCAGCACACATCATTTTTTTTTTGTGATAATCGTCATAGTTACTATACTGCATTCTTCAGTTTTATTTTACCAATAAAAAGATGTATTTAAATCTGGTCAATCTTTCCTTGCCTCCCATCTACATAAACTCTCCCTAATTTATACATTTAATACCTGCCGCTTCCTTTCTCTTCATCTGAATATTTTTAAGTGCTTTTGGAAAATATTTCTGAGCTCAAAATCTTACTATTTCACTTTCTTCATCCATAAACTCATTTAAATTTATTTGTAAATCCAAACTTTTATTCCAAAAATAAATAAAGTTATTTTATTTAAATCGTTCCGATTAATTAAATTCATCCACAAATTATTATTATTATTCTTCCAATAAATTATTATTATTATTATTATTACTGAAAAATATTTAGGCATCATCAACGTCAGAATGATTATTATCGCCCTATTTCCTCAATAAATAATATTTAAATCCTATCTGCAAATGATTATTAATAATATCTCACTTTCTGATTATTAATGCAATAACTATTTAATTACAATTAACAATTTAATTTAATTCCTAATGTTTGGTGCTATCACTCCCTAAATGATTTATTTATAACTTTAAATAGTGTAGTTATATTTATAATATTATTAACTTATTTACTTCACAGTTGTTTATTATTATTATTATTAAATAAATCAAATTATTTAAATAATCCAAGTTGTAATTACATCTCCCCTCATAATAAGAGTTAAAGAGAAAAAAATAATACTCCTATCCCTCGGAATAACTGAAACATTTCATGTCGGAACACATGAATTAACTGTCTGTCCTGACAAAAATCGAAAATAGAATAATAAATTGTCAGACGGCATGCTCCATTTGTCATCCTGACAAATACAATAGACGTTCTAGTTACGATGAAAATTGTGTTGATTTCTTATCGTGACTGTGTTAAATATGGAATTCTCTAATACTATAGGCTAGTGGATAGTACATGAATGGTTGTCTTACTTCATTCTTGATGTGCAGGAAGAGTGTGTTCTTTGGTGTACACTATCCCAATAGTGTCCTTCCATGGCCATCTGCTGTATCCGTATAACTTCATCCGTCTCCATATCCTACCTATCCTCGAGTAATTTAACGGCGCATGTTGATATTCAAAGTCACTCGTTCGAAACAACTCCCGTTATCATCAGCACAGTATAACATGATGAAATGTTGTGCAGTCATAGACTGGTACAGTACTCTTGTAATATTGAGAATAATTCTCATATTCGAAAAATGAGGTTTCGTTTGCACGCTAAGATAGGAACACCTATTAGCCAACTGATGAATAAATTATTCCTGATGAAATTCGAAGTGCCGGATGTATTGTCACCACAAGAAATACATCACTCAGTAGGCTAACTTCTGTGAATGGTTTTCGACACTACCATCACCTGACCGGTTAGAATATTTGACCTGAAAGTCAGTTGATATTCTAAGTCCTTTCGCTTCCACAAGTTATGTTCGTTCACCCGAACAGAAACTAAGTCCTACTGACCACTAGTTCAGCGACAAGTCCTTTGACAGTCAGAATCTCGGCGTGTATACTTGTACTTTCACGTTGCATAGCTCCGCACCTGATGGAATACCATCTGTCTTGAAATCCTCGCTCCTTATATAGTCGAACTGTCAAAACTTCCAGAAACTTCCATCTCGTATCTCGGCTTCTACTGTACCGATTTTAATGCTTGATAGCTCAAATTCCATCTCTTGTAATTGCCAGTAAACTGTACTATTTTTCTAGTGCCCATCTCTTCTCCTAAAGGAAATTCCAGAAAAAAAAAATTCTTGTGACATATGCGGGCTCCACGTCACAAACTCACGTCACTCGCTCCTGCGATGCATGCTTCCCTCAGTACTCTGAGTCTCCTCCGCGCGCTATTCAAAATATCAGCCATTCCCTCACACAAATAAATCAACGTCTCTTCTTTATAGATAATGATGTCAACAATGTCACAGACGTGTGAACGATCCGGGTACAGTATAGGCAGGTGTCCGCTGAATAAGGGTGTCCGTTAGGGCAGGTTCGACTGTACTATGAGTGTAAGAATTGTTCAGCATGAAAAGTTCTACATAAAAGTCCGCAACAGCATATCTCTAATCTTCAAAACATCACCCACTATAAGTGATTTTATGTTTTAGTAGCTTCGGAGACAGTTTATGAGCTTGCTAACGAGCGAGCCTATCACCCCAGTTTCAGCCTTTGTTCCGCAGAATACACAGTCAAGGTTGGATTGGACGGAAGGGGGGATTTGTGTTTCATGCACCTCGCCATTCTTAAATTATGTCTGACAAGAATTCATTGCACATGTTATCTCTATGATAATATAATTAATAGTCCAGTAGGTGATTTTAACCCATCATGCCGAGACGGAAAACGGATATAGTATGTAGTTCATTGAAATCGGAAAAAAAAAAAAAAAGCCTTTTAAGCTTAGGCTTATGCTGGGTAAACTGTTAAAGATACCGAGCGAAGCCGGGCCGGGTTTCTAGAAGTAATATACAGTTGTTATTTTGAACAGTTCGAATGGATGAGAGGCATATTTTAAAGAAAGTATTTTGTATTTTGATTTGTACTTTAAAATACTATTTTGTATTTTGTATTTTCCGGAAATATCTAAGTGTATTGTGTATCTAAAATACTTTTTTGTGAGTATTTTGTATCTAAACTACATTTTGGGAGTATAATGCCCAACTCTGGAAGGGACGATATCAAGATCATCTTCAAAGACAAAGTGTTTTTGTATATACAAAAGGGAAGAGGTTCACAAATTGTACCGTTTTGCTGGAGCAATAAACTGATTACGATGATGGATGATAATAATGTACAATATCTGTATAGGATAAATATTTGGAAAGTGTTAACAAGTAAGAAATAATCGTCGGCTGTAACTCGATTCCGAGTAAACATACTTCTTCCTGCATAGAGCTTTTCAGACCAGCCTGTGGATGTGCTTCTGATGACTAAACAGGCCAATCCTGGCATAAAACATGCGCCCACATAAATTGCACTCAATGGTCGGGGGAGGGCGGGGTTGCAATTGACGAAGCTTTCTTGCTTGTCGCTTGGCCTCTTCATGTCTGCGACGTTCTTCTTCAAAGAAGTTGACAGCCGTCGATGTAGTGTTCCGCCACAGTAAACGGTCCGCAGCAGATGTTTCCCATGAGTGGATGTCTATACCAGTCGTCGTCATGATGTGTTTTAACTGGTCTTTAAAACGCTTCAAAGGGGCCCCATGAGGTCTAGTTCCGGAGCAAAGCTCACCATAAAGGAATTGACGTGGAAGCCTGGTATCACTCATACGGTGAACATGGCCTAACCATCTCAGTTGATGAGCGATGATAGTTGTCTCAATGCTATAGAGATGCGCTCTCTCGAGAACTGCAGTGTTGGTCACGTAGTCCTCCCACTTGATGTTCAAGATGTATCTCATCTTTTGTTGGTGGAAACGCTCAAGTTTCTTGATATCACGGCGATAGTGTCCAAGTTTCACAGCCATACAGTAGCGTTGAGATGACGACAGCTTTGTACACCATGAGTTTGGTATGCATCTTTAGGTCTTTATTCATGAAGACTCTGTGCATTAAACGGCCAAATGCTGCATGGGCAGCCCCAATTCTTTTGTCAACATCCTGTTCGCAAGTGCACCGTTTAGACAAGATGCTGCCAAGATATGAAAAATGATCAACCTGCTCCAGTGTTGAGTCTAAGATAGAGATATTGAACTCAGGAAGAGGTAATCCTGGGGCAGGTTGTGCAAGCACCTTTGTTTTCTTTGCATTGATGGTGAGACCAAAGAGATCACACGCAGTGCTAAAGCGATTGACCGATTGTTGAAGCTCTGCAGCTGTCGGAGCAGGAGATGCGGTGTCATCGGCATACTGCAGTTCTGTCACCCGGTTAACTTGGGTATGTCTCCGTGAACGAAGTCTTGCCAGATTGAAAAGACCTCCATCGAAGCGAAACTTAATCTCTATGCCTGGGTTGTTGGAAGATGATTCATACATCATGGCAGCCATGTACAATGCAAAGAGTGTTGGAGCAAGCACACAGCCCTGTTTCAAACAGCGAGTGATTGGAAATGGATCGGATACAGAGTCACCGTGAAGAATCCTCCCAGACATTCCATCATGAAGAGCTTTAACTAATTCCACATAGCGATCGGGACATCCAAAGTGCGTTAATACTTTCCACATAGCAGGTCTTGGTACAGAATCAAAGGCTTTTTCCAGGTCATAGAAAACTAAATACAGGGGCTCCTGTTGCTCTCTGCACTTTTCCTGGAGTTGTCTGGCACAGAATATCATGTCTGTTGTGCCCCTGGAGGTTCGGAAACCACATTGAGACTCGGGCAAAATCCTCTCCGAGATACTTTGGAGCCGGTTTAGGAGAATTCTTGCTAGAATTTGACCTGCAATGGAAAATAGCGATATACATCGGTAGTTCCCACACACGCTACGATCGCCTTTCTTGAAGATAGTTATGATGGCAGCATTCATCAAGTCGTCAGGTACTTCTCGAGTTTCCCAAATTAACAGGATAAGTGTAAAAAGTCGAGTCTTCAAGGCTACACCTCCACTTTGTAACAACTCCAGGGGGATGTTATCAGGACCAGGAGCCTTTCTCGGCTTTAGTTGATTGAGCGCTTTGGTGAAATCTCGGAATGTCGGCGGAACCGCCATCCAGGGCTGTTGGGGCTGCTGAGGGATGTTTCGAAGAAAGTCCTCGGCAACATTGGAGGCACGATTTAGAAGTGCAGAGAAATGTTCCTTCCAACGCTCCAAAATTTGTCCTTGTTCAGTTAAAATGGCGGAATTGTCAGCAGTTTTCAATGTACCCGATGATGATCGGGTTGGGCCGTATACCTCCTTTATGCCTGCATAGAAGTTTCGCAGGTCACGGGCATCAGATAGTCTTTGCAGTTCTTCAGCTTTTCGCTGCCACCAGTTGTTCTTTATTTCCCTGATTTGTGCCTGACATTTCCCCTTAAGTTGCACGAATTGTGATTTTTTCACACTGGAAGACGGATCTTGAAGAAAGGATAGATGGGCTTCCCGTTAGGCATTGATGAGACACATAATTTCATCATTATTTTCATCAAACCAGTCTTGTCTTTTGTTCTTCACAAAACCAATTGTTTCCTCAGCTGACTCAGTAATGACCTTCTGAAGCGTTGTCCATTCCTGTACAACACTATTTGTGCTAACAGGGTGACTAGCCAGCTTATTTGCGATTTCATTTCTGTAATCTGTAGCAATTGATTTTACTTGGAGTTTTGAAGTGTCAAATTTCCGTCTCGACAGGTTGTGGATGGATTGTTTCGGTTTGCGGCAGATTGAGATCCTCAACCGGCAAAAAAGGAGCTTATGATCTGTCCAACAGTCATCGACACTTCTTGCGGTCCTGGTGACAAGGATGTCCTTTTTATCACATTGCCTGGTGATGATATAGTCAAGGATGTGCCAGTGCTTCGAGCGAGGATGCATCCAAGTGGTTTTGTAGGGATTCGGCAGGCGGAACTGAGTGTTGGTAATAAAGAGTTCATGTTCAGCACATAGACCAAGGAGTAATAGGCCATTGGCATTGCAGTTTCCAAGTCCTTGTTTTCCCATCACATTGTTCCATAATTGATGATCTTTACCAACTCTAGCGTTGAAATCGCAAAGCATTAAGAGTTTGTCTCTAGATGGTACTTTGGTGATGATTGTGCTCAGCTGGTTGTAGAATTGATCTTTAACTTCTATATCAGCATCCAAGGTGGGAGCATATGCAGAGATAAGAGTCATAAAGTGACCCCCGGAGAGTGGGATTCGAAGAGTCATAATTCTTTCACTGACAGCAGTTGGAGTTAGCTGGTGATCATTCACCAGTGTGGTCTTTATAGCGAAACCAACACCATGAATACGGCGCTCTCCCTCATCTTTTCCCTTCCAGATTATGGTGTACCCTGAACTGAACTCTGTAATTTTACCTTCGTTGGACAATCTGGTTTCACTTAAGGCAGCAATATCTATGTTCATTCGAACAAGCTCATGGGTGACGAGTGCTGTTCTTCGCTCAGGCCTGTTATTGTCCTTCAAATCGAGTAACGTACGAACATTCCAGGATCCTATCATTAATGTTTGGATATTCTTTGTTTTCGTTTTTTCGACCGCAAAAGGGGTGACCCGCCGGGTGCGGCCTCCCAGCCGGCTGAAGGTGTGACTACCGATGTTTAGCCCACATTTTCTAGGGCCTTCCCCATTCGGGGTGGGCAGCGGTGATCCTAAATAGGCCTGCCCAAACACAGATGCAGGACCGAACTCCTGAGTAGTCACGAGGTCTCAGAAAGACGACCATCACACATCTGCTGCCAGCGTGCAGGTCCGAACTAGAGGCTTCCAGTTTCAACCCGAAAACCTGCCTCCACCATCCTTATCCCATCACCGCTGGACTTGTGTTGAAAGATGTGACAGCAGGAAGAAGGTGCCACAAGCGAGATTTTGTTTAAGGTGGATCACAGCTTGCAAGGAAGTGACCCACACACTATGATCTCGGAACTATACCCTGCGGCACAAAAGAAATGAGACGTGCAGGTTCTAGCACCGTGACTGCAATGGACTGCCGCAGACTCTAAATATAATTGAGTTGCGCCTTCACAGCCAGTCCATCTGGCATGACCTCATCCGCCTCCACGACCGTTGAGAACCACAAGGAAAGTTCCTCCTCCGTCCGTTTTGCCGTTGGGCCAATATATACGTAATGGGTTTCAGTGTAATTTCCTACACTGAGGGGCCATCACCCCACCTAAAGGGGCTCATCCGCCAGAAGCCGTTGGCCCCTTCAGGGGGTCGAGTTATTTACCGCCGCCCAACATTCGGCGTTAGCTGTTTTTACAGCAGGTTGCCAAACCAGCTAACCCTCCTCCTTTCGCATTCCGGACTTGGGACCGGACAAAGGCAATGTTCAAATTACATGGGTTGAATAAATATGTAAACATAGAGTAAATTATTTGTTCACCAGCTGTGTCGATGCTTGTATTGTTGGTTAATTTGAATTTCGGATATATTTTGAATTTTAACATGTCTTTCAGGCCTTGAATTAAAAGAGCTCTACTGAATTATCAGCATTCCAGGGTAAATGTAATATACTGGGTGTATAAAGTTAACTGCATAACCACTAAATATTAACCATACCAATAATATTACAAGTAGCCTACTGTGAACAAAGTCACAGTTGGTCATAAAAATATTTTATGGAGTTTCATTTACTAATTTCCAATTTAAACCTCTAGATCTGTCCTGAGACTAAATTCAGATTTAGGACAAATTAGGGAAGTCACAGGTTTTAATTTGTGTAGTGACTGGCATTCTTGGCCATCACAGCGGAGGGTCAGGTTCGATTCCTGGCTCTGCCAAGAAATTTAATTCTGGCCCGAAGCACCGTGAGGCAAAACCGAGGTGGTTTCGATTCCTACCTCAGCCATCCTATAAGTGGTTTTCTGTGGTTTCCCCACTTCTACTCCAGGAAAATGCTGGGATGGTACCTAACATAAGGCCATGGTTGCTTCCTACCCAAATACCTCGATTGCAAATATACAAACTAGTACAGACATCACAGTGATACCGGTCATCAGATAACCTCTACACACATCCAAGAACAAGAATGTTGCAAAGCCGCTAAAGAATCAACAACAACAATTTTTAGCAATGGCTGGAAATTCGAAAGTGTCAATACCATGTCAAATCTGGTTAAAATCAGTCTTTAATAAAAAAATATACATATTAACATATATATTAAGGCTGTATCCCATTCAGACCCAATAGTTTGATTCCATTTCCTGAAAAGAGAAGAAAAGCTGATGACATTTAGATTATATTTCTGAAAGAAAGGAGGAAAAATACAATGCAAAAGTATTCACAGTTTATAGGCATTCAAGTCTGAAGCATGATTCTTTTACCCCTACTGAAATGAAACAATTAGAGCCAAAATGATATCCGATGTCTTGTTTGTCCATTCTTAACCCCTTAGGACCAACCTTCATACGTATTTGACACCCCTATTTCATCCGTAGCCACCGACCTCTATACGTGGTATAGACCTGTCATGTGTTCATTCATTTTATCCTAGTTCGTCTCGTTTTAAAGCTAAGAAAGTGGGAGAGGATATCTTTGAAGCTGAAGAGCTCTGTCTTCTGTTTGTGTAACAAGAAGTCCCTTTCAATATTTAGTTTCTTTTAGAGGGACTAAAGCAGTACTCTTTCTATCAACTGGAGCATGCACAGGTCTAACTTTCTGCCGCATTCTAGCGGTTGTACGCCAAACTATATTACATTTCTTTGTGTTGATCGATAAGATGTAAAACTCAGCAATTCTTTTAGGTTTGTGCCGTGTCTTGGGTGGGGTTTCGCCTAGGACACCAAACTGGCTCATCAGCGGGCTCTTGGTGTCTCCACCCGGACCCCCAGAGGAGTAGTGAACTGCGCTCTACCTCCCTCTATATAAAGCGCTCCTGCGCCTCCTCACTGAGAGAACTGAAAGCTCAAGCAGCCATAACCTCCCTATGAGGGCTTCCAAAAAGATGGTATATTGGCTTTCACGGCCAGTAAATTAAAACTCGGCAATTCTTTTAGGTTTGTGCCGTGTCTTGTGTGGGGTTTCGCCTAGGACACCAAGCTGGCTCATCAGCGGGCTCTTGGCGTTCCCGCCCCGACCCCCACAGAAGTAGCGAATTGCACGCTACCTCCCTTTATATAAAGCGCTCCTGCGCCTCTTCACTGCGAGAAGCGAGGCAGCACGCAGTTCGCTACCCCTGTGGGGGTCCGGGCGGGGACACCAATAGCCCGCTGATGAGCCAGCTTGGTGTCCTAGGCGAAACCCCACACAAGACACGGCATAAACCTAAAAGAATTGCTGAGTTTTAATTCACTGGCCGTGAAAACCAGGATAAGATGTAACTTTATCTTCCAATCAATATGTATGCTGTCATGATCCAGTGAGAATTAGACATGCTCTCATAGTGTTTGTCTAAGTCTATTCCATTGCCACTGGAGTGCGCATGGAGTAAGCTTTGTGCTGCTCTCTGAGAAGTTTGTGAGTAACTTTCTTCATCCTCAGATATCTCGTTTGAAAGGCGATGCTTCGAATTTGTATCTACAGTCTGTACAATCATGAATGTTATTCCTATAATTCGTTACAGGTTCTTGCACAAGTTCTCGCCTGCCATATCACACTCAGTGAGATAAGCCGCAAGCAATGAAATACGTACACTTTTATCAGAGTGTATTCAATCCAGCCTGTCAGTGTAGCGTATGGTATAGTACCGTATTTACTCGCCTATAACACCCCCCTTTTTTCTCTCCGAATTTTCGGCTTTAAAAATAGGTGAAAATTTCCCTTGATATAGGTTAGGATGGTGTGGTATAAAGGCACACAAAGGAGCACTTCGAGTCGTTAAATCAACACAGAAAATAGTTATTTTAACCTAGCCCATTTAAATAGCCACTTTCTTGCATCATCACAGCTGACTGGCCACAGGACTAAGGTATCGCTGCAGCCGCACAGCATTGCGTGCGTCGAGTTTAAGGTTACGCAGTATTGCAATGTTACGCGTTAACTAGGCCTACCTGAAATACGGAAGATTTGTTTCTAATACCGACCAGATTTTCATACTTTCCTTTCTTCACACCGTGCAAGGACTTAGAACTTTTTTTGGTTCCCAATAATTTGTCCTTCTGGTTGCGCCAATAACGAATCATACACGGCTGTACTTCCTATTTACGACTCACCGCTTTCACTCCATTTTCTGCAGCAAATTCTAGCACCTTCAACTTGAAGGATGCCGTAAAACTTGTTCTCTTGCTCATTTTCAGTCCTGCTTGTGTACTGCACCCTTCTTAATTATACACTACACACGGCCTGTGGGACGCGAGACACGGAACTCGTAATCTGGGGGGTAGGAGGAGTGAGTAGCCATTGTCAAGGTCAGCAATGCACAGGTGGTGCAGGCAAAAGTGCAGGTTTTACAATTATCTGAAATGTTGTAGGCCTATTTGCTACATTTTCTGATTATTTCTTCTTCCCAATTACTTTTTTTTTTCTTTTCTTTTACAATTATTTCCCCCCCCAATAATGGTACAAATGTGTGGTAATATGTTATAGGCGAGTAAATACGGTATGTAACAAATGTAGAACTGTTCCCTTACAGGTGCGTGTTTCGTCAGAAAGTTGTTGCATTACAATGTGTTTTGTGTTGTAAATTTTGGTATTGCATATCACAGGCTTGTTCACAGTTGTGAGGATATTTTTACAGAAACAAGGATGACTGGGGCAACAAACCGAATAAATCATAATTATATTATTACTCTGTAACAAACCACCAGAGACCACGGGCCCGCCACAAAAAAAAAAACAAAAAAAAAAACAACAACAACCCACTCAGAGGGCATTCCTGTGCATCCTCCATGAGTTTGTGGTCACCCTGTATACACTATATATTTCCCCGTTCATAATTGGTGCATATTTGAACTTACTGGATATTTTCTGTTCCTCAAGTTAAAAATACAACAGTTAAATGAGAAGCCAAATTCTAGTACTGTTTCTAGGCTATATGATGCACATAAACATATATTTCAATGGTTAATCTGACAGATTAGTTGCGTCCGACGGCAATATTATTTATGTTGTGTCTGACGGAGAGTTAAGCTAATTCATTCAACAATCGCAGAAACAATACTCACCTCTTTCGGAAGAGATTCTACTACTACTTTGTTGAGACTAGGCTGTGGATACTTTCCCCGAACTGAACCATCAGAAGAGACAGTCAGTTCTATATTACTGCTGTTCTGTGAGGTTAGCTCAAGATTATCTGCAACAACACAAGAGTATGATCAGGGTTTTGTATTTACAATTACATTTCCACAACAGATATAATGCAGTTAATACAATAAGGCTATATAACACACGGTAAGCTATCATGAACTTGTAATGCAATTCTTGGAAATTATTAGTTTGCTGATTTATGATATTCTGAAGTCACATTTCCATGTAACTGCTCAATTTCTCATCTGGTTGTAACAATAAAGAAAATGATAAACCACCTTTCATAAATATAATAATAATAATAATAATACCATATGGCCTCGGGTGCCTGGTGCAAACTTTGTTATTTGCGCCCAGAGGGCAGCTTGCATGTCGAATTTCGTCGTTCCTTGGAACGCTATGAAAGTCAAGGAGGTTAGATATCTAAGCTCCTTGACACTATAGCGCTTTCTAGGAGAGAATGGAGGAACTTTGGGTTGGCGGAAAATCCCGAGATTAATTTTGCCATTATGAACACGGCTTACTGAATTCAAATGGGCTCTTTAACATGCCAATAACGTATGACATGCATATCGTGATTTTTGTCGCCTTTCAAAAAGCACTTACCACGACCAGGAGCGAACCTGCAAGCTTGGGCTTGGTAGTCCGACACGTTAACCACTCACCCACCGTGGCAAGCATCTTTCATAAATGATATACCATTATTTTTCAATTGACCGGGCAAAGATTATCCAGAGTGCGGCTTACCCGTATGTAGTTTGGTAAAGTAAAAATAGAAAAATCACCTCTTCTGCGTTAATTTAAAAAAATTCCTGCGCAACACAAACAGCTCACGGTCAAACTGAGCTGATAGAAATGCATTGTTGATCATATTTACCATGCCTCAGGAAGTCTGGTTAGTCGTGATTGGTATTCAGTATCGTACTGCAAACTTGGGACTAAAGTTACTAGTAGAAAGACAAGTCAGAAGAGTGTTAACATGTTGTTTTATCTACAACAAAGAAAGTAGAATCGACAGACAAGTTAAGAAATGTTGAATCGACATCAAAACTGATTAAAAACTTGAATGTACAAGTACAGTGAGCTTGCAGATACTGTCAACAAAGTGTGTGTACATGTCCGAGGAAAAACGATCGAGGAATTGCCCATTAGCCTACTAACACTGAGGCACCAAAATATATTGATTTACTATTAGAGTATGCAGCAAAACTCATTTGACTACACGGACCTTTATACACTCCAGAAAATGAGGATTATTATAAGAAAGAAAGTGAATCACACAATGTCAGAAATTTAGTAACTGTGGTAATTATCTCTATATATAAAAATCAATGTTACGTGATAGTTTGTCCATGTCCCCTATGCGTTCATATACCATTCATCAGATTTTGATGAAACTAGGGTGAGTGCACTCCAAGGAAGGTTTCTAGCTACAAATTATTTATATAACACAAAAGGCTGAGGGACTTAATAGGAGCACTTAAATCCCACAGTAACCCAATTGCACAATCTGTATACTTATGACACCACAATTTTGAGGTGTGCGAATGGCTTGCTGATTCATCGCGAGGTGACGTGCTGTCTCAGCACAGCTCTAAAGCATGTGTTTCAATGAAGCCTGCAAGATTGTCTATCAATCACTTCACACTGATCATGTTTTATTTTTATTTTTACCAGCTGGCGTGGGTCAGTGGTAAAGTGCAGGTCTTAAAACTGAACTCAAGCTTGACAGCCGGTTCGAATACGGTCATGGCGCGCGAATCATTTCAAGTCCCTTATGCGTCAATATACCATAACCGATTGCGATGAAACTTGGGTGAGTTGTTGTGTGCACTCCAGGGAAGGCTTCTGGCTTAGTATATCCATTTTACAATAGGTAACACACGAGTGGATTTAACAAATGAGTGACGGCGCGCGAATTGTTTCAACATAGTCCTGTATGTGTCATAAACCATTCATCCAATTGCGATGAAACTTGGGTGAGTTGTTGTGTATACTCCAAGGAAAGTTTCTGGCTTAGTAAATCCATTTCACAACAGGTAGCGCACGAGTAGATTTAACAAATGAGTGAAGGTGCGCGAATCGTTTCAACAACATCCTGTATGCGTTCATATGCCATTCATCCGATTGCGATGAAATTTAGGTGAGTTGTTGTGCACACTGCTGCAAAGGTTTCTGAATTAGAATAACCATTCGATAGTAGATAACATAGGAGTAGTTTCAACAAATGAGTGCTGGTCAGCGAATAGTTTCAGGAGAGTGCGTTCATATACAATTCCGCCAATTGTGATGAAACTTTGGTGAGTTGTTGTGCAAATTCCCACCATTGTTTCTGTATAAGTAAATCCATTTTACATTAGAGGGCGCACGGGGAGTTTCAACAAATGCTTACACGGTCAGCCGCACGTGGCATGCTCATAAAGAATATTGTTTATCCAAAGGCACTTCAGTAAACGAAATTACAATTCAAACACTTTTTTAAAATCTTTCTTTCTTTGGCTGGCTGTGTGGCTCAGTGGTAACGTTCTCGCCAGCTGTGACCAAGTTTGCAGGATCGTATCCTGGCGCAGCCAGTTGGCATTTGAGGGTGCGCAAATGCTATGGGGCCGTGTCAGTAGATTTACTGGCACGTTAAAGATCGCCTTCGGGCCAAAATTCCGTCACCCCGGCGTCTCTAAAAGCCGCAGCTGTTAAGAGGGAAGTAAAACCAATAACATTATTATTGTCTTCCTTTCTATCTGTCTTTGATTGACATTGCAACGCATGCTGGGTATAGCTACAACGGGCGTACTATATGGTTTTACACTTTATCTTTTTCTAAACAAATGAAGTTCATTACACATCAGTTGTTACATCCACATTATCAACATAATCTCCTTGTAACTTTATGCACTTTTGCCATTGATGTGCCGGTCTCTCCAGACCTTCCTGAAACCATTCTTTCGGAGTGCTGCATACCCATGCCTTGACAGCGACCACACAGAGGTTTCTTCATGTTCCCGAACAGATGATAATCACTTTGTGCCAAGTTGGGAGAGTATGGTGGGTGTGGCAGCACCGTGAATCCCATTTGATCACTGGCAGCGGTGGTCTCTCGCCTAGTGTGGGGGCGGGCATTGTCATGCTGCAGAAGCACACCTTTAGCCCATTTTCCTCGGCACTTAGTTTGAATGGCACGACGTAAGCGCTTAAGGGTTGCCACGTATGTTGCACTGATAATCGTGGCCCCCAATTCCAAACAGTCAATGAGGAGGATGCCCTTTGTGTCCCTGAACACTGTCGCCATTCGCTTGCCAACTGATGGCACTGTTCGACATTTCTTTGGCAGTGGACTGTCCCTATGCTTCCATTGCATCGATTGTTGTTTCGTTTGTGGCTCATGGTAATGGAGCCATGTCTCCTAACCAGTCACAAGCCTAGCCATGAAGTCGGCTGGATCTTGTCTGGAGAGACTGATACATCGATGGCAAAAATGCATAAAGTTACAAGGAGATTATGTTGAGAAGGTGGACGTAACAACTGATGTGTAAAGTACATTTGGGTAGAAAAAATTAAGTGTAAAACAATATAATATGCCTCTCGTAGTTACTAATAAATATTAAGGTATTAAGCAACAATAAAATAAATAGGGTTTTTTTTCCGGGTGCTTAATACCTTAACATTTATTAGTAATAATTACCACACTTACTAAGTTTATGACAGGTTTATATTTTTTTGATTTTGGAGAACAGAGACTATTTGTGGGTGTCACTGTAGGTTTGGTAGTGTTTTATAGTCATTTGTCTTGTTAATTTGGTTCTGATGATGCTTGCTTGATGAGTGAAACATGTCATCCCTTAGTTTTCTCCTTTTCCAATAGTCCATAACAACATATAAGGTGCGTTCAAAAAGTAACGAGCCGGAGGCTGTAATGCGCAAACCGGTGACGACATCGGCTAATCGTGGCATGTGTAACGAGGTGTGGTTCCAACCAGAGCGTGGAAGGTCACAGCCCATCACTAGAGAGTACGCGTGCACATCACGTAATGATACAAAGCAAGCAGCAGCATGCATCAATCGTCCAACACTGCCAGTCGCATTGCAATCAGTGACATAGAGGCGTCAAACGAAAAGCAAAGAGGTGTTGTTAAGTTTCTGACAGCGAAAGGAGTAGGGGGAACGGACATTCATCACCGAATGTCACAAGTGTACGGCGAACACTGCATGTCCCTTGCAAGGGTCAAGGCGTGGCACAAGCTCTTTAGGGAAGGACGGGTGTCGTTAGCCGATGATGCCCGGTCTGCCCCCCCCCCCTGCATTATCGATGACAACGTCCAGCTGGTTGATGCACTCATTTCCCAGGACCGCCGAGTGACAGTGAACGCCATAGCCGCCGTGGTCGGATTGAGCGTCGGAAGTGTGCACACCATCATGAAAGAACGATTGTACTTGTGCAAAGTGTGTGCTCAATGGGTGTCCCACAGTCTTCAACCCCACCAGGAGGCATGTCGAATGGCCTACTGTCTTGGTTGGACGATTGATGCATGCTGCTGCTCGCTTTGTATCGTCAAGTGACGTGCACGCGTGCCCTCTAGCGACGCGTTGTGACCTTCCACGCTCTGGACGGAACCATGCCTCGTTACACACCCCACTATTAACCGATGTTGTCACCGGTTTGCGTATTCCAGCCTCCGACTCGTTACTTTTTGAACGCACCTTATATATATATATCTATCTTAATCACATGTAATTTATTTCAGGTTATTTGGGGAAAAATTTCGGCACACTGGCATCTCTAAAAGTTGCGGATGTTAAAAGGAACGTAAAACAAATAACATTATTTATTATTATTTCAGGTTATTTTTTCACATATTCCAGTACAGTTTACAGTTTCCAGCCCCAGGCTGGGTCTGTTTGGAACATAAGCCTCGCCACTTAGTCCTTTCTTCCCACCACCTCTCCGCTGTCACTCTGGTCCAGTCCTCGCCTCTCTTCTTGACACATTCCTCCACTCCTTTCAGCCATCTATCTCTTGGTCTTCCCCTTGGTCGTTTCTTCTGCATCTACATCTCATGTATCCTCTTGGGAATCTTCTTCTCATCCATTCTCATTAAGTGTCCATACCACCTCAGTCTTGATGTCTCAATCCTACCTTGCAAGGGCTCCTCTTTCACCATTTCCCTGACCTTTTCATTCCTCACCCTGTCTCTTCTTGTTACTCCGATCCTACTTCGCAAGAACTTCATTTCACCTGCCTGTATTCTGCATGTCTCTTTTCTTCATTGTCCACGTTTCTGAAGCATAGGTCAGTATCGGGATATAGTAGCTTCTGTATAACACTTCCTTGCTTTTTTGTGGGACATCTTTATTCCACACTAAGCTCCTAATGCTTCTCAGAAATGCTTCTGCCTGGCTGCCACGTTCCGTAATCTCTTTGTCATTTCTCCCATTTTCCTCCACTAGACTTCCCAAGTACTTGAGACTTTCCACCTTCTTCAGCTGTCCACCTCCAAGTGTTATCTCACTCATTGGTCTGTCCTTTTTCCTGGTCGTTAACAGGATCTCACATTTACTGATGTTGAACTTCCATCCGTACTCTCCCACTGTTTCATCCCAAGCCTTCAGTTGCTCCTGAATTTCCTCCTCCCTGTTTCCCCAGACCATGAGATCATCTGCAAACACCATTGCTTTCATCTTATCTTCTCCTATCTTTCCTGCTATCCGTGTCATTACCTCGTCCATAACCACAATAAAGAGAAGGGGTGACAGTGCACTACCCTGTTTCAGGCCACTCATTTGTCTGAACCAGTCTGTTCTTTCCCCTCCAACTTTCACACAACTCACACTTCCACAATACATCTCCTTCACTCTGCCTACAGTCCCTTTTTCCACTCCTATGTTTTCCATTGCTTTCCAAACCTTCTCCCTACACACACTATCATAGGCCTTTTCGATGTCCAGGAAGGCCATCAACAGATCCTCTCCAAATTCGTAGTGGTGTTCCTGGAGCTGTCTCACTGAAAATATGAGATCCACTGTTGATCTCCCAGGTCTGAAACCATACTGCTCCTCGCTCAATTTTCTCTCCACTTTGGCTCGTATTCTACTTTCTAATATCTTTTCATATATCTTGGCACAGTGAGGTATGAGTGTGACTCCCCTGTAATTTCTGCACTCCTTTCTGCTTCCTTTCTTAAATATTGGGACAATTAATCTTTTCTTCCAATCTTCTGGGGTCTTTTTCTCCTTCCATATCACCCTCATCACACGGTACAGCCACTGTTTCCCAACCTCCCCTGCTGCCTTCACCATTTCAACACTCACTTCATCCACACCCGGTGTCCTTCCTCCTTTCATCTTGTCTATAGCCATCTCCAGTTCTCTCCAATTCAGGTCCTTTTCCATTCCTGTGTTGTCTTCTCCATCTTCCAATACATTGTCTTCCTCCCTATGACCATTTGGATTCAGCAAATCCTCAAAGTACTCTTTCCACACTGTCTTGAGTGTTTCTTTGTTGTGTACCTCATTTCCGTTTTTGTCCATCATTACCACATCCTCTCGCAGACCTCTTCTCTTACTTTTGACCATCCCATAAAGTACTTTCATATTTCCTCTGCTGTCTTCCTCCATCATCTCTGTCCACTTTACCATCCACTTCTTCCTCTCCTCTGCGACAATCTTGTTTGCTTCTTTCTTCTTTATCTTATAATCTTCCCTTGCCAGATCAGTTCTTTCCTGGAACCACACTCTGAAAGCCTAGTTCTTCCTTCCCACAGCTTCTTTTACTCTCTCATTCCACCATGGTGTCTCTTTACACCACTTTCTGTTGCTAGTTCTTCCACATACTGCCACTGCAGCTTCCACCATTGTGTTCTTGAATTGCTTCCATTCCTCTTCCCCTGTTTTAGGATTGCCTGTTGGCATCCTTTCCCTTATTATCTTCTGGAATTCTTCCTTGACTTCCTTTTCCTTGAGTTTCCATACTTTGATTCTCCTTTCCTGGTACTCTGTCCTCTTGCTATCCTTAACAACTCCCAGGTTCATTACAAGTATTCTGTGGTCGTTATCTAAGGCCTCTGATGGTATTACCTTTATATCTCTGACACTTCTCTTCATTTCCCAGTCGTACAGCATGTAATCTACCAAAGATTTCTTTGTTAAATCACTGCTGTACCACGTTACCTTGTGGCTTTCTTTCTTCCGGAACCAGGAGTTGCCTACCACTAAACCGTTTCTCTTGAAAAAATCCAGCAACTTTCTCCTTCTTCATTCCTGCTACCCCATCCTTCTGCTCCCAATACCTTTTCATATCCTTGCCTTTCACTTCCTATATGTGCATTCAAATCTCCCATGACAATGATGCTCTGACCATTCAAATGCTGTTGTAGCTCCTCCTCAAAGTCTTCCTTCTCTTGAGCTGTACATCCAACTTGAGGGGCATATACCTGGGCTATCTCCAGGCTTCTTCCCTTTACAGTTACTCTGATCTTCATGATCCTGTCACTTATTCCCTTTACCTCTTCCTTCATTCCATCTCTCACAACTACTCCTACTCCGCTGCTCCTTCCTTCACTGTTCCCACTCCAGTACAACCGGTACCCTTTCCTCAGTTCTCTGCGACCTTCTCCTTTCCATCTTGTTTCTGCCAAGCCCAGTATATCCAGTTTTCTTCTCTCCATCACATCTACAATCTCATCGACCTTTCCTGTCAGTGTCTGTATGTTTAATGTCCCAACTCGTAGTCCATTAGCATATCCGGGTCGTCGTCGTTTGCATCCGTCCTTTCCGAGGCCTGTTCCTGGTTTGAAAACAAATATGATATCCACTACTGGCTTGCTAGGCCTATCGTAGCTTCACCAGAGCCTCGTCAGCCGTCACTTTTCAAGGTTCCCATAGAGCCTTCACAGCTACCGCAGCGGTCCCGGGGCACACAAAGTCCCCACTGTACTTCACCCCTACAGGCAATCCCCTACTTCATGCCGTTGCCCGTCTCCCACCACGTGGAGGAGGGGTTGGACTTGTAATTCCAGTAATTGGAATTATTTTGTGTTAACCGACTGAAAGTTTCAATTGATGTGTATCTGACACAAACACCTTAACACACACTAAGAAAACACTAATAGCGGGTGTTTCCTCCCCTACCTTCAATAACAGTTTGAATATGTTGGGGTAAACTGAGAAGAAGATCCCTGATCGATCCCATTCCTCACACAGAGGATCTTTAAGCTGTTCCAAGGTTTAAAAATCACAGCAAACACTTCCTGCTAGCATATCCCGCATATGTTCGATGATATTCAAGTTAGGACTGCATGCTGGCCAGTCCAGGGTTCAAATTCAAACTTCTCTGAGGAACACATCCACATGATTTGCAACATGCAGGCAGGCATAATAATGCATCAGCCTGAAATTGTCTCCCAACTAATGGTGCTTATGGCACCACATGGTTTACCAGAATCTCCTTGATGTGCATAGAGTCCCCTGCCACAGTCTATACAGATATTGACAAGCTCAGTGCAACCCTGAAGATTGATGTCCTCCACACCACTGAATCTCCTTCAAAAAGGTGTCCTGGCAGACTGTGTAGGAGAAGAATATCGCTCTCCTGGTTGCCTCCAAACCATGTCGCAGTGATCCCTTTTCAATATCCTGTAATAAAACACCTGTTGCAGGTCTTCTTGAAGACAAATTGGCTTCATCCAAATCGTATGACTGTCCTTTCACTGACATTCACATTTCTGATGATTTCAAGTCGTTTCCTGGCCTGAACTGTGGATGTACGGAGGTCAAGGAACACTTGGAGGGTGATTAATCGGGCCGATGTTAACCTCCTATGGTCTTGACTCATATTGCAATGCTTCATTTGGGCAGAGTATGCACCCGGCACCGATTTTTGTTTAGCTCTAGTTGCTATGGCGCGATCCCGTCAGCCTGAAAGTCCGTGTTAAAATCCATCCCCTGACTAAGTATTTTTCTTCAACTGTTGCTCTAAAAGCTGTTCTTAATTAGATTCATCCCCCCCCCCCCCAAAAAAAATAACTTGGTTTGATTTATCAGCCAGTCAAAAACCCCAACTATTAATTAAGCCAGTCCAGATTTTAGGTTAACATTTTACATGAGCTTCAGAAAACACTCGGTGCAATTGTAGTGATCGATACACATCGATTCCCAATATCCGATTAAAATCTTTTTAGAGTTCTATGCCACATTTGTATGATAAATTGACTTCAAAAACTGTTTCCAACAGAAACTTGCCATCAAAATATAAACTGTAAAAATATTGTGATTTATTATTGTTTGTTAAAAACTGTCATACACTAGTGCCTGAAACCACAAATTGAAAACAGTCCCAAGTTAGTGATATCTGAAGATGAATATGGGTGCTTACCCATTCCATCTTCCACGAACTGGAAAGTATCAAGATTGATATCAGCAGACGCCAAAGCAGTGGAGAAAATATCACCAGAACTGGGTGTTGAGGAGCTGGGCACTATCGTTACTGATGAGCCCATGAGCTCTCTGCCCGGTTCAGCAGCTGCAACAATGTTAAACATTGTTGAAACCAGGCTTCAATGTCATCAAGAGGCATACATATACAAAAACTAAATTTAGCATTACATGAAAATTATGCTGCCATTCAGCCTAGGAGACACAATAAGCCAGTTAACAGACCAAAAATGACGGTTTCAGGGTAAATTCTGATGGCCTGTAAGAAATACATGGGTTGTTTTTTTAGTTTTGGCACCTTAGTTATAACTGGATTAATAACTCACTTAAATGGTTCCAAGTTTCACAGGCCCTCGATGTAGTCCCCACCGTTGCGTACAACGTGTTCCCAGCGATGCGGAAGTCGTTGGATCCTGTTGGCACTGCCCAATCTATTGATGGTACGAAGAGAGCGCTCGGCAGCCTGCTTAACGTCTTCAATGGTACGGAAGCGATCCCCGCGCATTGCCATCTTCATCTTCGGGATGAGATCATAGTCGCAGGGACTGATGTCGGGAGAATATGGGGAGTGATAGAGGACCTCCCAGCCCCAGCGATCCAACAATGCCGACACAACGCCTGCTGTGTGTGCCCTAGCATTGTCATGCAGAACGATGGGCGGTGTAACCACGTGGTGGCGCCGTTTCCTTCTCAGAGCTCTGCGGAGATGGTCTTGCAGAAACGAACAATAGTACGCCGCGTTAACGGTTCCCCGAGACGTTAAGCAGGCTGCCGAGCGCTCTCTTCGTACCATCAATAGATTGGGCAGTGCCAACGGGATCCAACGACTTCCGCATCGCTGGGAACACGTTGTACGCCACGGTGGGGACTACATCGAGGGCCTGTGAAACTTGGAACCATCTAAGTGAGTTATTAATCCAGTTATAACTAAGGTGCCAAAACTAAAAAACCAACCCATGTATTTTATATAACTAGAAAAATAAACCTGCCTTAAGCATAAAGATCCATTATCTGGCATACAGGTACTGATAGACTGCATTTAATTCCATACACCACTGTTGGAACTATCACTATGTTTTCTCTAATGCGCTTACAAGGTAAAGAAACTGCACAGACTCCAATATGATCATATGAGCGCTAGTGGTGAGGATCAGTTGAGAGCTGGACACTGGTCAAAGTGTTTTGTTAATGTGTCTTACTCCCTTCTGTGCCAAGACGAGGCGAACAGAAAATGCACAAGCTAGTAAAGGGCAGGTTCCTTACCTTGCAGGAACATTAAAACTCAGCAATTTTGCAGAGTTTTAATTCACTGCCCGTGAAAGCCAATATACACTGTAACATGTTTGTGCCATAAACTTCACTCAGTTGGATTAAACAAAACAAGCATTAGCAGAGAAATAGAGTTGCCAACAATCACAATTAAGTAAACTTGTGTGGTCCACTAGTCATATGCAAGTCTTCAAAATTGACTCCAGATGAGTGACTTGCATGTCAAAGATACCGTTCCAGTACCTCAAACCAGAATTAAATTTCTTGAGAGGGTCAGGAATCAATCCTAGGCCTTCAGAGTGGTAGCACATAATGCTAACCACTACACCATGAGGTGTACTATCATTATCTACATTTCATTGCACGAGGTTTATCATTGAAAAACTGAACACCGGGTGGAAATGTACATTAACATTCAGTCAGCTACACAAAGTCACTGCACCTGTTGGAACAAAGCAAAAAACTACCTCTGTGGAAGAAATCCCTGGGTTGCTTCTGGAATCGCTGATGAACTGTGGCTGTCAAAATCAATGTGAATCATTGTTAGACTGGGAGGTTGAAAGAGATCGTTAAGAGGCTATAGTAAGCTTGAAGAGCAATTGCACACTTTTGAACATAGTGGTATGTCATTCAGTCTGTCTATACAAAACAAGCATTGGCAGAGAAAAAGAGTTGCCAACCATTACAATGAAGTAAACTCGTGTGGTAATGCAAATCTTGCAATTTTTGTGTGTTTCTCCCTTCCATGCTCTCTCCGCTTGTACCTGCCAGACATTCTATTTGTATTTTATCCGTATTTCTAATCTCCTTTTCTGGTCTGCTCATCGTTTGTCTGTAAGTCAGGTAGTCAGCCAGGAGGCTGGTTGGATCCTCAAAAAGTAAATAAATCTGCAATAAATGGAACAAAACTGCAATTAGGTATTTTTGGTACTCACATATCATTTAGTTTTTTTTTAGGTACGACAGAATTCATGAATATGGCTCTTTTGAGTGTAATTCGGAGAAATATTAAAGTATTTTTATATTTAGAAGTAAAAATAGGTAAAGACCTAAGAATCCGGCCCCTAGCCATGAGTGGGACTGAGACATCAGTGGAAAGTATCACCTTATTCAGAGATCAACACTCTTCTGAATTACCCTAACAAAGTTGAGTGGATCCCATGGACTTCAAAAGATATACAGGGTGTATGTTAATTATACCGACAAAAATATCAGGCATGCTCTGCGTGTTATGTAAAAGACGATGCCGCAATTGGATTGGCGGAGAACATTTTTCCCTTCGAGAAAATGAAGTTACTTTGTTACTTCCGGGCTCGCAATTCAAATTGACGGGCTCGCCGTATTTGCTGAGTCAGAGTGCAAGACGAGGCGAACGAGGAAACTTGCGCATTCCCGCCAGCATATCTCTGTCTCCTTCTATCACACTCCCTTCCCTTGCTTGAAGCACAGCAGTGGCCAGCGGCTTGCTCTCTTGCTCAGCAAATACGGCGAGCTCGTAGATTTGAATCGCGCGCCCGGAAGTAACAAAGTAACCTCATTTTCTCGAAGGAAAAAAAATTCTCCGCCACTCCGATTGCGGCATCGTCTTTTAAATAACACACAGAGCGTCCCTGATTTTTTTTCGGCATAATTAAGATACACCCTATATAACTGTATGTACTGCAACATTAGTGTCTTATATACCTGTATAATACTATATTTCAATTCGCCGTCCATGGGTTCCATGGAAGGATATGTGAAATCACCAGGTTCCATGAACTGGATGAAGAATGTACCTGTCGTCTATGCGGCATGAGTTGTTCCAGATATCACCTCATAAACTGTACCACAAGAACAGTTTCAATTGCCACATTTGCTAAAGACTGGTAAAAAAAAAAAGAGAAAAAAAAAAAGAGGAATCGAAATGTAAGCCCCAATATATGTACACGTTGTGTTTAATAAATTATTAAATAATACTGTATGTAAAGAAAGCTTTCCAGTTGGTCAATACAAATTGTGCCCAATTATATTAGGTGGGAAAACAAGTATTTATACACCCTAACCTGAAAGAAATATTACAGAAGATATTTATCACAAAATAACATGCTTTTTATGTACAAAAATGGGGAAGGGTACTTAATTGGATGACATGTTTCGATCGTCAGCGATCATCATCAGAGCCTGCCCACTTAGGCTTAGTTAATGTACGATGTTTATGAATTTCACTTATGCACAAATATATACTGGAGGAAAAAAGTATCTCAACACCATGAGATAAGGAATGTAGAGTATGGAAATTTCGGCAATATATTTAAGGAAGGAAGCTTTTAGTTTTACGTGACCGTTAATCATGTGATCATGAGCCATGGGACCTCCTTTTTACATGGAATCCAAACCAAAGGACATGGCATTTCACTTCGAAAATCTCACATGCATTGACCGGGAATCGAACCTGGTCGACCTTGGTGAGAGGCCAACAGCTTGACCGCTGCGCCCCCCCCCCCCCCCCCCCCCCCCGCAATATATTATTTGGCGAGGTCATCATCATCATCATCATCATTGGTGTATTTTTGGAAATACACAGAAAGACAGAATTAGTTTTTGCTGCTCTCCATTACTTCATATTAACTCATTTATTTTCATTTCCTTCCCTCATACACCAACATCGAACTATTACCTTCTGTTTGCCCCGTGCATTTGTTCATTTTTCTTGTAAGTTTGTTTCAGAAGCACATATTCTGCTGAACCAGTCTCGCAGCGTCTCATCGCCGCCCTCCGAACTTCCATTGCCTCAAGTTACGAAGACTTCGTCTTCAATCCGCCAGGCGCCGCATTCTTCGTCAGCCGACTACTCTGCGAAGAAGCTTTACTTTCATCAGATATTTTGTTTTTGTTATGTTTCTCATGCTTGTATAACTTCTTTTGTTTCTCTCCTCTACCCCCTCTCCTCCCTTCTCCTCACCCGCCTATCTATGACGTGTGCGATAATGCTTGCTTCGCCCCGCGCGAGTTTCTGCCCGCTCTCATTCTACGTGTCATTCTAAAGCCGTCTAGGCCTCAGGAGGTCTCGTCCTCGCTGCTCTCACTTCTTCGTCAGTCGTCTACACGTACAGTTGGAGCCTACCCCAGGCTTGTCTCCTATCTACAAGAGACATTTTTTAAACAACTACGCCATGTTGTGAATCTTAACCTCAACCGTCATCTAGATCATCGTCTTTCTTCAAAATGAGCTAAGTACATTTTTAATGGTTTTCACCAAGTTTTAAATGTTTTAACCTGATTTTATAGACAGCGTGAAATTGCTATATGTGATTCAATATCTGCCTTCAAAAGATCTTGATTTATTTGTGGCTACTTCAGCTAGCTTTCTAAATGGAAAAGTACTTCTTGTACTGATTATCTGGGAATGTGTTCTCACACCGTGGGAGTCTTATTAAACCCGCTGTCTATAAAAACTTAGCTTTCACCTCCGTGGGATATTCTGCCCAATTCTACTGTTATCACAGCTCTAGAATTTTCTACAGCAAGTTATCTTTTTTGCAAGTAATGCCGTCAAGTACTTTCCACCTAAATATGGAAACGCTTATTCCTCACTGAGAAATTTATGCTGAAAATACCTCTAATCAGCATAATTTGTCTTCCCTCGTTGGAAATTGTCCGCTGCATTCAACTACAATCTATAAACGTCACAACGCAATAAACTCTTTCAAACTAAAATTCAACTAGTAATCTCCACAATTGCAATAGCTTGTCGTCTAATAAACTTTCGGTGTTGCAATAGTGAACCTTTCAACGGACTACAGTGCATAATAGTGCCCATCCAACAAACATCCGTGTCGTGTTCGACCGAAAGCATAAACATGGCCAAGACATTTTCCTAAACCTCCTGTTTTCCTCCTCTCAAATACCTTACTAACATATTCTAATTAAGTTATAGAATTTGGATCTATTACCCTATGAGGTGTCACTCAATGGCAGTGCCCTCCCATCTTTGTGCTATTTATCACCTTAATGTCTGCGTAACACGTGTCTAGTACACACCTTAAATTATATTGTTTTTCCTCTTTTATTAGGGAATTCAATTATTTCTACTCACAAGTGAGTTTCCTAACTCTCCTTTTCCAGGTTTCACGAAAGGGTAACTGGCCCATTTTTTCTCGTGATCCCTGTTTAAATATAAGAAGTTATAGAAACTTCTTCTTAATCTCCTCCTTTTTTTGTCATAATCTCATATTAAATGCCTTTTCATAGCCTTTAAGAGCTCTAAGAGGAATTCTTAAAGTGCCTACATTGTACCTGATTCTTTGTTAAAGCTTTAATTAGTTGTAATTTTTTCTTTATAAACTTTAAAGTTCCAATTTCTAGCACAACTTTTAAAATCTTATTCAGATTTGTGCTCGAAGCAAGTTTTAAACTTGTGTCCTATCTAACACTGTTAAAAAAATTATAAGTTCTTAGCGTTTAGTCTCAGACTTTTGTATGATAAAATTGTCTATTGTTATGAATTGCATCTAGATCAACTTTATACTGTTCTCTAAGTTAACTGTTTTTATTGTTAAATAAACAAAATTTCAACTTTTCGCCTTATACATTACAATAGAACACCGATTAGGCAGGATCCTACTTCCCCTGACTCTTCTCAAAGGCTTATGCCTTCTTCAAAGAAAGTACATACTCAAATAGTAAAAGTTTTGCTATTTGTTACGAAATACTCCCTCAACTTTATTTTTATAAGTTTGTTGGACTCTCGTCCTATCTATCCATCCTTTTCTCCAGTCCGAAACCCACTTCTTTTTCTTCATCATCTTCCCTTGGGGGTATGATTATTACCAAGCTAATAATCGACCCAATCATCAGCTTCATCTTCTACAGTTTCCAGCCCCTGGCCGGGTCTGCTTGGAACATAAGCCTATCCATCGTTTTCTATCTACCCACCACCTTTCACTCTTCACTCTGTCCCACTCCTCTCCTTTTTCTGCACTCCTTCCTTCATACCCACAATCCACCTATCTCTTGGTTTTCCCCTTGGTCTCTGGCCCTCCATTTCCTTCTCATGCATCCTCCTTGGTATCCTGCCATCCTGCATTCTCCCAACATGTCCGTACCAATTATTCATTCTTGACTTCTCTATGATCTCTTCCACAATCTCTCTCACTCTCTCATTTCACAATCCTGGATCCTGCTCACCTGTCTCTTCTTTATAACCCACGTTTCTGATGCGTAGGTGAGTATTGGGACATAAATGAAAACTTAATGGGATTAACTTTCCACCCAATAAATACTTATTTTTATACAAATAAAATTTTATTTAAGACATTTTAAACAGGAACATGTTTTGGGCAAAATGTGCTCTTCTTCAGCCCGCAAAGTATAATCAACAATTGTTTATACATACCAAAGACATATCAAATACTAAAAACATGCATAATTAAACATTTAATTTATGGAGTGGCTGTTTGGCACTATTACACATGAAATATAAAACATGGACAAAAAATATAAAAAAAATACTAAAATTACACTTTGGGGTATGCAGTCTTGCTACGTAATTGTCCCATTATCTGTTCCTATTGGCGGGAAAAAAATGTACAATGGCACTATGGTTAATAATCCAATCAATCTTATTGGGAAATAATACGTTCAATATGATACCCGTTTGCTCTTCTGGGGTATGTCCATGCTCCATACCAGACCTCTCTTGCTCTGCAGGAATCCATGGGCTTGCCTTCCTCTCTCACTGATCTCCTTGTCATTTACACCACTTTCTTCTATTACACTCCCTAAATACTTGAAACTATCCACCTTCTTCATATTCCTCCTCCTATCATTATATCTGCTGTTACTCTTCCCCTCGTTGTCACCTTAATTTCAAACGTCTTTGCATTAAATTTCAAACCATACTGTTTTACTGTTTTCAAGGTTATTCAATGACATCTTAGTTCACGAACAGATGCCAGATGCCTGGAGAGAGAGTAAGTTGGTCCTGTTCTACAAAAACAAAGCAGATGTTCGATCTTGTGGAAACTTCTGCGGTATAAAACTTACATCACACACACTCAAGATCTGGAAACGAGTGCTTTGTGAGCGCAGTCAAAATTTGATAAAGTTAACGGATAATCAGTTTGGCTTCGCTGCTGGAAAAGGAACTATTGACGCAATCCATGTGATAAGGCTGGTAATTGAAAAAGCTCGTGAAAACAGGCAGAGTTTATGTAGGGTTTTTATAGATCTCGAGAAAGCCTTCGATCGTGTGCCAAGACCGTTAATATGGCAAGCGTTAAGGTCGCAACACATTCCAGAACTATACATGAAACTCATAATGGATATGTATAACAATATACAGACATGTGACAGGAGCCCAGCTGGTTTGTCCAAAAGCTTTGATATCAAAGTGAGGGTTCATCAGGGAAGTGCTCTAATTCCACTGTTATTCAATATAACCATAAACTACCTAACAAAAATTCCGAAACCCTTACTGTGGAATCCTTTATACGTGGACGATGTGGCACTAATATCTGACAGTATTTATGACCTATAGGAGAGTTTAGACCAATGGAGAAGAGCTCTTGAGTCTAATGGACTGCGCATTAGTAGAACCAAGACTGAATATATGGTATGTGACTTCCACCACAATAAACCCAGTATGAAAAATATGGAGCTTAAACTAGATGATGAAACCTTACCAAGAGTAACAAAATTTAAATATCTAGGTTCTGTCATTGCTGAAGATGGCACAATAACCGCCGATATAATGATTAGGGCCACATCTGGGTGGAACAAATGGCACGAACTAACAGGAATTTTATGTGATCCGAAAATACCCATAAGAAACAAGGGTGAAGTTTATAAAACTGCCGGAAGACCAATCCTACTCTATGGTAGTGAAACATGTTCTACTACAAAGGCATATGAGCAAAAGCTACATACCACAGAAATGCGTATGTTACGTTGGGCAGGTGGAGTTACCCTCAGAGATAAAATCCGTAATGAACATGTGCGAGGCAGTTTCAAAGTAGTGTCTATAACTGAGAAACTTTTAGATTAAAGGCTAAGGTGGTATGGACATGTTATGCGAAGACCGGAAAATCATGTAGTGAAGAAGTACCTTTCCATGGCTACACAAAAGAGAGGGAGCGGAAGACCTCAAACAACACGGATGACGAATGTCCAAAGGGACATGAGAGTATTGGGTCTATCTGCTGATGATGCTTTACAAAGAAACGACTGGCGCCTCAGGATTAAGAAAGCCGACCCTGCGTAACGGGAAAAGGCGAGGAAGAAGAAGAACACTGTTTTACTGTTTCAACCCATACATTCAACCTTTCTTGTACCTCTGCCTCTCCATTGCCCCATTTCATTAGATCGTCTGCAAACATCATTGCTCTCATTTTATGTTCTTCTCCTATTTGTGCTGCCACTTCTACCATTACCTCATCCATCACAGAGATGAAAAGCAGTGAAGATAATGCACTCCCTTGATTCAACATATTTAATTATTGATTTAAGGTACAAGACTACAAGTTAATGTCTGCTCGAGAAAAGCCATTAATAACCGGTATAATCGCCAGACTGTTGAATGCAGGCATGCTTTGTGTTGTACAGGTGCTGGATGTCAGCTTGTGGGATAGAGTTCCATTCCTGTTGCACTTGATCGGTCAATACAGGGATGGATAATGCCAGTTGTGGGTGACACTGGAGTTGTCGTCCAATGATGTCCCATACGTGCTCGATTGGGGACAGACGGGGGATTGAACAGGTTAAGGCAGCAAGTTGACACTCTGTCGAGCACGTTGGGGCTTGCATTATCCAGTTGGAAACACCCCCCGGGAATGCTGTTCATGAATGGCAGCACAACAGGTCGAATCACCAGACGGACGTTCACATCTGCAGTCAGGGTGCGTGGGATAACCACGAGAGTGCTCCTGCTGTCATAGGAAATTGCTCCCCAGACCAGAACGCCTGGTGTAGGTCCAGTGTGTCGACGCCACATTCAGGTGGAATGTAGGCGCTCACCTGGCCTCCTTCTAACCAACACACGGCCATCACTGGCACCAAGGCAGAATCGGCTTTCATCGGAAAACACAACGGACCCCCACTCCATCATCCAATGAGCTCTCGCTTAACACCACTGAAGTCGCAGACGGCGGTGATATGGGGTAAGTGGAATGCACGCTGCAGGGCGACTGGCTCGGAGCTGTCCTTCAAGTAATCGATTTCGAACAGCTCGTTGTGTCACTGTGGTGCCAACTGCCGCTCGAATTGCTGCTGCCGACGCAGTCCGGCGCCAAAGCTATATGCTGAATACAATGGTTCTCCCTCTTGGTTGTGCCACGGGGACGTCCGGAGCCTGGTCTTCTTGCGACCACTGCTGTCAGCACGCTTGCACAGTGGAATCATTCCTGACAAGTCGTTCTGCAATAGCGCGGAAGGAAAATCCGCCTTCACGTAGCCTTGTTGAAACGCAGTGAGCTGTTGATACTGACCTCTTCGTCATCGTAAAGGCATTCATGACCCACACACAGTCACTCCGTCCAATCACACAGGTAACTACCGCTCTCACACAGTACAGCCCATATTTAAAGCAAACCTGATGTGCAACGTTATGGGGCCAATACTAGCGCCACACTAATGCGATTTGCGGGAAATTTGAATCAACACAGTCTTTCAGAGATATAAACACGCCTACCAACGTTCGTTAATCTAGCACAACCCCTTCTTGGAGTTGGGATAATATTTTTCCACCAGCGTGTATACAATGTTTAGATTACATAAGTGTAATTCATGAACATCGTACATTAACTACAGTAAGCCTAAGTGAGCAGGCTCTGATGAAGATCACTTGATGATCGAAACATGTCATCCAATTAAATACCCTCATATTTGTACATAAAAGCATGTTATTTTGTGTTAAACTTCTGTAATATTTCTTTCCGGTTAGGGTATATAAATACTTGTTTCCCCGCCCACTGTAATTGGGCACAATTAATGCTGACCAACTGGAAAGCTTTCCTTAATAGAAGAGGAAACACTGAAAAATGGCTTCTATCACTTCAATTAAGGTGAGGCTCCATTATTTGGCTCGAACACGGTCCACACTCCTCGTGAGAGTGGACATTGTCGTGCAAGAGTTCTAGAACATCATATTCACCTTGCACTGTGCAGGAAATGGCTCCATTGCCCGCTGTCACGATGCTGTTCCTGTGAAACAATTGTTAGCACAGTTTAGCTGGCAGGTCCTGGAGTATTCAGTCTACTCACCATATGTGAGTCCCTGTGACCTTTTTACTGTTCATCAAACTAAAGAACACACACTGAGGGAAGCATTTCCAAACACAAGATGCCATAATTAAAGTGGTAGGGTGCTCCGTCGCAAACATCAACAAAAGAGGTACTGCTACTACTATCCTGCACCTTTCACACATTTGGCAACATGTTGCAGGGGTTTACACTGACGGGCTGTAGACGAAAGGTAGCTCTACAATAAATGGCGTATATTACAGTAAAAACTCGATAATTCAAAACCGATTTATTCAAAATTTGTCTATAAATCGAAGAAATGTTTGGTTGCCTACTGTCGACCAAATTATTATGTGTACTCGAGTTTGAAGGTTGTTTGTGAAGTAACCAATAGACCTACATAAAATCCAATAACATCATCATTTTCGTCGTTCTATTTTACGTTAGTTCATGTAGGTTGGGAATTTAATTTATATTTTAATATGTTTATCGCAGTTGGAACACAAAAAGTGCACGTTTTTAAGCGTGTTTCAACCATGCGTCACATTTAAGAATTTGCCTGTTCCTCTATCGGGCGCGTCCCAGGTGGCGGATAGGGGGGCTCACCGGACTTGTCCGGAGGGTTTGAGGGAAATAAAATACCTCTCGCGGACCAAAAACAGGCCCCTTGCCAGGGTTATGGTGAAGCTACGTTAGGCCTAGCAAGCCAGTAGTGGATATGAAACTGCTTTTAAAACGGGAACGGGCCTCGGAAAGGACAGATCTAAAGGAAGCAGACCTGGCTATGGAAATGGACTACGAATCGGAACTTTGAATATAACTTCATTGACGGGAAGAGTGGAGGAGGTTGTGGATATGATGGAGAGGAGAAAACTGGATGTACTCGGACTGGCAGAGACCAGATGGACAGGGGAAGGAAGAAAAGAACTGAGAAATGGCTTGCAGCTATACTGGATAGGAAATGAGGAGGGGAAGAGAAATGGAGTGGGAATGGTGGTGAGAGAAGGGCTGAGGGAGGAAGTAAAGAGGGTAAGTGATAGAATAATTAGAGCCAGAATCACTGTGAAAGGTAGAAACCTGGACATTCTGCAAGTCTATGCACCACAGGTGGGATGCACAGAAGGCGAGAAGGTCGAGTTTGAAGAGGAGTTGCAGAAGCAGTTAGTGGGGAGAGACCTGATAGCCATGGGAGACCTAAATGCCCATGTCGGAACTGATAGAAGAGGTTTTGAGGAAGTGATTGGTGGTGAAGGATGGGGAAACAGGAATAAGGAAGGAGAGAGATTGTTGGAACTGTGCAAGATAAATGGGCTAATGGTTGGAAACACATGGTACAAGAAGAGAGAGAGCCATAAAATTACTTGGTACAGCAGGGATTTGACTAGGAAATCAGTGGTGGACTATATTCTATGTGGGAAGGAGACAAAGAAGAGTATCACGGATATAAGGGTAATACCTTCAGAAGCCCTGGACAGTGACCACCGTCTGCTGGTCGCCAAGGTGAGAGGACTGAAGGAAAAGAGGAGAAATGAGAACCAAGAAAGAAGAATAAGGACATGGAAGCTGAAGGAGGATGGAAATAAGGAGAAGTTCCAGATATTAGTGAGGAACAAATTACCGAAGGATGATCCGAAAACAGGTGAAGAAGAATGGAATAGGTTCAAGGACGTGTTGGTAGAAGCAGCGGAAGTCGTGTGTGGCAGAACTAGTGGAAAGAAAAGGTGGAAGGAAACACCATGGTGGAACCCCAGAACTAAGGAAGCAGTGAAAAAGAAAAATGAAGCATTCAGGAAATGGTTCCAACAGAGGACAGACAGAACAAGAGAAGAATACCAAGAGCGGAAGAAAGAAGCAGGAGAAGTAGTGAAGGAAGAGAAAAAGAAATGGCTGGAGAAATGGACAGAAATGATGGAGGAGGACTGTGATGGCAGTAAGAAAGTGTTGTATGGAATGATAAAGGCAAAGAGAAGAGATACAGGGGAAAATGTCAGAATGGTGGACAGGAATGGAAAGGAGGTCGAAAATATGGAAGAAGTAAAGGTTATCTGGAGAGAATACTTCAAGGAACTCCTAAATCCAACTAAAACCAGCGTAGTGGACATTGTGGAGGAAGAAACAGACAGTGACCAAGACATTTCAGAGAAGGAATTGACATGGAAAGAAGTGGAGGAAGCATTAAAGAAGATGAAAGGGGGAAAGGCACCGGGAATAGACGAAGTGAGTGTGGAGATGGTGAGAGCAGCAGGGGTGATAGGAACACAGTGGCTCTTTCGAGTAATGAAAGTGATATGGAGGGAGAAGAAAATACCAGAGGACTGGAAAAGAGGGATAATAATACCCATATTTAAAAAGGGAAGTAGGAAGGAATGCAAGAACTACAGGGGAATTACACTCATGTGCCACTGCGCCAAAATATTTGAGAAGGTACTGGAGAGAAGAATTCGGACAGAAGTTGAAGATGGGCTGAGGGAAGAACAGTATGGATTCAGGCCAGGAAGGTCAACAGTTGACCTCATCTTTGCAGTAAGACAGCTACAAGAACACCATTATGAATATGGGAAAGATCTGGTGATGACCTTCTTGGATATTGAGAAAGCATATGATAGTATTAATAGAAACAAGGTATGGGAAGCAATGAGAGCAAAAGCAGTGAACAAGGAGACAGTGGCAAGAGTGAAAGCAATGTACGAGGGAAGCAAAAGCTGTGTAAAGGTGGGAAGAGAGAGAACGGAATGGTTTCAACTGGAGAGTGGTCTGAAACAGGGAAGTGCCCTCTCACCCCTGTTATTTATAGTGGTGATGGATGAAATCATACGAAAAGTGGTAAATAGCATTGGGGAAAGGAAAATGAAGGCAATGTTGTTTGCTGATGACCTTCTGGTATGGGGAGAGGATGAGGAAGAAGTACAAGAGCAATTAGATGAGTGGGAGAAGATAGTGTTATCATATGGGATGAAGTTCTCAGCACAAAAGAGTGAAGTGGTCATCACAACGAGGAAGAAGAACAGACTGGATTTGGGCATAACACTTGGAGGACAGCAGTTGCAGAAAGTAGAATGCTTCAAGTACTTGGGAAGCATAATTGAAGAAAAGGGAGGCAATAGGATGGAAATAAATGAGAGGGGAAGGTGCGCAGATGGATTTTTCAAGAGTGTTAGGGGGATGATATGGAATAAAGATGTACCACAAAAATGTAAAGGAATCATCTACAAGACCTACTTTGTGCCAATTTTGACATATGGTTCAGAAACATGGGTGATGAAGGAAAGGGACAAGAATAAAATACGAGCAGTGGAGATGAAGTTCCAGAGGAGTAGGGTAGGAGTGACAAGAATGGACAGAGTAAGGAATGAGAGAGTCAGGGAGATGATAAGAGAGGAACCATTGCAAAATAGAATAGAGCGATCTAGGCTACAATGGTATGGACATGTGAGGAGGATGGAAGAGGAGAGGATACCGAAGAAGATGTTTGGAATGGAAATGATGGGAAGGAGGCCAAGGGGAAGACCAAGGGACAGATGGACAAAAGGAGTTAAGAAGAGTGTGGAGGAAAGAGGAGTGTGCTGGGACACAGTAAATGACGAGAGATGGTGGATGGACAGGAAACGATGGAGAGGCTTATGTTCCAAGCAGACCCGACCAGCGGTTGGAAACTGCTCATGATGATGATGATCTCACAAATCCGTCATCAGATCGAATCCAAATTTTAACACAATATACATTGGAATGTTGTATAACTGGTTTATTAATTTTAAAATTTTGTGTGCCCAAGAAACAAGGTTGTTATCATTTTTGTAAGGTAACTTCTTCTCGGCTCGGGGTGGTTTGAAAATGTAGTTCTTGGTCGCGTTGTAATCCTTATACATCAAAAAGGTATGCTGTATGATTTTGAAATACGTAAATTAATTCACTTATTTTATATCGGTTTATACGGGGAATTAAGACATGGTTCACCAGTTAGCCGCTCCGGTGCAAGCTGTATAAAATAAGTGAATTAATTTACATATTTCTCAGTCATGCAGCGTAACTTTTTGATGTATAAAGATTTCAATGCAACCAAGAACTACAGTTTCTAACGACCCCGAGCCGAGAAAAGGTTACCTTACAAAAATGATAAGAACTTTCGTTCTTGTACACATAAAATTTTGAAATTAATAAACCAGTTATATAACATTCCCATGTATATTGTGTTAAAATTTGGATTCGATCTGATGACGGGTTTGTGAGATAATAATTCTTAAATGTGACCCATGATTGAAACACGTTTAAAAACGGGCACTTTTTGTGTTTCAACTGCGATAAAAAATAATAAAATATAAATTAAAAATTCCAAACCTACATGAACTAAGTTAATGTAAAATTGAACGACGAAAAAGATGATGTTATTGGATTTTATGTAGGTGTATTGGTTACTTCAGAAACAACTTTCAAACTCGAGTGCACATAATATTTTGGTCGACAGTAAGCTCAAGGTATGTCTTTCCAAGTTATTTAATCTAAATAGAGAAAAATTGTAATTTGAAGGGCGATACCGATCCTATGTATGATATTTAATAGTACATTATGCAACGAGCCTATAATGGCTATAATTAAGACACGAGTATTTTTATAAAACGAGCGTATGCGAGTTTTATAATTTCCATACGAGTGTCTTAATTACCATTATAGGCGAGTTGCATACGACTGTTTATGTTCGACGATAATTATAACTTTATTATATGTTTTAACATAAATATTCATAAATATCTGTTCAGTCACTACAGTAGAATGTTGTGATCGGGTGCTGCGGTGGGTAGTATATCTCTCTTGTCCAAGCTCTCTGGACAACCGACGCATGCGCTCTGTGTGCTTCAATACCATATGTTCAGATTGCGCACCAGTATTCAGTAAAACTGTCACTGAAGTCGTGTCAAAACCACGCGCTGTGTAGAAATTGGTTTTGGGGATATTAAGGTACCGGTACAGTGCTATTTCTTGTCTCATATTCCCCAGTTTATTTACGCGAACATATGACGGTAATTTATTATAGTTCGATGTTGTGTTTATGTCCGACATGTTGGATTTTGAGTGCATGTGCGAAGGTATCGTTACCTAATTGGTCAATGAACGAGCTCTGATTGGCTGGAGAAACTGTATCATAATGAAAAACGGTGTTATAATGACCATCATTATGATACAGTTTTCTAACACATAATAGTGAGGGTCGAACATAAACTATTTTATAAAATTCTTAAAAAACAACGCAATTCTTCTTAGAAAATTCAATGTCCCGCCCGTTGAATTGCACGTCCTCATAGGCACAGCTCTCGAACTATGAAAATATTGACATTGTATTAACGAATAATCGATATTTGTGAATATTCAAACGATTGTATTGTCCACGGAACGATCGATTAGTTGTATTCGATTTCAAAAATTGCTGTATGTTGTTCTTGCATCCATGATTATGGCCAATAAAACAATAGTTTTGGGGAAATTATTTTGTAGTTTCATGATGATGATGATAATTGTTGTTTTAAGGGGCCTAACATCTAGGTTATCGGCCCCTTTTGTAGTTTCATTTGGCTGCGCTAATGAAAGGAATATTCTACATGGTTTTATTTAATCTTTTTACAATAAGAGCAGCAAAGTTAGGTTTATATCGTGTCGGCCACTAATTTCTTCTTGCGGTTGACCATAAAGATTACAAATATGTTTTGAAACATATTTTTAATTATATGAACAATATGAACAAATCTCGATCCAAACAACAACAAATAAATTAGCTAAAGTACAAAAATTGTCATGTGATATCTACAAAAGGAAATCATCATAATAATCATCAAGTTTCCACTCCAGTTTCACGGGTGTGGTTTACGAGCGCTCTCTATTTTGGCCTATTCATGTACTACTGCTCTTTCAAGACTTCTTCACAGTTGATCATCACAGTTGATTCTCTTGGATGTGATATCTTCCTTCACTTGGTCCAGCCATCTCCTCCTAGGTCTTCCAACAGGTATCTTTCAAGTAATCTCAGTATGCAACTATTGTTTTGCAATTTTACTTTCTGTCATACATTTATCCATTAATGCAAAATTAATACACTACAACACAGTTATAAAACCGGAAGCTACATATGCAGCACAAACGCTTTTTCACCTAAACAAACAATCAAAGACTGACAGACTTCAGAAAATTGAAAGGAGGACTGAAAGAACCTGCATTAACAAAAAATACCAGAAAGATGGCCAGTGGCGGATACTACCTAACAAAGTCATGCACAAAGAGCTAGAATCCATTACAGATACTATGCGCAAAAGGAGACTGGGATTCTTTGGACATACTATGCGGATGCAGGATTCGAGACTACAAAAACAACTAGTGCAGCACAATCTTATCTCAAAAAATACCACCACAGGATGAGCATGGATTAGAGAAGTGAGAGAGGATCTGAAGGAGATAGGCCATACAATAGACGACACCACAAATAAGGTAAAGTTGAATACAGAATTCAAGAATACAAAAACCTGCTTTATCCTTACAAGAAACAAGCCCACAACACGCTCATTTTCAACCAAGGAAAGGGCACGACAATCAAAACATCTTAAGAAGTACCGAGAGGAACGTAAAGCCCGAACATACCCTTGAAAAAAGATCTGAACGATGGACTGACTACAGTGATTCCGTGAGTTCATAAAAGAAGAAGAACAATATAATGTACTGTATATTTTGTGTTCTCCACTGCTTTCTCCCATTTTGTAATATTTTTTTCAATATGATAGAGGTTATTTCAATGATATGAGTGATATAGATTGTTTCATGTCGTCCAATGATCTCTCCTTATGTACCACTGCATTTGAATATTGTCACCCCCATACCCTACCTGAGTATTAATCTCTGCTACCTAGGGACAAAGGAAGGCAAGGAGTTTAGCCGAAGCTATAGAGTGGAAGGCGGACCAAATCCAAGGGTGTGGAAAGAGCCAATCTACTTTTGCACCACTAGAAAAAACATAAAAAATCTTTCTCCAAAATACATTCAAGAAACACATGCACTACAAAAGAAATTACACGGACAACATAAAACTTCACAAATAGAAATTTGGGAGACTCCAATGCCTCAGGAGCAGATGACCTCGCTGTACTGCCCCTTAAAACTACAATAACTACGACAATGAACATTTAACACAACACAATTCTCTTACAACTTTCAACATTTACTCGAATAGACCTATCCACAAGAAAAAGACAGTATGTATTCAAAAATATTCAAATTATTGAACACCCAATAATGAACAACTTAAAGAATCACACGTAAAACTTAATCGTGCCTAGCATCACTAGGCTTCAAAATACCACCAAACATAAAATTATTCTCTTCATTTGAACAAACCAAACTAATATCCTTTAAACTCTCACAATATTCTACCTACAAAATAAATTAACAAAATTACACTGGCAGCATGGCACACTTGCAACCATCTCTGAAGGAGCCTCAATATCGACTACTCGCGTTTTCCAAAGAGCACCAAACTCGCTGCTCTCTTAGCTCGAACATGGCAGAAGTCAACCCCTTCCCTTATAACTCAATAAAAACTCCCGCCCCTCTTCCCCCTTCCATTTTTGTTACATCAAATTGAAAATATCAAACTTAATTTCGGCACTGCCTAATCAAACAGAATTTTATAAGACAATTCAAAACTGACTAGATAACTTATGGAAGTGATCAGCCTCATGTGGGTGCACAAATCACCCTTTACCCTGACAAAGAAGAGTGGCATCCCGGAACCACCAGAGCAAAAAATACCAAATACAAATACAATATTTCAAATCACCAAACTTACCAATTCCCACAAATAAGCTACAGAATGACCAAGTCCACCTACAAACCGTTGAGCTCAAGACCAGGTTCAAACTGTGCACTAGCCCCAAAAAACATTATAGCCACGAGGCTCCAAACCAGGCTACGACATCTCAACCAAATCAACTATAAATACACACAATTGTGCAATTCACTCAGAAGACAGGTTACAAGGACATAACTACCAAGTTACCCTATAATATTTAATCTTTTACAGTTCTTATAAAATAATACAGTTTATCAGTCTTTACTCACATAGAGCTGGCTATTGAACGTTTAAATGTTTTCTTATCAACTGCGTTTTGTAAAACACTTCATTAAATAAACATTTTCTTGAGAAACCTTTAAACGTTTTTTAAAATAAATAAACGACAAAAGTTTATTTAACGTTTGTATTGGAGCTGAACATACCAACGACTCTGCCCTCAAACAACAAAAGACTCTTGAAAGTATACCCGATGCAAATTTAATTAATCTAGGTTGAATAGGAATTCTTGGGTCCGTAAAATTTGGACTATGCAATGGGAAAACAATATTTAAGGGAACGATAGAGGTTTCACTGGAATTTGAATTTTCAGAATATTAAACCTACACCACTGTTCATTTGACTTCGTTCCTACAGTCAAATAAATACATCTTATTAAAACCTATATTGCCATTCTGTCTATTAAGAACATCAAAATACAGGATGTTTCAAAATTGTAGTACTGTACCTCCTTAGCAGGCCATACAGTATCTGAATATATGCAACGAAATCTGAAATCGCAACCTCCACAGACACGTTGTTCTGGAGTTACAAAACTTCAAACTTAATTTCATGTGGGGTTTGCATTCTGAGTCTCTCAGTACTGATTACGGGTTGCCCCTTCTAGTCGATCATAGCAGTTTTCATGTAGCATGTTGGGATGAGTCACTAGACAAGTGAACAACTGCATGCTATTCATTCGAAGGTTACAGCTGAGAAGTGACACGGTGATACTGTCCGAGTTGGGCAGACGACTTCGATATTCCACTCCTTATCAACAATCATCATTGTCAGAGTGATCAGCCTCATGTGGGTGCACAAATCACCCTTTACCCTGACAAAGAAGAGTGGCATCCCGGAACCACCAGAGCAAAAAATACCAAATACAAATACAATATTTCAAATCACCAAACTTACCAATTCCCACAAATAAGCTACAGAATGACCAAGTCCACCTACAAACCGTTGAGCTCAAGACCAGGTTCAAACTGTGCACTAGCCCCAAAAAACATTATAGCCACGAGGCTCCAAACCAGGCTACGACATCTCAACCAAATCAACTATAAATACACACAATTGTGCAATTCACTCAGAAGACAGGTTACAAGGACATAACTACCAAGTTACCCTATAATATTTAATCTTTTACAGTTCTTATAAAATAATACAGTTTATCAGTCTTTACTCACATAGAGCTGGCTATTGAACGTTTAAATGTTTTCTTATCAACTGCGTTTTGTAAAACACTTCATTAAATAAACATTTTCTTGAGAAACCTTTAAACGTTTTTTAAAATAAATAAACGACAAAAGTTTATTTAACGTTTGTATTGGAGCTGAACATACCAACGACTCTGCCCTCAAACAACAAAAGACTCTTGAAAGTATACCCGATGCAAATTTAATTAATCTAGGTTGAATAGGAATTCTTGGGTCCGTAAAATTTGGACTATGCAATGGGAAAACAATATTTAAGGGAACGATAGAGGTTTCACTGGAATTTGAATTTTCAGAATATTAAACCTAGACCACTGTTCATTTGACTTCGTTCCTACAGTCAAATAAAAACATCTTATTAAAACCTATATTGCCATTCTGTCTATTAAGAACATCAAAATACAGGATGTTTCAAAATTGTAGTACTGTACCTCCTTAGCAGGCCATACAGTATCTGAATATATGCAACGAAATCTGAAATCGCAACCTCCACAGACACGTTGTTCTGGAGTTACAAAACTTCAAACTTAATTTCATGTGGGGTTTGCATTCTGAGTCTCTCAGTACTGATTACGGGTTGCCCCTTCTAGTCGATCATAGCAGTTTTCATGTAGCATGTTGGGATGAGTCACTAGACAAGTGAACAACTGCATGCTATTCATTCGAAGGTTACAGCTGAGAAGTGACACGGTGATACTGTCCGAGTTGGGCAGACGACTTCGATATTCCACTCCTTATCAACAATCATCATTGTCAGAGTGTGTAGTGCCAGTCTACCCTGTTTGACAAGGGAACAGCATATCACTGTAGAAGCAACAATAACAACCTAGTGAACAAGAAGTATAACTTTAAATTTCCCGCCAAATCAATACTTAACTTACAGAAAAATTCTACGGGTACATGTTTTGGAAACCTACCGTATATACTCGAATACCACCCGCACATTTTTAAACAAAATCGGACGTGAAAATTTGGGGTGCGGGTCTTATTTGAGTCATCCTGATTTTAAAGATTTAAATTGCCCACCACGCGCGATATCGGGTGTTGCGAGTATCCGCTAGATGGTGCTAGCCTTCTTCCGGTTATCACTTTGTTTTACCGTAAGCAGGCGGCGTCATACTTCCTCGCGCACGTGTCGCGCACGTTTTCCGAGTGTAAACATGAGTTGTACGAAGAGTTTGCGGTCGTTTAATGTGAGTGAGAAGCTGAAAGTTGTGAGGGAAGCTGAAGTTATTGGAAATCGTGCCCGGCAGGAAATACAGTGCACTCCCGATAATTCGCGTGTGGATAATTCGTTTTGCGGTTAATTCGCGGGTCTCCATGAGTATTTTTTAAATTTGGAATTCTCACAGCAACTAATCATCACGCTAAGTTAAGCAATCTCTGTCGTTTAAAAGAATTTTGATGCGACGCAATGCGTAAAGACGAAATCATTGAGACTAGGGAAGACTGATCTGCATTTCTCTGCGATGCAACAGTAGGCCTAATTGCGCAATCTTCGAAACTTCCGCGCATGTTGCCGCGAGTGGTATAGCACAGATTTCCTTTGTCTTTGAAGCCCAAACAATACAAGAGGAATGCACTTTCACTCGGAACCTACCCTCCCTTTCCCAACAGCCACGCTCCAACGTCGCTGATCTGTGAATTGTGAAGGGTGGATGTGCGGACAGCGTATTGTAAACAGCGATTATTGCGTAATGGCGCAAACGCGCACGACATCGAGAGCGTGTTTGTTAGATGCTCTTCATGCAGTCAACTAGTCGGGAGGAAAGTACCGCTACTCCGCTCGTACAAAAGCAAGCGCTTGCCGACTTTTGTAACGACGATATTTCGAACGGGCAAGTTAGACGTCGATAAAGACGATTATGATTTACTACAGAAAAGCAAAGAAGAAATAGCATGGCATTTGACTGTTGGTGAGGAAAACGGAAATCCAGTAGATTTCGAGTGCGGGAGTGATGCAACGGAAATCCCGAAATTTTCCCACAGTCAAGCTAGTGTCTCTAGTCACACTTATCTTTTATATAGAAAAACGAGATGAATTTTCGTTTTCATATAATATTTTCTTTGGAAATGTGCAATCGAAAAATAGAATAAACGATCTAAGAAACAAAAAGTAATGACGGCTTTTTTTAAATATATTAATGTAGGCATAATCCACATAGGCCTACCAGTAGCCTAGCATGTCGTATAAGACACTACAATCAGGAGTTAAAATTATTATTTCGCGTGTTCAAGCCTATTTCAATATTTTAACCAATAGTTTTGTTTTTCCTAGACTTAACAAAAATAACTGCGGATAATTCGCGGAAGTTCGTGCATTAATTACCGCGAATTAACGAGAGTGCACTGTATGATATTGACGAGTCATGTATTCGTGATTGAGCGGGATGACGTCTATGCTACAACCACTGGATGTCTGCGTGAACCGCCCGTTCAAAGCAGCCTTGAAACAGCTGTATACGGAGCAGATGGCGGCCGATAAGCACACACTGACTCCAACTGGTCGTATTCAGCGCCCGGAAGTTCAGCTGCTATGTTCGTGCATTTTGACGGCATGGAATCGTATCTCGGGAGATCTCATACGGAAGAGCTTCAAGAAATGTAGTATTTCGAATGCTATGGATGTCAGTGATGACGACATTTAGTGGGATGGTGATAAAAGTTCCGAAGTTGGTACTTCTGATGACGATGAATGAAGTGTTTGTGTACTTTTATTTGTATTTTTAATCGTTTGATGTGTGTTATTTTAGGACGACTTCAAAACTGTTGGAAACTATTTTGGATAAATGCTATTCTGTTTATTTAGTTACGATTGTACATAATTTTGAGTATTTTTTTTTTTTAATTTTGTTCTTCAAAATCAGGGTGCGGGTCTTATTCGAGGGCGGGTCGTATTCGAGTAAATACGGTATCTTGTTTCCTTCTTCAGCCCACATTTGGTATAAAACATCACATAACATCGAAATCCTCATCAAACAACACAAAACACAATTCATCAGTTAAAATAATAGAACATATTTAACAATGACACTACTCTTAAATGTAGCATGCAATGCTCCACGCATATTCTGTCACTTTTCCTTTGTTGGACTTGTGTCATTAGACACATTAAAATGTTGCTTATGGACAAACACTTGTTTGTTGAAGTATCTTCAAGGTCATAAAATACGTATAACCATACTATGGCAATTTCTGTGTTAGGTAATGAACCTCACCGTTAACAAGCATATCACTCGTTTCAGGTACCATATACATGCGTAACGACAATTTGAAATTGATGCCGCTGACCGTCAGCTTGTAATCACCTTAGAAGCTTTGAATTTGACTGCCTTCAATCCTTTGCCAGCTGTCACAATGTTCTGTACCCATGAAGCAACAAATGTTTCACAACAGCATGTTTCAAGTGTCAGACAGGAAACACTTTATTAATTTTTTGTCTTATCTTAACAATAAGTCGTGTGTGTCCAATGACACAAGGTAAATACTGGACAAAATATCTGATTTTTAAACAAGCCTACACTTTAAAAAGTGAGGTCCATTACCTAACACAGAAATTGCCATAGTATGGTTATACGTATTTTATGACCTTGAAGATACTTTAACAAACAAGTGTTTGTCCATAAGCAACATTTTAATGTGTCTAATGACACAAGTCCAACAAAGGAAAAGTGACAGAATATGCGTGGAGCATTGCATGCTACATTTAAGAGTAGTGTTGTTGATATTTTAATTAGTGTGTTTCTCAACTTGTCATTGTTAAATATGTTCTATTATTTTAACTGATGAATTGTGTTTTGTGTTGTTTGAAGAGGATTTCGATGTTGTTATGTGATGTTTTATACCAAATGTGGGGTGAAAAAGGAAACAAGATAAGTTTCCGAAACATGTACCCGTCAAATTTTTCTGTAAGTCAAGTATTGATTTGGCAGGAAATTTAAAGTTATACTTCTTGTAAACATGGTCAATACGGAACCTGGAATGAGTGCTATTCCTAATAACCTAGTGAATGCATACAGTCAAGACTTCAACTCCCAACTGAGTCACCATAGCATGTGACACGTGGCTCCCTCTGATTTTGCAACCTAATTGAACTCTTGAATACACAATGCAGCAAAAACCAGCTCAGAAACGAAAATTGTCAACGTTCGAGTGCTAATATATCTTAAACTACTACGACTTTTCCACTTCTGTAAAAGGCATTATTATTCTAGTTAACATTGCTACAAGTGTCCTTAACCCTCCATCGGGCGCACCTCAGCGACTCTCCAGTTCGGGCGCAGTGCGCCTGGAGGGTAATTACTGCACTTTACGCAGGAGACGGGAAAACAGACTGGGAGCATTTGGAACGGGACCTAGAGATAGGAAGGTACTAAAAGGGATACGCACATAGGCACCATTAGGGAGGAGGGGTGGGGGGCAAGAATAGATTTGTGGTGCCTGTTACGCCAGTTGCGCCCGACGGAGGGTTGAAGCTATGTCAAATGCTATATAGAACACTGCAATTATCTCCGCAATAACACTGCAACAAACTACATAATATGAGACGTGGACAGATATTTTCTCACTGGACACACTCTAAAAAAAGCACTATCACAATTTTGAAACACCCCATATACCGTAATTTGCATTCTGTATAGATGTTTCAAAATTCAGACAGGAAGTTAGTTATTTAACATGACTACCCTAAAGTACTAAAGTTCTATAATGCTTGACAAAGGAATAACAAATTGCCTAACCTGATGTACTTGGATGAATAGAATATATTCCAGTCTGAGGATCCAGCTCTCCAACAACCTCCATCACCTCCTGGACCACACTGCTATCACTTGTCACAGTCTCATGTTGCTCCACACTTGAATCACAGCTCGCAACAACCTCCTGAACACAAGATAATAGCAGTAACATACAGCATCACAAATGGCTGACGAAGAAGTTTACAAGAACTGAGATTTTAACCTAGATCTCCCAGATATAGGGAACAGACACATTTATTCAGTTATGTTAAGTACACAAAAGCCCAACACTTATAGCTTAGTATTTGGAAAGCTTACTCTCAGTATTAATATTTTGCAAAAGTTCCACCTAATCAATACCTTTATTGTATTATATATAAATGATTACTTAGTGGTCATTGGTACATGTTTCGAGGCCTAATTGTTTTGGCCCCTTCATCAGCCTATATACATAAAAAGTCAAGGCAAACAGGTGGTCGGGTAGCTAAACACTCATAAAACATTCCCTTCAAAAAACCCTATTATGGTGCACCATAATGAAAGGTGAAAGATGTTTATCCAAAGAAACATAAGGAAATAAAATACATAAAGAAAGAAAGAAAGAATGAAGGAAAAAAAGGAAGAAAGAAATAGTTGAAATTTGGAAAAAACAAAAAAATATAGTGTTAACACACTCTAAAATTTCACCCTTTCTTGTTCATCACAGAAATTGTGCACTCTTCATGTAGTCCAAATCTTCTGAAATACAGTATGTGGACGACAATAACACATTTGAAATAAACCATACGCTATACCATGGCTTGCAGATGTCAACGAAAATACAATGGCTCAGCCTTGTGGCAGTTCCATTTTACTGCGGTCTGTAGATGCTAAACGATACATAATCTGCTCCGTGGCAGCATTCCAGATGATATTAATATGCCAAATACAATCCACCAGTGATAAATTTCATGGATCACAATACTTCACCATAGATGAGCCCAAAAAACCATGAAGCTGCAGTGCCGAAACAACATCTTGCCAGAATGCTTTGGAATAATTAATGAAGGAACAGGCCTCCAGTTTGAGATTTAACCATTAACAAAGAATGTAATATGTCACTTATAAGTCTACATCTGTGATGATATTTAGCAATATATCAACTTAATTTAGGTTAAACGATAAGTTTATGTCGGCTATGGCATAGCAGGGCTGTTTGCCAGATGTTGAGCGGTGTGCGTCCTGCTCACTCCAGCACAGAGACGGGCCCGTTTACTGTGGAGCCGTCAACGTCGAAACTAGACCATGAATGAATGGAGGCATGTGCTCTTCACAGATGAATCCAGCTTCCGTTTGCAGAATGATTCCCGTCGCACATTAATCGGGAGAGAACCGGGTAGCTGATACAACCAGAGGAACATCGTGGAACGGGACCAGTTGGTGGTGGTGGTGTCATGGTGTGGGACGGCATCATGATGAATGGCCGTACGCACATCTTCATGGGTGGTCCGAGGAACACTGTGAACGCTCGGAAATACAGAGATGAGATACTGAGACCTCATGTTCGACTCTTCAGAGGTGCAGTTGGTCCAGACTTCCTCTTAACTCTTATAGTGCCAGGAGGCCGATCTATCGGCCCAGGGAGCCTCTGCTAAAAGTGCCACGGGCCGATCTATCGGCCCCGTTTTTCTAAACATTTTAGCGATGTTTCCAGTAACGCAGAGATTTTGCTGTTGTAACCAATTCAACGCAGGAATCATTCTCACTCTGTATATATTGATGTGTTTAAGTTCCGTGAACAATTGAATTAATAATAAGCACTCTTTGAGCATGCTGTAGTCAGCTGGCTTGGCGCATGATTTATCTTTTGAAGTCGTGATTGTTTATGTTCTTGCTTGGAGCTTATTATGTTACTTGGTGATAAGTATGGCTAGCTCTTTGAACGAAGAGGAAATAACTAATGTCTTAACGCCGAGTGATGAGTGTGAGAGTGAATTTTCGACTGATGATGACGACGTTTATTCTGATGACGATAGTGACAATTTTATTCCGCTGTGTCCGCAGCCCGCGCGAGAGGAGCGCCAAGGCCGAGACACAGGAATACTTTCGAAACAGGTAGGATTTACACTGACAAAATCGACAGTGATTCACTAGGTTCAGATTCCAATGATAAATCAAGTGACACCTCAACCAATGATGGGGAAGAGGTTACCACAAAGGTAGCAAGTAAAATAACATTGTGCAATGCGAGACTACTTTATACGCATGTCTTTGTAGAAACTGATCGTACTCGAAACCTATTTGATAGAACTACTCCAAATTTGGAACATATATGTAGCATTCCATAAGTAATAACATGTATAAAACAAAAGATAGTAATTCGAGTGTAGAGGCTGTCAACATTTTATCAAAAATTTCGAATTTCATTTATTTGTTTAAATATTTTTTAAAAGTATTTTTGCTATTAACAAAATAAAGTGAAACATCAATTAATTAGCATCCATTACGTTACAAATATGTCTACCTGATACAGAAAAAAAATTCAACATTCTACCTTGATAATTATCAATAGGAGATAATTTTTATCAAACCCTTGTAATTTCGCTAAACTTGGCTTGGCATCAACAAATTCACAAAGAAATTTGATTCAATGGTCCGGCTAGCTCAAAACAGTTGCCAGCGTTTCGCCCCAGTGTACCAATGGGCTCTTCAGTTGGTTATGGTACACCTCACCAAGACGCGTGGCTAGTACATACTGTGAAGGCCGCTGCAAGGCACAAATGTTGCCACGAGCAGCGCCAATGTACTACGGAAGTCAAAACTTCCTTTCAAAAATTATGTTAGCTTAGCTTGCTAATCCATTTTGGAAATATCTGTTCCCGGAGGAAACAGGATGTAAAATTGTCCGATTGAACTATGTACATTAACAAATTCACAAAGAAATTTGATACAATGGTCCGGCTAGCTCAAAACAGTTGCCAGCGTTTTGCCCCAGTGTACCAATGGGCTCTTCAGTTGGTTATGGTACACCTCACCAAGACGCGTGGCTAGTACATACTGTGAAGGCCGCTGCAAGGCACAAATGTTGCCACGAGCAGCGCCAATGTACTACGGAAGTCAAAACTTCCTTTCAAAAATAGTGTTAGCTTACCTTGCTAATCCATATTGGAAATATCTGTACCCGGAGGAAACAGGATGTAAAATTGTCCGATTGAGCAACAGATATTTCCAATATGGATTAGCAAGGTAAGCTAACATTATTTTTGAAAGGAAGTTTTGACTTCCGTAGTACATTGGCGCTGCTCGTGGCAACATTTGTGCCTTGCAGCGGCCTTCACAGTATGTACTAGCCACGCGTCTTGGTGAGGTGTACCATAACCAACTGAAGAGCCCATTGGTACACTGGGGCGAAACGCTGGCAACTGTTTTGAGCTAACTGAACCATTGTGTCAAATTTCTTTGTGAATTTGTTAATGTACATAGCTCAATCGGACAATTTTACATCCTGTTTCCTCCGGGAGCAGATATTTCCAATATGGATTAGCAAGGTAAGCTAACATTATTTTTGAAAGGAAGTTTTGAGTTCCGTAGTACATTGGCGCTGCTCGTGGCAACATTTGTGCCTTGCAGTGGCCTTCACAGTATGTACTAGCCACGCGTCTTGGTGAGGTGTACCATAACCAACTGAAGAGCCCATTGGTACACTGGGGCAAAACGCTGGCAACTGTTTTGAGCTAGCCGGACCATTGTATCAAATTTCTTTGTGAATTTGTTAATGTACATAGCTCAATCGGACAATTTTACATCCTGTTTCCTCCGGGAACAGATATTTCCCATATGGATTAGCAATGTAAGCTAACATTATTTTTGAAAGGAAGTTTTGACTTCCGTAGTACATTGGCGCTGCTCTTGGCAACATTTGTGCCTTGCAGCGGCCTTCACAGTATGTACTAGCCATGCGTCTTGGTGAGGTGTACCATAACCAACTGAAGAGCCCATTGGTACACTGGGGCGAAACGCTGGCAACTGTTTTGAGCTAGCCGGACCATTGTATCAAATTTATTTGTGAATTTGTTAATGTACATAGCTCAATCAGACAATTTTACATCCTGTTTCTTCCGGGAACAGATATTTCCAATTTGGCTTGGCATTCTTAGCATATCCACCCATTAATAGCTTGGCATCAAAAGGGTTAATGGACGATAATGCCCGACCACACCGCGCTGCTCTGGTGGATGAATTTCTGGCTGGGGAAAACAATCGTCGCATGGACAGTAACCGATGACATTATAAGGGTCTATATAGCTATTAATAACTAAAGTTGTGGCTTGCTTTGCTTTTTTCAGAAAGTCAATAGAATATGTGTTTGTATTGTTTCAGAACTTCTGGTCTTCAAAATGGAAATGGCTTCCAGAGTTTCATTGGACATCGATGACCTGAACTGTGTCCTGTTCTTCGTAATCAGGCTAAAAATTTGTTCACATTCTGTCTTCGCAGTCAAGTATGGAGAAATGTCAACATGTTACACGATCGGCGCTGGTCTCAGCAGTTGGACGAAATTTCCATAGTTTTCACGATAGAACACGGAGAAAAATCGTGGAATGCGACTTACATAATCGGTGTCACTTTTAGTTGTTCGACTAGATTTCCATTGTCCTTGAGATCAGGCACGGGAAAATATTACATTAATATGCAATCGGCGCCGCTTGCTTTCCGTTTGACAAGAATCCAGTTGACATCGCCATCGAATGCGGCGAAATATCGCGATGTATCTCAGTCGCTGACGCTGTCAACCGTTTTACGAGATTCACGTTGTCCTCACGGTTGGTCACTGAGAACGCTATTGACGTCCGAAACGGGGGAGGAGCTTACGGTCAGCTGTTTCCAATATGGCGGCGAAATAGTGACGAGAAATAAGCAAGACAGTGATTGGGTGTGCGTTTGTTATGGCTTCTAATTTATGATGGCAAAATACTACATATTATTTTCTTTCATTGATAGAAATATTTTCAATCAATTTAAATCACAGTGCTTAATTACTACCAGTCAAAAATATTACCCACATGTAGATAGTTAATTTACTGTCGACAGAGATATAACACCCAACGCTCGCTCTGCGATCACAAAATTCAAGTAGCAGACTCTCAACAGATATTTATGAATATGTATGTTAAAACATATAATAAAGTGCTGTTACATATATGAAGCCTGTACCAGGGAGCCTAGCGGTATCGATTTATTAATTTCACAATATATATCTCTCACATAGCACAAAGGACGACTTGCTGATAATAAATTGAATCCAGCAACCCTGAATTTGCATGAATGTTTTGGGTTCAAAGAAGCATTACTTGGGATGCTCAAATCATACTTCAATATTGCAAATATTGACCTACATACTTGCTGTTCAAAGGCAAGAATATAAATTTATTAATCTCTAGCCATAGGCAAGTTAAAATGGAGGCATCCTCTTTATCAATATATTTATTTAAATATTTAAAATACACATATTTAACAAAGCTGGAGTCTCCATTTCAACTTGTCATAAGCAAACGGAACAGATCAAAAACTACACTTTAAGCCAAATCAAATTCACTCCTCAGCTCGACATAAACCATAATACCAATTAAATCCTAGACTATACAAAACATACTCTCCTTACTGTTGTACAACTTTCAAACCAACTATTCGCACTCAAAACTGAAAAACTCTGAAATGGGAACTAATTAAATTTACAATAGCCTAAGCCGATCAGGTCTCCTGCTACATTACCACATAACATCACTATAACTTCCAAATTATGGCTAAGTGACCTATCTGCCTGAGTAGTATAGGTGTTACCGGCCTGCCTGGGATGATGAGTCACCAAACCGGTACTTAAAACTAAGATTTTACACATTAATTAATTAAATTCAACAGTAAGAAGATCATAGCCAAAAACGAAATTTAAGCCAAATCATAGAGTACTTCAATATTTCAAATATTGACCTACATATGTAACGTGTTTTTCGAGGGTATTTTACGCCACTGACATAAGTCAGTAGGAAGCCATTCAATGTTTATTTACGCGGCAAATTGTTCTGCCAAGACAAGTTTCATGTAACTTATTATTATTATTATTATTATTATTAAGGTATTGTTTTGGAGCGTTTTTTATAAGATTATAAGTATACAGATAGGTTTTCGATGTTATAGAAAACACTATCGAGCGAATTATTACGTACAACATTATCACGGAAAATTATATGATTACGGAATTTTACGGATTTTAGTCAATTAGGGTATTGTGAGAGAGATGAGTCATTGGGAATTCAGCTACAGGTATATTCTTGTCGAGTAGCGTGACGCACTTCCAGCTGGCTGCATCAAGAAAAGGCGAAATGGCCTGGACCGGTAATCGACATCGTCGCGCCGAGTGTATTGACCCTTAGGTGGGGAGTATCGCGTGGTGGCTCAGCCAATCAGTGGAGTCCGGGCGAGTAGGAGACGGCTCCGAAGAGGGGGTTCGGCGAGTGCATATATTGTTTGCGCGCCGAGAAGGGAGGACGATTATCATTGTAAAACTTGACCGTTGTGGTTGCTCGTGTGGTTGGTTCCGGTGTGATCGGACCATAACTTAACATTTCTACAACAATCTCCACAACTGACGAAGAAGATGGCGAGGTCCAGAAGGCTGTGGGAAGCTCTCTTCAGCATCAAGTACGAGGAAAATGCCACGGCAATTTCCAATGGTAAGCGCGAATGACTCAGAACTACATAATCTCTCGCTTCATTGTTTCATATTCAAAATTTCACTAACTTCTTAGCTTGGGAATAATAGTAAAATCAGTAATTCATCCGACTCCGTTTTCACATAATTCTCTAGTGGTAAATTCAAATCGTTATGCTCCAGTTTAAATTTATTATTATTATTATTAAAATTGCCACTACTTGTTTTTTATATAATAAATTCATTTCTTATACTATGCAATCTTTGCTTTCAGTAGGTAGCATTAGATATAGACCAAATTCCTTCTCCTGATACAATTGTTAGTTGGGTTAATGATCAAATCATACCACGATCTGAGTGTGAAGATTCTTAAAGGTGTTCTGCCAGAGCTAGGTGTTGTTAAATATAAATTTAGATTTCAACATAGCGTTGAGGTCTTGGCGCCCATTAATACAACGTATCTTAGTCAGAGTAAACATTACACTTGTCATCCCAACAGAGGGGTCACCAATGAACCCATTACACATACTTGCTGTTCAAAGGCAAGAATATAAATTCTCTGGCAAATTAAGGCTAGGAACAGCATTTTTCTTAAGTTTTCTAACCATTCGGCTATTGTCAATCGGAAGAACCCCTAAAATAAATAAGGAACGCGTGAGGAATGCAAGTTTGCAAAGAGCGGATAACATTCTATGTACGGCACAGAAGCATTTATCAGTATTTTTGATGTAGCTAAATCCTTGTGAATACAAATTAGAGACAATAACTATCAATAATCAACAGTACAATCAACAGTACCGGTACTTACGCTGTGGAAAGAAGTCGTCTTCACAAAAATGCAGACTGCACACTGTCATGTAACGTGTAACACGTTTTCCAATTGACAGTGCCGAAGCCCATCTTTCTCTCTGAACTTTTTGTACAGGAAAGTAGTGAAGAGATTTCGTACCCGTTTTATACTATTTGCAACCGTATACAGAGCAGTACCTCCTCGAATTTGACAATTTCCTTTCAGTTACCATCACAACGTCAATGCTTCACCATTTAAATAAAACTCACCAGTCACTATGTTTCAGCTTCAACATTCTACCGCATGGCTGCGCCATCCAACTTTTCTGACGTCAATAATATGCAATCGGCGCCGCATCCAGCCGTCCTCGTGATCACAAGTTTGCGATCGGGCACGGGTTTTATGATTTTACGCAACTGGTGTCGATCTCGGTCCGTTTGATGAGATTCCCGGAAGCAAGTCGTGTGGTCAGCCGGCCGTCTCGAGGATGTGATTTCGGAGGTTGAACACTCGAAGTAGGTATCGAATTTTACGAATTATTCTGAGAGTACTGCACGAATAATACAATAGGGCTTGGGAATGCGAAAGGAGGAGTTGGCAACTAGCTGTAAAAACAGCTAACGCCGCATGTTGGGCGGCGGTAAATAACTCGACCCCCTGAAGGGGCCAACGGCTTCTGGCGGATGAGCCCCTTTAGGTGGGGTGATGGTCCCCTCAGTGTAGGAAATGACACTGGAACCCATTACGTATATATTGGCCCAACGGCAAAACGGACGGAGGAGGAACTTCCCTTGTGGTTCTCAACGGTTGTGGAGGCGGATGAGGTCATGCCAGATGGACTGGCTGTGAAGGCGCAACTCAATGGTATTTAGAGTCTGCGGCAGTCCATTGCAGTCACGGTGCTAGAACCTGCACGTCTCATTTCTTTTGTGCCGCAGGGTATAGTTCCGAGATCATAGTGTGTGGGTCACTTCCTTGCAAGCTGTGATCCACCTTAAACAAAATCTCGCTTGTGGCACCTTTTTCCTGCTGTCACATCTTTCAACACAAGTCCAGCGGCGATGGGATAAGGATGGTGGAGGCAGGTTTTCGGGTTGAAACTGGAAGCCTCTAGTTCGGACCTGCACGTTGGCAGCAGATGTGTGATGGTCGTCTTTCTGAGACCTCGTGACTACTCAGGAGTTCGGTCCTGCATCTGTGTTTGGGCAGGCCTATTTAGGATCACCGCTGCCCACCCCGAATGGGGAAGGCCCTAGAAAATGTGGGCTAAACATCGGTAGTCACACCTTCAGCCGGCTGGGAGGCCACACCCAGCGGGTCACCCCTTTTGCGGTCGAAAAACGAAAACAAAGAATATACAAACATTAATGATAGGATCCTGGAATGTTCGAACGTTACTCGATTTGAAGGACAATAACAGGCCTGAGCGAAGAACAGCACTCGTTACCCATGAGCTTGGTCGAATGAACATAGATATTGCTGCCTTAAGTGAAACCAGATTGTCCAACGAAGGTAAAATTACAGAGTTCAGTTCAGGTTACACCATATTCTGGAAGGGAAAAGATGAGGGAGAGCGCCGTATTCATGGTGTTGGTTTCGCTATAAAGACCACACTGGTGAATGATCACCAGCTAACTCCAACTGCTGTCAGTGAAAGAATTATGACTCTCCGAATCCCACTCTCCGGGGGTCACTTTATGACTCTTATCTCTGCATATGCTCCCACCTTGGATGCTGATATAGAAGTTAAAGATCAATTCTACAACCTGCTGAGCACAATCATCACCAAAGTACCATCTAGAGACAAACTCTTAATGCTTGGCGATTTCAACGCCAGAGTTGGTAAAGATCATCAATTATGGAACAATGTGATGGGAAAACAAGGACTTGGCAACTGCAATGCCAATGGCCTATTACTCCTTGGTCTATGTGCTGAACATGAACTCTTTATTACCAACACTCAGTTCCGCCTGCCGAATCGCTACAAAACCACTTGGATGCATCCTCGCTCGAAGCACTGGCACATCCTTGACTATATCATCACCAGGCAATGTGATAAAAAGGACATCCTTGTCAGCAGGACCGCAAGAAGTGTCGATGACTGTTGGAAAGATCATAAGCTCCTTTTTTGCCGGTTGAGGATCTCAATCTGCCGCAAACCGAAACGATCCACCCACAACCTGTCGAGACGGAAATTTGACACTTCTAAACTCCAAGTAAAATCAATTGCTATAGATTACAGAAATGAAATCGCAAATAAGTTGGCTAGTCACCCTGTTAGCACAAATAGTGTAGTACAGGAATGGACAACGCTTCAGAAGATCATTACTGAGTCAGCTGAGGAAACAATTGGTTTTGTGAAGCCTGGTTTGATGAAAATAATGATGAAATTATGTGTCTCATCAATGCCAAATGGGAAGCCCATCTATCCTTTCTTCAAGATCCATCTTCCAGTGTGAAAAAATCACAATTCGTGCAACTTAAGGGAAAAGTCAGGCACAAATCAGGAAAATAAAGAACAACTGGTGGCAGCGAAAAGCTGAAGAACTGCAAAGACTATCTGATGCCCGTGACCTGGGAAACTTCTATGCAGGCATAAAGGAGGTATACGGCCCAATCCGATCATCATCAGATACATTGAAAACTGCTGACAATTCCGCCATTTTAACTGAGCAAGGACAAATTTTGGAGCGTTGGAAGGAACATTTCTCTGCACTTCTAAATCGTGCCTCCAATGTTGCCGAGGACTTTCTTCGAAACGTCCCTCAGCAGCCCCAACAACCATGGATGGCGGTTCTGCCGACATTCAGAGATTTCACCAACGCGCACAATCAACTAAAGCCGAGAAAGGCTCCTGGTCCTGATAACATTGCTCTGGAGTTGTGACAAAGTGGAGGTATGGCCTTGAAGACTCGACTTTTTACACTTATCCTGTTAATTTGGGAAACTCGAGAAGTACCTGACGACTTGAAGAATGCTGCCATCATAACTATCTTCAAGAAAGGCGATTGTAGCGTGTGTGGGAACTACCGTGGTATATCGTTATTATCCATTGCAGGTAAAGTTCTCGCAAAAATTCTCCTAAACCGGCTCCAAAGTATCTCGGAGAGGATTTTGCCTGAGTCTCAATGTGGTTTCCGAACCTCCAGGGGCACAACAGACATGATATTCTGTGCCAGACAACTCCAGGAAAAGTGCAGAGAGCAACAGGAGCCCCTGTATTTAGTTTTCTATGGCCTGGAAAAAGCCTTTGATTCAGTACCAAGACCTGCTATGTGGAAAGTATTAACGCACTTTGGATGTCCAGATCGCTATGTGGAATTAGTTAAAGCTGTAACCGAATTTATTCAGTTACAGTAGCTCACCCTCGGGTTTTTTTGCTTCGTGCAGTTAGTTTGGGGTATTTTATTCGTAACTTATTATATTGGGTTAACGTGGGGTTGCAGAGGTGATTTTTACTGTGCCTGTGTGTGTTTTTGTGGACGGATTCATCTTTGGATGGTCCGGACCAACTAGGATCACTGTTTATTAATTATTGGTTTTTGGATATTTGATATTATAAAATACGGGGTTTTGCGATTTATTACGTTTTGGGAATAAGGATATATAAGACTGTATTAAGTAGAAGCATTATTTCATTTTGGTTTGGGGTTAATGGCTTTATTTTGACCTAGTAATGTTAAATGTTAGATTCGTGGCTGTACTATAAAGATACAATGAATTGGTATTTTCGAGTGCTGGATATGTTACATACCCGGCAAAGACAGGCAGTAATTCGAAGTTCTGGGAATACCTAGGCTATTAATAGCATGAACTCGGATGAACTGGCGCAGTGGAAAACTACTGTGTGACGTCAGTGTGAATTTAGACTGTGTGATGTTCATGTGTTGACACGGATGTTCCGCTAGGAGCAGGCCACGCACGAAGTAGTTCCGGCAGAAACATTGGGGTTATGTATCCCTTCGCCTGTGCATATAATGGCGTGTCTGGTGTTCCGAGGTCGTCTTATTGCTTTATTGGCAGAACACTGATCTACTAGCGCCCAGGGTCGTTTTACGTGACATGGTTTCCGTAACGAACAGTTAGAGATCGGTTCTTCTTGCTTTTAGGCTAGAGTCCACGTCTTCTTGCGCCCAGGGTCGATTAATCTGGCATGGTCCGATAATCGAACAGCAGAGACAGTAACTAGACATTCACTGAGCATTGTGCTATTGAATGACTACATATTTTCGACATGGTTAAGTTCGTAGACCATGGGTAGCTGATCATATCACACCCTAAAAAGACGTTCATTACCTCACTTCATCATCTGTTGTGGAAGTCATGGCGTTGAATTCAACAAGTCCGGCGAGTGTAGATTCGTGCTCAAACTGTGCAAAGTGAAGAATAGGCAAATGATGCGTGAAAGTCTGACGAGTGTAGATGTGTAAAAGTGAAATGTGTATAGGAGGCGGGTAGGCCTAGGTCTGATATGGCCATAAGTGTTTGCTGCTCTCAGAGCCTAAATTCAGTGGCAAGGTACTGTATAAATCACGAGTGTATGAAGGGTATTTTGTGTTGTATATTATGTATATATGTGTATAGTACAGCCAATAGATTATCTCTTTAAAATTCATGTGTGTTTATATTCCTGTCTTGCATGAACCTGGTAGCATCAGCAAACGCATGCCAAATGCCCTACGCCTGGGATTTTATTCTATTTTATTCTATTTTATTCAGGAAGACCCATATGGTCAACCTTGGCGGCTATTCAAAGTCGGGAAGTTATGTTAAAATCACTTGTGGCCTGTATTTAAAGGCAGTAAATTCTGTAGGTTTGTGGTAATGAGGGTAGTTAATTGTAAATCAACTCTAGCGAGGAGGTGAGAGTGTTTCAAAGCTCTTCATGATGGAATGTCTGGGAAGAACACGGTAACTCTGTATCCGATCCAATTCCAATCACTCACGGTTTGAAACAAGGCTGTGTGCTTTCTCCAACACTCTTTGCATTGTACATGGCTGCCATGATGTATGAATCATCTTCCAACAACCCAGGCATAGAGATTAAGTTTCGCTTCGATGGAGGTCTTTTCAATCTGGCAAGACTTCGTTCACAGAGACATACCCAAGTTACCCGGGTGACAGAACTGCAGTATGCCGATGACACCGCGTCTCCTGCTCCGACAGCTGCAGAGCTTCAACAATCGGTCAATCGCTTTAGCACTGCGTGTGATCTTTTTGGTCTCACCATCAATGCAAAGAAAACAAAGGTGCTTGCACAACCTGCCCCAGGATTACCTCTTCATGAGTTCAATATCTCCATCTTAGACTCAACACTGGAGCAGGTTGATCATTTTTCATAACTTGGTAGCATCTTGTCTAAACGGTGCACTTGCGAACAAGATGTTGACAAAAGAATTGGGGCTGCCCATGCAGCATTTGGCCGTTTAATGCACAGAGTCTTCATGAATAAAGACCTAAAGATGCATACCAAACTCATGGTGTACAAAGCTGTTGTCATCTCAACGCTACTGTATGGCTGTGAAACTTGGACACTCTATGGCCGTGATATCAAGAAACTTGAACGTTTCCACCAACAAAAGATGAGATACATCTTGAATATCAAGTGGGAGGACTACGTGACCAACACTGCAGTTCTCGAGAGAGCGCATCTCAATAGCATTGAGACAACTATCATCGCTCATCAACTGAGATGGTTAGGCCATGTTCACCGTATGAGTGATACCAGGCTTCCACGTCAATTCCTTTATGGTGAGCTTTGCTCCGGCACTAGACCTCATGGGGCCCCTTTGAAGCATTTTAAAGACCAGTTAAAACACATCATGACGACAACTGGTATAGACATCACTCATGGGAAACATCTGCTGCGGATCGTTTACTGTGGCGGAACACTACATCGACGGCTGTCAACTTCTTTGAGGAGGAACGTCGCAGACATGAAGAGGCCAAGCAACAAGCAAGAAAGCTTCGTCAATTGCAACCCCGCCCTCCCCCGACCATTGAGTGCAATTTATGTGGGCGCATGTTTTATGCCAGGATTGGCCTGTTTAGTCATCAGAAGCACATCCACAAGCTGATCTGAAAAGCTCTATGCAGGAAGAAGTATGTTTACTCGGAACGACGACAACAATAGGGCACATTTTCTTTCGAATTCGAATCATGAATTATACAAGTTTTCGAGATAATTGGTTAGATTATATATCCGATGGAACCAACGTTCAAAGGAAAAATCAACATACAGTACAACGGAATTTCGAATTAACCATTCAGGATGTCCCAAATTTACGAGGCGGATAGGTTTTTAAAATAAATGTATTTTGAAGCCTATTCATGATTTTTTTCAAAACGGTAGGCTATCATTTCACAAGAGTGCAACATTAAATTATTTCGTGTTATTTCTGGACGTTTATATTTGAGATAGTCTTCAAATTTAGAGGTCAATAACAGAAATGAGAGGTTTCTGTTTTTTTTTTTCGAAAGTTTTTGCGAATAAACATGTTGCGAAACATCAGGATTCCTAATAATAAAGAAAAATTATGTCACACAACACTTACAACTCTTTTTGATGCCGAAAATATTTGTTAAACCGGTGTATACCATTCACGGTATCCTCAGTATGCATTTCCTTGAGGGCGGGCATGGGGAAATATAGCTTACGCGATCGGCGCCGCCTGCGTGAAACTTGTTCCATCGCAATCTATGACCCTACCGGCGCGAGTTTAAAAAATTTAAACCGACCTCGGCAAATTTTCGTTACCTTCAAATATCCAGACAAGAATTAGCCACATTTCGTTACTTTTCGTTACTGGTTGACACCCTGATAATGTTGTTCCGTAACGACAACACTACCTACGCTTTGTAATTCGTAGTGAAAAAGAAAAGAACTATTTTTTATCCAGAACGGTAAAGGTTATCTAACTTATCAACGCATTAAAGAACAAGCAAACGGTTATCCTAGAGCTTTCATTCAACACAAACAAATCGATATTGATTGACTAGGATTCAGGCAAATCAGGACGCATCACGTATTCCCAGTAGAAGACTAATGATCGGATGAAAATCCTTCAGAGCGATGTATCGAATGTGCGCTGGTCACACAGCAATGTATCGGCGGCATGTGGAAGCTTGTTCTGGCGCGAATTTTTAAAAGAAGATCTTTGTACTTAAATCCGTAAAATATTATAGTTCATCCGTAAAACACACTGCCTTTCCGTAAATTTTATGGAAAAAACGTAAAAGTTGGCAGGTATGCAATAGTGTATGTGCCGATGATGACTATATTGAATCTGAGAAGATGTGCCAAATCTGGGTTGTCAAGTAATGTCGATGTGAATGTAGAGTCTGGAATGGGAAGCGATAGTGGTGACATTCCGCGGGGCCACCATCCTAGTGGTGTTGTCATCAATGAGAATGACAATTTTGCTGACTCGGAGTGTGACAGAAATGAAGACAAGCGTATACGTAGCAGTGACAGCATTTGAAATAATACTGCAGTGTTTAGTGAAGTATTAGCAGGAAATGACACTAGGTTCGAGCCCTGCCAGCTTCATCTCGAAATCCCAGGTCTTCAGCAAGACCCAACCCTCTATTGAACTGCAACTTCCTTTAACTAAAAAACTGCTGCGCATAGAAAAGTGATATTTTCTAGAGAGTGAACCAACATGTTGTAGATGAAATCATTAAAATTTGTTAATGTAGTACTTTCAGTTTTCATTCGTGTTTCTTTTGCTCTTTTCTTTCAATTCTTGTGTTTACATGTTTCACTTCATAAATCTTGATGTGGAAAAAAAAAAAAAGTCTGGTCATGCAAAAGTTATGGGTAGGGCTCGGATTTTTGGGTGCTAAGTATCGGGAAAATATTTATTTTTAACAATTTTAATGGGTTAAAGGGGTCTCCGCCCAATCAATACAAATTTGTATTGATTGGGCGGAGACCCCTTTAACCCATTAAAATAGTTATTGTACACGTCAATAGGGACCTTACGAAATGGATAATCCTCCAATTAATCTATTTATTTTTATGTATTAAAAATACCTGCAATATGAGGCAAAAAGTAAAAATATTTAATTAAGTTATAATTTAGTTTATTAATGTGAATATAAACAATATGCAGTACTCACGAATGCAATTTTACTGTTTGCTGAAGCATTAAAATACACAACGAGATACATCTACAGGTTGTCCATCACAAATGACCGACAATTATCGCAAAACACTTATTCTGAAGGCGGGAAACTGCGGCAATATGTTTCTTGCCCTTGAGGTGTTGTGTAACTTGAGATCTCTGTTCAGCCTTGGTTGCTTTCCCACATGGTCGATAGAACAGAACGCCCCGATCAGAAGTAAGATTATCTTTAAATTCTGCAACAGACGATAACTTGTAGTTGTTTTTACTTTAAGCATTGTAGAACTGCCTTAAACTTCACAGTGCCAGAAATGAACTGCATGTGAGTTACACTGATTCCTGGAGGAGGGGGAGGTCTAGCACGTGGTGCAATATGGCTATGGACAAGGAAATCCCAGGCTTCCACAGTGAGTGGAATGGGGTGAGAAGTTAAGAATAACACAGTTGCAAGCTGACATACGCTCTGCATGAAGATTAGATAGCTCACAGGTTCTTGAAGTAACACATAACAAAAATGCAATAATTTTAAAAAATATAAATATTATGTATTTTTATGTACTAACAAGTGAAAATACATAATATTTATATTTTTTAAAATTATTGCATTTTTGTTATGTGTTACTTCAAGAACCTGTGAGCTGGTCTCAGACAAGGTGATGGATTATCCCCTCTGCTTTTCAATGTGGCTCTTGATTATATCATGAAGGTTTGGCAAAAGGAAAACCCTCCTAAGATAAAAATTGGAACAAAACCATCAATAAAAATAAACTGCTTAGGATTTGCAGATGACTTGGCTCTTTTAGCACTAGACAAGGAAGAGGTTTGTACTCAGATCACTAGTCTCCAAGAAATTGCTCAAGGGATAGGATTACAGATATCCTTTGAAAAAACTGAGATCATGCCTATGAAACCCTTAGATATAAATGAAGTCTATATAAATGATCATAAAATTAACCTAGTTCCTCAATTTAAGTATCTTGGAGAAATTATAACACATAACTTAAACAAAAAAGTAACTTGGATAAATAGAACAAATAAAATGAAAAAGGCACAATCTCTAACCAGGTCAACATATAATAAAAAATGCCTATCAATAGCTACTAAGATCCAACATTATAAAACTGTAACTCTCCCTGAAGCCACTTATGCTTGTGAAACACTGTTCCAAATTAAAAATGAACAAAGAACTGATCAGCTCCTCAAAACGGAAAGAAGAATCATTAGAACGTGCATAAATAAAAAGTATCAGGTTGAGGGAGTCTGGAGGATTCTCCCAAATGAAACTGTCTATCGCGAGATTGATCCAATCACCAGCACAATGAAGAAGAAAAGAATTTCATATTTTTTTCACATCTTACGGCTTCCAGAAAACAGAATTGTACGCCAACTGGTGATGAGAAATCTAGGAAAGAAAACTGGAGGAAAATGGATCCAAGAAATCCAACAAGATCTCAAAGCAGTTGGACTCAAGATAACAGATGCCGAGGAGAAAAATAAAATTAACACCATTCTTAAAACTCACAAATTTTCTGCAGAAATGACACACAGAAAGCCTATGGAGATTTCAGATGAGTTGAGAAAATCCCGATCTGAAAGAATGAAAAAGTACTGGAAAGAGCGCAAGAACCAAGCAGTACTACCTTCAAAGAAGAAGTGATTGTGGAACGACTCAAGTGGTCCAATGTGACCAATCAAGATTAATAATAATAATAATAATAAGTGAAAAGCAAGAATTTATGTATTTATAGAAAAAAATGTATTTATGTAAAAAAAAATACTCATTTACCTAAAAATCCGAGCCCTAGTTATGAGACAATGTTAGTGTTATAAAGTGACTTGTTTTTCACTTCAAATAAAAATTTCACCATTATTTCTTTAAAAATATATAAGTTATGATTTGATTTCCTTGAATCATTGCTATTTTGTAAAAATTAGCATGGTATATTTTGCATATAAGTGTAAAAATGACTGGTATTAAAAGGGTTAATAGACAATGTAAGGAAACCATACAATCATAAAGGAAGAAAAAAATGAAATGAAACAAAAATTATTTGCAAGGTTCTGGGTACAAGTACATACAGCCATGACCTACTGAAAGTAAAATAAAATTTGAACAAATATTTACCTCCAAAGATAATTCTTCAGAGCTAACAGTTACCACGTTACTGTCTGGTTCTTCCAATAACTCCTCTGCTTCCTCTATAATAACAAGGAATCAAAGAGCATTCTTTTAGTGACTAGATAGACAGTTAATACAATATTTATACAGTGAGGGCATTCTCTATAGAACCGAACTCCGCCAGGGCCGTGCGACGGGCGGAAAGTGTTGAGTCAGCGCCAGATGACTAGCATTTGCCGATTACACTAGAGTGGGTCGGGAAGCACTGGATGCTGCCATAGCATTCATTACATACGGAACTGGCAAGATACCTTAGTTGACATAAAGCTTGTGGTGAAGTACTATAGGCTATCTCGTATCCCGTGAACATGGCTAGGTACAGAAAGAAACTTCGAATTTTCCTAGTGGAAACTTCCCTTCTCAAGGAGAAGGCTTCCAGTAAATGTGTTCATACGTTTCAGTGCCATGGGATTTTTACTCGTGGAGGATCCTCAAACAAATGTTATACGGAAATAATCAACGTCCTCTGGAGGTCTTGAGAACGAAATAGCTGCACTGATACGAAATATCAGTGAGGATGAATTACAGCAAATGTACCAAAACTTCTCCTACAATGGTGCAATGTGTGTTTAGAATACGAAGGACAGCATTTCCAGCAAATACTCTGAAATTCATGTAAGTAATAATGATTATTAAATATGTTAAATATTGTAAATGTGTTGAACTAGTTGGGCGCTATGCTGCTGCTAGTGGCAGTGCCTTGCTAAACAGGCGGCTAGCCACACTGGCCCGGCCGTCACGCAGTGTCTGTAGGTTATTTTCTATAGAGAAGGCCTTCCCAGTTTATCCATCTCCAAAAATTCAAGTCTCCACAATCTAATTCTACCAAAGTACTAGGCTGATATATGTGGGAAAGCATTGTAGAATAGGTGGAGATATAAGAAAGCCTAAGAGGGCACTACCCCCTCTCAAAAGCTTCTGTTAAAAGTACGAACAGCCAAATGCCATCTATGCCGGTCAAATGCCAGTCACACTCTTTTCTGCCCCACTTCCACTTCCTTGGACTAATAAATAAACTATACATAAATCTCTGCACTTTCGCTCACTCTGGGTGCTCATACTTCTGGGACACCCTGTAACGGTTGCCCGAATACTCTGGAAGATTCTCGTATATTTCTAAATATGATGAATTTTACACTGGGTAGGTAATGCCACCCCTTCCTGGCCTAATTCCCTGGAGTGCCACGGGCCGCTTAATGCCCGATGGCCTGTACTAAGTTGGCACTGCTACGTGATGTGCGACATCGTCGGGTGCACGATTTGCATGTCAACGTCCGTTGTGAAGAAGGACGGTATGTGTCCTATGACGCCGAGACTCTGCATTCAGCGATGTGAGAGTGTGGACGTGTTGCGCGGTGGGGCCTTTGCCACGGCGCCGCCATGTGCTATGGCACATATCTGCGTTTTGGACACAAGGTAGAGTTGATCCAACTGGATCTTGCATTCTATTCGTTTTCGTTTGGACAATTTATTAATTAATTAAAATTGTGGCTCCAGTGCGGTTATTAAAGAGCCGCGCTAAGACTCTCTTTATAACACTCGGGACCAACTGCAGGGTTTGTCTTGTATAACTATAACTTGATCCTTATTTAACTTGAACCCGTCTGGTTTCTTTGGAAGGAAAACCTTATTCCTTCATTCGGATTTTGATCCAGGTTTGTGGCCATGTGCTTGTTCGATTCTATACATGTGGTCGGCCATGCCATCTTAACACGCATAGGAACGGCGCCACCATAACTTAGATTATTATTAAATATTTATCTTTCTTTTTGCTTATAAAAGGCGACCACGGTTCATTATATATTGATGGCATGCCCCTCGTGATTGTCGTCTTAGCTCGCATTATTGTACTGGGTTGGCGCGCTTCAGCGCAGGTCAAACTGCCTTGGCCTAAACTTAATTAATTTTGTCTGGTGAGCTTAGTATGTTTGGTGTTCTTTCGAGTCTTCTGGGGTTCGGAAATAAATACTTAATTCTGGGTAATTTCTGTTAGGGTTTTTCTCTCTTGTGTTCTGACCACGTGGCCGTGGTATTTTGAACGTGGCGTTTCCCCCCCCACGTGATCTTATTTTCTCTTGTCGTTCTGCAAAGGATTTTGACCTTGGTTATTATCATTATTCCGATATATTCATCATCCACCTCGGGGTTGTTAGGGGAGTGTTTGTTCCTATTGTTCGAGTGTTCCTGTTTTTGATTTGTATTCTTGTTTTTTATTTAGAATATACTGTTTGTTTTTTTGCGTAATTTGGTAACATATTTTCCCCTCTTCACATCCCTCTGGGGAACCTCCTAGCCCTCCACTCCCAGAGTATTCTGCTCTAAGTCCTCCGTACCCTCGTCTTCCAGTTAGCCTAATATCTAGGCGGGGAATTAAGGGGGAAGTTCCTTCTTTTGCCCTCGGATTTGTTCTGGAGCAAAGGCTGGTGACACCATCAACCTCTTGTACACATGATCATGTGGACTCGGGTAGTTGCCACAGGACCTTGAGCAGATATTTATTGGATTATGCTACTCTCTCCCTCAGGCAACAGCCGCAAACACACACTGAGTCAGAGTGAATGACTGTACAAGGGTGACTTGTAATCCTCAAAATCAGTTTTACAGCATGCATCAACATTTTGTGGCAGTACCTATGACAAGACTATGTATTTCAAGCACAAGGCTGTGTTCTGGCGGTAGTATTGTTGATGACCCAATATACCACACCAGAACGATGGACATGGATGAAACAGACGTTGGTGGTTCAGCACTCATGTAGTTTCGACCACTACAGTAAACCAAAGAGTTAATAACAGACTTCTCTTGGGTGTAAGATTGCTGTGGTGCAGTCTATTAGCATACCTGCCTGGAATGCAGAGGATTATGGTTTGAGTCCCAAGGGAGATCTCATTAATAACTACTAATCATGCAAATAAGGGTATTTCTTTTACAGTCCATATGACAATTTGATTTGATCAATTTTTATGATCTTGCTAAACATAGATATTTCATCATTATTTCTATCCTTTTATTACAAATGTCAGTGTTTAAAGGGCAAGATGTATGATAGATTCTATAACCTATTTGAAATACTGTATTGTATTGTTGATGGTCAAGTTAGGTACTAAGAGTTATTTTACAAATGGTGCTGAGTTTCAATGGCATGATGGGTCCCCTTTTTCTGATCATCCTACAGCAGAGCAGGTACTTTCAGAAGCAATCATTTCTCAATTGTGTGCCACCAGGAACTATCTTCACACAGATCTCGGTCTTCCAGAATTCTATACCATAGCACACATTTGTCATCTTACAATATAAGGAACAATTATTGCTATGGTTAGTCATACATATTAAACGGTTCAAAAGCTAATTAAATGAGATGAGTAAATGTGTGAATTCTTTTGTTACGGAGGACACAATTGATATATTAAACAACTAGCTTTAATTACCCGTCATTGATGGGTTCATAGAGTAAAGAAAGGCAATGCTTTGGCATGAGTTATTCTTTTTTTTTTCTTTTTGTCAGTATCGACATTATAATACCTTAAAATTTGTGGTCCACTTTTCAATACAAATTTATAATTTTTACATGTTTCAGTTCCATTAACAAAATTCATCAGTTAACATAACATGATACAACAAACATCATCTATAATTTACATAAAAACATTGCTGTACTTTTATATAAAAAATTATAACTGTCTATAAATTGAAGTAACGAACTACAATGTACTCCCAATAATTCGTGTGTGGATAATTCACTTCGCGGTTAATTTGTGGGTCTCCATGAGTTTTTCTTCAAAGTAGTAATTCTTACAGCAACTAATCATCCCCCTAAAGAACATAATCTCTCCATCGCTTAAAAGAATTTTAACGCGATACGATGTGTGGAGATAAATCATTGAGATTTGAGAAGACTGACCGCGTTTCTCACTAAAGTAAAATTAGGCCTACTTGCGCACTGCTACCAGGATGCTGCAATCTTGGAAACATACAAACATGTCAACGAAAGGGATTTCGTTTAATTTCAAAGCCGAGACAGTACAAAGAGGAATGCATTTTCACTCAGAACCTATCCTCCCTTTCCCAACAGCCACACCCCACGGTCGCTGACTTGTGAGTTGTGAACGGGAATGCGCGGACAGCGTATTGTAAAGAGCGATTATTGCCTGATACTGTGCGATGCCGAGAGCATGTTTGTTGGATGCTCTTCATGAAGTCAACAAGTCATGAGAGAGAATTACCGCTACTACACTCGCACAAAAGCAAGCGTTTGCTGGATGAATGCCAAGATGCAGAAGAAAGTGACATTCAGTAGTTAGACGTCGATAAAAACGATTATGATTTCAAAGATGAAAGCGAAGACGATATTTTACGGAATTTGACTGTCGGTGAGGAAAACCGAGATCCAGTACCATATATAATAGAGTACGGGAATGATGCAACGGAAATCCCGAAAGATCCCACAGTCAAGCTAGTGTGTCTATAGTCGCACACAGAAAAACAAAATGAAGTTTCGTTCTCATATATTGTTTTCTTCAGAAATGTACAATATAAAATTAGAAAATTTAACAATCTAAGTAACAAAAGAGTGATGGCAGTCGTTTTTCTTAGATATTAATGTTGGCATAATCCACATACCTCTAACATAGTGTGTCTTACAATTATAATTATTTTTGGCAAGCTCATAACATACATTTCAATATTTTAACCAATAGTTTTAATTTTACTAGGCTTAAAAACATAACTGCAGATAATTCCGGTTTTCGATAATTCACGGAAGTTCGTGCATTAATTACAGCAAATTATCATAAGTGCACTGTACTTAAAAAACTAGGATTTGTTTCTAGCCATGTGTTATTTTGAATAAAACTATTATTGTCTCTCCTTTGTGTTAATTTAGTTTCACTGTTAATTGTTACGATAATTATTAATTATTAACTTTGTTCGTTATGATTTTTTTTTTAAATACATCTTTAAAAACGGTTTTGAGGTTTATAATTACCAATTATTGTAATAGGGTGGTTAACATATTCTCTTCAAATATATCATAACTGACCCATTTATGACGGGTACAACAGCTAGTATGGTAAAAGGGGACAAGAAGATTCAGAACATACTAACAACTGGGTGACTTTACATCTGAAGTGTACATAGTTAAAAACATAAAGCTTCACCTCTGTAGGCATATTACCACAAATGCCGTCAGCGGTGCAATGTTTCAACATGTTTGAGGTTCTCTCATCAGACTTTAGTGGATAAAAGAACTCACCCAAAGTGACCAACTTCTCGGCAGGAATTTCTTCCATCTCTTCTACCAGGGCAGGTCCCTGATCCACTTCATTCACTTCCATGTGGAACTTATCTTCCACCACTTCAATATTTTCAGCTTCATTCACTTCAGTGATTACACATTCTGTACTCCCCATATCAACTGTAGCAAGAGAGGACAGTCCATGAGGAGAGATGGCTAGGAACAATTTTCAATTTGAATTTATTGTCAGTCATTACAAGCTTTCTAAAATCTAAACAATACATATAATAGAAAAACAATGTATTATTATAGAGGTGAACTCTCAGACAGCTTCTCTATCCAAACAGGAGTTAGACAAGGTGATGGTATTTCTTGTATTCTCTTCCATTGTGTACTTGAGAAGATTATCAGGGAATGGACTACCACGTTAACATCAGGAACAGGACTGCAAATTGGGTACAAGAAAGACAATCTCAATGTACCTTGCCTGGCCTTTGCCGACGACCTTACCTTGTTAGCGAACAACATAGAAGAAGCTACTCACCAACTACAGAGCCTCTATAACATAGCAGCTAAAACTGGCTTGAAGGTCAATATACAAAAAACAGTGTTCATGACAAATATAAAGGGAGCCCCATCTACTATTCTTGTGAAAGACACTGCAATTCAAAAAGTTCCTGCAGTGAAGTACCTAGGGGAGTGGATTCCAGCAAACGAGAGTGAGACCTTAGCAATAGACACTAGATGCACGAAACTGGAAAGGGTCTACCACTCCTGTAAGAGCATCTACACATCCAAATGCCTCTCTAAGAACCTTAAACTTCTACATTACAACTCAGTAGTAAGACCTTCCGTTCTATATGCCTCTGAGTGTCTCCTGATGAACCGGAAAGGCCCACTGAGGAAACTAGAACTCAAGGAACGGAAAATACTTAGAAGGATTTTAGGACCAATAAGGGAAGAGGGTGGTACTTACAGGATCAGGCACAACAATGAGCTCTATGATCATCAAGAAGATATCGTCACATCCATGAGGAAGAGACGATTAGCTTTCTACGGACATCTGACACGCATGGGTCCAGATAGACTTACCAGCCAGATCTTCACCACGACAGGAAGAGGGAAAGCGTCCAAAAACAAATGGATCACCATAGTGAAGTCAGACCTACAGCAACTTGGAATTTCATCAAAAAACATACAGGATCGATCACAATTCAGACAGATGATTCAACATGGTGTCTTTCCAGTGTCTCTCACCAGCAGGAAGAGTACAGGGACTACCAGACCGAAGTGGACACAGGAAAGAAAGCAGACACACAGCCAGAAGATGAAAGCTGCCTGGGCTAAGAAGAAACATAAATTCCTTACAAGAAGTCAAAACGAGCCCCGTGGTCCTCAGTAGGCCCAAACGAAAAGAAGAAGAAGAAGAATAAATGTACAAAGAGTAATTAATAAAGAGTTATATTAAAACTCGGCAATCTTTCTAGGTTTATACCGTCTTGTGTGGGGTTTCGCCTAGGAACACCAAGCTGGCTCATCAGCGGGCTCTACTGTCGGGGAAGAAAGTATAGATACTAGAGTTTAGACGTCAATAAAAACGTTACCCATAGCCTTACATAAAAATAATCTACACCACACTTTTCCTATTTTATTCTTCGTTTAGCTATGTAGAGTAAACATTTGTATTGTAACCCATTAAAATTTTATAGCTGTTTGAACAACAAAAAGTGTGCTTTTTTTTACAAAGTCTAACGGAGCGCTCACTTAGAAAAGTATTAATGTGATCCTAATGAAACTTTAATACTTCTTGAAGGAACTTATTGTTAACGTGTATCTGGAGTTTTAATGTGATCTTACAGTTCTGAAAATAGTTGTTAATTTTGTAAACCAACTTTTTCAGGGGCCTGGGTGATCGTAGCAGTATGAAATATGGCTTGTTATGAGACTCATAGCAATGCAAGGCTAAACGGAAAAACCACGTTTTATCTACACGTGATTGGTGATTTTATATGGATTGATATTTAATCTGGTGGTTATGTGGGAGGAAAGTATCGTAGCTAGCGACGGGAACAATGCTCTCGGCTGAGAAAAATCGTCCGACGCTGCCCAGTGAAACAAAATGCATGCATACCATACCGTATGGTCTGTGAATTTTTGTTGTTTAGTAATTTGAATTGAGAAACGAGTTTTCTTTCAATTTTCTTAAGAAGTGAAACATTTCCCATCCATCATCTTTTTCTTTAATGGGAGCTTTGGACCACTGATGGCAGTTTTAAAAATTTGTGCCAGCTGAAAAGCTGTTATTATAAGACAATACGGTCAAGATGAAATGTTTGAAGTAATGTACACTAAAGAGATTATAAGACTGCTGGATTATCAACCATCTGAAAAATCACTGTCCGATAAATAGGATGAACTGACATTTAAGTTTCTTACAAGCCCATCCTTTTCCTAGTATTGTTTCTCTATTTTATAGGTGTGTCCAATGCATTTTGTTCCATAGCTCAGGTGTTACTGATTTGTAGACGATTTTTGAAAGAGTTCTTCTTGACATTCGTGGAAAATCAGTCACGGTCTCAATAAGTTTCTAATGGAGATTTTTTATTGTAGGGATCATTTTTTAAAGATAGAAGTCTTGTATACTCCTCCTAAGTCGTCAAGCATCATCTTTGGGCGTCCCGATCTCATACACCTTCTTGCTCGATCCACATCCCGCATTCTGTTAATTCTCTTTCATGGAAGCGGCACATCTCACTGCCTTCTCTATCGACCTTCCAATACACATTGACACTTTCTGGTAAACCAGGGGCCTGTTCCACGAATGAACTTTGCAACTTTTCACTTTTCACTTTGCACTTTTCAATTCTTGAAAAGTGCAAAGTCTTTCTGTTCCACCATGATCTATGTATTACTTTTCAATTTCTTTGCAAAGTGAAAAGTCTTTTCGTAGGAATGATCCGATCAAGTTTATTCCATGAACTAACTGTTTAATACTCCATGATTTAATGCTTAATGCTTAATTTTTCGTGGTGAACTTGAAGATATAATTGTAGTACCAATCGTTTTAAAGTTTTTATCATGGGAAAGAAAGATAATTTCAAGAAGCTGGCTGTGCTAGAAATTGTCAAGGAGATACGGGACATTCTTTTTGGCAACTTTAAAAGTAACCTAACTCACAATGACTAGCGATCCGCATGGACTGAAGTCCTTAAGAAAGCTCAGTCTTTGCAGTTAGCTGGAGCCGAAAAATCTTGGACGTATGCGAGGGACAATCTTTTTGGATTATGGAAATGCCGTGCTCTGGTAAGTAGATATTTACGTTTCCATTAAATTATTTAATTGAGAATATACCGGTATCGCTTAAATCAATTTACATTACCTCACATGTCGATACAGCATGTTACATGAAATTGTGATGTAGTAGTGATTGAAGAATATATTTAATGATTTCAACTATGGTACATATCATGTCTCAAGCATTACATTCTTGCTTCTAGACAAAGAGAGATAATGGCAAAAAGACCGGGACTGAAGGAGGGAAGGATAAGCAGTTGGATGAGGTGGATGTTGCTATCTTTGATATCCTGCAGAAAGAGTCGGCCGTTCTAGACGGCTTAAATCTTCCGGAAAGCTACACGGAAGAACAAATGACAATAGTGCTAATACCGAATCCTGCTGAACTACCCAGAGGCGAAAACCTCGAAAACACACCGAGGAGAAAGAAAAGGAAGCTGTCAAATTCTCCACGTCCTTCCACTGACGAGACAACAATACTGAGACAAGAACTTCTCCGTGTCGAAATATACCACAGAAAATTACAAACCCTGAAGTTGGAAAGAGAATTAGGCTTACCACCTTCAGAATTTACGAGTGGCATTGTAGCTTCTGCTTCTCAAGAGATGCAACAGAGTACAGAAGATTCCTTATTGCTTAACGATTCATTTATTTCAACGTAAATTACCTAGTAACACATTTATTGTACATAGATCACTAGTGATATAGCCTAATAAATAAAAATATATGTTATTAATGTAGAAACAGATATTATTGTTCAGTTCAGTTGGCGAAATATCTCAATAACGAATTGAGTTTAGCAACTGCATCTACATTGGGTGCCTCCTCATTTCCAGGATTGGGGTCTTCATTTTCATCCATTAAGGTAAGTAAGTCTCCTTCATTTTCTCTTCCAACCTTATGTGCAATATTATGCAACGAAATACATGCCAAAACTACCTTTCCCGCTTTTTTTGGACTTAATCTTAAGTTGTTTAAGCAAGGGAAACGTTCCTTCAAAATTCCGATAGTGTTCTCAACAATATGCCGTGTCGATTTATGTTCCCGGTTAAATCGTTGTTCAACAGCATCGTCAGGATTTCTATTAAGAGGGGGTATTAGTCATTCTTTTAGTCCATAGGCACTGTCACCTAATATAACTGCTCCTGGGAATGGTCTCCAACCTGAGTCAAACCGTCTATAGACGGCAGTGTTTCTTAGGACCCTAGAATCGTGCACGCTACCCGGCCAGCTAGCATTAGCACTGTAGAAGGTCAAGTCTGCACCACTAATCACCATAATATTGAGAGAATGATTCCCATGTCTATCAACATAAATCTCTTCGTGCTCAGTAGGGGCATCAATATTAACGAGAATACCGTCAACACATCCACACACAGAAGGAAAGCCACCCTTCATTAGAAATTCCGTAGCTATATTATGTGAATTTTCAGGCCAACGTACTATGTTAGGAAATATTACACTTACTATAGCATCAACGACTTAAGTAACAGTTCTGCAAATAGTTGATTTTGATGTCCCATGCATTGCTGCTATTCCGTACAGCTGGGCACCATTTCCTAACCAATGTAAGCATATAAGAATTTGTTCCTTTTCGGAAAGAGATCGACTTCTTTTTGTTACAGGTTTCAATAAATGGCCAATTATTTCAAGAATATAGTCAGCTTGTATTGGGGTATCACGAAAGCACTCACGAAATTCCGACGAAGTGAGGTTATGAAAATTCATCCTGTCTTTGTATGTCCACTTGTTGGATTCTTCATCACTATCCTCACTTGATGATAACAAAAGCTCTCGTCGTAACATTATTATAACACTAAACCCAATTCTGTGCTGAGAAACTACTGTAGAGACTTGTTCATTAAGAGCTGAAAAGAGAATCGTCTCTTTGCAAAGATTTCTGAAAAATTTTCACTTTATTCCTTTGCACTTTGCATTTCTGCACCAATGGAGGAACACAACAGGCTTCAAAAGTGAAAAGTTTCCTAACTTTTCACTTTGCAAGACAAATCTGAAAAGTGATGGTGGAACAAAATCTGAACTGAAAAGTGCAAAGTGCAATGTGAAAAGTTGCAAAGTTCATTCGTGGAACAGGCCCCAGATGCCCCTAATCATTATCCCTTCCTCTCTCGATTTGAAAAAGAAACAAACATATTGCACTTATAATTGTTACGTGCAATGCCCGTACCAACGTTTTTAAATATGTATCTCCCCTATTTTCATGTGTCCCCGACTTTAAAAGGACCGCCTGATGGCTTGGTTCCGCTTGTGAACACGAGATGGTAGTATCTATCGGACTTCGGCGCTTCAAGCCGTGGTTCTTTCTTCCACCGCTAGAGTGTGTTTGTGGTGCCTTCTGGTATCATCCTAATCGAGACATATTTGAAGGATATTGTATTCTACGTCATTGAACAAAAGACTGTATATACTTCATGCCACCAAAATAATTACATAATATGCACATTGTTACTTGATGTGTCATGCTGTGATTGGTCATTTACAATTAACATGAATGCAGTGCGGTATTTGACTTGGGATTCTCCGCCATGTTGTCATCGGGATAGTCTGTCGTAAAGAAAGCAAGAAGCCAGCTGGTGTGAGAGAGTATCTCTCCGTGTGCTGGGGGCTTCGCCCCTAGCCTCTACGAAATATGATATATTAAAAAGAAACTAAGGAAATGCCTGTGCTCCTAGGCTATTATTTCTTAATTTGCCGTGAAGATGACGTGTGGTCTGTTTATTTACTGGCTACAAGAAGGAAAGCCTCGTGGGTGATCGAAGCGGCTTGGGTGTGCTTCCGCAGCAATGTTCAGGCAGTTCATATCTTTTATATTATTTAAAATGTGTTAATTATTTTATTTTTATTGTGTCTCCACAGAGAAGTTTTTAAGGTACGTTATTATTTTTAATATATTGTTATGGAGCTCCGATATTGGCCTTATATTAATGTTTTAATTCTGTATTTTGTTTTGCCTGGTAGGCCTAATTTTTCTGTTTTGCTAATGTTACCAGATATGTAAATTTTATTCTTTTCCTGCGTACCTTCTGGAGACACGCTTCTAGTTTATTTTACGTTGTAAATTTTTATTTATTTAGTTTTTGGTAATCCTTGGAATTGCCCTATTATTTATTTATTTTACGATCCGTTGCAGTCTAAAAAGCCTCATGTCAATAGTGTTAAGGCGTAATTCTTTCCTCCCTTTCTGTTCTCTCTCTGATGATTTTAATTTAATTTTATGCTAATTGTTTGCCGTAATTCGATCGGACATGCGGTCATCTATTTGGTGGCCATGCTTGTTTTTTGTTTGGCCCGAGTGCATTCTGGTCTTGGGAGCGTATTCTCTAGGCGTCGACCGGGAGACTCAAACGTGTTGTGCTAGTAGGTTAGTATGTTTTTGTTAATCTTTCTCGTTTAACTTTGTGTTTTGTGAGTGTTCCAAATTTTTCTCCGTCATGATAGTTGTGGAATTGTAACTTGGTCCTTATTTTATTTTATTAATTTAATTTTAAATTTCTCGTTTTGCATCGTGGCCTTGATCTCTGCATGTCGGGTCGGTATTGCGTACTACTATGTCATCAAGCCCTTTCTCATTTGGTAATTCCTGTATTCATTTTTTTATCTTTTGGGCATTATTAATTTAAATTTTAAATTAAATGTTTTCATTTAGCTCAGCAAGCATATTAAACCGTCTCTTGCCTACTTATGTAAATAACTTATGTTGGCCTTAAGCCATATGCATCACCAGAGAGAGTTTGTCTTGGCCATAGAGTTTCTTCCTTTTTTTTAAATGATTTTGTTAAATTTTCACTTTTCTTTGCCCCTTTTAGTGATTAAATTTTCTTTTAAATTTTAAGCAACTGTTGTGGCATTATTTTGTCGGCAGCAATTCTATTGGTTATCGGAGGGTGTCTGTAGACTAGCCTGTGCCTTCCCCTCTTCTCCACCTTCCTTCCACCGTTAGGTGTTCTTCTGTTGGGGCATGTCATCTGGCGATGATTTTGCTGTTGAAGCGATGCGGACCTCTCAGAAAGGTAAGTTCCACCCTGGCCATCCCGGTGTCATTTTGGTAGCAGATCGCGCTCGTGTTCGCTTCTGCAGCCATCCCCTCCTCCTTTCCCGCAGGCTCGATTTATGGACCCTTCTGATGCTGATGGAGCGGTTGTTGATGGGATTTGTCATGTCAGTGCACTCGATGTTGTTTTATGCTAATCCTTGTCGTTTGTTTGATTTCATGTTTGCCTCTGAGTATCCATGTGGTGATATGTAAGTGACCTGTTCCAAGCGAGGTGTCTGTGCTGGTTTTTATCCTGTTTGTGATGCAACATTCCCGGAGAAAATTGAAGCTTGGTAAGTGACTGGCATGTGTTCTTGTCATGGGAAATGTGGATTTGTTAGTATTCTGATAGCCTACATGCTACGAGTGAAGGCATCGTGGAGCCCTGTCTGAAGCTGTTCGCCATGTGGTTTGTGGCAATTTTTGTAATTTAGCTTCCTGTTCTCGAGCCAAGCAAGCAATGACTTCTGCAGTCCTGAGCAACGTTGTGCATGATGTTTTTGTCGAAATTTCAGGTGTCGAGGCAGTGTTGGTGTTTAAGAAGACTGTTGTGTTCCTGTATGTTTCTTTGCATGAAATTCTGTTGTGAAATGCTGTCCTCGTGATATACTTATTATGGAACAATCACGCCTATTGGTGTTATGAGAAGTGTAGTCCGATTAAAAGGGCTAACCCCTAGAAATCTGCCCTCCCAATGTCCCTACTGTAGTGCCAAAAGGCACATTTAACGTGCATGTCACTATTATTTGGCTTGAAATTCTTCCTAAACTTATTAAAGGTAATTGTTTGTTTTGAGATGTTTTTATTGCAGTGTGCGATTTGTAATTTTTTTTTTTTTTGTTCTTACACTTACAGTATACTGCAATTGTTCTGGGATAAGTGTGTATGTTGTGCAAATCATGTCTGGATGTATGTGTTAACGTTAGATTTTGATTTAGATTTGTAGGGTGGAGTAATTCAGGCGTTGTTTTGTTTGCAAAAGTAAGCCTAGGATCGTATTTTTATTAGTTGCTTTCCTTGTAATTTTGAACTAAACTTAATATGTAGGTCTGTCTTACGTGGAGATATCTACTGTCTGGGGTTAGCTAGGTTAGAAGTATGGGATTCTTTCTTGGTTTGATCCCTGGGCAGGCTGTATATAGGACTTGCACGATCCGAAGAGCATCAGGTATGGGACTGAGCTGGACGGTGACATGCAAGTATGCGTCATGTAATGTAATTAATTGTAAGGGTATAGTGTTCATAATTGTATTTGTTTGTGTTATGATATCTCTACGACTACATAACTTGCATATTTGAGTATTAATGGGAATTATTTTTGTGGGTGGTAAAAATTATGTATTGCTGCAATTGGAGTATGTTGTGCGATGAATGTGTTGTTGTGAATATGAGGTCTCAGTTCGTGAACAGCCATAATGTAATGTGCTTTCCTGCTTAATTAATTAATATAAGGTCGTCAAAATTTACTGGGGTTAAATTTCTGTTGGAAATTGTGGTCATCAGCTTCTGTAAGTCAGCTTGTTTTGCGTTTTAAGCCAGTAATCTGTTGTTGCTGGAAATCAGGGTCATCAGTTGCCTCTTGCTAACTGTAAATGACATCGGCCTTCTGTTTAGTTCATGCTATGGCAATCACGGTCATCGGCCACTATAACTTGAGTAAAATTTTCTGCTTTTGACTGGTAATTCTAAATTTGTTCTGCTTAAATCGTTAGGAATGGTGCGTTAGTATTCCCTGTTAGCCTCGTCTTTCGACAAGAGCGGCTTGTTTCTCATCTAACCGTATTTTCGGGCCATGTTAGGCATCCTTTGGTTGTATGTGTTCGTGTCTTTAACCTGAACGAGGAAACCTCATTTGTACCTCGTGTACTGTTGAACTTAGTTCTTTTTATGTTGGATTTTTCTCACCCAGGCGGATTTCGGCTGTATAGTCATCTGGTGTCGAACCTCAATTTCGTTCCTTGTGTTAGTGTATTGGTGTTTGGTTTTCTGTGCTGCCATTTCCCCTTCGTTTTTTGTCGTTTCTGTAACTGCGTTTGAATTCCTCTTTGTCCCCATGCCAAGTAATGCGTGTGATCACAAACCAACAAATGTAGAGGCATACATGTCAGCTTAATTAATTTTCCTTTTCGAAACCCTAAGGCCAACAAAATTTCCAGAGTGCATCTGTCGCACATAAAACGAGGTGGAGAGAAATGTAATGAGGAAATGCTACCATAAATTTTGTAAACCGATTTTTGTATAATGTAGAGTATCCCTAACCTTCATTGAAGCCTTCAGGCATCTGTTCCTTCCGGAATTTTAAATTGGGTTTAAAAACTCTAGTGGGATACAACTTGCAACTGTTGGGTAATTCCCATTTTATGGTAAACTGTAAAATTGAAACTAATTTTGATGTTTTCATAAAAGATGCTAGCATGTAAGTTGGACTCGGTGGGAGACCTAACTCATGGTGATCTTGTATACCCGTTTCCTTGGGAATTTGAGTGGTCGTTCCTCTACCGTAGCTCCTGCTAAATGCACAGTCGTTCAACTCGCATATTATTGAAATGTACTACTAGTCTGTAAAAAGGTAATCTTGTTATTTAATTAACTATTTGTGAGCACGGATCCAGGGCATGGTCACGATTTTCCTTCTTCATTTAAATTCAACTTTGTTTCTCTTTTATAAAATGTATTAAGATTTAGTAACTTCTGTAAACTTTTATTTTTTGAAATAAGATTAACTTCTGTTTTGTAAATGGCTGCCCACGCGTCGCATGATATCTGGCACTCTGCTTCCACCTATTTCGTCTAAAGCTAACAACATTGGACTTTTTGAAAATTTACCTAACGTGTCTCGGACTCTGAAAGCATTGCAGGTGCTGGTGTTCTGCGTTTCTGAAGACTTGTGGACACAGTGAAGCTGTTAACTAAGTGGTTTGCGAGGTGATCAATTATCCCTTCACTGATAATCTGACCCTGCACTCTTCCTAACCAAAACGATGCGGTTTTATCCATCAATTGGAGTTAACTGGTGAACATTTTCTTCTGGAAACATGCTTGATGAATCGACTAGTTATGGAGTACTGCCTATGCCTAGGCATATTCGTGAACGGTGTTCACGCTTAAGGGAGGGAGACTGTTACGTGCAATGCCCGTACCAACGTTTTTAAATATGTATCTCCCCTATTTTCATGTGTCCCCGACTTTAAAAGGTCCGCCTGATGGCTTGGTTCCGCTTGTGAACACGAGATGGTAGTATCTATCGGACTTCGGCGCTTCTAGCCGTGGTTCTTTCTTCCACCGCTAGAGTGTGTTTGTGGTGCCTTCTGGTATCATCCTAATCGAGACATATTTGAAGGATATTGTATTCTACGTCATTGAACAAAAGACTGTATATACTTCATGCCGCCAAAATAATTACATAATATGCACATTGTTACTTGATGTGTCATGCTGTGATTGGTCATTTACAATTAACATGAATGCAGTGCGGTATTTGACTTGGGATTCTCCGCCATGTTGTCATCGGATAGTCTGTCGTAAAGAAAGCAAGAAGCCAGCTGATGTGAGAGAGTATCTCTCCATGTGCTGGGGGCTTCGCCCCTAGCCTCTACGAAATATGATATATTAAAAAGAAACTAAGGAAATGCCTGTGCTCCTAGGCTATTATTTCTTAATTTGCCGTGAAGATGACGTGTGGTCTGTTTATTTACTGGCTACAAGAAGGAAAGCCTCGTGGGTGATCGAAGCGGCTTGGGTGTGCTTCCGCAGCAATGTTCAGGCAGTTCATATCTTTTATATTATTTAAAATGTGTTAATTATTTTATTTTTATTGTGTCTCCACAGAGAAGTTTTTAAGGTACGTTATTATTTTTAATATATTGTTATGGAGCTCCGATATTGGCCTTATATTAATGTTTTAATTCTGTATTTTGTTTTGCCTGGTAGGCCTAATTTTTCTGTTTTGCTAATGTTACCAGATATGTAAATTTTATTCTTTTCCTGCGTACCTTCTGGAGACACGCTTCTAGTTTATTTTACGTTGTAAATTTTTATTTATTTAGTTTTTGGTAATCCTTGGAATTGCCCTATTATTTATTTATTTTACGATCCGTTGCAGTCTAAAAAGCCTCATGTCAATAGTGTTAAGGCGTAATTCTTTCCTCCCCTTCTGTTCTCTCTCTAGGGGGCTTGGTGGCTCAGCGGTCAAGCTGTAGGCCTCTCACCAAGGCGGACCGGGTTCGATTCCCGGTCAATGCATGTGAGATTTTCGATGTGAAATGCCATGTCCTGTGGTTCGGATTCCACGTAAAACGGAGGTCCCGTGGCTTATGATCGCGAGATTAACGGTCACGTTAAACTACAAGCTTTTTTTTGTTCTCTCTCTGGTGATTTTAATTTAATTTTATGCTAATTGTTTGCCGTAATTCGATCGGACATGCGGTCATCTATTTGGTGGCCATGCTTGTTTTTTGTTTGGCCCGAGTGCATTCTGGTCTTGGGAGCGTATTCTCTAGGCGTCGACCGGGAGACTCAAACGTGTTGCGCTAGTAGCTTAGTATGTTTTTGTTAATCTTGCTCGTTTAACTTTGTGTTTTGTGAGTGTTCCAAATTTTTCTCCGTCATGATAGTTGTGGAATTGTAACTTGGTCCTTATTTTATTTTATTAATTTAATTTTAAATTTCTCGTTTTGCATCGTGGCCTTGATCTCTGCATGTCGGGTCGGTATTGCGTACTACTATGTCATCAAGCCCTTTCTCATTTGGTAATTCCTGTATTCTTTTTTTTATCTTTTGGGCATTATTAATTTAAATTTTAAATTAAATGTTTTCATTTAGCTCAGCAAGCATATTAAACCGTCTCTTGCCTACTTATGTAAATAACTTATGTTGGCCTTAAGCCATATGCATCACCAGAGAGAGTTTGTCTTGGCCATAGAGTTTCTTCCTTTTTTTTAAAATGATTTTGTTAAATTTTCACTTTCCTTTGCCCCTTTTAGTGATTAAATTTTCTTTTAAATTTTAAGCAACTGTTGTGGCATTATTTTGTCGGCAGCAATTCTATTGGTTATCGGAGGGTGTCTGTAGACTAGCCTGTGCCTTCCCCTCTTCTCCACCTTCCTTCCACCGTTAGGTGTTCTTCTGTTGGGGCATGTCATCTGGCGGTGATTTTGCTGTTGAAGCGATGCGGACCTCTCAGAAAGGTAAGTACATCCACCCTGGCCATCCCGGTGTCAATAATCATGGCAATTTCTCCTTCCGTTAACTGCGTTTTGGCTGGCATTTTGAACGATGTCCAAACAATGGATAACGCAGACAGTGAAGATAGTTGCTGCTTGCTGCTAATAATGACTCAACGGAGAATAAAGGCGGGTCAGAGTTGTGTGCGCGCGGCAAGTTCGAGTGAGTCAACTGGCAACATTGCCCGCCCACTATGGTACCCTCGCCACACACAATAATCCGATTAAATATCAATCCATATAAAATCACCAATCATGTGTAGATAAAGCGTAGTTTATCGTGTAAGGAAAGATAGGAAGTAATCCTAGATATTGGATGAAAATATATGCATAATTAAGCGAAGTAACAATGAGTTATGACAGCATTGTTGTTTAGAGAATGGAAGTTTGTTATGAGATTATTCTGCGATAATATACTGTATATGTGGAAAAGAATGCATACTAGAATGATATAAGAGGTGTTTTGAAGAAATTATTGTCTAAGTGAAGTTAGTTCGATGTTTCATGGTAGATATTTAAGTTAACAGTTGATCGAGAGTAAAATGAAAGTCACAATTAGATCAGATGGTTCTAGGTAAAAACAGAAAAGCTAATACTGGTTATCGAATCGGGTTGTTGATTCTCCGCCCAATCAATACAATTTATTAAAAAAATATTCACAGTTTTATTATTTCTGGGACATGTTTCGGGCCATACCTGGGCCCTTCTTCAGCCATGATTAGTTTCCAAAAACATCCATTAAAAGACATGCATTTATAAAAGAACAACACTCTTAAAAAGTTTAACGTTATTCAATACATTAAAAAACACTAAAATACACATTTGGAGAGAGAAAGAAACACTGATACGATAAAATACATCTTCATGTCAGCCATACACAAAATAAAATGTATTACATGTTGGTTGTTTTTAATGGTAAATAAGTGTCCATTTTGCTGAGTAATTCTGACTTATCTTTTGGTCACGCCGATACAGTTCTGTTTGGTGACCCAGTTATGCTGTCAAGTCTGGGGCTTAACATACTTTGGCCTATGCCAAAATAAATATTCTGCCTGGCTTGTAAGGTGATTGAGCGGAGATTACCACTTGTTCAATATGTTGTCCCTGGACCGAGCATGGTTGACGCATTGTGTAGTATGCGTGACTTAACTGCAAAGATAATAATTTATGCTTTAGCATTGGCAGATGCTCATGTTTGAGGTCAAGATTAAATATTAAAGAATTAAAACTTTAAACTTACAGGGTAAATTGGCACTAATAGTTTACTGTTCATTCCGTCTGGAAGCTGGATTTAGTGGACCGCCTTTCTATGCGTGGGCTAGAATGAGCGAAACGTCCTTCTCAGAAACACATGCAGTTTAGTTTAGACTAATTGACGAGCGAAAGGCTTAGACTTACCCATGTTGTGATGGAGCTTACTGACTGCGAACTGATGTGCTGTTGTGCGGGACGTAGCGGGCAAGGTCGCGCATGTGACACGTCTGCCAGTATACGGATATTAATTTTACCTGAGTTATAAACAATTTTATGGTTATTATTATTAGTTTTGAAAGCGATTTTGACTCAGGTAAAATTAATATTATGAACAAGTACCAGTCATCGGGAATCTATAAACTTAATTGCCAGGAATGTGGTTCAAATTATCTAGGTCAAACCGGACGTAGCTTCCTCACGAGATACCTTGAACATGTTAATGCCACAAAACATAAAAAAATTTCAGCCATGGGAAACCATACAAAAGAAACAGGCCACAAATTCACAAGCATAGAGAAAGACATGGAAATTATTCACTACGTAAAAAAAGGGGCTATTATGAATGTTCTTGAACAGATTGAAATAGATATCGCACAGCACTTCAACCCAGGACTTAATCTCAACTAAATTAATTTTGACGCCAATATTTTATTTGAGAATATACATAAATTTTTCCATAAGACAAGAATACGTAAAAAAAACTCTTTCCATTGACAGTCATTCTTCTCAACCCCCCAACATACAACCCACAAATGATTTCCCCCCATAGATTAATTCACCCTAAAGAGGGCACACGGCCACGCGGAACCGTAAGAATGCCAATGAGCCCGGCCTCCCCTCCTTTGTCCCCCTCCATCCGTATACAGGCAGACGTGTCACATGCGCGACCTTGCCCGCTACGTCCCGCACAACAGCACATCAGTTCGCAGTCAGTAAGCTCCATCACAACATGGGTAAGTCTAAGCCTTTCGCTCGTCAATTAGTCTAAACTAAACTGCATGTGTTTCTGAGAAGGACGTTTCGCTCATTCTAGCCCACGCATAGAAAGGCGGTCCACTAAATCCAGCTTCCAGACGGAATGAACAGTAAACTATTAGTGCCAATTTACCCTGTAAGTTTAAAGTTTTAATTCTTTAATATTTAATCTTGACCTCAAACATGAGCATCTGCCAATGCTAAAGCATAAATTATTATCTTTGCAGTTAAGTCACGCATACTACACAATGCGTCAACCATGCTCGGTCCAGGGACAACATATTGAACAAGTGGTAATCTCCGCTCAATCACCTTACAAGCCAGGCAGAATATTTATTTTGGCATAGGCCAAAGTATGTTAAGCCCCAGACTTGACAGCATAACTGGGTCACCAAACAGAACTGTATCGGCGTGACCAAAAGATAAGTCAGAATTACTCAGCAAAATTGTCACTTATTTACCATTAAAAACAACCAACATGAAATACATTTTATTTTGTGTATGGCTGACATGAAGATGTATTTTATCGTATCAGTGTTTCTTTCTCTCTCCAAATGTGTATTTTTGTGTTTTTTGATGTATTGAATAACGTTAAACTTTTTAAGAGTGTTGTTCTTTTATAAATGCATGTCTTTTAATGGATGTTTTTGGAAACTAATCAAGGCTGAAGAAGGGCCCAGGTATGGCCCGAAACAGGTCCCAGAAATAATAAAACTGTAAATATTTTTGTAATAAATTGTATTGATTGGGCGGAGAATCAACAACTCCATTCGATAGTTGTAAACGTCAATACGGACCTCAAATATGGAAAACTTTCCAAATAATCTTAATACTGGTTATGTATGATGAAAAAGTAGATTATTATTATTATTATTATTACTATTTATATTTTGAAAGACTTTGAAGAAGTGTGATTTTTATATAATCTAGGATTATAGATCCCTATATTGACAATTGGCTTAGGCGGCAGCACGCCGGCCTTTCACCGCTGGGTCCGTGGTTCAAATTCCGGTCACTCCATGTGAGATCTGTGCTGGACAAAACGGAGGCAGACAGGTTTTTCTCTGGGTACTCCGGTTTTCCCTGTCAAAATTTCATTCCAGCAACACTCTCCACTATCATTTCATTTCATCTGTCATTCATTTAATCATTGCCCCAGAGGAGTGCGACAGGCTTCGGCAGCCGGCACAGTTCATATCCTCGCCGCTAGATGGGGGCTTCATTCATTCCATTCCTGACCCGGTCGGAGACTGGAAGCAGGATGTGGATTTTCATTTTTCATATTGACAATTATTACCGAAATTGATACAAGTTAGTGGAAATTTTGTATTTATATTGGGAAGGAAGTAAGAAAGGAAGAAACCGTGTAAAATAATATCAATATTAGAGATAGTTCGAAGAGTATAGTCAACGTGATTTTATTTAGATAAGGATTAGAGTAGGAACCAGGAGTTATGTATAGAGTAATGAGTAGCAAATGTAATCGTGACAGGCCATCGCGAAATAGAGTATTTTCTGTCGATTTTAGGTAACTTCAATAGTTATATTTTGTTTATACTCCTGAAACCTAGGACACAGCAGTTGCCAGTATTGAGTATATTTACGAAGTATAAGTTATTTAGCTACCAGCGGCTAAGAGGTTTAAGTTTTAATTTTGAGTTTATTTTGATTTTACTTCTGTTAATTGTTTACCTTTTTGAATAAATCAGACAGGCACGTATTTATGACTGCTTGTAATATTTTTATAGAACACTTGCATTATGATTCGCAACAGTTTTGGTTAAGTTAAGAATGCTATAGTAGTAGAGTAGTTGTCACAACTCACAACCTAATCTGGTTACGCCCGAGATTTGAAAGGTTTTCACTCTCCAGAGTAGTTAGTTAACTGAACCCAGTGTAGTTGAACTATAGCATTTCTAACGATAGCTGATCCTCATCCAGTGTGTATTTGCCAGTAGCTATTTGTGGTTATTTCTAGCCGGGTACTACAAGTTGCTGCGATCCATCTCCATCTTCAGATATTGGCTGATACATAACTTGGAAATAATAATAATAATATTGTATGGCCTCGGGTGCCGGGTGCAAGCTTTGTTATTTGATAACCAGAGGGTAGCTTGAATGTCGAATCTCGTTGTTCCTTGAAGCACTATGAAAGTCAAGGAGGTTAGATATCTAAGCTCCCTGAACACTATAGCGCTTTCTAGTAGAGAAATGAGGAACTTTGTGTTGCCGGAAACTCCCAAGATTAATTTTGCCATTATGAAAACGGTCTACTGAATTCAAATGGGTTCCTTGACATGCCAACATCGTATGACATGGTGTCATAATTTTTGCCGCCTTTCAAAAATCACTTACCACGGCCAGGAGCAAACCTGCAAGCTTGGGGTTAGTAATCCGACAAGATAACCACTCACCCACCATGGCAAGTCCACTTGGAAATAAGGGTACAGTACCTAACTTAAGAGCACAGACGATTCCCACCCCAATCTTACCTCAATTACCAATACACACACTAGTATAGACATCACAGTGACACAGGTTATCAGAAAAATTCTACACAGGGCTACATGGCCATGATATATCAAGTGCCTAAAATAATCAACATCAACATAAACTTGTCTCCTCTGACCAGAATTTTACTTCTAAACTGCATTTGGAACAGGTCAATGCAAACATGTCTTCTCTAAAGGGCATGTTTCTGACTTATTAATCTGTAATCATGTCCTTGAATTTTCTGTCCAAGGCCTTTCAAGTTTGGAAGCCTTGATTACTTATCATCACCTGCGGCGAGTCAAATGTAGTCATTTATTCTATTAACCTGACTCCTGATATATCCGCGTTGTAAATTCCCTCTGATTTGACTGGGAAGGCTCTGTATGAATGCAGTATTTAAGATTTGCTTGCCTGATGGTCGGTGCGAAGAAAGAAGTTTGGTATCTGTAAGTTGGTATGCAGCGGACCTCTCCAGCCTCGGCGGGTTGATACCATGGAAGACTGTGACAAGAAAAAAAAAAAAAAGAAAAAAAAAAATTGTTGGCCAGCTATCACGGAGAGCAGATAAGACCAGGTAACATCCCAGGGTTTGCAAACACCGAGGAGATCAGATTTAGTAAATTATTTTATTGAAGCCAGCAGGTATGATTACATAAAACCATTCATTTTTCCTTAAAACCACTGCCTGGGACCAGAACCAAATGTTTAGGAATCTCTATTGTGCGAAAAAATAATGGTCTTTTTTTACTTGTGTGGGCAAGTTGGGTTTCCTTGATGTGGGAGAATTGAAATCATAAAGTTATCAGTGTGTAAAATTGAAATTGTTCCAGGAATGTAAAATTATTTTAATGGCCACTTAAATGGAAATTTTTAAGCCATCAGGACACGCGCTCTGTTTTGTAACATACGGGCGTGCGCTTGGTAATTTTCACCTGAAGAGTTTATTATGAAACACCTTATATAACTACTCTCCTCTCTTTTCAAGAAACAAGACCAATTATACTATTATACCATTAGCCCCCAACAATCAATATCAGTCTCTGCATTTCGAGCTTCTCCATTGGGAGCGGGTAAACAAATAACGATATTTTGCGCCCTGGTGCGGCTCCTTTGGGAAATGATACTTTTGTACAACACAGTGCCATTCTTCCCCTTATAAACATAAAGTCATATGCCTAACAGTATATTATCCTCATCAACTTGATGTTCAGATTCACTGGAAGGAGTACCATCGTATTCTGCTGCACAGTTGCCCTGCTCGGTATCACTGCCATGATCACTTTCATAAACCAAGTCTGTATCTTATAATTAGCGGCTTCGGTGGCATAGTTGGTAGCATGCTGACTGCTGTGCCCAAGATAGCGGGTTCAAATCCGGCCGAAGTCGTCGGATTTTTTAAGAGCGTTAAAATCCTTCAGTATGCCTTCCTTCGGAGGGGAAGTAAAGCCAGCGGTCCCATGACATAGATTTATGGCATGTAAAAGATCCTTCCACAGACTGAACTTGTGTGGAGCTAAATTTCTAGGTTAGATTTCGTTGTAACGCTCTATCAAAGTTTCAACGTTCACCACTAGGTAGCATTGATATCTGGAAGCGAAAGCTGGAACTACTTGAAATTGAATGGAACTTAAAGCTCACCCTAGTGGTGTCCGCTTGAAGCAGCTACAGCCTCTGGCGAGCCGAACATGTCCTCGAACACTTCCGGCACTAAAAGCCATACGATAAATAAATAAGTCTTATAATTGTGATTGCTACCAACAATTTCAGCATCGTGTTCATCATCACCAAGTAAATCACTTATATCTTCGTCGGTTAGTCAGTCCATTGCAAACTTCCACCAGTCAACGAGAAAATTAGATCGCACTGTTAATTTACGCAAGCACATGCACGACTGACATTAAGGAACAAACGTGTCGACAGCTCGAACAATACTAACATTACAACAACGGCATGCAATAAAGACAACATGCGAGAGTCCATTGGTACAGTAGTGAGGGGTGGAAGGCAGAATACAGATTACACCAAGAATTATTAACAATTCAGTTTGCCCTGGGTAAATAATACCCACATGCATGTCTTAATGTGTTAATAGTAATGCATTAAACGATAATACTTCAGCTTGTCCAAGCGAGGAAATTCATATTGATTAATTTGACATCCATCACGGATGTGTTGGGTTAGTGAAAGCGCGATGATGATCATCATGATGCTGCTCAGACATGATATAGAAAGGTTTTGATAAAACTGTGGAGAGTGATATGCACTTAAAGATAAGATACGGTCAACTCTAAGCCGACTGAGAACAGGTCACGGAAGATGTGCAGATTCACTTTTTAAATGAGGAATGTTGGCCTCACCAGCATGTGACTGCGGCACACCAAGGCAGACTATTTAACACATCAGGGATGACCACAGTGTCAGAGTATATAGAGGAGATTATGAGGAATTCCTGTTGGCAACCCCGAATTCCATCAAATTTATACAAGAATTACAGTAGATGTTTGTTTGTGATTGTTAAATGTAATTTACTCTTTAAATGTACTTAAACCATCTTCTTCTTCTTAGTGTTTTCCCATTGGGATGGGGACCGCTTATCAGATCATGGAGCGCCACTTCACTCAGTCAGCTGCATCTTCAGGTTGGAGATTTGCGGCTTTCATATCGGTGTTGATAGTGTCTCCAGGAAGAAACTTGGAGGGGTCCTCACACCACCAGAGGACCTGGACGAATGGGAGTGTGACGCGATGATGCAGACAATCAAGCATCAATAACACAAGAATTTCAGAAGAAGAGAAATTCTCATAGCCTCTCCACTCCAACTCCAAACATCAACCTGCCCGGGGTGTCCCCTGCTAAGCCGAGCAATCCAGTGGAAGGTTGGGTAACCAACCCCAGCGGGAAACTGGGTCGGTGAACAGATGGGTGTTTGGGGGGCTGAGAATTTTATTTCTCAGCTGAATAGTAAGCCCGAAAAGTTGGAAACGGGTTGGCGTCAGGAAGGGCATCCGGCCATAAAACTAAATAGCTAAAACCGTACAAATATGACAAGTTCTACATGCCTGGGAGAAGAGGGAATAGATATGTTGCTGAGCCTATTCCAACAAATATTTCAAGAGGAAATAATGCCCAACGAATGGCGGAAGAGTACCATAATTCCCATCTATAAAGAAAAGGGGGACATTCAGGATTGTGCAAATTACAGAGGAATAAAACTCATGTCGCACACTATGAAGATCTGGGAAAAAGTCATTGAAGGTAGGCTTAGGCAAGAGACAACAATAGCAGAAGAACAGTTTGGATTTATGCCAGGGAAAGGAACCACAGATGCCATTTTTTCTCTGAGACAGCTCATGGAAAAACACAGGGAAAAGAAGAAAGAATTGCATATGGTGTTCATAGATCTAGAGAAGGCTTATGATCGTGTCCCCCGTCAAGAAGTATGGAGATGCATGAGATTCAAGGGAGTACCAGAGAAGTATGTGCGCATTATCCAGGACATGTACCATGGAGCAAAGACGCAAGTTAGAAGCAGTGTAGGGCTAACGGGAACCATACCAGTTGAAGTTGGTCTCCATCAAGGATCTGCACTGAGTCCCTATATCTTTGATCTGATAATGGATGTTATCTCTGAAAGCCTTAGAGAACCTGCTCCTTGGTGCATGCTATTTGCAGATGACATTGTACTATGTAGCACTAATCAAGAACAACTCGAACTTAAACTAGAACACTGGAGAAAAGCATTAGAGGACAGGGGTCTTAAAATCAGCCGGAATAAGACTGAATACATGTGCCTCGGTGGAAAGGGAAATGACAGTGTGAAGATGGACGGAAATCAGCTCCAAGCAAGTAATAGTTTCAAGTACCTTGGATCAACGGTATCTGACGATGGCAATCTAGACCTGGAAATTACCCACCGAATTCAGGCTGCCTGGTTAAACTGGAAAAGGTTGTCTGGTGTCCTCTGTGACAGGAGACTAAATGTCCAAGTAAAGGGGAGAGCCTATAAAAGTGTGGTGAGACCTGCCATGCTATATGGAGCAGAAACTTGGCCAATAGTACAGTCGCAAAATAAACGGCTGGATGTAGCCGAAATGAAAATGCTGAGATGGATGTGTGGTGTTACTAGGAAAGACCACATCAAGAACAGCTTCATACGAGGAAGTGTCAAGGTAACCCAAGCATCAAGGAAAGTTCAAGAAAGGCGGTTGCTCTGGTATGGTCACATTAAGCGCAGGGATGAGACCTATGTGGGAAGAAGAGTGCTGGATCTTGAGCTGGAGGGCAGGAGGGAGAGAGGCAGACCTAGAAGAAGATGGATGGACTGCGTGCAAGAAGACTTCGCAGAAAAGCAGTTAACCGAAAACACCATTTGGGACCGAGGGAAATGGAAAAGACTTGCCAAAAACGTCGATCCCGCATGAGCGGGAAAAGATGAAGAAGAAGAAGAAGAAGATAGTGTCTTTCCACCATTGTTTGGGCCTTCCTCTTGGTCTTCTCCCACCAACCTTCCGTTGGTAGTCAGTATCTACCACATTGTTATGTGGTACTTAATAGCGGCTTCGGTGGCGTAGTCCGTAGCATGCTGAACTGCTGTGCCCAAGATAGCGGGTTCAAACCCGGCCGAAGACGTCGGATTTTTTAAGAGCGTTAAAAATCCTTCAGTATGCCTTCCTTCGGAGGGGAAGTAAAGTCGGCGGTCCCATGTCATAGATTTATGGCATGTAAAAGATCCTTTCACGGACTAAACTTGTGTAAAGCAAAATTTGTTAGGTTAGATTTCGTCAGAACGCTCTATCAAAGTTCCAACGTTCACCACTAGGTATCATCGATATCTGGTGGCGAAAGTTGGAACTACTAGAAATTGAACGGAACTTGTAGCTCACCCTTTATGGTGTCCACTGGAAGCAGCTACAGACTCAGGCGAGCCGAACATGTCCTCAGACACTCCAGGCACTAAAAGCCATACGATAAATAAATAAATAAATAAATAAATAAATAAATGTACTTAATGCCATATGCCAAATAAATAAGATAAAAGCAGAAAAGGACAAATGCGAGTACCCATCTTGTAATACTTTGATGTGGTAACCTGCGTGTGTTTAGTATTAACTTTGTAAACTGTTGAAGGTTGTTACCTACATGTGATAATTTTGAACTAACCATTTGTATTAGTTGTTCCCTGTCGCTCAATTACCAATTTGCTCAGCACCTAAAATTTGAAGTTTTTCCTTTCTGGTGAATGGTCAACAACTTGAACTTGTTGTAGTCATTCTGGACACAGGAGAGGATTCACTAACCACTGCCAGTTCTATCGCATCCCACATGCCCACAAGTCCACTAACTCAACATGCGGTTACTAAGCTGACGTGGTACGCCACGCACATGCGCACGACATATATATGCTGCTTCTACCGGGTGTCTACTGTAAGAATGAAGTAAAAATTAGCTACTTTATAGCTACCTTTTAGCTGATGACCTGGTGGCTGCTAATCTAATATAAGTGAGAGTGTGTTAGGGCCAGCAATCTGAATTTTCAAATGCACGTTCACTCAAAGACTTGTTCTTTTTTGAACTCTGAATTTTTGTTTATTGTTACGAGGGTCGAGTCGTAAGTCACGGCAACTATTTTTTTCTCGCGAACAGGAGACAACACAGAAAATCTACGATATGCATTTGGAAATATAGGGCATGTATGTATTGCCATCTCTTGATGATTGAAGTACATTTGCATTTGTCTGTTGGCACAGGTTAGAGTAAAATGTGGCCTTTCACCGATGTCTCAGTCTCACTCATGGCTGTCATTATATGGAAGCTACTGAGGTATGGGTGGTGCTTAGTAATGACATTCAGGGCACAGTCAGTGCCTGTGGATGCTGTGAAAGGTTCTACTCATAGGGTTAGTACTGCTGTTCTGACTCAATGAGGAAAGCAATGGCAAACTACCACACTCCTCTTCTTGCCTAGTACGCATCAATATAGCGCTGCCTTGGGTTTTTGTAGGCATCTACCCACATAACCTAACGGCGGTACTTTTTGAGGATCCAACCAGCCTTCGGGCTGGCTACCTATAGTGCCTGAAGATAAATTCTGACGTCAGGAAATGCTCGTAGGTAAGTGACAGAACGCAGGCCATTGGTAAACATTGTTTTATTATGGTATAGACAGCAAATACACAACACTACGTACAAAGGACAAGTCGCCACTGGTCACAGACCTACTGTGTGTTGCCAGTGGTGGTGCAGGCGCTGAATACCATTTGCTGCATGTGTATCGCTAACGTGTAACACCTCCCTCCGAAATGCTGTTACGATGTCTTCTTTGTTAGCAAACCGTCGTCCACGTAGTGGCTTCTTGACTTTGGGGATTAGATCATAGTCACATGGGCTCAATTCAGGCGAATAAGGCGGGTGTGGAAGAACCTCCCATCCCCACCGTTGTAAGCGACGCTGAACGATGACTTCTGTGTGAGCTGTCGCGTTATCGTGTAGGATTATGGCGTCGTCCAAACAATCAGGACGTTTGGTTCGCACTGCACGGCACATTTGGTACAACAAAAAGGAATTGTAATACACTGCATTGACAGTGTACCCCTCACGCACTGGATGACACACAAGAACACCTTGAGCATCATATGCAAGGATGACCATAACCTTACTGGGCGACGGATTTTGTCGAACCTTGTGTCTCCGCGGTGACCCCTGACAACGCCATTCACTTGACTGTCTCTTCAGTTCAGGTTCATAAGCACGTGCCCATGTTTCATCGACAGCAATAATGCGATTAAACATGGCTTGTCCTTCCTGCTGAAACCTCTCCAGATTGATGCGACATGTTTCGTGAAGAGTTCACTTCTGTACCTCCATTAAGTGATGTGGCACCCACTTTTGTACAAATTTGATGCATCTGTAGGTCCTTGTGTAAAATGTGCCGTATTGTTGCCGCTAGTATTGTTGTATGTTCTTGTAATTCCGCTATAGTCCAGCGCCTGTCCTACTGTAAACACTGATCGATCACCATTATCCCTACATCTTTGTCCATGGACACTGGAAGAACTGGGTAAGGCAAATCGGCAGTTGATACTCTACCCCGTTTGAACGTCTCCACCCACCTCGCCACTGTTCTATACGGCATGGCATGCACACCTAATGCTTCCCGCAGCTCTGCATGGCATTGGCGTGCATTTCTGCCGCGGAGAACTGCGATTTTAATATAAGATCGTTGCTCCTGCTTGTTGACTTCCATTGTGTGACGCTCTCACTCACACACTGAACTTGGGGGCACGCTCAGATCCACACTGTTGTTTACATACTCCATCTAGTGGCATCCAATGCAAGTACATACTGTAAATTTCCAAATGCATATCGTAGATTTTCCGTGTTGTCTCCTGTTCGCGAGAAAAAAAAAATAGTTGCCATGACTTATGACTCGACCTCCATATAATTACCGTATTTACTCGGCTATAAGGCCCCCTTTTTTTTCTAAATTTTTAGTTCCGAAATTGAGGGGGGGTTCTATAGACGCGTACTTTGCAAAAATCCATTATTTTGGGAAAGGGAGAGAGGAAAAATGAGCTATTTTATGTTGATGCTACATAGTACGATATATTTAATCTAAATAAACAAAGTTTACATCTTTAATCAGCCCATTATGAGACTGCCACAACCTCACTTTCCCGGCTATCCCCCAATGCCTTTCACTACTAACCCTTGCTAAGCAAAAATTTTAGTATCAAAGAAATAGAATTAAATGGAAAAGTATCAGACATGGAAATGCAAACTTAATATTTATTTGAACATAGGGAGGGAGAATGCAACAATTAGGGAATGAGTGATCACATTTCACTAACATTTGTAAACACAACTCAGCACGTATTATTCACATATTTCACATTCATATACTGTACCAATAAAGTTTCATACACACAAACGCCGATGGTTATTGCAACAAATGAAATGTGTTGAACCCTTTGGATGCCGACCCCGAATAGGTCATCATATGCATAGAATGCCAGGCATGTTTCAATGGATTGTGCATCACTGCATAAAAAAATTAATAAAAGCCTCAGTTTAAAAGATATGGAAATACAATTTGGTATGTTAGCTTGATATACTCCAAGGACTATAAACATGTGACTTACATTTGACAAAAAATATTTCATGGAATACTGTGCACAAAATTATAATATATTTTTTATAAAAAAATAAAAAAGTGATGATTTGAAATGAATTAGCACATTGTACACTAAATCAAAAGTGTATAAGTGAAGATAATTAATGTTAACTCATATTTAGGATCATATATAACAATTTATAATGTTATAGTAGGCCTACTTTGCAATTTCTTCCCCCGAAATAGGCCTACGTGATGGCATGCCTTCTTGCGACAAATGTACTATTTACAACTTTACTAAGTCCTAGATCCCGACCAGCGATTGGAAACTGCTCAAGATGATGATGATGACTAAGTCCTAGATAAATTGCTACTGAACTATTACTACAGTAGAAATAATAATAGACTTAATATATCACGATAAATAACTCAAATGTGTCAGTTAGAGCGTAAAATGATCAAAAATAAATCACAACACGCGGACATAAACAAACAAGGTGGCTGCCATATTGGATCATAGACGTCAAGCGCGCGCAGACTATACACTCATAATGTACGAGTCATCATCATCATCATCTTGCACAGTTTCCAGCCACTGGCCGGGTCTTTTTGGAACACAAGCCTCTCCAACGTCTTCTGTCTTCCCACCATCTCTCAGCCTCTACCCTTGTCCAGTCTTCTCCTCTCGTCTTCACGCTTTCTTCCACCCCCTTCAGCCATCTGTCTCTCGGTCTCCCTCTTGGTCTCTTTCCTTCCCACTTCGTCTCGTGTATCCTCTTGGGTATCCTCTTCTCCTCCATTCGTTTTACATGTCCATACCATCTAAGTCTAGATTTCTCTATACCATCCTGTAATGGTTCCTCCTTCATTAATTCTCTGGTCCTCTCATTTCTTATTCTGTCCCTCTTTGTAGCGCCAATACTGCTTCTCAAGAACCTCATCTCACTGGCCTGTATTTTGCTCTTCTCCCTTCCTTTCATAACCCAGGTCTCCGAGGCATACGTCAGGATAGGGACATAGTGCAACCATTCTGATTGCAAGGCTCAGCTCTTTTGGGTTTGTTAGGTAAGAAAATGGCACTTGCTGGGAGGGCAAATTGCATCTCTGTGTGGCAGAGCAGGTGGCCTTGCCAATGAAGTTAGATGTTTTATATAGTGCACTCCCGATAATTCTAGTGTGGATAATTCGTTTTGCGGTTAATTAGCGGGGTCTCCAAGAGTATTTTTTAAAATAGAAATTCTCACAGCAACTAATCATCACGCTAAGTAAAGCAATCTCTCCGTCGTTTAAAAGAATTTTGATGCGATGCAATGCGTAAAGACGAAATCATTGAGATTCGAGAAGACTGAATTCCATTCTCTGCGATGTAATGGTAGGCCTACTTACGCAATCTTCGAAACATACGAGCATGTTGCCGCGAGTGGTATAGCACAGATTTCCTTTATCTTCGAAGCCCAAATGATACAAGAGGAATGCACTTTCACTCGGAACCATACCCCCCTTTCCCAACAGCCACACTCCAAGGTCGCTGATCCGCGAGTTGTGAAGGGTGGATGCGCGGACAGCGATTATTGCGTAATGGCGCAAACTTGCGCGACACCGTACCGTGAGCGTGTTTGTTGGATGCTCTTCGTGCAGTCAACAAGTCATGGGAGAAAAATACCGCCACTACGCTCGTACAAAAGCAAGCGCTTGCCTTCGGTGACGACGATTACAGTATGATTTAAGACAAGAAAACAAAGAAGAAATAGCACGGAATTTGACTGTTGGTGAGGAATACGTCGATCCAGTTGATATCGAGTGCGGGAGTGATGCAACGGAAATCCCGAAAGTTTACTATTGTGTATCTAGTCACACTTATCTCTTATATAGAAAAACTAGATGAATTTTCGTTCTCATATAATGTTTTCTTCGGAAATGTGTAATCGAAAATTAGAATAAACGATCTAAGAAACAAAACGTGACGACTGTTTTTCGTTGTTTTAAATATTAATGTAGGCATAATCCACACAGGCCTACCTTTAGCCTATCATGTCTTATAAGACACTACCTAGTACAATCAAGTGTTATAATTATTATTTTGCGTGTTCAAGCCAATTTCAATATTTAAAACAATAGTTTTGTTTTTACTAGGCTTAACATAAGTAATTGCGGATAATTCCTTGTTTTCGGTAATTCGCGGAAGTTCGTGCATTAATTACCGCGAATTAACGAGAGTGCACTGTATGTTCTTTTTTTTATGCTATTTTGTTTTTATATATATCTTTGACTGTTTTTGTTGGGTGTCCGTACTGGGGGATTTAGTTATTAGTGAATATCTGTCTGTTTTATCTTTGGAGATTGTAGGAAGCCAAGTTAGTATTTGTTGAGATGGTTAGATGAGAAAAAGAAGTGTGTTATTTGGATTATAAAAGTGGATTGCTTATATATAAAGAAAAAGATGAGGTGTAAGGGGTAGAACCTACCCAAAAGTCATCCTCACCTGCACGTGGTGCACCCTGCTTTATACTGACGAGGCTCTGACGACCGAGTGACTCCCGGGATAAGGAGTCCACCTCTACCCGGTCAACGGCTCTCTAGGGAGGCGGATGAACTGGTGGAGGTTGGGGCACTCTCTTGCCCTTGGGGTAGGAAACTTCCCCTAAAGGCGGATGAACCACTTGTGGTCAACGGCGTAGAAAATGCAGCGTCTGTTCTCCAGGTTAGGGGCGGCTGCGCAAGGCGTCTGTACTCCAGAGGAGCGGCCTTATTATCACCTCTCTGGATCACATCCAGAGTTGTAACTCGGGACCTAGTCCCTCATCGGTGTTACCGTGACAGTCAACCATGGAAAGTCTTTCAAGGAATACTCCACCGGCTGAACCTAGAGTTCAGAGAAAGCAGCATTCGGATCCGGTGGGCTGCAACCTACGAGATACCGTGATGTCGGAGGCACGGAAACATCCCAGTACAACAAACGCGAATAAGACGAGATCAAGAATCAAACCAATGCAGATAACTTACTTCTCTACACATAATGTGAACTCCCTCATGCAAACTGGTAAGCTAAAGGTGATCACGGACATAATGGATCAGCACAAAATTCTTATCATGGGATTACAGGAATTGAGGAACACTGACCAGGATGCTTTGGAATCTCAAGGGTATCGACTATATAAGGGTATACCGGGGAAGAGAGTCATGAAGAATGTTCCACAATTTGGAACAGGATTTCTGATCAACCTTAAAATTATAAATTCAGTTCAAGAATTCCGCTCACCATCTCCTCGAATCTCAACACTCACCTTTAACACATCTAATAAGATTTATACTATCACAAATGCCCATGCTCCCACTAATGATAAAAACACTTCCCCCAAAGACCGTGAAGAAACAGAAGAATTTTGGGACCCACTGGATCAAACCATAGATAACATCCCCAAACACCATGTTAAATTATTAATTGGCGACTTTAACGCTCAGCTAGGTAGAAAAAGAAAATACCGTGACATCATCGGAAAATGGCCAGCACACAATAGAACAAATAAAAATGGAGAGCGACTAGTTGACCTGTGTCGAAACCATAACTTAATCTCAAAATCTACATGTTTTAAACGAAAACCTAAAAAACTTAAAACATGGAAACACCCTGATTACACTAAGGGAGAATGGCAACTGGACCACGTGTGCATGGATAAACACCACCATAAAGAGATCTATAACGTCAAAGTCCTCCGCGGAATTGACACAGGTTCTGATCACTACGTAGTCAAAATTAAAATTAAACTCACGCCCCAGAAGAGACAACAAAGGAAAACCCCCAAAACTAAATGAACAATAGATCCTATCCAGTTAATCAACAGTGAACAGTACCAAAAAGCAACTGGAAACATTAAAATAACTGATAAACTCGAAAACTTGGTTCACAACCTACAACGAATAGCAGAAGACCTGGCTCCAATTAAACCGCGGAAAAAACATCAATGGTGGAATAATGAATGTGACGAGATGATTGAAAAACGACACCGAGCATGGTTATTACACCAATCCCAAAAATCTGAAACATCTTTTCAAAATTTAGTTACACAACGAAAAGAAACAACTAAAACTTTAAGAAGAATAAAATGGCAATATCATACTGACACCCTACAAACAATTGAAGAGGAATTCAAAATTTCACAATCGCGGAAATATTACAAAATCTTTAAACAACATCTGAAAAAATATGAAGCACCTACCTTATTGTTAAAAGATGAAAATGGTAAATTGGCCCACAACAACCAGGATAATGCACAAATTATGGCTAAATATTTTAAGACACTCCTAAACTGTGAAGAACCCATAGAATTTCTCCAATTGGATGTTGACACTCCAATAACAACACCACCGGAGAACATTAACCCGCCCACATTAGAAGACGTTTACATAGCACTGAATGAGATGAAGAATTTCAAAGCCCCTGGAGAAGACCAGACTTTTGCAGAGATTTGGAAGTATGCCGGAAATTCGGAAAAAAATCGCTCTTCACCAACAACTAGTCAACATCTGGATTACAGGAAAATTCCCTGAACATTGGAGATCAGCTATCATCCATCCACTACATAAAAAAGGGGATAAGACAGACTCTAACAATTACCGAGGGATTTCACTCCTGGATGTTACCTATAAATTTTTTTCTCGAATTCTTCTCAATAGAATTAAAGTACAACTTGAAAATGAATTAGGAGAATATCAAGGAGGTTTCAGCCCTGGAGAAGTTGCCCAGATCAAATTATGAGCCTAAAATTGATAATGGATTATAATAGAAAAAGGAATAGAGATATGGTGATAACATTTATCGACTTTAAAAAAGCATATGATTGTATTCATAGAGAATCTTTATTAAAAATTCTAAGACACATGGGATTACACCCCAAATTGACAAATCTCATAAAACTAACTCTTACAGGCACCAAATCAAAAGTTAAATTCAGAGGTGAATTCTCTGACCCATTTGAGGTCACAACCGGTTTACGACAGGGTGATGGCTTATCACCATCACTATTTAATTGTGCATTGGAAATGGTAATGCGAGAATGGTCTAAGAAATGCCCTCCAAATATAAAAATAGGGAGAAAAATTCAAACAAACTGTCTTGGTTTTGCAGACGACACGGCATTATTGGCGAAAGATTTAGAGGAAGCCAAAACACAGATATCAGAGCTTCAGACAATTGCAAATAAAATTGGCCTTAAGATATCATTCAAAAAAACAGAAATCATGCCACAAAAACCAACACCATTAAAGGAAATACAAATTAATGATACAAAAATTAAAATTGTAACACGATTCAAATATCTAGGAGAGCTAATAACAAACAATTTAAATGAGAAAGCGTCAATTCAAATAAGAACCAACAAGTTATCTAGGGCACAAAAATTAACATGGGAAACTTACAAAAAGAAATGCTTATCAATTAATGCAAAAATTAAACATTACAATACAGTCATAAAACCGGAAGCCACATATGCAGCAGAAACATTATTCCATCTAAATGAACATTCTAAAACCGACAGATTACAGAAGATCGAAAGGCGAATTGGAAGAACTTGTATCAATAAAGGATATAAAAAAGATGGGCAATGGCGAATAATACCTAACAATATGGTCTATAACAACCTAGAACCCATTACTGATACCATGCGAAAGAAAAGACTAGGATTCTTTGGGCACATCATGAGAATGCCAGATTCACGTCTTCTAAAACAACTAGTGCAGTACAATCTTGCTTCAAAAAACACAACAACTGGATGCCGATGGTTAAAAGAAATCAGAGAGGACTTAAAAGAAATTGGCCTAACAACAGAAGATGCTGCAAATAAGAAAAGTTTAACTACAGCACTTAAAAATATGACGTTTCATTTTCCACTCACAAAGAACAAAATTCCTACAAGAATATTTTCCGCCGAAGAACGGGCAAGACGATCAATACGCATGAAGAAGTACTGGGAGGACCGCAAGGCTCGTACAGTTCCTAAAAGTCGACGAACTAATGGTTGGGTAAAGTGATCCTTTGTGGTCTCAAAAGAAGAAGAAGAATAAGAAGAAGAAAGAAAGAAAGAAAGAAAGAAAGAAAGAAAGAAAGAAAGAAAGAAAGAAAGAAAAAGCTGTATAGTGGGAATTATTGATGAATTAAATGAGTACCTGTGTTCCTGTGGTGAGGTGCAGGTTCCTCTATGTCTTAATTGATGGTGATCTGAGTGATTGGCGGCACATAGAGGAATGTCCATCGCATGTATCGGGTATGTGTGCTATATGTCTGCCCTGTTGTTGAAATGAAATGTCCCTTTTTAGAATAATCAACCACTACCCCGATAAAGAGAGAGAACGAAAGGTTACAATTGGCAACCCAACGTCGGGCACGAATAAGGGAAAGTAGAAAAAGAAATGGAGGAGGATATGATGCGGGATATGCTACAAATGCTACTAAGTAAATTCACCGGTATGGAAGAGTCTTTATGATCTGTAAGAGAGTCTTTAAGTACAAAAATAGAGTCAGTGAGTAAGGAGATAGGAGAAGTGAGGCAACAACGAGAGTCTATGAAAGTGCAATAGAATCTATATGTAAGCAGGTAGAATCTGTAAAGGTGTATATAAACGAAGCAGTAAAGAAGCAGGCTGAAGCAACCAATGCTAAGATTGAGGGGTTAGGCAAAAAGTACAAGAACATAAAACTGTGATGAGAGAAGGAATAGCGAAAAATAAGGATAGCGTGGATAGCCTTAAGGAGAAACAGGTGACATTGATGGAGAGGAATGAGAAGCTCAAGGAAGAGAGAGAACGAGGTGAAGAAGAACAAGGTTATATGGAGAAAGTGAATGAGATATGTGCGATTAAGGAGCAGGAAAATTATCCGAGATGTGGGGGGCGTGAGAAAGCAGGTGATATGGAAGAAACTGAAGGAAAGGAGGCAGGTGAAAGAAAGGAAAAGGTACAAGAGAAAGGAGAAGCGGATAATGGAGAAGGTGAAATGGAAGAAACTGAAGAGAAAGGAGAATCAGAAGAGGCTGGTAATGAAGACAGTAGCAATCAAGAAAAAGAGGCTAAAGATGAGGATGAAAGTGCAAGAGTGAGTCATGGAGAAGACAACATACTAGAAGAAGATAGGGTGAAGAAGAAACAGTGGAAAATAAAGTGGAAGAAGAGAAAGGAACTGTTAAGTAAGACAAGACAGACGAGGAAGAGGTGGAAAATGTGGAAGAGAAGAAGAGAGAAGTGGTTGAGAATGAAGACAAAGAGGACCAGGAGAATGGATGAGTTGGAAAGCAAAGAAAAGGAGTAGGAAGAAGATGAGATGTCAGGCAAAGGAAGAAAGAGTGTAAAGGCTCAGAAGAAGAAGAAAATGAGGAAGGGAAGGAAACAGGAACGGTGGAGATGGAAGATGAGGAGTACAAGGTTCGGAATGACATGGTGGATGAAGAAAAAGACGAGATGGAAGGCAGAGGAAGAAGGAAGAATGGGGAAGAAGGAGAAACAGAAGAAAAGGAAGAACCAGGAAGGTGGAATGGAAGAAACTGAAGGGGACGAAGAAGATGATGATCTATAATTTGTTGTACTCGTGTGTTTTTAGTATGCTTGATGTATATTACGTTTTATGTATGTATTATTACGGCTGTGAGTTTGTGTCATCGCTCGCCGCTTGAGTCACAACTGCCCCAGGGGCTGGGCTGTGGCTTGCCTCCTGTATTGCGCGCGCCTTATGCAACAGGGCTACTACAGACAAAGGGATAGTCCAGAAGATTCGTGACTGGACCAGTGGTGGAAACCTCGAGAAGCCGTGGACTCTGGATGGATCTAGAACCATTTATTGAGTCACCGGCCTGCTATATAAGAGTGACCCGTGAAGCAGTTGTTGTTGTGTTTTACGAGCTAGTGTGAGCGTTTATTCTGAGCGACAGAAGTGTGGTGACTTGCGAAACCCCTAGTGTAGCGGCGAAGTGAGGAACATACAGGGGACTGCCGTGTTCTGAGTAAGTGTGCTTTCACGGAGTGTCAGATATTGTGGTGTCGAAATTAAGTGACATTGTTTCTCCCAGCTGGTGAACAGCGCGCAGCAAGTGCTCGTAAGTACTGTAGTAGGCGCACATTAGAAAGAAGTTGCATGTAGTTCTGTCAAGGCCACTAGGCTCATTAGCGGCAGGATTAACTTCTGTGGTTTGTTGACAAGTGGAAGGGCCAAGAGCGCTCAAGGAAGAGACTTGACGAAACTGAAGTAAGGCTCCTAATTGCTTGTATTTGCTGATTCGTGTAATTTTCTGGCCACAATAAAGTTAATTATTTCTTTAAGCAGTAATTGGTGTTGTGCTTTGTACCCCACAGTAATCCAGTTAACGAAAGTGCCACTAGGGGGGTGGCACGTAACAACTGGTGTCAGAAGCCGGATTACGAACTCAAGCACAACACCTGACGGTCCTGGTTTCAAAACCCGAGCAGGTCAATTTTTTTAAAATTTTCCGTGAGTGCATGCCCTTTACAAGGCAAACAACTAAAATGGAGGCGCAATTGGCAGCATTGCTAGAAAAGTTAAATGGCATAGAAGACGGCCAGAAGAATTTAACCAAGGAGCTAACTTGCAAATTAGAAGACGGCCAGAAGAAGATGGAAGACGGTCAAAATAAGTTAACGGAGGACCTGAAGAAGATGGAGGACGGCCAGAAGAAGTTAGCCGAGGACCTAACTGCTAAATTAGAAGATGGCCAGAAGAATTTAACCAGGGAGCTAACTTGCAAATTAGAAGACGGCCAGAAGAAGATGGAAGACGGTCAAAATAAGTTAGCGGAGGACCTGAAGAAGATGGAGGACGGCCAGAAGAAGATGGAGGACGGCCAGAAGAAGTTAGCCGAGGACCTAACTGCTAAATTAGAAGATGGCCAGAAGAATTTAACCAAGAAGATAGAGGACGGCCAGAAGAAGATGGAAGACGGGCAGAATAAGTTAGCACAGGACTTGAAGAAATTAGAACTGGGTCTGCGTGAGGAAGTCACGGCAGTGGAAAAGAAGTTCGACGCCTTAAAAGAAGAAGTTGCTGAGCTACGCCGACGCCCGCTGACGGGGGTGGAAGAGAGATTTAACGCTCTACAAAAGGAATTTGCTGAGCTGCGCCGACACCCGCCGACAGGGATGGAAGATAGATTCAAAGCCCTACAAGAGGAAGTCGCCGAGCTGCGCCGACGCCCGCCGACCGGGGTGGATGAGAGAGTCAAAGCCCTACAAGAGGAAGTAGCCGAACTGCGCCAACGCCCACTCACGGGGGTGGAAGAGAAAGTCAACGCTCTTCAAGAGGAAGTTGCCGAGCTGCGCCGAAGCCCGCCCACAGGTACACCGGGGACACCAGGAACGGGACAGAGCAGAGTGACGCCCCCAACCTTCGACGGAAAGGTCCCGTGGAGCACCTATTTACGTCAGTTCGAGGCAGCCTGTTCCATAAACAACTGGAACAGCACGGAAAAGGCTACAGCTCTCATTGTAGCGCTGAGAGGGGACGCCCTTAACGTCCTTCAGGCCATCCCGACCGGATCCCAGGACTACGCTTCACTGATCGCACATATGGAGTCCAGATATGGGGATAGCCATCTTCAGCAGGCCTACCAGATGCAGCTCCGGACCCGGGTACAAAAGAACGCGGAAACCCTGCAGGAGTTCGAGATGGACATCGCACGCCTCGTAAGGCTAGCCTACCCAACAGCGCCGGCCGACTTTCTGGAGCAGATTGCGACGCAAACCTTCACCGACGGACTACGGGACTCGGACACTCAACAGGCGCTGCGACTCGCGCGCAATAAGACCCTGGCAGATGCGCTGAGCCACGCACTTGAGTTTGAGACGGCGAAACAGGCATCTAGAATGCACGCGCGGGTGCGTCAAGTGGACGTTGACGAACCAGCAAAACCCAACGAGACCAAGCCCCTGGCCGACGAATTGATGGAGGCGCTAAGCCGTTTCTTCGATAGTCGCGGCACTACCAGCAACGAAACAGCCGGAAGACAACCGGAGAGGCGGCCCGGAAGAGGACTACCGACCTGCTGGACATGCGGTAAGAAAGGCCACCTGAGCAAGGACTGCGGTGATCGCCGCCGCCGAGGGTATCCGACGGGAAGTCAGTCGTCTGAAAACCGCGCGGCCCAGGGAAACGAGTATTAGCCAGCCTTGGGGGGCAAAGGTTGGCTTGTGACAGTCGTCAAGCCCTGGCAGTCCATGTCCGTGTGACGAAGTTACGGAGGGACAATAGCAGCCTGATGGTCGACGGAGTTATCAACGGAGTGAGCTGGCCCATGCTAATCGACACGGGAACATCGAGGACCATCGTCAGCCCCACCGTGATCCCGAAGTGGAGAGTGCAACCCACACAAAGGAACCTCCAGCTAATAACCGCGTCCGGAGAGACCGCACCGGTACATGGCGAAGCATCACTGGAGTTCGTCATTGGTCGACGGGCGATAAAGCATCCAGTACTTGTGGCTGACGTATCAAATGAAGTGATCATCGGACTGGACTTCCTGGACCAGAACAACATCATCTTGGATCTGAGTACCAACACTCTGCACTTCGGAAGTGAGGAACTTGCTTTGCAACCAGCACACGAGGCCGTCGCCGCACGACGAGTAAGGCTGAGAGAGGACGTCATCGTTCCCGCCAGGACGGAAGTCAGCGCTGCCGTAATTGTCGACGGAACTGCTGAGGGTGTGGCGGCTGTCATCGAGCCAAAATATGAGGACATCCAGACAAAAGGATTGCTAGTTGCCAAGACTCTCATCAACACGACGTCTCGGCCGTACGTCCGCCTGTCCAACCTGAACGACTACGACATTACGGTTCACCGGGACACCAACCTAGGAGTCTGCGAGCCTGTTACCTGGATTGCCCGCATCACAGATACGACGGACGGACACCTGCAGACGGACAACCGAAGAAGACGCGCCCTGCCAGAAGAACTCCAGAAGCTGTACCAAGGATCCCAGGACCATCTAGACGAAGAGCAATCACGCCAACTTCAGGACCTGCTACGCGAATTCCAGGATGTCTTCTCCGTGGGGAGCAAAGACTTCGGCAGGACAAGCTTGGTCCAGCACAGAATCGACGTTGGGGACAGCGCACCGATTAGGGCCCCATTCCGACGTGTCCCGCTCGCCAAGCAAGCCGAAGTCGACCGGATGGTAGAAGAGATGAAGGAGCAAGGGGTGATCGAGCCATCACATAGTCCTTGGAGTTCTCCGGTCGTGCTAGTGAAGAAGGACGGTTCCACCAGGTTCTGCGTGGACTACAGGCGGGTGAACGACGTCACGAAAAAGGACAGCTACCCTCTACCCCGGATCGACGACACGCTGGACACCATATCAGGATCAAGATGGTTCTCCACCTTGGATTTGAAGAGTGGCTACTGGCAGGTGGAGGTCCACCCTAAGGACCGCGAGAAAACGGCGTTCTCTGTGGGCAGAGGGCTCTGGCAGTTCACCGTCATGCCATTCGGTCTGTGCAACGCCCCTGCAACCTTCGAAAGGCTAATGGAGTCCATTCTGAGGGGACTACACTGGAAGACCTGCCTGGTATACCTACACGACGTCATCGTTCTGGGGAGGAGCTTCGAGGAGCACTACAGCAACCTGAAGGAGATCTTGTTGAAGCTACGGGCTGCCCAGCTGAAGTTGAGCCCCAAGAAGTGTCAGCTCTTCCAGAAGCGGGTCCAGTACCTTGGGCATATCGTCTCCGAGGAAGGGGTGCGCACCGACCCAGAGAAGACCGCAGCTGTGAGGGAGTGGCCAGTTCCGAAGGACAAGTCGCAACTACGAAGCTTCCTGGAACTCTGCACTTATTATCGTCGCTTCGTGAGAGGATTCGCCGACATCGCCAAACCTTTACATCGACTGACTGAGAAGGACCAACTCTTCACGTGGACAGCAGAATGCCACAGTGCCTTCGAACAACTCAAGCAGGCTCTGTGCACCGCGCCTATTCTGGCCTACCCCAGACCTGGAACAAGGTTCATCGTCGATACCGATGCCAGCGACTTTGGCATAGGGGGGATCCTGTCGCAAGTAGTGGACGGCGAGGAGAGAGTAGTGGCCTACTTCAGCAAGGCCTTGTCAAAGCCAGAAAGGAACTACTGCGTCACCAGGAAGGAGCTGCTCGCCATCGTGAAGACCATTGAACACTTCCACAAGTACCTGTACGGGCAAGAATTTCTCATCAGGACCGACCATGCATCCCTGCGGTGGCTCCTGAACTTCAAGCAGCCCGAGGGTCAACTCGCGCGGTGGTTAGAGAGACTTCAACAGTACAACTTTGAGATTCAGCACAGGAAAGGCCAACTGCATTCTAACGCCGACGCCCTGTCACGAAGACCGTGCCCCGAAGACTGCACCTTCTGTGCCCGAAGGGAGGAGAACACCGGGATACTGTGCCGACGGACTACTGTGGAACTTCAAGGGAACTGGAGCCGCGAATCTTTCACGCGGGCACAAGCAGAGGATGATGACCTGGGACTGATAGCCGAATGGAAGAGGGCCTGTGTCCCCAGACCCGGGTGGAACATTGTGAGTGACTGCAGCCCAAAGTTTAAGTCCTACTGGGCACAGTGGGACTCGCTGATTGTAAGGGATGGCCTCATCTGCCGCACCTGGGAGAGCACCGACGGGAAGACATCTCGGGAACAAGTCGTCGTTCCAAAGGCTATGACGGAGGAAGTCCTGAAGGAAGTTCATGGAGGATCATCTGGTGGACACCTAGGGATAAAGAAGACCCTGGAGAAGCTGAGAGAGCGGTTCTACTGGATCGGATGCCGAACAGACGTGGAGAACCACTGCGCGAGGTGCCACGATTGCGCAGCCAGCAAGGGCCCAGGACGAAGACGACGGGGTCCACTGAAGACCTACAACGTGGGCGGCCCCATGGAGAGAGTGGCCATCGATGTTGCTGGGCCATTCCCGTTAAGCGAGGCAGGGAACCGCTACATATTAGTCGTCAGCGACTACTTTACCAAATGGCCGGAGGCGTATGCGCTCCCTAACCAAGAAGCCGCGACGATTGCAGAGACCCTGGTGAAGGAATTCGTCAGCCGGTACGGAGTACCCCTGGAACTGCACTCCGACCAAGGGAGGAACTTCGAGTCGCAGGTGTTCCAGAACCTATGCCAGCTGCTGGGAATCCGGAAGACAAGGACAACGCCACTACACCCTCAGTCCGACGGGATGGTAGAGCGATTCAATCGCACCATCGAGAACCATCTTCGAATAGTCGTCAGCGAGCACCAGAGGGATTGGGACAAACATCTTCCACTATTTCTCCTGGCCTACCGCGCCGCCGTGCATGAAGCCACCGGGTGCACACCAGCCCGGGCCATGTTTGGGAGGGAGCTCCGTCTACCTGTCGATCTTGCCTTTGGCCGACCTGGGAATGATCCGATCTTGGTAAGCCAGTATTGTCAAGAACTGGTCGACCAACTGGAGGGCGTGCACGCGTTCGCGAGGAGGAAACTGCGGATCGAGACCGACAGAATGAAGACCCAATACGACCAGCAGACGGATGCCGGCGGATTCCACGAGGACGACCTGGTCTGGCTCTTCAACCCATTACGGAAGAAAGGCCTGTCACCCAAACTGCAGAAGTCCTGGGAGGGCCCGTACCGAGTCGTGAAACGGATCAACGATGTCGTCTACAGGATCCAGCGGAGCCCGAGGGCGAAGATGAAGATCGTGCATCGAGATCGCCTGGCAGCCTACGGAGGGACACAGACGGACCAATGATTGATCGGGACGATCAGCCTTTTTAGGAAGGGGGTGGTATTACGGCTGTGAGTTTGTGTCATCACTCGCCGCTTGAGTCACAACTGCCCCAGGGGCTGGGCTGTGGCTTGCCTCCTGTATTGCGCGCGCCTTATGCAACAGGGCTACTACAGACAAAGGGATAGTCCAGAAGATTCGTGACTGGACCAGCGGTGGAAACCTCGAGAAGCCGTGGACTCTGGATGGATCTAGAACCATTTATTGAGTCACCGGCCTGCTATATAAGAGTGACCCGTGAAGCAGTTGTTGTTGTGTTTTACGAGCTAGTGTGAGCGTTTATTCTGAGCGACAGAAGTGTGGTGACTTGCGAAACCCCTAGTGTAGCGGCGAAGTGAGGAACATACAAGGGACTGCCGTGTTCTGAGTAAGTGTGCTTTCACGGAGTGTCAGATATTGTGGTGTCGAAATTAAGTGACATTGTTTCTCCCAGCTGGTGAACAGCGCGCAGCAAGTGCTCGTAAGTACTGTAGTAGGCGCACATTAGAAAGAAGTTGCATGTAGTTCTGTCAAGGCCACTAGGCTCATTAGCGGCAGGATTAACTTCTGTGGTTTGTTGACAAGTGGAAGGGCCAAGAGCGCTCAAGGAAGAGACTTGACGAAACTGGAGTAAGGCTCCTAATTGCTTGTATTTGCTGATTCGTGTAATTTTCTGGCCACAATAAAGTTAATTATTTCTTTAAGCAGTAATTGGTATTGTGCTTTGTACCCCACAGTAATCCAGTTAACAAAAGTGCCACTAGGGGGGTGGCACGTAACAGTATTTTTAATGTATGTGATCCTCATGTGCTTCTCACGTGAGAATCACATAGAGGGGCGATTGCAACCATTCTGATTGCAAGGCTCAGCTGTCTTGGGTTTGTTAGGTAAGAAAATGGCGCTTTCTGAGAGTGCTGTTTGCATCTCTGTGTGGCATGGCAGGTGGCCTTGCCAATGAAGTTTCTTTTATATGTACTTTTTATTTTTGATGCTGTTTTGTTTATATATATATCTATGTATATTCTTGTTGTGGGTCCATACTGGATGATTTTGTATTAGAGTATCTGTCCGTTTTATCTTTGGAGATTGTAGGAAGCCATGTTAGTATCTGTTGAGAGTTCGATGGTGATGAATCAAGAAATGTGTTAGGTTTAGTATATCAGAGGTCAGATTATATGTGATTGTAGAAACGTAGGAGTAGGAAGAATTGAGATGATTATTGTGTTTTTGGTCTTGGAAGTAGATAAGGTTTTGTGTGAAAAGTTCCTGAGAAGTGAAGTGTTATTGATGCTCGTTATTAAATGAAAAGGAATAAATGGAAGAGATGTTTTTCTTTTAATTGCTGTCCCTTATGGTGAAATTAACCACCACCCCCGAACAAGAAGTATGTACAGTCACAATAGTACGTCCGATATATGATCTTTTTGCTGTTCTGAGGGACATCCTTGCTCCATAACATGCTTCTCACACTCCTCCGGAATGCTTCTGCCAGTCTCCCCTGCTCATTTATTTCTCAATCGTTTCTTCCATTCTCTTGTATCAGGCTTCCCAGATATTTGAAACTCTCCACTTTCTTCAGCTGTTCCCCACAAATTGTTATTCCTGTTGTGGTTCTTTCCTTCTTCCTTGTTGTGATCACCATCTCACTCATTGATGCTAAATTTCATCCCATACCCTTGTATTATTCCTTCCCACACGTCCAACTGTTCCTATGGATGAGCCTCGGACATGATGGATAATGTACGAGTAAACGATCAAAAAATAAGCTATGTCAGTGCCATCTGATGACATACGAAGGAATTACAAACATTCTACCTTCTTACTACGTGATTTGTAGAGCAATCTAGCACCACACCGCATAACTACAACACATATAAGAGAGTGCCGATCGGATCGGCATCTTGGCATTTTTCGTACGGAACTTAAGTGCCGATGTATCGGCATCTTGGCACTGTAAGGGTTAAAATAAAGCTAAGGAGACTGTCGTAAACACAATCGAATTGCAACATAAATAATACTAAACAGAAGAATGCAGGCAAGAAGAAACCATAACTTTCATTGGCGGATGGAGCTTCTACTCTGCCAATAGTGTGGCATCTACTATTAGATATCGGGTGAAGCCCATTGGCTACACAATTCGATATCCTGCCCAATCGCGTACGTGGTACACAAAATGGCGGTCATATCGCCTGAATAACAAACTAGGCTAATATACAGTAACAAGAAAAATATTTTTGTAATAAAAGAGAATGAATTTCAGTTGTAATTATAATTTTTTTAAAGAATTCGTCAATTTCCAAGAATGTGGTATTTTGACTCTCAATAATTAAGGAGGAGGTACTATAGGCGATTACCAAGAATTTTTTATTTTGGCTCTCGAAAATTAAGGGGGGGGGGGGGGTACTATAGGCGAGGGGGTCTTATAGCCGAGTAAATACAGTATTACTTTTATTCAATTTTTTGTTTTGTTATTTTTAGACCATTTAGGCCTCCACCTCTAAATTTTAATTTATTCTTCATTTGTATGATTTAATCAGTGTTAGGAGGGGCAGATGACCTAGCTGTTCCAGCCCTTAAAACTCCAGTAACTAACTAGCTACCTTTTAGTTACATTTTGGTTATCTTTCAATTCAAGATGTGTCTGCGGTCTGCAAACATAGAAGCTCATCACGTGGCGAAAAAAAGAACAATGAACCGTGTTTAAAGCGGAAAATAAAATTCACTTGTGGTGTTATAATAATTAAATAAATAATAAATAAATAATTGACATTTAATATCAAATGAGGTTTTTTTTTAGCGAATATGTCATCTTGTGTACAAGATGTTGTATGATTACCAAGAGGTTGCTCTGCTCTTGGCTGTTTGAAGAGATTTCCTTTGTCCCCGCAGTAGAGCACGAAGAAATATATGTGATGTTACATGATCGTCACAGAATTCTCACTTCGCAGTCAAGTATGGAGAAATATCGAGATGCCACACGATCGGCGCTGCCTTCAGCTGTTGACGAGATTCCCGTAGTCTTCACTGTAGAACATGGAGGACAATCACGATTTACACAATCAGTATCACTTTTAGTCGTTTGATGAGATTTCCATAGTCCTTGAGTTTGGACACGGGAAAATAGAGCTTTATTACGCTGTCCGTTTGACAAGAATCCAGTTGACCTCGTCATCGAATGTGGAGAAATATCGCGATGTTACGCAATAGCCACCACTCTTAGCTGTTTTACGAGATTCACGTTGTCCTCACGTTTGGACAATGAGATCGCTGTCGGCGCCACACCCAGCCGTTCAACAATTGTCTGCCTGTCTATCTGTCCTAGCAGAAAAGCGGAAGCAAGTTTGAGGTTGGGCATGGTTAAAATCACGAGCAGTTATGGATATGTTGTATGGTCGGCGCTGCTTATAAGTGAGGTGCCGTGATGCCCGCTGTCCCTATGCTGTGGTTGGGAGTTCGCGGTGGATCACGAGGAGAAATAAGTATCGCGATGCTAAGTAGTCAATGTCGTTTCAAGTGGGTTGATGCACTTCTTGCTCCTCGTATGCTTTTAAGTATACGGTCGTGGGAAATGTGGCGAGTAGGTTTTGGGATGTTTCATGATGGGAACGCAAAAACCTTTGACAGGATTCCCACAGTTCTCGTGGCCACAAGTTCCTGATCGGGCACGGGTTTTATGATTTGACGCAACCAGCGTAGATCTCGGTCCGTTTGACGTGATTTCCACAGGCAATTTGTGTGGTCTTGAGAATGTGATTTTGGAGGATGAACGTTCGAAGTCGGTATGGAATATTACGAATTATTCTGAGAGGATTGCACGAATAATACCACAAAAAGACACACCTTTCGAATTTGAATCACGAATTATTATACAAGTTATTCACAGTATGCATTTCCCTGAGGTCGGGCACGAGAATATATAGCTTTATTATGCAATTGGTGCAGTTTGCGTGAAACTCGCTCAATCGCAATCTGTGAGTCTAGCGGCACGAGTTAAATGATCTAAACCGACCTCATCGAATTTTCGTTAGCTCCAACTATTCAGACATAAAAATGAGCTACTTTTCGTTACTTTCTTTACCTGTTTGTAAAATTAGCTACTTTTTCGTTACTTTCGTAACTGGTAGACACCCTATTCTACTATTATTATTTAGACAATGTGATTCAGGCTTGGTAACTCTGAGAGAAAATATGCGTGGATTAGGAAAGGCAGATACAGCTTATCGAAGGATTGAGTAATTTTGGGAAAAGGAAGACTAAGTGCTGTAATATTAAGGAATCAGATGGAAAACCTCTAACAGAGTGTTTGTATAAGGGAAAGGAGATTGAGAATTACGTTATGGAAAGGGAAGAGGAAATTGATGAGGATGAGAAAGGAGATTTAATATTGAAATCAGAATTTGACACAGCAGGAACAAAGCACCAGGCATAGATGATATACCGATTGAGTTGCATAGCTGCATAGGCGATGATGGTCCGATCAGGTTATTTCACTTGGTGTGTAGATTTTATGAGACAGTTGAGGTACCCTCGGATTTCATTCCTATATCGAAGAAAACAGGAGCTGGCAAATGTGAAGATTACTGTACAATCAGCTAGATCACGTATGCTTCAAAGATCCTGACTAGAATAATTTACAAGACGATGGAAAGACAGATAGAGAGTTGAGTGAAGACCAGTTTGGCTTCAGGAGAAACGTAGGAACAAGGGAAGCTGTACTAAGTCTCAGGCTGATTTTGGAAGCTAGAGTAGGGATAAGAGAACGATCGTGGCATTTGTAGACTTAGAAAAGGCTTTTGATAACGTTGACTGGAGTATGCCGGCCCCGTGGTGTTGGGATAGCGCGCCTGCCTCTCACCCAGAGGCCCCGGGTTCGATCCCCGTCTCCTTTAGGGATTTTAAAACTGACGTGAGGGTTGGAACGGGGTGCACTCAGCCTCGTGAGGACAACTGAGTAGCTGTCTGACAGTGAGACAGCGCCCCGATCATGAAAACCAAGATTAACGGCCGAGGGGACCCGACGTGCTGATGACGCGTCACCCCAATATCTGCAGGCCGAATGGCTGGGCAGCGGTCGCTTGGTCTGCCTTAGCCCGTCATGGGCTATGGGCTGTATAGTGCCAGGGGTTGACTTTTTTTTTGATTGGAGTATGTTGTTTGACATTTTGAAAACGATTGGAATAAAGTACAGGGATAGGAAGGTGATCTACAATCTACACAGAAAACAGATAGCAGTTATCTGAGTGGAAGGACATGAGATAGAAGCTGGTATTCAGAAAGGCAAGGCTACAACTTATCACCCATACTTTTCAATCTATATATTGAACAAGCAATGAAGGAGATTGGAGAAAAATTCTAAGTAGGAGTAAAGATTCCAGGAGAAATAATTTCAACTCTGAGATTTGCTGATGGCATCGTCATCTTAGCCGACACACCAGAGGATTTGTATGAGTTTTTAAATGGTATGGATTCTGTCTTGAGGAAAGAATTCATGATGAAAATTAATAAATGTAAAACAAAAATATTGGAATGCAATCGAAAGAAATCAGAAACCCCTATGGATGTCGAATTGGCAGGTGAAAAGCTAAAGGAAGTAGCTGACTTCTGTTACTTAGGAAGTAAAATAACCAGTGATGGACGAAGCAAACAGAATATAAAAAATAGGTTAGCACAGGCAAGGAAAGCATTTCTACAGAAAAGGAATGAAATCATACCTGCTGGCTTCAATAAAATAATTTACTAAATCTGATCTCCCTGGGGTTTGCAAACCCTGGGATGTTATCTGATCTTATGTGCTCTCCGTAATATCTGGCCAACGACCTATATCCGTTTTACGTCTCGGCATGATGGGTTAAAATCACTGACTGGACTATTAATTATATTATCATGGAGATGCATGTGCAACGAAATCTTGTCAGATGTAATTTAAGAATGGCGAGGTGCATGAAAGACAAATTCCCCTTCCGTCCAATCTTAACTTGATTGTGTATTTTGCGGAACGAAAAGTTCACAGGAGAAAGAAGAAAAGCCGAGGTGCACAAACACAACCACTCTTCTCTGAAGTCTTAACTCAACACGACTCAACAGTTTGCTGCTGGTTGTATCTGGGGTAATAGGCTTGCCCGCTAGCTAGTCTATAACTGGGGTGATAGGCTCGCCCGCTAGCTAGCTCGTAAACTGTCGTCTCAGTAACTGAATGGAGATTGTTGGAAGAAATGAAAACGTAAAAACACTTATAGTGGGCGAAGTATTGAAGATAGAGATATGCTCTTGCAGACTTTTTTGTAGAACTTCTCATGCTGAACAATTCTTACACTCATAGCATAACGGTTTGCCCAGCGTAAGCTAAAATAGCGCACGGACACCAGGTTTTTTTTCCCGACTTTTTCACTGAAATTGTTACTGCTTGGCTCCCTTTGATCATAAATAAATTATTTTCTACAGAAACCTTCCTCGAGATATCCTTTACAGAATGGTGAAAACCGTATCAAAATCCATCCAGTGGTTCTCGAGATTACCCGTGACATCCAAGAATCGGGGACTTTGTTTTATACTAAGTAGAGATTTTCGGTTGCAAATACACACTATATATAATCTTACATTATAACGTGTGAGTAGTTATACAGTAAATCTATTACAACAAAAAATGAAGTAAACAAATTTGAACCTGCTGGGATTTGATCCACGGACCTCCAGACTATGAGTCCAGGTCGCTACCATAACACCACGGATGCCATACAATAATACTTGATTAAAAACTGGTTTATTATTATTATTAACTTTATTGGCCACATTGGACCACTTGAGTATTACATGTACACTTTTTCTTTAGAGGTTGTATTGTTTGATTCCTCTTATTTGCCCAGTACTTCTTCATTGGTTTAGTATCACTCAATGATATTTTTTTGTTTTGTCTTGCAATCAATGATTTCAATGACGTTTTCTGCCGTTTCTATAAACCATTTGATACTAAATATGTATTATTTTGTTCAGTACATTTCTAAAAGGATATAAACTTACGAAGTTATAGAAATATATGGATTTACGAGTAAACAATAGCGCAATTTTTACCCAACGGGATGGCACAGACAAGCATGATATAGCACGGTCAACCGGAACTGTTAGTCACTACTGAGGTTACATATTCTATTTTAAAATGCTAATATCTTACCGGTCACGTCCTTGAGGACAGTTTAAACCTCCCCATGTACAATGAGCGTATTTGGTAAGGCCCAGCCTTGTTGAATTGTAAGTTACGGTTAGGTTATAATACTTGCATGATTTATACTTCCACTATCTTGAAACTATTGGGCTAATGACCATGTAGTTTGATCAAAAGATGCTTCCCACATGATGATATGTTGTTGCAAAATTTGGTAGAGATCGGATAATTAGGTTAGTCGTAATTTGATATAAGCTTTGGATACTTGGGTGGCCGCCATTATGTTTCTGTGAAGATGGCGGCGATATAAAACATGACACTGTGGTGCCCTATGCTAGTGCTACCTCTATACCAAATTTCGTTCAATTCGGTTTCACCGTGTTTGAATTGATATGGGGGGACACACATACCAAAGCACACAGACAGACAGGCCCTCATAAGTCTACTTTCATTTTTTGCAAAAATTGAAAGTAGGCTAAAAACGGGTCTTAAATACGGTATATGTCTTAATCCATGCAAAACGAACCAGGGTAGCTATACAAGTTAAGGCCAATGGCAATGGGGTCAGGTTTTCACCGGAAATGTTTTCTTTTTGTGGTTTCCCATTTTCAACTCCACGCAAATGTTAGGATAGCAGCTCATAATTCCATCTCCTCATACAATTTCTTCTATTAGCTCTTTTCCATGAGGATTGCGTCACAAAGGGCATCCGCCAGTAAAAACTATTCCCACATGGAAACTTGTGTCACCTATTCCTCAACTCGGTAGAAATGGGAATAAAAAAGGATGCACATGCAGTAGGCCATTGAAAATGCACTAAATTAATGAAATTCATTCAATCTTACTTTTGTCCGTGCTTGAGGTAGGAACGCCATCATTAAGGATGCCAGATGCCTGCAGAATTTCAGCCAGCACCGAGTTCTTATTAAGTTGCTCCTGACTTAGATCTAGCACTATCACGTTCCCCTAAAGCATGAAATATGTAGGGTGTAAATATACAATATACTGCTCAACAATAAGCACACTGCAAATAAGATTAAAAGACACAACCATGCAGAAGAACACACACACACACACACACACACACATACATACATACATACATACATACATACATACATACGCACACACATACATTATGTACATTCATTAGTCAGCAAGGCTCTGTTTGTTAACAAGTCGCCTCAACAATCCCCTATTAGTAGTTAGCACTGCGGCCTCCTCTGCTTCCACACCTCTCAGTTTGAAATCGTTAAAACACTGAATCTGACCATCACCTCCTAGGTCAATCTCTGTTTCCTTTACCCTGTATAGCCAATTTCGTTAACCCCTTGCGTTGATTGTATGATTGCCTTATAGTATTTTCCAATCGATCAATGGACATTGAATGATTGTATCCACCTTGTGTTTTCCTATATACATTTGTGGTATTTTCCTGGATGATGATGATGATGATAACATTGAGACAGATTTCTGCAAATGACAACTGAGATTTTATGACCACATTTTGAGACTGAATGACGACAGATTAACAAAGGGAATTCTGAAATAATGAAACTTAAAGTGACAACAGTCTGGATGACACAGGTCCAAATTGATCTCAGGAGTGGCAATATCACACCAATAGACATCGAGGATTGAATGACATTCAGACATAAGATCCACAGTTGGGTTAAACCTGAAGATCGATCAAGGAGATCGAGGAAAGGATAGACGGAAGAACGAGTTTGGCATAGTGAAATGATGAAGGAGTTTTGGAAGAACGAGAAAAATAACAGCAAGACATCATAATTTGTTTTATGTGATCCTATGGGTCTAAACAACTGATATAACATTTTTTTGTTTTGATTCCGACTTTGACCAACTATGGACCGAATGGAACCTAAGGCTTTCTGGTCAATTTTTTCTTCTTTTCTTCCCAGAACCTCTTCATTCTTTCACTTCCAATCTTTCTGTGCTCCTCTGTTATTACCAAATTTGGCCTGTGTTGTGGTGGTTTTTCTTTGAACGTCTTGATATTGTCAACTCGGCTTCGAAACGTTTTCCTATCGTGAATGACAAGTTCAGTTAGTCCAACTTCAAAGGCGTCTCTTTTGGCCTCTTCTACCCATTTTGTAGTAGCTTTCAACCCTGTGATGTATTTAAAAATTTTCTTTGTCAGCCGGTTCCCGTCCATTCTCATCAAATGCCCGTCAAATTTTAGCCTTCTTTTACGCATTGTGACCACAATGGTTTCGGTCTGCATATACAGATCTTCATTTTTCCTTTTCTTTTTCGTGTTCCGTAATCATCTTTCCGTAGTCCGAGAATTTTCCTCAGGATCCTCCTTTCCTTTATCTCAAGTTCCTTCAGCTTCCCTTTCTTGTTCAGGGTTAGACACTCGGAGGCATACAGACCCTCTGGCTTTACCACTGTACTGTAATGTCTGAGTTTTGCTTTGTATGATATACTTATATAACATAATAATAATAATAATAATAATAATAATAATAATATCGTATGGCCTCGGGTGACTGGTGCAAGCTTTGTTAATTGACACCCAGAGGGTAGCTTGCATGTCGAATTTCGTCGTTCCTTTGTACGCTATGAAAGTCAAGGAGGTTAGATATCTAAACTCCTTGACACTACAGCGCTTTCAAGTAGAGAATGGAGGAACTTTGTGTTGGCGGAAAATCCCGAGATTAATTTTGCCATTGAACACGGCCTACTGAATTCAAATGGGTTCTTTAACATGCCAACAACGTATGACATGAGTATCGTGATTTTTGTCGCCTTCAAAAATCACTTACCATGGCCAGGGGCGAACCTGCAATCTTGGGGTGGGTAGTCCGACACTATAACCACTCACCCACCGTGGCAAGCATAATAATAATAATAATAATAATAATAATAACAATAATAAAGACCAGTATGGGAAATCCGCTATACCGGTCGCAAGCTTTGGGCCTCTTCTTGCAAGGGTCGAGGAAGGAGGAGCGGGAGGAGTAACAACCTCGTTAAAAAACCACGGTTCAGCTGGCCTGGCTGATAGCGCCCTGTAAGGGCGCCCCTGCCTAGGGTAGAGGTGGAAACTGGACAACGGCTTCTGAGGCGGATGAAGATGGTTGGCATCATCTCAACAGTACGAAAGGCGCAAGAACCAATATGGGGAAGGTTGGTCTCCTCAGCCTAAGAAGGCAACCAATCTACGGGAGACAACCCTAATTCAAACCTACTGGAGCTCACAACCTCGATAGTAACTTGATCAGGGGGTTAAACCTCTGATACCCCTAACCAATCTTCAACTAAAGCATGCAAAGTAAATGCACGGAATTAACTACCCCAGGTGGTATCAAATCCACCTCTGCTGTCGTCGGTGTTAGTGGACCTTCGGAGTCTGGGGAGACCACACCAACATGCTTTAAGGACGGGTCGGAGCGTCCTGGAACCACTAACCACAAGAACAGACTTAAACAACAAAACTACTTCGCCATATTGAACATCAACTCGCTACTTAAGGTAGGCAAATTGAAGCATTTAACAGACACTTTGACTAATCACAAGATACTGCTCACAGCAATACAGGAAGCCAGATATACTGATGAACATGCCTTTGACTCCCAGGGCTACTGTTTTTTCAAAGGAAAGGTAGGATGTAGGAGAATGGAGAATATACCACACCTGGGGACTGGTTTTATTGTAAGCCATAAGATACTGGATTCAGTTATAGACCTCAGCTCACTCAATAGTCGAGTGTCTTTACTAACCTTCTGGTGCACAGACAAGGTCTACACTGTAGTAAATGTTCATGCATCCATCAATGAGAACAATAAGCGTAGCTCTGAAATACTGACAAGTTTTGGGAAGAACTAGAGGACATCATATGCAAGGTCCCAGAGCGCCGTACAATCATCTTACTCGGTGACTTCAACGCCCAGTTAGGGAAAGAACGCAAGTACAGAGACATTGTAGGAGATTTCCCAACCCACACCAGGACAAATAGGACTGGAGAGCACCTAGTAGGACTCTGTAAGGCTTTAACTTGGTAATGAAATCAACGACTTTCAAGAGACCAACAAGGAAGCAAAACACCTGGACATCACCTAACTGTCTCTTGGGAGAATTTCAGATAGACCATGTTGCCATCTCAAAGAAGTCCCATAGAGAGATCCAGAATGTTCGAGTGTTAAGTGGAGCAAATTTGGACTCTGACCACTATCTCTCCAAGGTCAAGCTGAGATTTCTACCTCGGAATACTAAAAAACAAAGTTACTCGAACTTACTAAGTTTGATTTAGAAAAACTTTCAAATTGCAACCAGTTCACGGAGAAAATGGAAACCCTGGAATGTAGAACCTGGATGAAGTGAGGGAGAACCTAGTGAAAGCTGCCACAGAGATTGCGCCATTGCTGAAGCAGAAGAAGCATGTCTGGTGGCCGACTACCTGTGATGATGCAGTGACACGGAGACAAGCAGCCTGGCTTAAGAGGAACTCGCAGAAGACACAAAACAACAGGGATAATTTCATACAGCAACGAAGGTTAACTACCAGGACCATCAGACAAGTAAAATGGCAGTTCACAAAGGACCAATTGACTCAGTTGGATGACGATTTCAAGAAGAAGAACACCAGAAATGTCTACAGAAGCTTTAAGCGGAACCTCAGCCGTTATAATCCTCCCAGCCTCCACTTCAGAGGACCGGATGGGCAGATAGCCTATAGTAATATAGACAATTGCCACCTTCTGGCCAAGTACTTCAAGAATCTCCTTAACTGTGAATCACCTGACACATTCTTCACTTATCAAGACAGCAACAGGCAACCAAACTCTCAACCACCATCCAAAGAAGAAGTGATAAACATCAAGTCCTTGAAAAACAACAAAGCATCAGGAGAAGACTAAATTGCAGCGGAACTATGGAAACAAGCTTGAAATAGGACTATAGGCAAGTTGACAGAAATCTTCCATGGCATTTGGGAGACTGAAACATTACCTAGTGACTGGCCCTCTACTTTGATTCATCCCCTACATTAAAGAGGAGACTTGAACGACATCAACAACTATCGAGGAATCTCGTTAGTACCTGCGACATACTAGATCGTTTCTAAGGCCTTATTAAACAGAGCTGAACCCCAGCTAGACCCTCGGCTAGGAGAATACCAGGCAGGATTTAGCAAAAGGACGCTCTCGTACGGAACAGATACTCAACCTGAAATCAGTGTTATGTCAAGCAAAAATGGATGGTAAGAAATATGTCATCATTTTTGTTCACTTTAAGAAGGCATATGATTCGGTTGACAGACGTACTCTCTTGAAGATCCTGCAAGAACTAGGACTGGACGAGAAGACACAAAACCTTATCCAACAGACTTTAAATAACAGCAGGTCACGAGTGAAGTTCAGAGGAGCCCTCTCTGAAAGTTTTGAAATTAAGCCAGGAGTAAGACAGGGATACAGTCTCTCACCTCTCCTCTTTAACTGTCCCCTGGAAAAGGTTATAAGGGAGTGGCGAAAGGAGCTAACTAGTCAGGGGTTACCAAGTGGTATCACTTTGGGACACAAGTGCAATGGGCTCAGTGTGGAATGCCTGGCATTTGCCGACGACCTAGCACCTCCATCCCATTCAATAAAAACTTCTGTGAAACAACGTTCTCACACAACAAGTAGCTAAGGTAGGATTACATGTGTCACTTGAAAAAACACAGTACATCACAAACATCAGTGGTCGATATAAAAATTTAAAGTTTGAGGTTAAGTGTTATTTAATTGTTTGTATTTAATATCTTTGGGAGTTGAAATGGCTTCTGGCTTAATTTAATTGAAATGCTGTTTTCCGAAAAGTTGAAATATAAGGTGCGTTCAATAAGTAACGAGCCGGAGGCTGTAATGCGCATACCGGTGACGACATTGGCTAATCGTGGCGTATGTAACGAGGTGTGGTTCGAACCAGAGCGTGGAAGGTCACAGCCCGTCACTAGAGGGCACGCGTGCACATCACGTGACGATACAAAGCGAGCAGCAGCATGCATCAATCGTCCAACCAAGACAGTACGCCATTCGACATGCTTCCTGGTGTGGTTGAAGACTGTGGGGCACCCATTGGGCACACACTTTCCTCAAGTGCAGTCGTTCCTTCATGATGGTGTGCACACTTCCGACGCTCAATCCGACCACGGCGGCTATGGCGTTCACTGTCACTCAGCGGTCCTGGGTAATGCGTGCATCAACCAGCTGGACGTTGTCATCGGTAATGCAGGGGGGTGCCCCAGACCGGGCATCATCGGCTAACGACACCCGTCCTTCCCTGAAGAGCTTGTGCCATGCCTTGACCCTTGCAAGGGACATGCAGTGTTCGCCGTACACTTGTGACATTCGGCGTTGAATGTCCATTCCCCCTACTCCTTTCGCTGTCAGAAACCGAACAACACCTCTTGTTCTTCGTTTGACGCCTCCATGTCACTGTTTGCAATGCGACTGGCAGCGTTGGACGATTGATGCATGCTGATGCTTCCTTTGTATCGTCACGTGACGTGTACGCGTGGCGTCTAGCGACGGGCTGTGACCTTCCACGCTCTGGTCGGAACCACACCTCGTTACACACGCCACTATTAGCCAATGCCGTCGCCGCGTTACAGCCTCCGGCTCATTACTTTTTGAACGCACCTTATAGGTCATCATTTGTTGTTGCAACCATATGTGAACTCATTGAAGAACATCAGTTTGATTAAATGTTTAGTTTAGTTTGAAGATTTAATTGAATATATTGGTTCTCGTTGAGTAAAAGTTATTGACTGGGGTTGATTGGTTAAATTCGTTTAGTTTTGTCTTTAAGGTAAGATATGTTGATGGGGTTGCTTAGTAAATTTTGATTTTGTTTTTAGTCATCAAAGTCGCTAATTTTCGGCGTGAGGTCAATGTGTCCGAGGGTTGTGTTGTGGTCTAATTGTTGTTGTGTCGGCATGGTATTTGTTTGGATCTTCTGCGGTCCAAACAAATCAGTGGTGGATCGTTGAGATTAGGTCGTTTTATTACCTTCAGGGGGGAATTGTTGTCATGTGTTAGGCTTGTTATGTAAGACCTACGTTTTGTGTGAGAAATAGCTCCATGCTTTCTCACTTATAATGTACTTGCCGGGGCGATATTCTCCCTAGTGTGTGTAGTGGTAAATGGTTGAGAAGTAGGATTGCTTGACCGCCTTTAAGGAGCTTCGTGCTTTCTCTTTCAAGTACTTAGCGGGGTGTTGACTATTCCTGACGTGTGTGTGTTATGTGAAATAGGTGTACACTGAATTTTTGATATAGGCCTTTTACTGTTTTTATGTTCGGGATTTCTGTGATGACAGATGTGTCATTCTGATGGCTGTGACAGTTTATTGACTGCCACTTATTCCCTCCCCCCCCCTCTCCCCTGGTTCTGTCATCCCCAGGGAGAGAGCTCAAAAACTATGTAACTTTTCGGAACTTTGAAATTCCCGCTTCCCTTCTCCCTCTGCTCATGCACATGATGGCGCCAAAAGAAGTTCGGGATTGTTCGGCGATCTTCCGATGTTTGGAACAATACAACATCTACATGGAACTGTGATACTATTATATCAAGCTACCACCCCAAAAATTATTTATCACTGCATTAACAGCACCGCGATGCATCGCGCATTTTGTATGTGTCAGTTGGTGTCGAGATCGTCATTAGTTGGCGATCGGGCGCGTTTGGATTCCTTCGCGATTCGAAGGAGGGGATTCTTGGCATCAGATGCCAGCAGTTGAACTTGGAACCATGTAGCGAAAAGATGTGTTCTGGTCGACTTTTCGGAGGCCGGCCAACAGTGAAATTAATTGGCAAATGAGCCAATAACCAGGTACTGGGCACTGTTTTATTTCATGAACCCTGAGCTATTTCTTAAATCTATATTTTACTCCTGTCGGAGTTTTATTTAACTTACATTTTTGCTTCAGTGCGCGGTGAAGCTATGTGTCTTGAACTTATAACTTTGGTGTGGTACCACTAAAATGACCTAAATTGCATTCTTTCCAAGTTATTCATCTTCTGTGTTACGGGAACTTATATTGGTCATAAATCTGAAATTCATTGATTCTCGCTCATCAACACATCGCTATACATATTTCCCAGTGCAAAGGTATCCACATGTCATATCTGATCACTAAGGACGCCAGCCTAACATTTTGCGCTTAATTGAATCTTAATCTTTTACTTCAAGGACTTTATATATATTATTTGAAATATAATCAAATATGTAATTTTGGTGGGAAATTTAATTAATTTTACGCCGGCATTCTCTTCAATTGTCGCCCGCTTTGGTCTTCCTATTGTTGGCGTGTTATTTCACGCAGGCCATTGTAAGGCCTAATTTTGGTCTCATCATTGCTTTGCTTGCAATGTTTAATTTCGAGCCTTTGGCTTAGTATACCTTCCTAGGTGATTTAATTTTAAATTTATTCTCTTGGTTGCATCACTTGTTGTGATAGCTATTTAACTTCTGTGGTTTTCTGACGCCACGTTTTGCCGCTTACCAGCCCTTCATATGGGCATTTTATTGAAGATATATTGCTTCGCTCTCCTGAGCTATTTAACCCTCGGGCCTCGTGTTGCCCTGGATTGACCAGTTCATTTCTTGGGGACCTCCAACCTTTTCTTAGGACCAGTGCTCTATTTATGTGTGCCCCCGCCTCCTGATGTAATCCCTTTATTTTAAATATACTACTGTTTTATTTGTTTTTTTAATTTGATTACATGACTACTTTCTTTTGGCCAGTAACTGAAAACCACCCTCTAGGTTAACCTGCCCAGCCCTCTGCTCAATGGTCATTCGGACCAAGCCCCCTCTTTCTTTGGTCTTCCAGGTAGCCTAAACATTCAGACCTTGGGGCACTAAGGGGGGGCTGTCCTGTCTTCCTTTAGGGGGAGTTTTGAGACAGTAAGTTGTATCAGAGGCGTGGTTATTGATTTATTTTCACTCCAGTACTACAGAGGTAGTACCAGAGGGTTATTTATCGAAGTGCCAACGTGCTGATGCTACCCCGTGTTCTCTTGGATGGATATTTTGGTTACCTGACCTAGTTATACTTTCCTGTAGTCATGTTTCTTTATTGCTGGGGCAAGTAAATGTAACTTATGTAGTTTAAAATCAGTAAGACTAGGAATCCTTGATATGTTGTATGTGTATGCCTTGTGCATTGTTTAATCTCTGTCTGTTTCCTTGTATTCATGGTCTCGTGCCAAAATGGTGCGCCACAAATGCCTTGGGCAATAGCTGTGAAGCTTATTACATCTATTATGATGATGTGAAAATGAGGAAAGTCTCCCTAGAGCTTGGTGAGCTCGGTGGTTGCTGCTTTCTTTCTTTCTCTGCTGAGTTGCTTCTGCAACTGAAGACCTCGCCGTGGTGAGTCCAATATAGTACTAGTAGTTTTGATGTAACCTGTAGACTGTTGTGCCTAGTCCATACACGGTTAACAAGTATAGCGCTCAACTCCTCCCCTGTGTTTTGGTGTGTTCATCGTCTTAGGCTATCTGCGTGTGAAGTGGTCGTGCTGTCGCCTGAATTGCTACGTGCTACATTCTGTGAAATTAAGTGATTATTCTGGCCGTGATGTCAATAGTGATTTGGTGGAAATATTTTTCTAGCCATGTTACCATTTTTCGGAAGTTGCAGTAATGTTTCTGCAGTTATCGAGCTGTATTAAAGCTATGTGTCTGGCTGTGTAGCCAAGTGAAAGTTGTCTCTGTGAATTTTCTAGTGTGTTGTCTCTTGAAACGTGAAAGCTATGTTTTAGCAATGTTGCCAACTGTTTAAGGTTGTCAGTGGTAATTATTCTGGCTGCGTGCCATATGATAGAAGCTGTAGTTCTTAGTACACCGTTCTGTACTGGTGAATATTTTATTGGTGTCTTCCGTATAATTTTAAAGGCCAACATTTGTTTTGTTGTGGTAGTTCTGCTGCCCTACTAACGCAGCTGTTGCCAGTAGTTTGATCCTGTAGATCTTGAAGTAGACCCTTCAGCTGTCGTTTGCTGTGTCAAACGTTTATATTACAGGAAACGTGAATGTAATATGATTATCTGTGTACATACCGTACACCTGCCAGCCAGCAGTGTCGATGCTGTGTTGAGAGCTACGAAGTGCTAACTGCCTTGGAATTGAAATATTTAATACTGATGTGTTAAATCCTTCTTTTGAAAATTTCGAATCTCATACTTATGACCTCGTGTGAGGTTATGTACTGCGTGAACCTGGAGTACCTAGAGTGTCTGATGTGTTATGGTGAACCAGGTCTGCCAACTGTAAACATGGAAGCTGATTGTGTTGCTCAGAAACGTATGCGTGCTAGTTAGTTTTGCTTTGTTTTCTGGGAAAGCAGAAATAGGATCTGCATTATTAAGTCAATTCTGGGGAAATATCTTAGGTCGAAATTCATTAAAAATTTTTTTTCAGGTTTTGATCGTATTGGATACGTCGGTATGATATTGTGTTCTCGCTGGAATACCTACTGTGGTTTGGGTCGACAGGGTCGTGTGACATTTTCTGTTCGATTCCAGGCGCAGGGTGTACATAGTGTGTGTTACCTGATTCGGGTCTCCTGAAGTGGCATGTTAGGTTTCTTCGATGTAAGGTGGCCAATTGATGAAGTTCTGTTTTGTGTCGAGGCTACGACTTTGTGTTGTTTGTTATTGGTCTAATTTTTAGGGTTGAGTTTCTTTATGGTATTTTGGCGAATCATAACTTCATCCTGTAGTTCCGTTAGCTTTCTTTCAGTGGGAGGTTTGTTGTAATTCTGTTTCGATCGTTATGGGTTGTATAACTGGTGCACTTGGGTGTGTTTTGAGACATGATTGGAGTATGCTACGTGTGTGAGCTGTTAGCACGAGAGTTCCTGCCTGATATGAGCGATGCAGATGTTGTCAAGTTGGTACTTCTGAGTTGTTCTACCTTTGGTCTTGAGTTATTGTAAACTTTTCCTGTTAGCCTGACGCAGTGCCGGCGAAGAAGTGTTGTTGCTTTCGGTCGTTCTATTCCAGATTTTTCTTTCGTGTAGCCCCGTGAACTTTGGAGCTGATATCCTCCTTGACGCGATCAGTAGTTGGTTCGACTTACTGCTGGTGTACTGTTCCTGCTGTGTGCAGAGTGGACGTGAGTTCCTGTTCTTTCGAATTTCTTGGGCGTAGAAATTTATTTTTAATTTTCAGTCGGTGACACATGGAGTTGAGTTTTCTAAATATTTTTATTTCAGCGGGCCGCATTTTCTGGAATTTGGACTTGTTTAAGGAGTTGTTTGGAAAAACGCGCAGGGACTTGGTGTGTGTGAATGGTTGTTGCTGTTGGTTATTTAAGGGTTTTATCTTTGTGTTTTTGGACTTAACCGTGTGCTTCCTTGGGTGGGTGCCTGTCTCCGTTTGGTCCTCCTGTGTCCTCCGGTTTCTTGGTGTCTATCCTTTTGGTCAACTGGCTTATTGCGTCCTTGTTCGGTTATGCTCGACATGAGGGTTTCTCCCCTCTAGTGTGTAGGTGTCGGGCCTTGTTCGATCTTTCTGTTGTAGTTCCTGTCGACAAGCGTCGATTAGTTGTTGGTACCAGTGTTGGACTGTTGTTTATGTTTTAGGGTTATTGTGTTCTTGTGTTTTGTGTTCTATGATTGGCTCCTATCGGCTAATGTCGATTTGTGTGTTGGTGCCATTGTTCTTGAAGTTTTGTGTTGTGTTTGAATAAGCCAGGATGGTGTTTCCCTGTGCTTTGGTCGAGGCATGTTGACCATTACAGGATGATTCATTCCCTGTTTTTGGTTTTGGAGTGAGTAAGCCAGGATGGTGTTTCCCTGTGCTTTTATTTGGTCGTGTTGGCCAGTGCAGGAAGTTTGATTCCCTGTCCTTTGTTGTAGCCCAGGATGGTCCATTCCCTGAGATTATATTGTGGTTCAGGATGGTTATTCCCTGACCTTTGTTGGTCGTGCGCAGGATGCTAAATTCCCTGTCGCAAGTTGGTACCCTTGTGAGGTCTATTGTTGAGGTTAGGATTGCCTCTTATGGTCGTCGTGACTGTATGCACCTGTCATGCACCAAGGTGTGAGCCATTTCCCTTGGTAGGCTGACATACCTGATTGGGTTGATTTTAGAATTCTCTTGTCGTTGGAGCATGTGGCAGCTGATCCAGACCTACCGAGAGACGACTGGATTATGGCTAGGTTCGGAATTTGTAAGGTCGGATTGTCGAGGCAACTTAGTCATGATGGCTGGAGTTTAAAAGGAAGTTCCTGGTCCATAGGAAGGTGCAGTTTCGAAGTTGGTTAGACTTGAGCTTTTTCTTTAATGGGGTGAATCTTTGGTGATTGTCTGTCAGACGATGTCTTACGTCAGTACTTCTGGTGAGAAGTATCGACATTGTTGGACCGTAGAGGTCGTACTTGGTCGGTGTGGTGAACCGTATTGAGTATTGCCTGAGTTTGATCGGTAATTCTTCTGGTGATTTAGTGTTGTGATCGTGTGGCCTGAGTGAGCTAGGCTAAGCAAGATGTCTATGGAGCTGTTTGATGGTGTTTCAGTGTTGGTGCTGATAACGCCTAAGTGGATTTTAACCTAGCGGGAGTGGTCAGTATTTGTCTACGTAGAATTCTGGTGCTCTGCAGTGAAGGTTAGAGATATTGTGTCATTCCATGCTCTCTCTGACGTTTGATGTTGTTTGGGATGGAGTTTCACGTACATTGATATTTGTGTTTCAGGGTAAATTTTGAATTTTATTTGGTGAGCTGATATTGAATGGTGGTCCTGGAGCGTTGCTTTTGGTTCTTTCTAAATTTTATTACCTTATAGGTATTGGTCCGGAATTTCCATAATATTTCGAGCAGCATTTCCTGAATTTGTCTTTAGGTCTTGTTGTATCTCCTTTGGTTTCTGTGCCCTCTTGATGGGCGTTCCTTGGAGTAAAGAGCCTGCTTGTTGTCAGTGCGTTTGAGACAACTACTTTTATTAAATGTAAATGACTATACTATTTTGGGCCACTCGGCAGGAATGTTGGTAAGCGACCCTGTGTTGGTCTACCGTATGAGAGCCGAGTCACCCTGTCACTCTGGGAGCTTTCTGTATTTTACGTGGCGCATCCGCTAATTTCTTTTCTGATGCTTAGCATGTGAATCTTAGGATTTTGGTCGGGCAAATAGCTTGGTCCTTCAGACATTTAATTTGACTATGGTTTAAGTGTGTGACTGTTCCGGTCACAATGTTCCCAAACCCTTATTTGGTTGACTGCAAGAGAAGTCAGGTTAGGGTAATTTGTTCATACCATTTCTTTTCTTGTTCATCATCATCATTTAGGTTGTAGAATTTCATTTTATTTAGTGTATATATATATCTTGTGTATCTCGGGGACTCAGTCAGGAATATTTCATTTAATTTGTATGGGAGATGTCAGTATACAAGACAGCGGATTGTGTAGGTAAGCTACAAGATGTTGCAACAGCAGGAAACTCTAGGCCAAATTTAGATTGGGCCGAGAATAACTTCCCTTGTCTTGAAGAAAGCTTTGTGTAAATTGTGTAAGGTTCTGACGTCAGAGAAGAGTTTCGCGCCACGAGTTGTAAGAAATATACATGGGTTCGAGATTATTGGTGTATTTTGTATGGGTTGGAGGGTATCATGACCCTGGCGGAGAAAGACGAAAACATGTGTTTACAAGATGAGAGGTGGGATTTTTGTGTATAGCGGGGCTTCACTTCTATTGTAGCGTCTGATTGGAAAGGTCGCGTTCTCGTAATTTGGCGTAGGCCTATTTGGAGAAACAGTTTTGTTGAAAGCATGGCTTGTGAATGTACTCGAAACGGCTACATATCACAACGATGTTATCTCTGTTAGCACAATTCAAGTTGGGTACGGAAGCACATTCATTTCTCTCGCAGAGATGTGGCTATGTAAACCAGTAAACATCTCTAACCTCAAACCACGTGTGGAAAATCTTAGAAATGCTGGGGAGAACTGATCTATCGAGCATGTCTCGTAGATTATCTGCTAGATCGTCGATGAGTGAGTAACAAACATCTTTATATTCCAACATTCATTTTGGGTCACATGTTTTCGTCATTGCCGAGGAGAGAAGATAGTAAACCATAGTCTGTTCGACGAGAGTCCCCGCCATATGTTTAAAGTTGATATTAATACACATATTTTGAAGGTTATAATTAGTTTTCTTTATAGGAAATTACACCTAATAGTTGAACGCCCAAATGATACCAGTTAGGTTGACCAAATGTGTGTCCAACACTCCACGACCCTGCCATTTCAATTGTGTGGTATATGATGAAGTACTTCCGATCAAAAATAGGAGGATGATTTTGGGAAGTTTTAAATCAGTCGCCCAAGAAGGGCTGGTAAAAAGTTACAACATGGCACCTCAACGTGGGGCAAGAGTAGGGAAACCTAGCAGGTATCATTAGGGCACATATGCACACAGCCGATAGACACCTTAGGAGTATTAGGGTTCACAGTAATTTGTTTTGTTTTAAGGGGTATGTCCACATCAGACAATTTAGAATTAAGGTCAAGGGTTGTGTGTAAATCAAACAGTAAAATGTCAGGTAATCAGGAAACTGGGGGAAGTGGCAGTGAGGAAGATGTGGAAAAGACAGTGGGAACATATGTTACCATTGTTACTACTGAGTCGCAGCTGATCGCTGAAGGTAGTAACTTAAATGTAAATGGGGGGGTTATGAACGATAGTTTGATCCAAATGCTACTGAGTGAAATAAAAGAGATTAAGAAGCAAGGAGAATCTATGAGTAAGGAAATTAAGGAGCAGGTAGGCTCTGTAAATGAGAAGGTAGAGTCAGTGACCAAACAGATAGTAGAAGTGAAGGAATTTGTAAGTAAGGAAATTCAGGAGAGCAACAGGGCCACGAACACAAGGATAGAGAGTCTCAGCAAAGAAATACGGGACCATAAGTCTGTCCTTAATAGTAGAATGGAGAGTATGAACCTGGAATTAAGTGGGAAAATTAGCAAACAGGGAGAGGAAATCAGGGCAGAAATGCAGGGGAATCAGGCTGGGATCACAAGTAGGCTAGAAGGAATGGAAGGCCATCAGAACCAGCAAGATGTGGAAATAACGAAAATTAAGTCAGAGATAGCTAGTTCAAGGGCAGAAGTACAGAATGTAACGGGAAAGTGTGATGAGATATGCAACACTGTAAGTGGGAATAAGAGGGAATATTTAGATAGAGTAGGTGCCGTTGAAAATAAGTTGGGAGAGATTGAGGGTCTGAGAGGGAAGCAGGTGGCATTGACCGAGAAAAACGAAAAGCTGCAGGAAGAGCTGATAAAGGTCAGGAGAGAGTTGAAAGAGCGACCGATGAGTCAAAGGGTTGTGATGCCATCTAGTTTGCTACTCAGGGACCCTGGTCTGCCACAATTTAACTCAAGGCAGTTCAACCCTATGGAGTTTTTAAAAACCATTGAGAAGAAATTCAGCAAGGATCTAGAAGACGGGGTTGTCGAATGGGAAACAGTGTTGGAGATCTTGTCTAACTCATTTCAAGGGGATGTGAAAGCATGGTTCCAAATATACAGGCCTAACATGAATAGTTTAAGGGAATTCAGGGATAAATTCAAAGCTAAGTTCTGGGGGGAGGGGGTACAGTCCAGGGAAAGGGAAAAATTAACTTTTGGGAAATATAAGGAGAGAGAAGGGGTATCCCTGACAGAATATTTTTTGGCACATGTACTTATTTGGAAGAATTTGGATGGGCTGACCTCTGACAGTGATGTGGTTAGGGTCATGTTGAAGCACTTCCCACCTAGAATTCAGGAGGCAGCTTGTATGCAGAAGGTAAGGACGGTAGAAGAGTTGGAAGAGCTTCTTACGAGCTTTGACGTTTTAGGCAAGCAGCACATGGAGAGGCCAGAGGTCAAACAGGAATTTAGGGGCAATAGGGGGAATAATCAGGAGTTTAATAGGGGTAGATTTAATCAGGAGCAAAGAGATTATCAGCAGAGGCAGGAAAACTATCAGAGAGGTGGGGGGCGTCAGGATAATTCACAGCGACAGGAAGGTAACTATCAGAGAGGTGGGGGGCGTCAGGAAGGTGGTAACGAAAGAGTACAGGTGAACCAGAGGAGACAAGAACAAGGTGGTCAAGGAGCTTTAAACTCCGAACGGGCTGTGCAGGGAGGTCAGTCAGGCAGTCCGTAAGAAATGAAGTCAAGCAGTGTGTTATTGTGGGTGAGGAGGATTTTATGCCTATGAGTCGGGAGGATCTGCTAGCTGACCAGCAGGAGTTCTCATGTATCGGGGAGAAGGAGGCTTTTATGTCAACTGTTGAGTTGAGCATACTAGGTAAGAGAGTGCAGGCATTGGTGGATTCGGGGAGTGAGAGAAGTGTCATCAGTAAGGGATTTTATGATACTTTAATCAAGGACGGTGGTAAGTTGGAAGAAATTCCAGTTAAGTCGACATATGTGGTAACTGCTGTTGGTAATAAATCCCAAAGAGTGGGAAAGCAGGTATTGTTGCCCATGAGGTTTGGTAATGAAGTTGACCACAAGACTTGCTTGGTAATTCCTAACCTAATTTATGAAATGATTTTGGGGATAGACTGGCTTAACGAGCATAGTGCTGTTATTGATTTTGACCGGGGTGTCATCAACTTTGTGAGGGGGAATATAAGCCAGGAGATGAGAATGAAATGCAAGAGTGTAGATAAGACAGTAAAGGCATGTGTTACTGAGGTCACTGTAGGGGATATGGCAGAAGGTAAGGCTGACGATGAGGAGGAAGTTGTGGATTTATGTCACATTGCTGTGGAGGGTGATAAGTGTGATCAACTCCAGCAGGCTGTGGATAAGAGTGGTTTAAGTGTTGAGGAGAGGGATAAGTTGTTAGAGGTTTTAGAGCTAAACCAAGAAGTTTTCAGTGACAAGCCAGGGCTAACACATGTCTATACGCATCAGTTCGAAATTGTAGATCATTCTCCATTTTCAGGACCCAAGTACCCGATACCTCACAAATTTGCTGATGCTGTGGAGAAAGAAATAGGCATTATGCTGAATCAGGGTATTATTGAGCCTTCAACTAGTGCATATCTGAATCCCTTAGTTGTGGTTGGGAAGAGTGATGGCTCGGTCAGGTTGTGTATTGATGCCAGGCAGCTCAATTGTAGGATATCTGGGGACCAACAGAGGCCAGAATGTGTTGAGGAACTGGTTCAGAAATTCAATGGTAAGCAATGGTTTTCCACTATGGATCTGAGTGCATCATTTTGGCAGGTACCGTTGAGAGAACAGGACAGGAAGTTGACTGCGTTTAGCTTTAAGAGTGGTTTGTACCAATTCAGGGTCGTTCCTTTCGGAACAAAGACCAGCAGTTCAGCGTTGATTAGGGCCTTAAATCTAGTGTTAGGGAGGGACACACACGAGTTTGTGACAATGTACATAGATGATTTAATTGTTGCATCTTACACATTAAAGGAACACCTGGATCACTTAGACATTGTTTTGGGGAAATTAAGGGACGGGGGATTTACAATTAAACTTAAGAAGTCTCTGTTTTGCACAACATCAATCACATTTTTAGGGCATACTATCACAACACAAGGGGTGTCTCCCGAACAGTCACGATTAGACAAGATTCACAACACTGCTACACCACGTAACGCCAAACAATTGAGGTCAATATTAGGGGTTTTCAATTATTTTCGTAGATTCGTAGTTAAATATTCCTGTCTTGTAGAACCGTTTAGGGAATTGCTGAAGCAGGGTACTAAGTGGGTATGGACCCAGGTGCACGATGAGGCTTTTAAGGAGTTGAAGAGAGGCTTTGTAGAGACTGTCATGCTTAGGTATCCTCGTCTGGATTGTCCCTACATTTTGATGACTGATGCGAGCATGCAAGGCATCTCAGGCATTTTGTGTCAGGAGGATAGTGAGGGCAATCTAGGGATTGTCTCATTAGCAAGCAGAGGGCTAAGCATGGCGGAGAAGAGATATACAATTACTGAAATAGAGATGTTAGCAATCGTATACTCTCTAGGGAAGTTTAGGAGTTATGTGTTGGGCAGTAAGTTGCAGATACTGACTGACCATCATGCATTACTTTTTATTGGATCCTGCAAGCTCACTTCGAACAGGATGTCAAGGTGGATATTGGCTATAAGTGAATATAACTTTGAGGTAAGGCATATTAAGGGTACTGAGAACATTGTGGCTGACTTCATGAGTAGAAACATTGGGGGTGATGAGGGTCATCAGGTACTGGAGGTACAGGAAGGTGTTGTTATCTGCGTAACCAAGGTAAGCGAGTGTGATTATGAGATACGCTGCTTAAGGAATCTGCTTGTAGAGCAGGAGAAGGATGAGGTCTTAGGTGATATCTTGACTCAGTTGAGAGGTATGGATGTGGATAGTAGAATTAAGGTTGGAAAGTATTGGTACAAGTTGGAGTGTGGTTTCTTGGCTAGGCTGTGCCATGAAGGTGCCTGGAGAGTGTGTGTGCCAAGCTCATTGCAGGTAACGATGATTTGGTATCATCACAAGGCTTTAGGGCATTTTGGATCAAGCAAGGTTCTTTTTGCTGTTCAGCAGCATTTCATTTGGAAGAACATGGGAAGGCAGATTAGGAAAGTTCTGGCAAGTTGTGACTCGTGTCAACGGTGTAAATGCCCAACGAGGTTTCTTGAGGGACCTCGGCAAATGGTGATCACAGAAAAACCGAGGGATTTATTCTGTGTCGATCTGTATGGTCCATTGGTTAAAGCTCAGTTTGGATATCAGTATATCTTCGTGGTTGTTGACGCATTCAGTAAACTCGTCAAACTGTATCCCCTGAGAAAAGCGACCGGGAAGGGTTGTGTCCTACAGATCACTGATAAGTATGTACCTGAGTTTGGGGTGCCTCTCAGGATACTATCAGACCACGGTAGTCAATTCACCTCAAAGATCTGGAAAACCAAGTTGAGTGAATTGGGTATCAAGCACATATTCTCATCTATTCGATATCCTCAAGGGAATTTGTCCGAACGAGTTATGAGAGAATTAGGGAGAGTATTTCGCACCTATGTGAGCAATCGCCACAATGCGTGGTTCTCCAAGTTAGGAGATATTGAACGATGGTTCAATAGTACGTTCCATGAGAGTGTAAAATGCACTCCCTATGAAATTCAGTATGGTAGGAAGCCTACCAATGAGCTTGCTAGAATGCTAGGTTTGGTCACGGGAGAGGAGATTGGGAAGGATGTTTGTATCCAGCTGGCTAGGGACAACTTAATCAAGGCAGGGAATAAGCGTAGGCGCCAGCAGAAGCGGGTAAAGTTTGATTCTTTTGAAGTAGGCGATCAGGTGCTTCTGAGGGTTCCATATCCGTCTTCAGCTGTAGATAAGGAGATAGGGAAGTTTTTTCATCTATTTCAGGGGCCTTTTAAGGTGGTTAAACGTATTGGTGAGTGTGCCTATAGTTTAACGGACCAGGATGGTAAGTCTGTCAGTACACATAATATTAGGAATCTCCGTAGATATCACTCTGTAAAATAATATGGCATGGACTCTTAGAGAATCAGTCAACATAACGTGATGGCATGACAAAACTCAAGAGATGTGACGAAGAATGCTAACCAGCAAAGTGGCATCGAGTGTTAGATGGATAGATGGTATGATAAGGCCTGTGCAGGCAAATACCATGGCTTGTGAAGCGATAGGGTCTCATGATGAGACGAAGAAAATGAAGTGGTAGACCTAAGACACTTGAGAGAAATCAGTGAGGCTAGGAAATGGACACAATAAGACATTCGAGAGAGTGAGAATGTGTGAAAATTTGACAAGTGTGTATGTATATATATCTTCCTGGGTTTATTTATGTAATAGTGTAATTCTTTGTGTTTTCAGTGCGTTGCTTGTTTGAGTGTTTGTGATCCACACTTGTTTCACCCGTGTGAATCACATGGGGGCGTATTGTGACTGTTCCGGTCACAATGTTCCCAAACCCTTATTTGGTTGACTGCAAGAGAAGTCAGGTTAGGGTCATTTGTTCATACCATTTCTTTTCTTGTTCATCATCATCATTTAGGTTGTAGAATTTCATTTTATTTAGTGTATATATATATCTTGTGTATCTCGGGGACTCAGTCAGGAATATTTCATTTAATTTGTATGGGAGATGTCAGTATACAAGACAGCGGATTGTGTAGGTAAGCTACAAGATGTTGCAACAGCAGGAAACTCTAGGCCAAATTTAGATTGGGCCGAGAATAACTTCCCTTGTCTTGAAGAAAGCTTTGTGTAAATTGTGTAAGGTTCTGACGTCAGAGAAGAGTTTCGCGCCACGAGTTGTAAGAAATATACATGGGTTCGAGATTATTGGTGTATTTTGTATGGGTTGGAGGGTATCATGACCCTGGCGGAGAAAGACGAAAACATGTGTTTACAAGATGAGAGGTGGGATTTTTGTGTATAGCGGGGCTTCACTTCTATTGTAGCGTCTGATTGGAAAGGTCGCGTTCTCGTAATTTGGCGTAGGCCTATTTGGAGAAACAGTTTTGTTGAAAGCATGGCTTGTGAATGTACTCGAAACGGCTACATATCACAACGATGTTATCTCTGTTAGCACAATTCAAGTTGGGTACGGAAGCACATTCATTTCTCTCGCAGAGATGTGGCTATGTAAACCAGTAAACATCTCTAACCTCAAACCACGTGTGGAAAATCTTAGAAATGCTGGGGAGAACTGATCTATCGAGCATGTCTCGTAGATTATCTGCTAGATCGTCGATGAGTGAGTAACAAACATCTTTATATTCCAACATTCATTTTGGGTCACATGTTTTCGTCATTGCCGAGGAGAGAAGATAGTAAACCATAGTCTGTTCGACGAGAGTCCCCGCCATATGTTTAAAGTTGATATTAATACACATATTTTGAAGGTTATAATTAGTTTTCTTTATAGGGAATTACACCTAATAGTTGAACGCCCAAATGATACCAGTTAGGTTGACCAAATGTGTGTCCAACACTCCACGACCCTGCCATTTCAATTGTGTGGTATATGATGAAGTACTTCCGATCAAAAATAGGAGGATGATTTTGGGAAGTTTTAAATCAGTCGCCCAAGAAGGGCTGGTAAAAAGTTACAAGTGGGAAGTCCTCCATACCCCTAATTGGTAACATTTTTATGTTTGGTCCTGAAGTTTTAACTGGTGTAAATTTCTTAAAGTTAAATTGTAACTTAACCTTGCTCAAGCGGTGCGTGCACGTGCTTTCGTCGAGTGTAATGTAATAGGTATTATGTGTGTATATATGATATGTGTTAGCGGCGACGGACGATCGGAACATACATATGATGGGCCCAAACAGGAGCAATGTGAGGAATGTATTCTGGACTATGACGTGAGTAGTGATTATGATCAATTAATCATAAACAGGGTAAATAATGGGGATGTAATAGAAGAGTCATGTGAGTGGGAACTATCATTTAATGAGGAGAAAGAGGCAAGGGAAATGTGTAGGCTAGTAGATGAGGACATGTGTGTAGCAGAAGAAGGAATAGGATTTAAACAAAACGACACTGAGGATAGTAATAAAAACAGAAATAATGAGGTAATTCGAGATACTGGGAATTATGTGAACGGAGTGGAGGTAAACCTTGTTACACATAATATCTATTACATTACAGTGTGCTATGCCCTCCTTCCAATAAAGTGTTGTTCCCAAGTGAGTTCTTCGAGTGGTCACGTGCAACTGTGACCCTCCCCCTACTATCTTCGCTCCTGCTTGTGACAGGAGGAGTGCGGCTCGACTTGTCCTGTCAAGCCGCCTGTTGTGTGGAAGCAGTCAGCTGCTGGTTTTTGGTGTGTTTCAGCAGTGCTCCTGTGTGAAGGGTGCAAACTTCACACTTATGGGGGCAGTGACCTGAGGACAGGGTCGCTGTCGGCCCGGACGATTTTCTTCATCTGGTAGTGGATTCTGACGGCTGCTGGCGGTTCGGAAGAGGATACCTACCTGGTCGTCCTGGCCCTGCTGGGCATCTTGAAGATAAGTACTGGACTGGTACACTGGTATAGCATGCAATTTGGGAGGAACATACTCTTGTTGGTGGAGCATGCGTTACATGAGAACATCTGCGAGTGACTACACTACTGCTGTGTGCAACTATTGAAGTGTACTCTAGGGGCACGCTCCCATGTCAGCGCCCTCCCCTTCCAACCCTTGGTCTTCGTTAGCAGAGGGGAAGCTGGGACAGTTTATTGACTGCCACTTATTTCGCCCCCACCCCCCCTCTCCCCCGGTTCTGTCATCCCCGGGGAGAGAACTCAAAAACTATGTAACTTTTCGGAACTTTGAAATTCCCGCTTCCCTTCTCCCTCTGCTCATGCACATGATGGCGCCAAAAGAAGTTCGGGATTGTTCGGTGATCTTCAGATGTTTGGAACAATACAACATCTACATGGAACTGTGATACTATTATCAAGCTACCACCCCAAAAATTATTTATCACTGCATTAACAGCACCGCGATGTGTCGCGCATTTTGTCTGTGTCAGTTGGTGTCGAGATCGTCATTAGTTGGCGATCGGGCGCGTTTGGATTCCTTCGCGATTCGAAGGAGGGGATTCTTGGCATCAGATGCCAGCAGTTGAACTTGGAACCATGTAGCGAAAAGATGTGTTCTGGTCGGCTTTTCGGAGGCCGGCCAACAGTGAAATTAATTGGTAAATGCGCCAATAACCAGGTACTGTGCGCTGTTGTATTTCATGAACCTTGAGCTATTTCTTAAATCTATATTTTACTCCCGTCGGAGTTTTATTTAACTTACATTTATGCTTCAGTGCGCGGTGAAGCTATGTGTCCTGAACTTATAACTTTGGTGTGGTACCACTAAAATGACCTAAATTGCATTCTTTCAAAGTTATTCATCTTTTGTGTTACGGGAACTTATCATCATCATCTTGAGCAGTTTCCAACCGCTGGTCGGGTCTGCTTGGAACATAAGCCTCTCCATCGTTTCCTGTCCATCCACCATCTCTCGTCATTTACTGTGTCCCAGCACACTCCTCTTTCCTCCACACTCTTCTTAACTCCTTTTGTCCATCTGTCCTTTGGTCTTCCCCCTTGGCCTCCTTCCCGTCATTTCCATTCCAAACATCTTCTTTGGTATCCTCTCCTCTTGCATACTCCTCACATGTCCATACCATTGTAGCCTAGATCGCTCTATTCTATTTTGCAATGGTTCCTCTCTTACCATCTCCCTGACTCTCTCATTCCTTACTCTGTCCATTCTTGTCACTCCTACCCTACTCCTCTGGAACTTCATCTCCACTGCTCGTATTTTATTCTTGCCCCTTTCCTTCATCACCCATGTTTCTGAACCATATGTCAAAATTGGCACAAAGTAGGTCTTGTAGATGATTCCTTTACATTTTTGTGGTACATCTTTATTCCATATCATCCCCCTAACACTCTTGAAAAATCCATCTGCGCACCTTCCCCTCTCATTTATTTCCATCCTATTGCCTCCCTTTTCTTCAATTATGCTTCCCAAGTACTTGAAGTATTCTACTTTCTGCAACTGCTGTCCTCCAAGTGTTATGCCCATATCCAGTCTGTTCTTCTTCCTCGTTGTGATGACCACTTCACTCTTTTGTGCTGAGAACTTCATCCCATATTATAACACTACCTTCTCCCACTCATCTAATTGTTCTTGTACTTCTTCCTCATCCTCTCCCGATACCAGAAGGTCATCAGCAAACAACATTGCCTTCATTTTCCTTTCCCCAATGCTATTTACCACTTTTCATATGATTTCATCCATCACCACTATAAATAACAGGGGTGAGAGGGCACTTCCCTGTTTCAGACCACTCTCCAGTTGAAACCATTCCGTTCTCTCTCTTCCCACCTTTACACAGCTTTTGCTTCCCTCGTTCATTGCTTTCACTCTTGCCACTGTCTCCATGTTCACTGCTTTTGCTCTCATTGCTTCCCATACCTTGTTTCTATTAATACTATCATATGCTTTCTCAATATCCAAGAAGGTCATCACCAGATCTTTCCCATATTCATAATGGTGTTCTTGTAGCTGTCTTACTGCAAAGATGAGGTCAACTGTTGACCTTCCTAGCCTGAATCCATACTGTTCTTCCCTCAGCCCATCTTCAACTTCTGTCCCAATTCTTCTCTCCAGTACCTTCTCAAATATTTTGCGCAGTGGCACATGAGTGTAATTCCCCTGTAGTTCTTGCATTCCTTCCTACTTCCCTTTTTAAATATGGGTATTATTATCCCTCTTTTCCAGTCCTCTGGTATTTTCTTCTCCCTCCATATCACTTTCATTACTCGAAAGAGCCACTGTGTTCCTATCACCCCTGCTGCTCTCACCATCTCCACACTCACTTCGTCTATTCCCGGTGCCTTTCCCCCTTTCATCTTCTTTAATGCTTCCTCCACTTCTTTCAATGTCAATTCCTTCTCTGAAATGTCTTGGTCACTGTCTGTTTCTTCCTCCCGTGGGGGTTTGCCTGTTCCTCTATCGGGCGCGTCCCAGGTGGCGGATAGGGGGGCTCGCCGGACTTGTCCGGAGGGTTTGAGGGAAATAAAATACCTCTCGCGGACCAAAAACAGGCCCCTTGCCAGGGTTATGGTGAAGCTACGTTAGGCCTAGCAAGCCAGTAGTGGATATGAAACTGCTTTTTTAAAACGGGAACTTATATTGGTCATAAATCTGAAATTCATTGATTTTTGCTCGTCAACACATCGCTATACATATTTCCCAGTGCAAGGGTATCCACATGTCATATCTGATCACTAAGGACGCCAGCCTAACATTTTGCGCTTAATTGAATTTTAATCTTTTACTTCAAGGACTTTATATATATTATTTGAAATATAATCAAATATGTAATTTTGGTGGGAAATTTAATTTATTTTACGGTGGCATTCCCTTCAATTGTCGCTCGCTTTGGTCTTTCCATTGTTGGTGTGTTATTTCACGCAGGCCATTGTTAGGCCTAATTTTGGTCCCATCATTGCCTTCCTTGCAATGTTTATTTTCGAGCCTTTGGCTTAAGTATACCGTCCTAGGTAATTTTTATCAAATTCATTCCCTTGGTTGCATCACTTGTTGTGATAGCTATTTAACTTCTGTGGTTTTCTGACACCACGTTTTGCCGCTTACCAGCCCTTCATATGGGCATTTTATTGAAGATATTTTGCTTCGCTCTCCTGAGCTATTTAACCCTCGGGCCTCGTGTTGCCCTGGATTGACCAGTTCATTTCTTGGGGACCTCCAACCTTTTCTTAGGACCAGTGCTCTATTTATGTGTGCCCCCGCCTCCTGATGTAATCCCTTTATTTTAAATATACTACTGTTTTATTTGTTTTTTTAATTTGATTACATGACTACTTTCTTTTGGCCAGTAACTGAAAACCACCCTCTAGGTTAACCTGCCCACCCCTCTGCTCAATGGTCATTCGGACCAAGCCCCCTCTTCCTTTGGTCTTCCAGGTAGCCTAAACATTTATACCTTGGGGCACTAAGGGGGGGCTGTCCTGTCTTCCATTCGGGGGAGTTTTGGGACAATGACAGATGTGTCATTTTGATGTGAAGGTAGCCTTTTACCCCTGCCGCCAGTTTCAGTTATTCTATTATACGGTCGCGTGGGGTGTTTTCGCCTTGTTCTTATTTGGTGTTCTCTTATTTCATTTTTGGGGGAGAGAGGGGTATTATTCCAACTTGTTGGGTTTTCCATTTCTTAGTTCTGTGCAATTAGTTTTAGTTCAGTGTTTTGTGTGAGTGAATGTGCTGGCTGTGTGAATGAGTTTTCTTTTCAGGCTAGGTTAAGTTTTGCACCTTGCTTAAGCAGCATTCATTTTAGTCGTCGTGTCTTCATAGCAAATGTTCCAGGCAACGTAAAGAAATGTACAGCAAGAAAATTAATAACTTAAACTAACTTCAAAGTAAATGCAAATGGGAGTGGCATAGTTTTAAGGTTAAACATGGTAAATAATTGCAAGAATAGATCCAGTATGCCAAATTTAACATTCACTTTTAGTTAGCGACAATCCCTAGGCAGCCAGTATTCCATTTTCCGGACCTCTGAGATTAGGGCCCACTTCACTCACCCAAATGGTGGAGTCATAAAAGGTAGCATGAATTGCGTCCCCGATAGACCGCTACATGCATTATCAACTCGAGTTAACAAGTTAGAAATGGCTTGTCAACTAACCAAGAACACATGAAATAAGAAGTGCTTCTCCCGAAAGACTAAAATGAGACACTACCAGACAGTTGGGTACGTCCTGAAGCCTTATATGCTTCAGAATGTCTAGTATTCAACAGGAAGGGACTCACAAACTCAAAGTACAGGAGAGAAAGATAATGAGAAAGATATTGGGGCCTGGAAGGGAATGAATAGAGAAGGCGGCCTAATCAAAAGTTCTACATGTGCTGTGAAACAATCACAGATGTTGCTAGGAAACGACGTCTAGCATTTTATGGACACATCTACAGTATGCATCCTACCAGGTTGACCAACCAACTCCTTGGTTACTGGCAAAAGCGGAAGACCAAGTCACCATGGTTGTGGGAAGTGAGCAAAGATCTGCAAGAACTTGGAGGGACGGAAATAGACTTAAAAGACCGGACAACTCTCATGAAGATGCTTCAGCAAATGAGGTTCCAGGACAAACCTCCAAGAAAGAAGATTTAGTTATTGAAGTTTTAAGGGGCAGAACTACGAGGTCATCTGCCCCTCAAGAAAGAAGACAGATGCCCTATGGACACAGGAGAGGAGGGAACAACACAGCCAGAGGATGTGTAACTACTGGGCAAACATCAAAGCCCACTCCAAATGTATTCGTTGAATGTTGTGGTCCATAGATAGCCAATACGAAACAAGAAGAAGACCAGTATGGGAGCGAGTGCTGGGTAGATTCAGGATATCTGATACATAAGCTGGAGGTAACTAATACAAGGGTAGCACGAATGATTGCTGGGGAAAAATAGATGGGAACAATGGCAGGAGGGTACTCGTAATGAAGTGATAAAGGCCAAGTTAAAAATGAACACATTATAAAGAGAATGCGATGAGAATGGGTTGAAGTGATTACCTATGAGCTTGATGAACTCGGCTGTACAGGGTAAGAAGAGCAATGGTACTTAGGAAGTGTTAGTTAGTTATTGTTGTTTTAAAGGGCGGAACTACGAGGTCATCTGTCCCAACCAAGGAGGTGATGATTAGATTAGATTCAGTGGTTAAAAAAATCAAACTGAGAGGTGTAGTAACAGAGGAGGCTGCAGTGCTAACAGCTAATAGGGGATAAAGGAGACGACTCATTAACAAATAGAAGCTTGCAAACTAGACTGGACGCTGAAAGGCAAAACAGCCTGAACTGAAAATGACTGAATGAATGAATAATAATAATAATAATAATAATAATAATAATAATAATAATAATGGTGTCATCAATTTAAAAATATCTTGTTTAATTGCCGTGGCATTAGAAACACTGGGGTGTCAAAAATTTGTAAAAATGAGGATCTTTAAAGTGGCAGTAAAACTGCTGACACAAGGTTGTAGCACTAAAACACCCTTAAATGCCATCAGACCAAGTTAGGATATAAACTTGCAATCTTGGGACTGAAGGCCAAAACTAAACCAATAGTGCCACTAAACTCAAATGGATAGAGAAAATGTTTTCATAAACATTTGCTTACTGAGACATACTCAATGTGCCTACCTGGGTGGAGGAAACAGGCATATTCAAACTTGGCTGAGTGGCAGACTTTGGTAATGCAACAGTGCCAAGTGTAGATTGTCCCACGTTAGATGACAAAGATTTTCCCATTATCACCTTCCCAAGCACTTCCTGCGGAAAAAAATGAAAACATTTCAAGCTTGAACATTAGGTAAAGTCTAACACAAACATTTTAACCATCGCTTATGAATATTACAACAATGTGGTTTCTACACTATATTGGAAGTGTTGCTATGAAGTCCAAACCTCTTGACATCAGCAAGCATCAAAATCATGCAAAAGCATTGTTGTCTGTAAAGCAGATTCCTTTTCTGACCCAAGGTATTTGAAAATTTCCCCCACTGGAAGATATGCAGAACCAAGAAGAGTGTTCATTTCAGGCGCGGATTCAAGGGGGGGGTCACGGGGGTCATGACCCCCCCCCCCCCCAACGGAGGGTTTTTTGAGTATTTTGCAAACTCAAAAAAAACAAAACACAATAATAATAATGTTATTGGTTTTATGTCCCTTTTAACTACACTGGCTTTTAGAGACGCCGGGGTGCCGGAATTTTGCCCCGAAGGGAATCTTTAACGTGCCAGTAAATCTACGGACATGGCTCCCTCACATTTGCGCACCCTCAAATGCCAGCTGACTGCGCCAGGATACGAACCTGCAACCTTGGGCCCAGCAAGCGAGAACGTTACCCCTGAGCCACGCAGCCAGCCCAAAACACAATAATCGGACAAATAAAACTTAACGAATTTTAACTGAAAAACAGGGGGTTTTTTTTTCTTCATTTTATTCAATACTGAAAATATCTTTATTGCAATTATTATGTACAACTGTACATACAGTATTTACAACTTCATGCCCGATATATAAAAATGATTATTTATGTAACAAAATCAACTCGTCTATTTTGTTTAGCAATCATTGTGATTACCGAATCGATGTTTATAGTGATGTCACGATGAATGTGCAGCAATGCACGGATAGGAATTTGGGGCTTTTTTCGCACCAAGAAATTTTGCCGACATCCAAACTGCAAGCTTGGTTGGCAATTTAAGCTGTGACTTTCTCCCTTCGTCGGTACCAACTCGACTTGCCGAAACTGTAACGTACCTTGATACTTTTCTCGAAGCTCTCTGTAAAATTCGCAAAACACGCCGTTGCAATTTGTACGATTATTTTTGGTGCGCTAAACGCATCAAATTTCTATCTATTAGCTTGCAAAAAGATTGATCTGGTTTTAAAATAATAACCCCTGGCACTACAGCCCATAAAGGGCCTTGGCCTACCAAGCGACCACTGCCCAGCCATTTGGCCTGCAGATATTGGAGTGACGCGTGATTAGCGCATCGGGTCCCCTCGGCCGTTAATCTTGTTTTTTTGGGGCACTGCCTCACCGTCAGACAGCTACTCAATTGTCCTCACGAGGCTGAGTGCACCCCGTTCCAGCCCTCACGTCAGTTTATAAAATCCCTGGCAGAGCCAGGAATCGAACCCCGGGGCCTCCGGGTGAGAGGCAGGCGCGCTACCCCCAACCCCACGGGGCCGGCGGTCTGGTTTTGAACGTTTGGTTATTTTGTGATTGCTTTTTTAGTGATACCATTTTTCTTAACAATTTTGATTCTCTGACCCCCCCCCCCCCCCAAAGCCAAACTCTAGATCCGCGCCTGGTTCATTTCATCTATATCACCCACAACAGTTGACATTTCACTTATTGTTTTATTCAGCTGTCACTAAAATGTTCTTATCCTGTTAGAACAGTTTGATGTTTTGATTTACTTTTTGTTTTGTGCTGAAGAAGGGTTCAAATGAACCTGAAACAATTGTACACATTTGTCACAGTTTTTAAAGTTTTATTACTTGTATTAGCAATTACTGACTAGGTGGAATAAAATGCATATATGTTGAACTGAACTACTGTAAGTCAATATGGAACAATTCTATCATTCCAATTACTGGAATAAGTGAAAAATAACCAGAAATAAATTGCATGTGATTAAGATTTATATATATTTTTACGACTATTGAAGAAGAAGAAATTTAAGGGACAGCATGTTTTGCTCATCAAGCGACCATCATCAGATCTAAATAGCCCCACAAAACACTACCAAAACTACAGTGACACCCACAGATAGTCTCTTGCCTTCCAAAAACGAAATACAAGAAAACCCATAAGAAAAATCAGTAAATGTGGTAATTATTACTGATAAATATTAAAGCATTAAGCACCGAAAAATGAACTACAGTGGAATCCCATTAGTACATTCCTCACTAACACGTTTTCCCGCATATTACGTCGAATTATAAAAGTCCTGGTCCCAGAGCACTAAATTGTATGTAAAATATTGCTTTAGCACATTTTAGCGTACCCACTTACTAAGTTCAAAATTGACGTTCTTCCGTTCAATACTTTGGCCCGCCCTTACGTATTTGTCAGTCCAGTTCGACTTCGGTCAAGGTTAAGTGTTTGCGTAAGCTTGGCGTGGCAGGGGTCTAGCGCTCAGATCAATTTAGCAGCGTGCAGAGGAGTGTAACTTGTGTGGATCCATCGCTTCTGAGAGCGGCCTTGGAATGACGAGCTGCGTATAATGGCCTTATGAGGCGCTTGGCAGCGAGTGTGCTCCCTGTCGGAGAAGGTTAAGTGATTGCGTAAGCTTGGCGCTGTAGCGGTCTACCGTGGTCGAGAGCTCAGCTCAGTTTAGCAGCGAGTGTGCTTCCACCATAACCCATACCTCTATATCCAATCATGCCAGAGTTCAACAAACGCCCTTCTTTATTTTGTCTTCTGTCGTCAGCTTATCGTGACCAACAATACCACATCTCAACGTGTTCCACCCTAACAATTACTTATGTAGCATGTGAAGCACCAACAAAACAGCTCACGATCACATTCCGTATTGTTGTTTTACTGCGTCGCCACATTTGAAAACATCTTACATGTTTGGTTTTTGGTTTCTAGTGCATCTTTCTGTTGACGCCAGTAGCGAATATCAAATTCATTCACAATGAATTCTTGACCAGCAGCTGTATTACCATCGCCCTCTCCGAATTTGATCACTTTGAGTTTAAATCCAGCCGTATAACTTCTGCATTTTTACATAACTAAAAGATCGATTTCCACAAGAAACTGATCACATTTAACTGGGAAACAAAAATGGAACATGAAGACAATACTGGTAGGCCTACTTATCGACAATGCAACAGACGGACAACAAACACCGTGAAAGAAAGGACAGCACCGCCACAAAAACGAACAATATCATCGCGGGCAAGACGTATTTTAAAATTACTACCGTACGATCATCTTTCTGACGGCGTCAGAAATTAATGCAAGGAATACTTTTTCCTGCAATTTCCAATTTAAAATGCGGTGCGAGATACATGTGGTGGCGATATATATGAGAGCAAATACGGTATTCATCAACGATACACAAGTATTTCAAACCAGTGTAAATATTCATGTTCGACTGTGAGGTAAGATGTATTATCTATATATTTAAAACACTAAGGCGATTTTTGTTACATCGAGAATGAGATAACGTCTTAACCGATTGACTTCGTAATGCATTCTAAAGAGAGCTCTTGGCATGTAGATTTGCAGAGTGTCTTTAAAATAAACAAATATGTTACAGAATATTTTTAAATTAATAAACAAAAATTCAGAAATCTTGCCGATCACGCATGCGCACATTCGCCTTACCTCATGACAGTCATGGCGGTTACAAGTCCATCGCGTTTTAATTTCATAGTTATGTAGGCCTATAAGAATTATAATGGAAGGGAACATTGTTTATGACGTTTTCATAATACACACTGGAATTACCAGACAGAAAATGTTGAAAAACTTTAACTGACATCAAATTTTGAGTGTGCATGATGTTTAACTAACTTAATACCGACAGCAGTGGCTACGCTGGCTAAAGTGCAGCGGTAGGTCATGGGGCCAAGCTCCCTGCTGACTCAGTAGACGCGTGGGTTCGAGCCCCACCATCGGCCGTCCTTGAAATGGTTTTCCGTGGTTTCCCATTTTCAACACCAGGCAAATGCTGGGACGGTACCTTCTGATAGGCCACGGCCGCTTCCTTCCACATCCTTGCCCTGTTTCATTCATCTTCATTCAATCCATCTCTCATCGCGACGCGCAGGTCGCCCACGGGCGTCGAATAGAAAGACCTGCACTCGGCCTCTGAGGAGACCACACGGGAAAAAAAAAACTAACTTAATATTGCGCGCAATTACCAGTGGACCGGTAGCTCAGGTGGTTACGCCGTAGTTTCTTAATTTATGCATCACCCAATGTGAGGGGTTCGAATCCCCCCTCCGGCATGTTTTTTTATTTCCGTATTCCCCTTTCTTGCAATTGCTATTATATTGTCAAAACATATTTAACTCTTGGCATTCCCGTAAACTAAGGAATTCTACGTTCCCATCTCAATTTAAAACGCTATGGTAATTTCATTGAAACGCTTTATAAGTTCCAACATTCGACAGATTACATTTGCAATAACGGTAGGCTATTTATCTTTATTGCTACAGAAGTTTTGGCATATTGTTGCACATGGGATAATTGTTAAACCGACTGTGAATCAAGGATCGTACGAATTCCAACACATTACGAAGAATATATGCAGTGAATCCACCCGACTGGGCGACTTACTTCCGAGTGTCTACAAATCGCGCCATGTGCTACGTAACTAATTTGTTTTCCTCAGTTCTTTCTTTGCCTTATAAACATGCAAGGCATGTCCAAAATGTTGTTACATGTAATTCCACTAATGAACTGTACCTTTGCCAGTTATACGGCAATAATACAGTAGGCCTACGTTGAAATTCTGATACCGGTATTACAAAATGTAGGCCTATTTTTGATTCCATTGTTTTCCAAATTAACTTCTATATTTCAGTAGCAGATGCCGCTGCAGTCGAATGTTGGAACCGCCATTAGTATTGTGTTTCCGATCTTTCAGTTATATAGTCTTTGGTGGTCAGTTATAGTCTTTGGTAGTCAGTCCAGGTCAGTCGTTGTCTGTCGAGAATATATATCACAGCTTCTACGAATTGTTAAACCTTTCATTTTATATACCATAACTATGGCATACTAGCAAGTGACTACGCAGAATTACTGGGCCGGTTTGTCTCGATAATTCATTGCCAGCTTTAAGAGTGGGCTTCCCTGTGTAAATACGACTTTTGACACGCACAGGAAATATAATTATAAAACTGACTCCATTATTAAGGTGACTGGCGAAGTGGTTCTATGCTCCTCTTCATAATTTACTGTCATGGATATCCGAAGAATTGTACCAATAACAGGTGACGGAAATTGCTTATTTAGAGCAGTTTCGTACTGTTTATATCGAAACGAAGAACGTCATAGTGAGTTGCGTTTGCAAACTGTTACAAAATTGTTGCTGACTTGGAATATTTATAAGGATTTTATTATTGGCGATCAGTCTTATCGCCTTCCCCTCAACAACCAACTTGAGTATGAAAATCTTATATCTCTGAACGGTGAATATACTGGTCATGTTGAACTCCATTGTATAGGCCAATTGTTTAATGATTATTTGTTTAGAGTGCATAACAATGAGACTAACCACGTTGTAGATTATGGCAATGGAAGTGTTATTTGTCATTTATTGTTTAGCGGCTCCGTTGATGCAGGACACTATAGTGTGATCGAATATGACATTAATTTGGGGATAGATCCTACTATAAATAGACGCATTCGACGAAAAAGAACATTAACCGGTCGTGTGGAAACTACAAATAGACGCAAAACAATGAGAAATCGGAGAAAAGGCGAAACCACTTTTAATATACAATATAAATCTGCCATTTCAGAAACAATGCCAGATATTATGCCGTACAGCGTTGGGTCCTTGACGAACGAATGTAAACATTGTTCTGCATTGTTCTTCTCTTGCGAAAAAACTACGCTTGGTTACTTTGGCCTTTGCTGTTGCAATGGTAAAATTGATCTGCCGGAATATAAAATACTTGACAGGCTTAAACCATTTTTCACTGGAAATGATGATACCTCAAGGAACTTCAGAGAGAATATTCGGCAGTACAACAATTCTATGTCCTTCGTTTCCTTTGGTGCCAATGTTACCGTACCACCTGAACACGGTCCATATTGTTTTAAAATTTCAGGAATTGTACATCATCGCATTTCTTCCATATATTCCAAAAATATAAGCGACAGTTGTTACGGCCAATTGTATATATTAGACGGTTCAGAAGCTAATCAAATCAGACTAGCAAATCGAGCGAATTCTTGCATCAGGGAGGGTACACTTCATATTCTAAATAATATTTTGCAAGAGCATAACCCTTACATTCAACTGTATAAGACAATGCATTCACAAATATGCGAAGAAAATGAACTGGCTTTAAGAGAAAAACGTCAACCGTTAGATTTGGTCATGCGCTTTTACCATGAACCTCAAAAAGATCCTAGACGTTACAATAACCCAGCCTCCTCAGAGATTGCAGCTATTTTTGAAACAACAGACGGTGCTCCGGCTTCACACCGCCACATAGCCGTATTTTCTAATCAGGGAGTTTTAAAGGAAATTGATGTTGACAGTATGCATTGTGATCCATTAACTTACGTTTTAATCTGGCCTTGCGGAGAAACAGGGTGGCATATTTCACTGCCAACAGGAGGGAACGTTAGGCAAAATATGACAATGCGTGAATATATTTTGTATAGGCTGTCGATTCGAGGTTGTCCTCCCGCAGGAGGTTTCAACCCTTTACTTAATGCAGGTAAACTTACCCAACAATTAATAGTTGACTAATATTGTCGAATAGAAGGTGATAGACTAAAATATATTCCATATCAACAAACGAAACTGCGTGTCGATACCTACGTTGGTCTTGCTGGTGCTTTACACTTTAGAGCTGAAAATGAAAGTTTAAGAGCTGGTCGCATAGTTATTTTGCCTTCTACTTTTATTGGTAGTCCCCGAAATATGTTGCAAAATTATCAGGATGCAATGGCAATTGTGAGAAAATTTGGCAAGCCAGACCTCTTCATAACTTTCACTTGCAACCCATCATGGCCTGAAATTACTACTAGCCTCCAACCTTATGAAAATGCAAACAATAGACCTGATGTCGTTGTTCGCATTTTTCATGCGAAAGTGAAGGAACTCTTGCGTTTAATAAATCAAAAGCAAATTTTTGGCGAGGTACAAACTTTCTTATACACAGTTGAGTTCCATAAGCAAGGTTTGCCTCATATACACTTACTGGTTTGTCTTCGAGACAGTTGTAAATGACGAGAAATCTATGATATTGATATGACAGTTTCTGCAGAAATACCAGATCCTTCCAATACAACATTGTACAACTTAGTAAAGACACACATGGTACATGGACTTTGCAGCCTTCTGAATCCCAATTCAATTTGCATGAAGGATGGAAGATGTAAGAAGGGTTTTCCAAAAGACTTTGTGCCAGAAACTAAAGAGAATGTGAACGGCTATCCACTTTACCGTAGGCGACGGAAGATCATATACTAAACGAGTACAAGGCACCAATGTAGAAATCGACAATCGATTCATTGTTCCATACAATCGATATCTATTGATGTACTTTCAGGCCCATATTAACGTCGAAATCTGTGCAAGTGTACACAGCATCAAATACATACATAAATATGTTTATAAGGGGCATGATTGCGCTAACTTGAAAATCACGTCAAACGATGGAATGTTACATCATGACGAAGTTTCTATGTATTTGAATGCTAGATATGTTGGGTCAAGTGAGGCTGCATACAGGATTTTTGGTTATAACATGCACGAACAGTCCCACATTGTTGCCCGGTTACCTGTCCATTTACCAGACCAACAAGATGTATTTTTTCATGCCGATGATGCTCCCAAAGCATTAATACGGGCTCAGTTAAAAAGTACACAACTCACTGCATGGTTTCAGCTGAACCAAATTCGAACAACTAGGAGTGCATATATTTATCCTGAAACACCCGTTCATTATGTATGGGATAAATGCAAATTAATTTGGAAAAAACGACTTAGATTCCAAAAGGTAATAGGTCGGATGTACAATATTTCTCCATCTGAATCAGAAAGATACCATCTGCGCTTACTTTTACTTCATATAGTAGGTGCCACATAAGTCCAACCCCTCGTCCACATCGTGGGAGACGGGCAACGGCACAAAGTAGGGGATCGCCTGTAGGGGCGAAGTACAGTGGGGATTTTGTGTGCCCCGGGACTGTTACGGTAGCTGTGAAGGTCCTACAGGAACCCTGAAAAGTGACGGCTAACGGGGCTCTGGTGAAGCTACGATAGGCCCAGCAAGCCAGTAGTGGATGAAACCAAATGCTTTCAAAAATGGAACGAGCCTCGGATATGATGGATTTAATAGACGACGACACGGCTGTACACATGGACTAAGATTTGGAATTTTAAACCTAAGAACGCTGACGGGGAAGGTGGAGGAGATAGTGGATATGATGGAAAGAAGGAAGTTGGATTTATTGGGATTGGCAGAAACAAAGTGGAAAGGGGAAGGAAGGAGAGAACTGAGAAAAGGCTATAGACTGTACTGGAGTGGGAACGAAGAGGGAAAGAGGAATGGAGTGGGAGTAGTAGTACGAGATGGTTTAAAAGAAGAAGTGAGGAGAATAAGTGATAGGATGATGAAAGTGAAAGTAGCACTGAGGGGAGAGACCGTAGAAATAGTGCAAGTGTATGCTCCACAAGTAGGCTGCGCCTCTGAAGAGAAGGAGGAGTTTGAAGAGGAATTGCAGAAGCAGCTTATAGGAAGAAATATGATTGTTATGGGGGATCTCAATGCCCATGTAGGAAGAGAAAGACAAGGTTATGAGAGTGTTCTAGGACCAGAGGGTTGGGGCGGAAGAAATGAGGAAGGAAAGAGACTGTTGGACTTCTGCCAGAGGAGCAGCCTGCTAGTTGGGAACTCCTGGTTTAAGAAAAGAGAGAGCCACACAATCACATGGTACAGTGATGACTTGACCAGGAAGTCGGTGGTCGACTATATACTGTATGAGAAAGAACTAAATAAGAACATCACGGACATCAAGGTTATACCATCGGAGAACCTGGATAGCGACCATCGATTGCTGGTTATGAACCTGAGATGGAGTAAGGAGAAGAAAGGGACTGAGAACCAGGAAAGACGTATAAGGATATGGAAACTGAAAGAAGGGGATAGAAGGGTCGAGTACCTCAAAATGGTAAAGGAAGGAATTCCAACAGATGAAGAAAGAGGGGTGGAAGAGGAATGGGCTAGATTTAAGAAGACACTAGTAGGTGCAGCAGAAGCAGTATGAGAGAGGACAAGTAGTAAGAAGAGATGGAAGGAAACACCATGGTGGAATGAGAAGACAAAAGATATAGTAAGGGAAAAGAATAGAGCCTTTAGGAGGTGGTATCAAAATAGGACGGTAGAGACAAGGGAAGAGTACCAGGAAAGAAAGAAGGAGGCAAAGAGAGTAGTGGCTGAGGAGAGAAGAAAGTGGATGGAAGAGTGGACAAAGATGATGAAGGAGGATAGTGAAGGTACAAAAAAGGTCCTGTATGGGATGGTAAAAAATAAGAGGCGGAAGGATCCTACGGATTATGTTAGAATGGTGAACAAAAGGGGACAAGAGATAGAAAATAGAGAAGAACTGAAGAAAATGTGGAAAGAATATTTTGAAGAACTCCTGAACCCAAATGGAAACCACGGCGAGGAGGAAGAAATCGGGGAAGAGGAAGATGAACTGCAAACAGAAAAGGACTTAACATGGAAAGAAGTGGAAGATGCAGTGAGGAAGATGAAAGGAGGGAAGGCACCGGGTGTGGATGAGTTGAGTGTGGAGATGGTGAAAGCAGCAGGAGAGGTGGGGATACAGTGGTTGTACCGAGTGATGAGGACAGCATGGAAGGAAAGGAAGACCCCAGAGGACTGGAAAAAAGGAATAATTGTCCCGATCTTCAAGAAAGGTAGTAGAACAGATTGCAGAAACTATCGGGGAATAACACTGATGAGTCATTGTGCAAAGATCTTAGAGAAAGTTTTGGAAAAGAGAATTAGGACAAGGATAGAAGGAGGGATGAGGGAAGAACAACATGGCTTCAGAGCTGGAAGGTCCACAGTGGATTTGAATTTTGCTGTAAGGCTGTTACAAGAACAGCACTATGAGTATGGAACAGATCTACTGATGGCCTTCCTGGACATTGAGAAAGCATATGACAGTGTATGCAGAAACAAAGTATGGAAGTCCCTGGAGGATAGAGGAGTAGAGAAATGGACTATAAAGAGGATAAAGGAGATGTACAAGGGAAGCGTGGGCTGTGTGAAAGTGGGAGGAGAGAGATCAGACTGGTTGGAACAGAGAAACGGCCTGAAACAAGGAAGTGCACTGTCACCGTTACTTTTCATTGTGGTGATGGATGACATAATGACCCGAGTGGCAAAAGTAATTGGGGAAGGAAAGATGAAAGCAATGGTGTTTGCAGATGATTTGATGATTTGGGGAAACAAGGAGGAGGAGGTACAGGAACAGTTGGACGTGTGGGAAGGAATAATACAAGGATATGGGATGGAATTTAGCATAAATAAGAGTGAGATGGTGATCACAACTAGGAAGAAGGAAAGAACCACAACGGGAATAACAATTGGTGGGGAACAGCTGAAGAAATTGGAGAGTTTCAAGTATCTGGGAAGCCTGATACAAGATAATGGAAGAAACGATAGAGAAATAAATGAGCGGGGGAGGCAGGCAGAAGCATTTCGGAGGAGTGTGAGAAGCATGTTATGGAGCAAGGATGTCCCTCAGAACAGCAAAAAGATCATATATCGGACGTACTATGTCCCTATCCTGACGTATGCCTCGGAGACCTGGGTTATGAAAGGAAGGGAGAAGAGCAAAATACAGGCCAGTGAGATGAGGTTCTTGAGAAGCAGTATTGGAGCTACAAAGATGGACAGAATAAGAAATGAGAGGACCAGAGAATTAATGAAGGAGGAACCATTACAGGATGGTATAGAGAAATCTAGACTTAGATGGTATGGGCATGTAAAACGAATGGAGGAGAAGAGGATACCCAGGAGAGTACATGAGACGAAGTGGGAAGGAAAGAGACCGAGAGACAGGTGGCTGAAGGGGGTGGAAGAAAGCGTGAAGAAGAGAGGAGAAGACTGGACAAGGGTGGAGGCTGAGAGACGGTGGGAAGACAGAAGATGTTGGAGAGGCTTGTGTTCCAAACAGACCCGGGTAGTGGCTGGAAACTGTGCAAGATGATGATGATGGGTAGGTGCCACAAGCTTTGAGGATCTCCGAACATACCAAGGTGTTACCTGCCCAACATATAAGGATATGGCAATTAAGCTTGGTTTGCTTATCGATGATTCAGAATGGCAACAACGGTTTTCCAAATGCCCTTTCAACTGAGACAGTTATTCGCCTACATATGCATATTTCATCAACCTTGCAATGCCAGTCACTTATGGGACATGCACAAAAGCTCTCTGTGAAGATTATTTAAAGTCTGAATATGAAAATACAGCTTATCAACTATCTCTCAGAGAGAGATATTAATAAAACTCTGCAATTGTATGGTTTCTCTCTGCCAACATTTAACTTGCCTGTTGGTACTGACACACACTCAAACGATCAAACTACTAATGAGCATGTGTTCCCTTTTGATTTGGCTGACCTGATGTCCTTAGCAAACCAGGAACAACTTTCAATTATTAATGAAATCACTAGCGTTCTTCAAAATAACAACACAACTGTCACGAACGCATTCTTTATTGACGGTGCTGGGGGCACAGGAAAAACATTTATTTACCGATGCTTAATACAGAAGTTTTGCAGTTTAGGGCTTCATGCTATATCAGTAGCATGGACCGGAATAGCCGCTGTTTTGCTACCCAACGGTCGAACAGTGCACAGTACATTCAAAATTCCTCTAAATTTAAATGAGAGTTCAGTGTCTGGATTAAAATTAAATTCCAAAGCAGCTGACGATATTCGATTAGCACGGCTCATAATATGGGATGAAGCCCCAATGGCAAATATTCATTCATTAATGTGTGTGAATCATCTTCTAAAAGATATTATGGGCAATGACATTCCATTTGGTGGGAAAATTACTGCTCTTGGAGGAGACTTTAGGCAGGTTTTGCCTGTTGTTCCACACGCTTCTTGCCAAACAATTATTCAAAACTGTATTAAATACTCTCCTCTCTGGCCCTTCTTCAAAATACGCTGCTTACATAAAAAACATGCGGTTGAAACCAGAAGAAATTGAATTTTCTGATTTGTGTTACAAATTGGTAACGGTGACTACCCCTCTGTAGATGGTGAGGAATCAAATGTTATTGAACTACCACCCAGAATTTTAGCGCATGATGACATCGTGACTGAGATTTACGGCGAAACATTCATTTCAACGAAAGATATAATCAATTTCTCGAAAGTATGCATTCTAACACCAAAAAATGAACACTGTAATGAAATTAATTTGAAAGTCATCGATCTTATACCCTGTAGTTCAAAAACATACACCAGCGTTAACAGATTAATTACTGAAGATGAAAGTCAGCTACTTCAATTTCCTACAGAATTCTTGAATTCCTTGGAATTAAGTGGTTTGCCTCCACATATTCTTACTCTAAAAGTTGGAGCCATAGTTATGCTCCTCAGAAATCTGAACGTTTCCCAAGGGCTCCTGAACGGAACCAGATTATTTGTAAAGAATATGTATGAAAATTGCTTTGATTTGGAAATAATCAGTGGAGATAAAATTGGGCAGAGAGCTCTAATCCCTCGAGTTGATTTAACACCATCCGACAAAACCCTTCCATTTTCTTTTAAGAGACGTCAATTTCTAATTCACTTGGCATTCTGTATCACAATCAATAAAGCTCAAGGGGAAACTCTCGAACGTGTAGGTCTCTATTTACCTCAGCAAGTTTTCAGTCATGGCCAGTTATATGTTGCAATGTCAAGAGTGCGATCTTTCGACGCCCTTAAAGTTTCAATAGTGCCCAAAATGTAGTCGTACAAAGAATGTCGTATATAAGGAAATCCTTCGGTAATTATTTTACCATTGACCATCATGTTTCGACTTCGTAAGGCACTCTGACAAAAGCTCATGGCCTGTAGATTTGCAGAGTGTCTTTAAGAGATGATGATGATGATAATTGTTGTTTTAAGGGGCCTAACATCTAGGTTATCGGCCCCTAATGATAGCGAAAATGAGAATGAAATGGAAACCAGAACGAAAATTATGTGAGACAGAAAATACGTACAAAGAGAAACTCAGATGGAAACAACTCACAATATGGTCTTACAAAAGGGAATTTAGAACGAAAAGATTCACAAAAAGAATAGATTAAAAAGACCCACAAAACGTAGGCTAGATTCAAAATACGTACAAAATGCAATGTAGCGTCGAAATACTTACGCAACTGAAATTCAAAATACTTACAAAATTCAAATGAGATCGAAAATACGTACAAAATGCAATTGAGGTTCAAAATACTTACAAAATGCAATTGAAATTGAAAATACACAATGCAAGGTAGATTGAAAAAAGCCGGTTCAGGTTCAAAATATGTTGATGATAACTGTTGTTTTAAGGGGCCTAACATCTAGGTTATCGGCCCCTAATGATCTGGGTGATAGCGAAAATGATAATGAAACGGAAACCCGAACGAAAATTAAGTGAGACGGAAAATACTTACAAAAAGGAACTCAGATTGAAACAACTCACAAAATGTACTTACAAAAGGGAATTTAGAACGAAAAGATTCACAAAAGGAATAGATTGAAAAGTACCCACAAAATGAAGGCTAGGTTCAAAATACATACAAAATGCAATGTAGCGTCGAAATACCTACAAAATGCAATTGAAATTCAAAATACTTACAAAATGCAAATGAGATCGAAATTACGTACAAAATGCAATTGAGGTTCAAAATACTTACAAAATGCATTGAAATTGAAAATACACGATGCAATTCAGATTGAAATATCCCAGTTCCAATCCAAATTATTCACAAAGTGCAATTGAAATTCAAAATACTTACAAAATGCAATTGAAGTTGAAAATGCTTACAAAATGTACGGTAGATTCAAACGACTCATGTGGATTGACAATACTTACAAAATGCAATTTAGATTGAAAATACTTGACAAAATGTAATTTAGATTCAAAATACCCACAAAATGCAATTAAGAATCAAAATGTGTGCAAAATGCCCACCAAACAAAATGCAATTGAGATTCAAAATTCGTGCGAAATGCGGTTTTGGTTGAAAATACTTACAAAATGCAATTGAAATGCAAAATTCTCACTAAAAGGCCCGGCTACCTGCATGGAAAGACTTACCAAAAAGCAATTTAGATTGTCGATCTTTACAAAATGCAATTGAAGTTGAAAACAATCACGAGATGTAATTTAGATCGAAAAACTTACAAAATGCAACGTAGATTAAAAATACCTTAAAAAATCGCTAAAAGGGAATTTAGATACACGGTGAACCAAGTAACAAAAACAGTGCGGGAATCTTAAAGAGAAAGGAAATATAACGAAAAGAGGAGAGGAGAGGAGAGGAGAGGAGAGGGGAGAGAGGAGAGGGTCAGCCCCAAAGGGAAGGGACAAAAGGGGAAAACGGACCCAGCTCAGGAATCCCTCGGGGTAGCCAACTCCCGAACTCACCAGCCGTGAGCCCCTGAGGGTGTAGCATTATCGACGGTGCACCAGAAGTGGTGGGGCTACATACACACTGCCTCCTTAAGGGCCTTGAGCACAATGCAGGAGGTAAAACGAAAAGAAAAAGAAGGCTGACCCCTCACAGAAGGAGGGTATCAGGAAAGATGAGACAAGGGCCAATTAAGGAGGGAAAGTGAAAGACTCCCAAGGCCTCGGATAACCTAATACCGTCGGGGTCGGAAGAGAACAAGAGTTGACCAAGGGAGGTGGACAGGAAAGAAGAAAGAGAGGTGCCCGGCACAAGTAAGTGGAAGCAATGCCGGACTCAGCTGGGGCCCCGTGGTCGCCAACCCACAACCCACTAGATGTGAGCCCCTGGGGGGGTCTTTAAGAGAAAAAAATATGTTACCGACCTGAGTTATTGTGATGGTTGTATTAATGTGTGTATCTGTAACTAAAGTGAGGATTAGGAAGGAGAACGCCGAGGCCTTAAGTAAGGAACCATCCCGGTATTTGCCTGGAGTGGAAGAGAAACTCATCCAAGATAGTTAAGGTTGGAATCGATCCTACCTCTCCTCAGTTTTACCTCACGAGGCTGAGTGCGTCCCGTTCCAGCCCTCAGGCCAGAATTAAATTTCTTGGCAGAGCAGGGAAATGAATCCGGATCTCTTAATAGTGGGCTTCCCTATGTTAATGCGTTTTTTGACATGCACGGGACATATAATTCTAAAACTGCCTCCATTACGGTGGCAGGCATAGAGTCTGTGCTCATCCTGTAATTGGTGAAGTGATTCTATGCTCCCCTGCATAGTTTGCTGTAAAAAAAACCAAAGGATTGAACCTATAACAGGCGATAGAAATTGCTTATTTCGAGAAGTTTCGTGCTGTTTATATCAAAATGAAGAACATCGCCCTGAGCTTCATTGCCAACACTGTTGCTGGCAAGGATAATTTTAAGGATTTTATTATTGGCGATCAGCCTCATCACATTCTCCTCAGCAACCAACTTAGTATGAAAGTCTCTGGACGGTGAATACACTGGTCAGGTTGAACTTCATTGTATAAGCCAATTGTTCACTGATTTTATTTGTTTAGAGTACATAACAATGAGTCTAACCACACCGTTGTTTTTGCAAGGGGAGTATTATTTGCCATTTAATATTTAGCGGCTCCATTGATGCAGAGCACAATAGTGTTATCGAATAAGACGTTAATTTTGGGAGAAATACTACTATAAAACCCCGTTCGACGAAAAGGAACATTGTCCGGTCGTATGATAACTACAAATTGACGCAATAAAGTAAGAAATCGGACAAAATACGAAGCCACTTTAAAAATCCAATATAAATATGCCATAAAAATACTCCCATTTTCTTTTAAGAGCCACCAATTTCCAATCGCTTGGCATAATTTATCACAATCAATAAAGCTCAAGGGGAAAGTATGGAACGTGTAGGTCAGTATTTGCCTCATCAAATTTTCAGTCATGGGCAGTTATATGTTGCAAAGTCGATCTTTCTCTGTAATCATACAAAGAATGCATATAAGAAAATCCTTCCGTAAATATTTTCCCAATGACCGTCATGTTTTGACGGGTTTCAACTAGTTAGGATTAAATTTCATATACTGTACTGTAATTTATTCAACCTACTACAGACCCATACTAACATATGCAGCTGGAGCGTGGACTACTACAAAAAGAGAGGAGAGTAGAATACAAGCCGCGGAGATGAAATTCCTAAGAGGTATAGAGGGCAAGACCAGAAGAGATAGAGTTAGAAATGAAGAGATTAGAAAAAGGACAGGAATCTTGAAGCTGCAGGACAGGATAGAAACAACAAAGTTAAAGTGGTATGGACATATGATGAGAATGGGAGAGGAGAGAGTACCAAAGAAAACTTTCTGTGAAAAGATGACAGGGAAGAGACCACGAGGAAGGCCCCGAAAGAGATGGGCAGATACAGTGTGGGAGTGTGTAGAGAAGAGAGGAGGAAAACCTGAAGAAGTACTAAAAACAGGAGAGGAGTGGTGGAGGGACAGGAAACGTTGGAGGTCCTTAATTCACAACCCGACCCACGAAGCTGGAAACGGGAAATGAAGATGATGATGATACTGTACTGTAATTAATTTTTACATTGTTATTTATTCCCCTGTTAGTTACTGACAAACCTATGTTTATGTTGTGACTGTACAGTAGTAGCGCATTAACTAATTTTTAAGGTCGGCAATTTCACGTGCGCATCTATGGCGCGCTTTTAACAAATTATTTTTACACGTTGTAAATACATTATAGCGTTTTCGGTAATACGTTTTCCCGCTTTTGACATCTGATTATTTCAGTCTCTTCGAAAACATACTATCGAAGTTCCACTGTATTTATTTTAATGTTGCAAAACTATCTTCCTCCCGCAAACTAATTGATGAAGGTGTAGCTACTATTGCTGTGATACACTTATTCAGTAAGCGCTAAAACTAGAAGTAGAATTGTAAACTAATATGCGGAAATGAACTACAAGTACTCTGTTTGGGGAGGAAGACTGTTTTTGGTGACGGGATAGTCATTTCTAAGTTTTGCGACATTAAAATAAATATTCTTTTTTCGGTGCTTAATGCTTTAATATTTATTTACTACACTTACTACGTTTTCTGACGGGTTTTCTTGCATTTTGATTTTGGAGGGCAGAGACTGTCTGTGGATGTCACTGTAGGTTTGGTAGTGTTTTGTAGAGCTATTTGTTATGCATATTTGGATCTGATGATGCTTGCTTGACGAGCGAAACATATCATCCCTTTTCTTTCATCTTCTTCCTCTCCAATAATCCGTAACGAGTTTTGCAACTGGACGACTAATATATAAACCTTAATCACATGTAATTTATTTCAGGTTTTTCCCATATATTCCAGTAATTGGAATGATTTTGTGTTGACCGACTGAAAGCTACAATACAAAGGCATTTGTCGTTATACTGTGAATACCAGTAAGTATAGACAAGTCACAATACTTTAATTTCTATAGTACATGGCTTACATGAATCGACAATGCATTTCAAATCTAATTAAGCACTGTAATTAACCCTTCCCGAGCGGAAAGCAGATATATCCGGCATGTACTTTTCAGCAGCGAGCGGGGAAACGGATAAATCTGGAAAATTCTAAAATTTAATTGTGGCGCTGCTTTCCTTCAAAATAGGCCTAGTTAATGTTAAATCCAGGAGATGGCACCACTATGCAGACACATGTTTGATAGGTAATTATGTCACCCCTAGAGACCTCTTTGACTTCACAAATACCTGCAGGCTATTGTTGCTTTAGATCAGGGCCATCCAGTCATTGCGGTCGGAGAGCATGGCCGAGCTCGGGGTGCACTGGGCAGTCAGACTAGCGCTCTGACCCCTTTCTTCACTACACTGTGGCAGCGAGGAGACCTGAGACAGACGAGTGATGTTCGGACAGCGCTGACTAGTAAAGTCGTATGGCCGACGGATTTTGTGGGTTTGTTGACATCATATTGATAGGGCTGATTTGCCATAAAACATATACCGCATATACAAATCGAATGGCACTCCGATGTATGGAATGTGCAGGAAACGAACACAAGTGGTAAGTAAAGAATATTGTGATTTATTCCAAACTGAAATATGAACATATTAGAGAGGAAAATTCAACATCATTTTACCAATATGAACAGATAGTACAGACCTTGAGTGACTTTTGAGCCTTTAGTTTTGGAGGAAACAATCTTTTCCAAATTGGGTACAATATTTCTGGACACAGCTATTCGTAAACAATTGCGCAGGTTTCTATCGCTCATCGTTGCACGATGTTTACTTTTGGAAAGCTTAAGAACCGAAAAGAAACGCTAACAAATGTATGTTGAGCCAAACATTGCTCTCTTCAGCGTGGCGGGCAGACCACTTGCTCAACCAGCCAAGCTCCTCCCACCACTACCGAAACTACAGTACCTTCCACCAAAGGACTTGGAGCACTGGCTAAGAGCGCGGCCGGAGCTCTGTGTGGATCGCCCTGCTTTAGATGAACACACGTGTCATTGCGTAGTTGGTGAAGTGAGTGCATTTCTGTAGTATTTATTTCGTGATGTGAGCATAATTTCATGGAAAAGGCCATGGAATGATGAAGATATACCGTCTGCTTTGGATTTGAGCGATGGTTTGAAGTATCCCACACCTAATTATTAATTTATTAATAATATTAATTAATTGATACCGGTAATTATTAAATAACTTTACAACCATCAGATGCTACTCAAACTTCAAGTATCAACAGGTAAGCGAAACATATGTGAGTTCTAATTAAATTTAGTGCATGAAAAAATGTACTGTAATCTAATTTATACTGAATTTTCGAAGAAAAGAAAAAAAAAACCAACGCTCGGAGCCATGAAAGTATCCGCTCGGGAGGGGTTAAAACAAGTCAGAAACAACTCTCCATTAAAGAAATACTTTAAAATTTACAAAGCCTTGTTTAACCCACTCTCTCCCATAAAATGAACATGGGAAGATGAGCAGATTATTTTGATATCAAGCATTTGCTTGCATAATTTATGCACCTGTATTTTTGGTTTATACATTTTGTTGAAAAATGTAAACAAATTTAGTCAGGTAAAACCAATCAAATGTACTGTATTTGCTAGCATATAACTCACACTATTTTTGCCCGAAAATAAGTGTAAAAATTGTCGGTGCGAGATATATGCGGGGATTTGTGTGCAAAATACCGTATCCCAAAAAAACGTAAAATTTGCATTATTGAAACAAAGCAACTGGAATTGCCAACTGCCATCACTGCTGCCAATCTCCGAGCTACTCTCGCGTGCATCATTATCCCATACTGTATCATCCTAACTACCGTTCAATGCATTTGCGATGCCCGTCCTCAAGAAGCTCTTAACAACGTCTGTTGTCACCACAACCCATGCCCAAATAACCCAATCGCACAAGAGTTCAAATGACGGGCTTCTTTATTGTGTCTTCTGTCATCAGCATATCGCGACTAACCATGCCAGATCTCGACAAGTTCTAACGTAACAATTATTTAGCGTGTGCAGCGCCAACAAAACAGCTGACGATCACACCCCGTATTGTTGTTTTACTGCGTCGCCACATTTGAAGGCACCTTACGTTTTTGGTTAGTGGTTTCTAGCGCGTCTTATGTTGACACCAGTAGCGAACATCAAATTCATTCACAATGAATTCTCGACCGGCAGCTCTATTACCATCACCGTCTGCATATTTTATCACTTTGATATCTACCAAAACCAACTTACAGATTTCCCTGACAATTCCCTGATTTTTCCAGGATAAATCAGAAAATTCCCTGATTTTTCCAGGATAAATCAGAAAATTCCCTGAGTAACAGTAGCGGCCATAATCTATCTATATATATAAAAATCAATGTTACGAGATAGTTTGTTTGTCTGTATGTATGTTTGTATGTCCCCTATGCGTTCATATACCATCCATCCGATTGTGATAAAACTTGGGGAGTTGTTGTGTGCACTCCAGGGAAGGTTTCTAGCTACAAATTATTTATGTAACACAAGAGGGTGAGGGACTTAACAGGTACCCTTAAGTCCCACAGTAACCAAATTGCACAATCTGTACACAGTTTTAAGCGAAATACGAGGCACGTCCAGAAAGTAAGTTCCGTTTGGTAATAAAATTAAATTGTGTACAGATACAGAAATAGTACATTATGCAACGAGCCTATAATGGCTATAATTAAGACACGAGTATTTTTTATAAAACGAGCGTATGCGAGTTTTATAATTTCCATACGAGTGTCTTAATTACCATTATAGGCGAGTTGCATACGACTGTTTATGTTCGACGATAATTATAACTTTATTATATGTTTTAACATAAATATTCATAAATATCTGTTGAGAGTCAGCTACTGGAATTTTGTGATCGCAGAGCGAGCGTTGGGTGTTATATCTTTGTCTTTCAAGAGCTTTGAACAACCGACGCATGCGCTCTGTGTGGTTGCAATGCCATATGCAACCATATGTTTACATCAGCCGTTCCTCAGTAATATTGTCACCGCAGTCATTTGAAGACAATGCGCTGTGTAGAAATTAGTGTTGGTGATTTTAAGGTACAGTGCTATTTCTTGTCTCATATTCGCCAGTTTATTTACGCGAACATATGGACGGTGGGTATTCCATGTCGGTAATTTATTATAGTTCGATGTTGTGTTTATGTCCGACATGTTGGATTTTGAGCGCATGCGCGAAGTTATCGTTACCTAATTGGTCAATGAACGAGCTCTGATTGGCTGGAGAAACTGTATCATAATGAAAATAAGTGTTATAATGACCATCATTATGATACAGTTATCTGACACATAATAGTGAGGGTCGAACATAAAATTATTTATTGCACAAAATTCTACACCGCTTAAATTACTTTTCCACATAACTGCCGAACTTTTGCTGGCATTTGTCATAGCGTGGCACAAGTTTTTGTATACCTTCGTCATAGAAGTTTGCCGCCAACCCGTAAACGAGAGTGAAGACTCCCCTGTAAGATATCCTACTGTTTGGCAACCACTGTTAGGCAAATTGCGTATCTGGTCAGGAGAACTCCTAAACATACGCAGTTCTCCTGGTAAGCACGCAATTTGCCTAACAGTGGTTGCCAAACGGTAGGATATCTTACAGGGGAGTCTTCACTCTTGTTTACGGATCGGCAGCAAACTTCTATGAAGAAGGTATCCAAAAACTTGTGCCACGCTATGACAAATGCCTGCAAAAGTTCGGCAGTTATGTGGAAAAGTATTTTAAGAGGTGTAGAATGTTGTGCAATAAATACCGTATTTACTCGAATACGACCCGCCCCCGAATAAGACCCGCACCCTGATTTTGAAGAACAAAATTAAAAAAAAAAAAAAAAAATTATGTACAATCTTAACTAAATAAACAGAATAGCATTTATCCAAAATAGTTTCCAACAGTATTGAAGTCGTCCTAAAATAACACACATCAAACGATTAAAAATACAAATAAAAGTACACAAACACTTCATTCATCATCATCAGAAGTACCAACTTCGAAACTTTTATCACCATCCCACTAAATGTCGTCATCACTGACATCCATACCATTCGAAATACTACATTTCTTGAAGCTCTTCCGTATGAGATCTCCCGAGATACGATTCCATGCCGTCAAAATGCACGAACATAGCAGCTGAACTTCCGAGCGCTGAATACGACCAGTTGGAGTCAGTGTGTGCTTATCGGCCGCCATCTGCTCCGTATACAGCTGTTTCAAGGCTGCTTTGAAAGGGCGGTTCACACAGACATCCAGTGGTTGTAGCATAGACGTCATCCCGCTCAATCACGAATACATGACTCGTCAATATCATATTTCCTACCGGGCACGATTTCCAATAACTTCAGCTTCCAGCTTCTCACTCACATTGAACGACCGCAAACGCTTCGTACAATTCATGTTTACACTCGGAAAACGTGCGCGAGACTTTATGACGCCGCCTGCTTACGGTAAAACAAAGTGATAGCCGGAAGAAGGCTAGCACCATCTAGCGGATACTCGCAACACTCGATACCGCGCGTGGCGGGCAATTTAAATCCTTAAAATCAGGATGACTCAAATAAGACCCGCACCCCAATTTTTCACGTCCGATTTTGTTTAAAAATGTGCGGGTGGTATTCGAGTATATGCGGTATATTTTCTGTATCTGTACACAATTTAATTTTATTACCAAACGGAACTTACTTTCTGGACGTGCCTCGTATTACGAACATTTCTATTTGCAGATTCATCGCGAGGTGACATGAGCAGACTGTCAGCAGCCCGCTGTGTTATCTGGTATTGCTGTCTATTCCAATACAGTTCACACCACGGTTTTTGGCCAGGGGTTCTTGAAACTGAACTCAAGTTTGAAAAACCTATCTGTCTTTGATTGGCATTGCAACGCATGCCGGGTATAGCTAGTAAATATATAAAACAGAGTTTGTACTTAAAGGGCATTTCAAAAAGTGCTTGAACAATAAAGAGTAGCAATGACAAAGTTGAAAAGAAAATAAAAGGGGGAAAAAAGAAACAATAATTTCTACATGTTTCATCCAGAAAAACTATCGTACTTGCGAGTATTGAAAGCGCCTCATCAATAGTAATGCTTTCAAAAAATAAACACAGCAGTTAACAGGGACATAAAACCAATAGTTACACATTTATTTACAAATACATAGCCTACACATGTAATTTGTGTGCTCCATCTTGCAAGAAATGAGAGCTTACTGATTTAACGTCAGTACGAACATACATCTACAACAATCATCACCAGAATATACTGTACTTCCCCCACATCAAAATTTAAATGCTTAATTTCCAATTACCGTATATACCGGAATGTAAGACGACCCCGAATATAAGACGAGGCCTAGTTATCAACTGCCTCTTACAGATATTTTCAAAAAAATACTCGCTAACTCATAACTTGCACAATATATGCCCTTAAGGTCTTGCTTTCATTTTTATAACGTCTTGTGTTATCGGAAATCCCTCTGCCCGCTTTTCCGAGACATACTCTATAATTTCTTTGTTCAAGAGCCGTTATTAAATTAAGATACGTTGATCACTCAATTACTGCTCGTAAAACTGACTGGTTGTTCTTGTAAAGATTGTTTTAAAACATATTTCCGTATGCTTTCGAACATATAATTTATCCGCTTAAAATGACGTGTATGCGTAAATCCTAACCTCAAAATGTACGCTATTCGTATATGCATGGTAATTAAACATAACAAACCATATTTTAATCTTCATTAACACATTGATTTGTTGCGAGTTACAAGATGCCAACACCACATACTACTTTGCAAATAATAATAACATTTTTTTTTTTTATACCCTGAATATAAGACGACCCCAATTTTTTATAGCACAAAAAGTGGGGAAAAAAACCTCGTCTTACATTCAGGTATATACGGTATTAAAGTTTGGACCTAGTAAAACTAAAATTCCCTGATAATTCCCTGAGTTTTCCAGGATTTAAAAAGTCCCTGAGTATTCCCTGTTTTCCAAAGTAGTAGACGCCCAGTAAACCCAGCCGTATAACTTCCGCGCTTTTCATAACTAAAAGATCGACCTCCACAAGAAAACAATGACAACTAACCGGGGAATCGCGGATCCTGCTGGAACTTAGCATCTACGTCGCATGAGCCCAACTAAGCAGAACCGTGAAGAAAAGTCTTTCGGAAATTAACTCCTAGCCACCGTAGACGGCAGAACCACAATTTTAAACTGAGCGCGTTGGTCAAGCTTGATAGGTGGCTCAAAAGAACACGTTCCAAATGAATGCCCTGCCATACTCGCGTTCACAAGTTGCGCTGCGGCATGGGGCATTAATGTTGCATCTTTACAATATATTGCACGTTGTACTTTATTTTTAAATATGCTATGTAAGGTATCACAAATACATATCATTACAACACAACACAGAGTAAACTGAACCAATAGTCACACAAGTGAGTAAGTGACCAAGCTATTTCACATAGTTCTGTGTGGATCCAATTTTGCCACATTGTTTGGGAACAACGTAAATATTGTCATGTGCAAACATAGTTTCTTCTACCCTTTTACCGAACACATCTGTAAGTTCTTTCAAAGTTATGAAGCGAGGTCCAAGCAGCTTGCCGGCTGCTGTTACTTTTGGCATTATTGTGTAGGTTAACTGTGCATTGTGACCACTACTGATTGCACTTTGGAGCAAACCGTTTTCGACCCTTTTTAATGCGAGGATTTCTCCCCATGGAATTTTAAATTTAAAAATGGGGTGTGAGATACACATGGTGGCAAGTTATATACAAGCAAATACAGTAGTCCATTTAAATGTCATTCTAGAATTCATAACAAAACCATACGATAATAAAGAGGAGTGATAATTTTAGAATACTTTTCCACTATGAGATAAGGTGACACCTCTACTGAACCCAGGACCAGAACCTTTCTGCACCACGATGACGTTAGGCTTGCCACCCAGTGGCCTGTTCACATTAGAGCTCTGTGTTGAGATCTGCAGAGTCTGCATGGGTTTTGGTACATTTTTAGATATCACAGTGGTAGATACAGGTCGAAGACTGCACGAAACAGTGGATGATGATGGTAGAGATGCTGTGTTCACAGTCATTACCCGGGGAGCTGAGCCTGCAAGCAAATAATATATTTTTTAACAGACTGTAATCATCGCATAATACGAAAACGTGTAAAGTGAATGTTTAGGTATTATAATATGGGTTTGATAGGAGATAGGGACTATTTCAAGGAAATATTAATAGCCTTCGAGTGTTAAACAAATGCAACTTTAGAGGCTGGATAGGATGCTTTCAGGTCTTTAAACAGAGATTTCACTTTAGCCTGAATAACCATGGTGGATAACGGGTTAGTATGTTTAGTTGATGTTCAATCCATTGAACCAACATCTGTTCCATTTTCTCCATAATTGTCGCCCTTATTATGAAGCTCTCCTTGCATTGCGTTAGCATCATTGGCGCCCTTATTATGGATGACATCATTCTGGTCGCACTTTTGCAGCTTTTTTTTTTAAATATTCTTTGCTTGACTTCCTATTGTTTTCTGAGTTGATTCTGAGATTTCTGTAGCTCTGACAATGACCACAGTGTGCTCATTGAGTTCATATCGCTTTATAACTTCCAGCTTTTCTTCAAGTGTTATTGATTTCCTTTGCTTTTGGAAGCATTTTGATCACACTCTCTTTTCTCCAAAACGTTTTTAGAAACAATAAAACACAGCTTGTTAACTCAATGCTCTCTTTAATAATGACCACATGTGGCCAGTCAACACTGAAACAATGCATCACAGCTACTCAGCACTCTCTTTGAGACTGACTACACGCCGCCTTGCCGCGCAGCACACTCGATCACGAAATCGTCGGTTATTTTATATAAATATGTACATTTTTCAACCGCGTTATAGCAAAATCGCGCAAAGTGAACATGCGTATAACGAGGGATGACTGTATAGGGTTAGTAACCTAAGATGTTAAAGGCAGATGACCTCGTAGTTCCACCCCTTTAAACCTCAATAACTAACCTAAGATATCCTTCTGTATTATCTTCTAAACCATTAAAGATATCAATGTTCTTTCTTCACTTATATAAATGGTGCTAAAGAGTTATTGAACAATTTGCACATCTTTACCGCTGCATTCTTAATCACCAAGACAACAGTACCAACTTATCTTTGTTAAATGTAATTGTACTAATGTCTCTCAGGAGCATGGAATACTTTTAATCAACAAATTCTGTGGTGTGATTCATTTTTAAATCAGACAGTACTTTTTTGAGAAATTGAATATTCAAAATTGTGTTAGGCTACCATAGGCCCAGCAAGCCAGTAGTGGATGAAACCAAATGCTTTCAAAAATGGAACGAGCCTCGGACATGATGGATTTAATAGACGACACGGCTGTACACACGGGCTAAGATTTGGAACTTTAAACCTAAGAACGCTGACGGGGAAGGTGGAGGAGATAGTGGATATGATGGAAAGAAGGAAGTTGGATTTATTGGGATTGGCAGAAACAAAGTGGAAAGGGGAAGGAAGGAGAGAACTGAGAAAAGGCTATAGACTGTACTGGAATGGGAACGAAGAGGGAAAGAGGAATGGAGTGGGAGTAGTAGTACGAGATGGTTTAAAAGAAGAAGTGAGGAGAATAAGTGATAGGATGATGAAAGTGAAAGTAGCACTGAGGGGAGACACCATAGAAATAGTGCAAGTGTATGCTCCACAAGTAGGCTGCGCCTCTGAAGAGAAGGAGGAGTTTGAAGAGGAATTGCAGAAGCAGCTGGTAGGAAGAAATATGATTGTTATGGGGGATCTCAATGTCCATGTAGGAAGAGAAAGACAAGGTTATGAGAGTGTTCTAGGACCAGAGGGTTGGGGCGGAAGAAATGAGGAAGGAAAGAGACGGTTGGACTTCTGCCAGAGGAGCAGCCTGCTAGTTGGGAACTCCTGGTTTAAGAAAAGAGAGAGCCACACAATCACATGGTACAGTGATGACTTGACCAGGAAGTCGGTGGTCGACTATATACTGTATGAGAAAGAACTAAATAAGAACATCACGGACATCAAGGTTATACCATCGGAGAACCTGGATAGCGACCATCGATTGCTGGTTATGAACCTGAGATGGAGTAAGGAGAAGAAAGGGACTGAGAACCAGGAAAGACGTATAAGGATATGGAAACTGAAAGAAGGGGATAGAAGGGTCGAGTACCTCAAAATGGTAAAGGAAGAAATTCCAACAGATGAAGAAAGAGGGGTGGAAGAGGAATGGGCTAGATTTAAGAAGACACTAGTAGGTGCAGCAGAAGCAGTATGTGAGAGGACAAGTAGTAAGAAGAGGTGGAAGGAAACACCATGGTGGAATGAGAAGACAAAAGAAAAGAATAGAGCCTTTAGGAGGTGGTATCAAAATAGGACGGTAGATTTTAGGAACTGAAATAGGACTACCCGTCTTATTCTTTCCACTTACAAAACATAATTTATTCTTTCACTTCTAATACAGTACACCATGCTTCTGCTCTAGCCATTTTCATAACTGATGCCCACAGGGATTTGGCAAAATGCCCTGTCTATTTACTTTTTGAATTCACTTCACTGTTCTGTTGACATTTTGAGTCCAAGTCCAACATACTCCCACCTTTTGATTAACAATGTTGAATCAAAACCACTAAAATAGTAAACAATTTCACAATAAAGAGTGATAAGAAAAATGAAAGACACTATACACAATTAAATCACTGAAGAAAGCGTGATGGAATGTTTACTCTTCTACCGGACCTTGTAACATACACTTTCTCATCTCTCAAGGTAACGGCAGGCTCAGGCTCATCCATCGGTACACTATTATTATTATTATTATTATTGCCTTTATTGGTGGTGCAGTTAGGGCTCTTGGCCCTCTCTTACACTTAACCACATTAATACAATACAATAAACATATTATGGCGACAAAATTAAACTATAATAATTGACATTGATCATGACTTGCACACTCTCATTCACTCATCCAGTCATACTTGTTGTCGGTCAGCAATGTTCAGCAGGCTGCCCCAGCAGGTGGTCTTGAATTTAGATAGTGAGGTGGTACCCCTGACACTGGCTGGAAGGGTATTCCACAGCCTAGACCCCACCACATGAAAAGAGTTATTGTATATAGAGGAGCGATGAATAGGAATGGAGAGGGAAGAACCAGAGCGTGTATTATTACCATGGAAAGAAGACAAGTACTTGAATTTATTTGATAAGTATAGTGGTCTATCGTCAGACAATAATCGGAAAATCTGGACAAGAATGTGATATGATCGACGTAGTTCAGGTTTCAGCCAGGAAAGAGCGCAATAATAGGGAGTGATATGTTTATCATAGGTCAGATCGTAGATAAATCGTATGCAAGAGTTCAGAGCTCGTTGAAGTTTCAAAGTTAATGTTTTGGTTGCGTCTACAAGAATAACGTCACAGTAGTCAAGAATAGGAAGTATTAGTGTCTGTATGAGTAGGATTCTTACTTTGAATGGTAAAATATATTTTTTTCTTTTGAGGGAGTGGAGCGTTGCAAAAATCTTCTTGCATACATTCTGTACATGTTCAGACCAGTTAAGAGTCTGATTTATTATCACACCTAGATTTTTCACTGTAGGACAGTATGGAATTTCATTGTTGTTCAGTACAATTGGGGGAATAATTTGATCTCGGAGTGACGTCAATAGTTTTTGAGAGCCAATTATGATAACTTGTGTTTTGGATGGATTCAGAAGAAGGGAATTTTCCTGAGAATATTTTCCAAGTCGTTGAAGGTCAGCGTTGATAGTTTCAATTGTCAATGGAATGTCATTTGTCTTGCAGTGGGAGTATATTTGCAAATCATCTGCATATAGGTGATATTTGCAATTTTTCAAATTAGATGAGATGTCATTGATATATAGTACAAAAAGCAAGGGCCCTAATACACTACCCTGTGGGGCGCCTGACTTTCTGCTTAGCCACTGAGAAGTTTTATCCTGGGTTACAACACGTTGCTGGCGATTATTCAGGTATGATGCGAAAAAGTTAATTGTCTGCTGGTCGAAGTAATAAAATTCCATCTTTTTCAATAGTGTCTGAGTATTTATGGTGTCAAAAGCACTGCTGAAGTCGAGAAGGGTGAGGATTGTCACCAGTTTTTGGTCCATTGCGTGTCTAATGTCGTCAGTCACTTTGAGTAATGCTGTTGCGGTGCTATGTCCCTTCTTGAAACCTGATTGCAGAGGGTCTAAAAGAGAACGGCTATTCAAATATTCAAGTACTTGCTCATGAACCAGACGCTCGAGGGCTTTTGAAAGTGCAGGTAGAATGGATATTGGCCGATAGTCAGATGGAGATAAAGGTTCGGTTTTCTTAGGAATAGGGATGACATTGGCTTGTTTCCATAGGGAGGGAAAGGTGTTAGTTGTAAGACTATGGTTGAATATGTGAGTAATAATTGGTAGAACGGCACCGATGATATTATGTATGAAGGATATGGGAATATCATCAACTCCTCTCGCTTTTGATTTTATGGAATATAGTACCTTTTTTACTTTGTCTGCCGTAACCGGATGGAAAGTAAAGAGCGGGTGGTCAGGTAGTGGGTGAAAAGAATCATGGGGTGTTGAATTAGTTGGTACTCTCTCTTCAGTGAAATATTAATTTAACTCATCAAGCGGTATGTCTGGTACATGTGTCTGTTGCTGCTGTTTGCCTATACCTAGAGAACGCATATTATTCCAGGCATTCCTTGTATTCATCTTCTTTGTCACGTTTTGTATGTAGGAGAATTTGGCGTTTCTTACGAGCTGCTTAATACGATTTCTGAGTACACGATAATTTTCAAAATCAGTTTCGTCACGGGTACGTTTAAAACGCCGGAATAGTGCATCACGCTGTGCCATCATACTTCTAAATTAATCATTTAACCATGGGCATGCTGGGCGAGTAACTTTGATCGAATGTTTAGGGGCATGTTTGTCATACAGACTAATAATAAGAGAATTTAACTTGTTTACTTTTGCGTCAATGTTATCTAAGAGTAATATGTCATTCCAGGGAAGGTTGTATGCGTCATGTTTTAAGTCATCCATATTAATATTTTTCATGTTTCTAGTGATAATATATTTAGGTGTGTACTTAGGCACACGTAGGGAGTACGTTAGGTAAATTAGGTCATGGGTGGAGATAGATGGTACGGGTATTTGCCCGAAAGTTTCAACTCTGTCGAGATTGCTTGTCACAAGATGGTCAATCAATGTATGTGATTCGTATTTATCAGAGTAAATGTGGTTTGTAGGTTCTAGGGGAAGAATAGTCATGTCGCAGGAAGCGAACAGGTTTTTCAATTGTTTGGTCTCATACGTCTGTGTCAGTAAATTGGTATTGTAGTCACCCACGGCTATTACGTGTTCGTAGCTTGGAAGTAATTGGAAATATCTGTTCCCGTAGGAAACAGGATGTAAAATTGTCCGATTGAGCTATGTACATTAACAAATTCACAAAGAAATTTGATACAATGGTCCGGCTAGCTCAAAACAGTTGCCAGCGTTTCGCCCCAGTGTACCAATGGGCTCTTCAGTTGGTTATAGTACACCTCACCAAGACGCGTGGCTAGTACATACTGTGAAGGCCGCTGCAAGGCACAAATGTTGCCACGAGCAGCGCCAATGTACTATGGAAGTCAAAACTTCCTTTCAAAAATAATGTTAGCTTACCTTGCTAATCCATATTGGAAATATCTGTTCCCATAGGAAACAGGATGTAAAATTGTCCGATTGAGCTATGTACATTAACAAATTCACAAAGAAATTTGATACAATGGTCCGGCTAGCTCAAAACAGTTGCCAGCGTTTCGCCCCAGTGTACCAATGGGCTCTTCAGTTGGTTATAGTACACCTCACCAAGACGCGTGGCTAGTACATACTGTGAAGGCCGCTGCAAGGCACAAATGTTGCCACGAGCAGCGCCAATGTACTATGGAAGTCAAAACTTCCTTTCAAAAATAATGTTAGCTTACCTTGCTAATCCATATTGGAAATATCTGTTCCCGTAGGAAACAGGATGTAAAATTGTCCGATTGAGCTATGTACATTAACAAATTCACAAAGAAATTTGATACAATGGTCCGGCTAGCTCAAAACAGTTGCCAGCGTTTCGCCCCAGTGTACCAATGGGCTCTTCAGTTGGTTATAGTACACCTCACCAAGACGCGTGGCTAGTACATACTGTGAAGGCCGCTGCAAGGCACAAATGTTGCCACGAGCAGCGCCAATGTACTATGGAAGTCAAAACTTCCTTTCAAAAATAATGTTAGCTTACCTTGCTAATCCATATTGGAAATATCTGTTCCCGTAGGAAACAGGATGTAAAATTGTCCGATTGAGCTATGTACATTAACAAATTCACAAAGAAATTTGATACAATGGTCCGGCTAGCTCAAAACAGTTGCCAGCGTTTTGGTGAGGTGTACTATAACCAACTGAAGAGCCCATTGGTACACTGGGGCGAAACGCTGGCAACTGTTTTGAGCTAGCCGGACCATTGTATCAAATTTCTTTGTGAATTTGTTAATGTACATAGCTCAATCGGACAATTTTACATCCTGTTTCCTACGGGAACAGATATTTCCAATATGGATTAGCAAGGTAAGCTAACATTATTTTTGAAAGGAAGTTTTGACTTCCATAGTACATTGGCGCTGCTCGTGGCAACATTTGTGCCTTGCAGCGGCCTTCACAGTATGTACTAGCCACGCGTCTTGGTGAGGTGTACTATAAGCAACTGAAGAGCCCATTGGTACACTGGGGCGAAACGCTGGCAACTGTTTTGAGCTAGCCGGACCATTGTATCAAATTTCTTTGTGAATTTGTTAATGTACATAGCTCAATCGGACAATTTTACATCCTGTTTCCTACGGGAACAGATATTTCCAATATGGATTAGCAAGGTAAGCTAACATTATTTTTGAAAGGAAGTTTTGACTTCCATAGTACATTGGCGCTGCTCGTGGCAACATTTGTGCCTTGCAGCGGCCTTCACAGTATGTACTAGCCACGCATCTTGGTGAGGTGTACTATAACCAACTGAAGAGCCCATTGGTACACTGGGGCGAAACGCTGGCAACTGTTTTGAGCTAGCCGGACCATTGTATCAAATTTCTTTGTGAATTTGTTAATGTACATAGCTCAATCGGACAATTTTACATCCTGTTTCCTACGGGAACAGATATTTCCAATATGGATTAGCAAGGTAAGCTAACATTATTTTTGAAAGGAAGTTTTGACTCCCATAGTACATTGGCGCTGCTCGTGGCAACATTTGTGCCTTGCAGCGGCCTTCACAGTATGTACTAGCCACGCGTCTTGGTGAGGTGTACTATAACCAACTGAAGAGCCCATTGGTACACTGGGGCGAAACGCTGGCAACTGTTTTGAGCTAGCCGGACCATTGTATCAAATTTCTTTGTGAATTTGTTAATGCTTGGAAGTAAGTCGAGCAAGCGGTTTTCAAATTCACTCATGTTTGTTATTCTTGGCGGCTTATATACAACAGCTACCAGAGTCTTTTGTTGGCCAACAATTACTTCAACAAACATGAATTCCGGTCCTGGTTGTGTGCTAAGTGTTGATACACATATTACCCGTCTTTTTAAGTCGCTTCTACAGTACATGGCAACCCCGCCTGCTCGCCTCCCATCATTTCTGTCATGACGTTCCAGCGAGTACCGATTTAGTTCCACCATGCTAGACGGGATGTCAGGTTTTAACCAACTTTCACTTATCCAGAGGATGTGGATATTGTTTTCGTTTATTATTGCCTGTATTTCGTCGTGATGCACAACCAGCGACAGAGCATTAATATGGCAACATTGTAATGAATGTTTGGATGAGGAAAGTGCCTGTTTTAGAAGAAAGCCAGTGGTGTAAGGGGAGGGAGGGGGTTGGTGTGGGCTAGGCTGGCCAAGGTCAGTTAGCTCATTCATACAATAGCTCAGCTGGGTAACGGGAGATATATCTTAAAATAGAAGAAACCTACCTGGACCTCCCGCTGCACACTGCCGACCGCAACCAACGCACACACACACATACACACACACACTTATTACTAAACTTGTCTAATATAAACATTACGCACATGTTCATTTCACTTCACTCTAATATCCCGCATTAGCTCAACGTTTTCCAGCTCCCTAAATGTGGTGACGGTCTTCTTAGTTCCATCAGGGAGGTGTATTAAAACGCGGTCGTCCTGGGTCCAGACTCGGGTGGGTCCGAAGTGAGACGCTGCATTTAGGATAGTTTTCCGGGTTTTTGTGAGGGATTCAGTAATAAGAATCTTGGTTCCCTTTAGGAGGCGCTTGGACTTCCAGATGCGATCTCGCTCGTGGTAGCGGAGGAATTTTACAATAATAGGGCGTTTCCCAGTGGCTACCACTTCAGCTGCTGTTCGCTGCGGCCGCCCAATCCTGTGACATCTATCCAGGCTCTCCATAGGGAGGTCCACGTTCAACTTCGTCTTCATTGTGTCCCTCACCTTCTCGTACACATCTTCCTCAGGGTCCTCGGCGATCCCGTGGATGAGAAGGCAGTTTCTCCAGCTGTATTGCTCTCCTTCGTCCAGCAGCTCCTCGTGGTGGTCAAGTCTCCTCTCCAGCTTGCTCAGTTCTTCTTTAAGCACAGCGAGTTCGGAGGTAACAGTGCTTCGGAACTCGCGAAAATCACGAGTAAGCGACTCTAGGGAGTCTTGACCCGGGTTGGCAGCACTGTTCAACAACTGAAGGCGTGCTTCAAAGTCTGCCATCGTTGCCTCAACAACATTTACACGTTTGTTCACCTTTTGTATTGACATAGTGATGTAGAAAATGTTCAGGCACGTACTTCACACACTATGTTACTTGGTCACTCACTTTCGGGCCGGAAATTGCGGTTAAAAACTGCAGTTTGCGCGGGATAAAGCGGAGCACTCCTACAGGCTTCCTATGCCAGCCGCCATCTTTATATCTCTTGGAACAAATCTCCAAAGGATAGATGCGTTGAACTGGTCGGATCAACATACCAGTAGCAGTTTTCACCTTCACCACTTGTATTTTGTTGTCCTTTCCTGGGTATACAGCAGCGACTCTCCCCATCGGCCAGTCCATCTTCTTCCTGTCGTCACCACCAATTAGCACGACTTCACCTACTTGAAGGTCTCACGTCATCTTCTTCAGCTCGTTCCTTCGTTGGATGAGCTGACCAAGATATTCCACTCTGAAACTCTTTCTTAGGTCTTCCTTTAGTCGTTGTTGGTACCTATACCTCTTTGACAGATTAACACTATCAATGAGATGAAGATCAGGTACTCCCACCCTTGGAATGTCTTGTATAAACATTGCAGGTGTCAAAGGCACCAAGTCATTCTGATCTTCCGTCAGATAAGTTAGTGGTCGTGAATTAACAACAGCTTCACAGTCAATCAAAATGGTCAACATTTCATCATATTCCACACATGCACGCCCAAGTACACGTCGCACCAACTTCTTAAGTGTTTGAATCAATCGCTCCCACCACCCACCCCACCAAGCTGCTGTGGATGGATTGAATCTCCATTCAATTCTTGAAATGGCAGTTTCCTTTACTATCTTATCCCAGTCAAGTGCTTTGAGTAAGTTCTCCGTTCCATGAAAATTTGTCCCGTTGTCACTATAGACGACATGTGGTCTACCCCGTCTGGAAATAAATCTTCTCAGTGCCAAAATGAAGCTGGATACCGAAAGAGAAGTAACCAGTTCAAAATGAACTGCTCTGAAGACTGCACAGGTGAAGATCACTATCCAAGACTTGGTACTATTCTTCAAATGCAATGGACCCGCTAGATCGATTCCTACTACTTCAAATGCACTGGCTTCTCTCACCCGATTTTCAGGAAGTTCCACAGGTACTGATTCAATACGTTTTGCTTCAAACCGTTTACATCTCACACATTTGGAAAGAATGCTGCGCAGAGTCTTCCGCCCTTTGACAATCCAGAATCGTTCTCTTATGATAGATAGCAGAATTTGCACTCCTGCATGAGAGGCTTTCATATGTTTTTCCATAACCAACAGATGTGTTACTTTATGATCTGATGGCAACAGAATGGGGAATCTGAAATCTGCATCATCGTTTCTTCTCACAATCTTTGTCTTGATTCTCAGCAGTCCGTCCTCATCTTCTAGAGTACACAAGGATTTGAAGTCCATCTTCTCTTTCTTCATAAACATGTCATTTTGTACAAACTTCAAAAGGCATCTTTCTGCATTCTTTACTTCGTGGGTGGACAGTTCAGAATCGAGATACTTATCCTTTCTAACCCGAACATTATGAATGAACCGTAGCATCCAGGCCATCATTCGTACAATCTTCGTATAAGACGAGAAATACTTCAAATACCATGCCTCCTCTTGTGTAGCAACAGTTAACAATATCGCATCTCTCTTCCTTTCCTGATCTATGTCGTCCTCCTTTGCCATTGATTCAGACTTTGGCCAGTTCTCTTCGGAGAGCTTAAGCCAGCTCGGTCCCTCCCACCATCGGGATTCTAACAGTTCTTTCGCACTACAGCCTCTTGATGGTAGATCAGCAGGGTTTTCATGGCCAGGAATGTGCCTCCAGTCTTGAACATTGGAACTACTACAAATTTCCTTCACCCTATTTCTAACAAATGTTCCCCACTGTCCATCTTGGGTAATCCAGTGCAATGCGGTGGCAGAGTCAGTCCAGTAATATTCCTTTAAATCCTTCGTGTCAAGACCTTTCCTCACATGTGTAGCTAAACGAGTCCCAATACAACAAGCGAGCAGTTCAAACCTTGGAATTGTGATCTTTTTCAAAGGTGCAATCCTAGATTCAGCTTGCAACAACTGAACCGACACTCTCCTGCTGTCTTCACATCTCAAGAACACCACGGCTGCATAGGATGACTTTGATGCGTCGCAAAAGACGTGTAGAGCACACGAGTCTGTCTCCTTCATTGAAGTCCATCTTGGGATTCTTACATCCGATAAAATTGGAAGGTCCTCAACCCATCTCATAAATTTGTGGGACATCTCTTCTAGAAGTTCAGTGTCCCAGCCTAATTTGCTTTTCCAGCTTTCTTGGAGAAGTATTTTAGGGCAAAGAGTAACAGGAGAGGTGAAGCCTATTGGATCGAAGACTCTCTGCGCTGTGGATAAGATATTTCTTCTTGTAATTGCTCTTTGAGGGTAGCTTATCCCACTGACATCGCAGTACAACTTACCTTCTACCTTATCCCACAGTAGTACAAGAACTGGTGACGGTTTGGCAGTACCGTCGGGGCATAAGGCTGTATGCTCCCAACCTCTCAGGTCAAACTTCCCTTCAGCCATTATTTCAGTAGCTTGTCCAACAAATGTATGCAGCTCCTCTTCTGAATTGACAGACGTGACACAATTGTCAACATAAAACGAGTCCTTCAGTGTTTCAGCCACTCCTTTTAAAGGCGGTTCATACTGACTCAAGTGATGCTGGATAACTGCTCCCAGGAGGAATGGGCTGCAGTTTACTCCAAAAACAACTCTACGATGTCTCAATATTTTTACCTTCTTCTCTTTTACATTTTCCCACCAGAGAAATCGCAGACAGTCACGGTCTTGTTCGTCCACAGAGATTTGTAGAAAGGCCTGCTTGATAATGGAAATGACACCAATTTTACCTTGTCGAAACTTAAGCAAAATCTTGGGGATTAAATCCAGCAAGTTCAGTCCTTTTGCCAAACAGTCATTTAAAGAGCTGCCCCCTTTCTGCTTGCAGGATGCATCAAAGACTGGCCTCACACTCGTCGTTGAATTGTCTTTGAAGATGTGGAAGATAGTGCCCACGTTTCTGTTGCTCGTCATCTTGAACCACTTCTACCACGCCCTCATTCAACCAGTTTTTCAATACTTCATCATAGTCATCATACTTCTCTGCCAATTCAAGTTTCGTGGTTGTAACTATTAACCTCTTCTCAGCTACCACTCTGTTATCAGGTAGCTCTTCCCGACCATCCAACCAGGGAAAACTAACCTCATACCTTCCCTCAGGATCCCTCTTCACAGTTCTCTTGTAGTGATCTCGCACAGCTGTCTCGATTTCCTCATTTGTTTGGCTTTCACAGGGATCCAAAATTCCCAGGGCATCCAACTTCCATAGGTTCGGCAGATGACTAGTGTGAGTCAAAAGGGTAGTTATCATGGCAGCATGGGTATTTGTGCCAGACTTGTCCATCACTTTACCCATTACGACCCAGCCTAATTTAGTTTGCACAGCAGTGAGTCCACACTAATTCTTCTACAGTTCCAGTGTACAGCTTCCCGAGTGCATCCGATCCTATCAGGATTTCAATTGGTGGCTGTCCAGCTCCGACATCTGTGAGGTGAATCCCCTTCCTCCTCAATTCTCCCATGCAAGTACTTAAATATGGCCGTGAGATTGACCCACATATTATTGGTTGGTCTAAAACTTGAATTATGCAGGAATAGTTATCTACCAAACTCTTCAAGAGAACATCATAACATTGGTGCTCCATTTTCTTGGATGAACCCCCTCCGAATAAGGCATGTATCACGACACCTGATTTGACTGGTTGATAACCCATTTCCCGCGCAGTACTTTTCAATATGTATGACCGCTGTGAAAAGGTACCGATGAGAGCTCTTACAGTCCGTCTCCTCCCATAGGCCTCAAGATTCACTAGCAGGGTCTGAAGAACTACATCCGAGGAGCACCGACTTGAAAGCAAGGTGTTCTGGTTTTGTTCTGCCTTTTCCTCACATTTTTGGTCCTTTTGCTTGACTTCCAGCTGTGGACACATGATGGTGCAATGCTTCTTAGAACAGACAATGCAGCTCACTTTACCTTTACAATCTTTAGCACGATGTCCTGGCTTCAGACAGACGAAACATCCCTTGTTTCTCTAACATGTCCTGCTTCTCACTTACAGACAACCTCTGTGCTTGAAAACACTCCTTACTCTCGTGTGGTTTTCCGCAGAACACACACGTCAATTTATACTTCTTCTGCTCACCGGAGAACAAGTCGGTTGCAGTAGGTACAATTTTATCAGGTTGCTGCTTCTTCTTATATCTTTGTGGACTAACCTCACTCAGTCTGAAGCCCGCTGTCGCCAAAGAAATTCTTTCTTCGCCTTCAACTTCCTTCCTGAGGAATAGCATTAAGTGCTTCAACCGGTCTCCATAGATTTTGCTTCCGCCCTCTTCATTATCAATTGTCATTGGACTTCTCAGCCACACCCTAAGAATATCTTCTGGGATGCAGGACTCCGCGAGCGGAAAGAGCATGGCAGCATATTTGTCTGAAGTCATACCAATTGCAATTGACTCTAAAGCACGCAGGTGAGATTCTAGGTTATCATAGAGGCGAGCTGTGTCACGCTTTCCTCTGTCTTCAGTGGCATTCTTTATCACTAGTGACAGGAGTTCTCTTACATAATATTCGATAAGCAACTCTTCTTTCCCAAATCTATTCTTCAGGCTCTCTATAGCCTTATTATAGTTCTCCGCAGTGGAAGGGAAGCTATCAACAATCTCCCGAGCTCTTGAGCCTTCTGTGGTAGCCTGAATCAGGTACTGGAATTTGTCCTCATTTTCCAAATCCCCATCTTCGTGAATTCGCCTAAATTGGCTCCAAAAGCCAAGATAGTCATTTATATCCCCACTGAACTTCTTTAATTCGTTGGGGGCATGGTGGCTCAGCGGTCTAGCTGTATGCCTCTCACCAAGGCGGTCCGGGTTCGATTCCCGGTCAATGCATGTGAGATTTTCGAAGTGAAATGCCATGTCCTGTGGTTCGGATTCCACGTAAAAAGGAGGTCCCGTGGCTCATGATCTCAAGATTAACGGTCACGTTAAACTACAAGCTTCCTTTCCTTCCTTTTCTTTAATTCAATTTTGGGCAACTTAAGTTTTCGTCTGCTGGAGTTTGGGAAAGAAATGACCGACTGCCCATTATTTGTGATTTGGACACCGGTATGTTGCCTCACAATAAATTGTTCTACTTTCACACGTGCACAATCCATGTCCTCATTGAACTTCTCTACACTCTCGTATTCTCTTTCAAATTCACCTTCAGATTGATCACTGTCTTCTAACATTAATGCTGCCACCTGTTCATTGAGGTTATGTAAGTCGGTAGTTAACCATTCCAGAGTTGTTAATTTGCTTCTTACAATTTTCTTGATCATTTAATCATTGCAACAGGTCATCATAATTCTTAGTGAACCTCGTTCTCTCAGGTTTTCGCCTCTTTACAAGCACTTCCATTGTTAAAATTTATGAATATAACCAGATCGAGACTTACCAATATCTGCGTTATTAATCACGTCGGGGTCACCACTATTTTAGGAACTGAAATAGGACTACCCGTCTTATTCTTTCCACTTACAAAACATAATTTATTCTTTCACTTCTAACACAGTACACCATGCTTCTGCTCTAGCCATTTTCATAACTGATGCCCACAGGGATTTGGCAAAATGCCCTGCCTATTTACAAAGTATAAATACTTAGGATATTTGAATTCACTTCACTGTTCTGTTGACATTTTGAGTCCAAGTCCAACAGTAGAGACAAGGGAAGAGTACCAGGAAAGAAAGGAGGAGGCGAAGAGAGTAGTGGCGGAGGAGAGAAGAAAGTGGATGGAAGAGTGGACAAAGATGATGAAGGAGGATAGTGAAGGTACAAAAAAGGTCCTGTATGTGATGGTAAAAAATAAGAGGCGGAAGGATCCTACGGATTATGTTAGAATGGTGAACAAAAGGGGACAAGAGATAGAAAATAGGGAAGAACTGAAGAAAATGTGGAAAGAATATTTTGAAGAACTTCTGAACCCAAATGGAAAAGATGGTGAGGAGGAAGAAATCGGGGAGGAGGAAGAAATCGGGGAAGAGGAAGATGAACTGCAAACAGAAAAGGACTTAACATGGAAAGAAGTGGAAGATGCAGTGAACAAGATGAAAGGAGGGCAGGCACCGGGTGTGGATGAGTTGAGTGTGGAGATAATGATAGCAGCAGGAGAGGTGGGGATACAGTGGTTGTACCGAGTGATGAGGACAGCATGGAAGGAAAGGAAGACCCCAGAGGACTGGAAAAAAGGAATAATTGTACCGATCTTCAAGAAAGGTAGTAGAACAGATTGCAGAAACTATCGGAGAATAACACTGATGAGTCATTGTGCAAAGATCTTCGAGAAAGTTTGGAAAAGAGAATTAGGACAAGGATAGAAGGAGGGATGAGGGAAGAACAACATGACTTCAGAGCAGGAAGGTCCGCGGTGGATTTGATTTTTGCTGTAAGGCAGTTACAAGAACAGCACTATGAGTATGGAACAGATCTACTGATGGCCTTCCTGGACATTGAGAAAGCATATGACAGTGTATGCAGAAACAAAGTATGGAAGTCCCTGGAGGATAGAGGAGTAGAGAAATGGACTTTAAAGAGGATAAAGGAGATGTACAAGGGAAGCGTGAGCTGTGTGAAAGTGGGAGGAGAGAGATCAGACTGGTTGGAACAGAGAAACGGCCAGAAACAAGGAAGTGCACTGTCACCGTTACTTTTCATTGTGGTGATGGATGACATAATGACCCGAGTGGCACAAGTAATTGGGGAAGGAAAGATGAAAGCAATGGTGTTTGCAGATGATTTGATGATTTGGGGAAACAAGGAGGAGGAGGTACAGGAACAGTTGGACGTGTGGGAAGGAATAATACAAGGATATGGGATGAAATTTAGCATAAATAAGAGTGAGATGGTGATCACAACAAGGAAGAAGGAAAGAACCACAACGGGAATAACAATTGGTGGGGAACAGCTGAAGAAAGTGGAGAGTTTCAAGTATCTGGGAAGCCTGATACAAGATAATGGAAGAAACGATAGAGAAATAAATGAGCGGGGGAGGCAGGCAGAAGCATTTCGGAGGAGTGTGAGAAGCATGTTATGGAGCAAGGATGTCCCTCAGTACAGCAAAAAGATCATATATCGGACGTACTATGTCCCTATCCTGACGTATGCCTCGGAGACCTGGGTTATGAAAGGAAGGGAGAAGAGCAAAATACAGGCTAGTGAGATGAGGTTCTTGAGAAGCAGTATTGGAGCTACAAAGATGGACAGAATAAGAAATGAGAGGACCAGAGAATTAATAAAGGAGGAACCATTACAGGATGGTATAGAGAAATCTAGACTTAGACAGTATGGACATGTAAAACGAATGGAGGAGAAGAGGATACCCAGGAGAGTACACGAGACGAAGTGGGAAGGAAAGAGACAGAGAGACAGGTGGCTGAAGGGGGTGGAAGAAAGCGTGAAGAAGAGAGGAGAAGACTGGACAAGGGTGGAGGCTGAGAGATGGTGGGAAGACAGAAGACGTTGGAGAGGCTTGTGTTCCAAACAGACCCGGCCAGTGGCTGGAAACTGTGCAAGATGATGATGATGATGTTAGGCTACGCCTTCCTTCAATGACATGTTGTCGTGTTCCCTTGAGCACAGGTCCATATGGAGAATATGATTTTCATTAATGTGAGAGTAACAATGGCAGAACATCATTCCCACCAATTTGAATTTTTGGGGAGAATTACTATATTGTCAATTAGAAGTGACTATTGTGTCTGCAAAGTAGAGTGCATAGGGAAAATGAATTTCTCCTCAATCAGCGGACAACACTGTTCCCGTGAATTTGAGTTCTTAGGGAGAAACATATTCTTGTCAATCAGCTAACATGATGTTGAGTTTTCCTCATCTGCACACCTTTTGGACAACATTCCAGGACATGGACCAGCATTTCAACTTTAGTAGATTTAAAAGCATTGCACATTGGTCCCATACGAGTCTGTATAAATGAGATTCTCTTCAATCAGCTTCCTTTATTGAACAACAATTTTAAAAAGTGTTGTTGTTTCCTATGGCTAGCCCGGATTCCAATCCATCAGCATTCTTGCGTTCCAATCGAGTTGTGTGAGGTTTCCTGAAGTTCTAGCAGTCACATCAAGTTTGTTGCAATGTAGCAGGTGCCCCTTATCCATTTTACTTCCAGATTCGTGACAAAGTATCAAACTCTATATCAAGAAAATAGAGTATTACAACTGAGTACTTCATTACTGGCTAGTATCAGGAGTATCAATGTCTAATCCATAATGGGGGTATTAGTGTTCAGCGTAAAGCAAAATAAATGGAGGAGTCAACATTGTGGCATATGAGAGTTAGCACGCAATTATTACTCTTACAGAACTTCTGCTGTGACCCAATAAAATATAAACTGAAAAACATATTTATTTTGGGACATCATTGCTCAGACTAAACTATACTTGAATGTGCATTTCAAATGCTGTTCCGGCAACCAATCTCCTACAAAATTTAATGAAAGCAGTCAAGGACACATATTCAGATATTACATGCAGTAAAGAGCATCCATAATGTTACAAAATACTCACTAGAAGGCACTGTTCTACTGACGATAGATACACTAGATGATGTAGTATTCATAACGTAAACTGGGGACTGGCTACTAGAGCTGAAACTAGGCTTGGGAAGGATCTTTGCAGTACTGCTGATGCTAGTCACAGGTAAAAGTTTCACACCAGCTGAAACAAAAGACCCATCATCAAATTATTCAGATCACATCCAACAACATAAAAATTAGGATATCTAACCTATAATGAATAAACAAATCCACGTCTGAATTAACCCCTTCCCAATTAACACCCAGAGAAGCACACCCCTGGGATTTAATAATATGAGAGCGTTTTTCTTTTCAAACTCTGATCACCCATTAAAAAGAGGCCTTTGTAAATAAAATTAATTTACTACCAAAAGTTATGTACAAACACGATTACTTTACGACATACCATATTTCCTCGCATAATCGTCGCACATTTTTAGCCTAACATTCGTGGAAAAAAGCAGGGTGCGACGATTATGCGAAGAATATTTAAGTTCAAAGAATATACTGTATCATTATTTGCTGCACGGGCCAGTCATTCGCGTAGCGTGAGTCATCGACAGGCTTCTTTCTTCTGACAAGGTCACGACAGGTTAAAGCTCGCGGAATGAGCTAAGTGACGAAACTGGCCGCTCGCGTCACAGTTCACAGCCCGCAAGCATAAAGACAAGATATTTTTCTTCTGACAAAGTCGCGCCAGGTTATAAAGTCGCGGCAGCATGTGCAACTGACTGGCATACAAATACTAACATGCTATGCGACGATTATGTGCTGAAATTTTATAAACCTATTTTAGTGTTTGAAAAGTGGGATGCGACAATTACGAGATGGCGACGATTAGGCGAGGAAATACGGTAATCACTGTTAAGATTGATGCATTTGCCATGACTGTGGATGAGCTTTCCAATCCTCTCTTCATAGAATGTTGCTGCCACTGAGTTGACTTGGACCCTAACGTTATTTTGAAGCACGTCTGGAACCTCTGCTCTCCTAGCTACTTTTCCAGTTCAGAGAAGAGGTGGAAGTCGCTGGGCTCTAAGTTGGGGTTATACGCCGAATGTTTAAACACTTCCCATAGAAATTGCTGAAGAAGAGTTCGAGCCTAACATGATCTGGGAGGTGTGGCCACCAAACAATGGGAGGACTGTGCAAGCTCGGCAGATCCTTGCGTCACTTTGAAAACTGAAACTAAGCATATCATGCACAGCTGGGTAAAGTTTGGCAGGATACGGTTTCTACATATAAATAGAATAAAGACAGCATTTTCCTGAATATATAGAAACACGAATCACAATTCTATGCCCAGTAGTTCACTTATTATGTATTTTTAAAATCATTTGAAAGAGGACACCACTCATTGATCATTAATCACTCGTTCCCAGCAGCTGCAGAACCTGTAGAATACACCAGCCAATGCAATGTGGTCAAGTCGTAGCACAACAACAAGGCGGGTGAGTGAAGCTCTCCTTGCATTGCGTTAGCATCATGGTCCCACATTCAAGTCCAAATCATCAGCCGAAACTCGTATCCGAGTGTTCGTTTCTTCCCTGCACTCCTAAGCTCTTGTGTCCGCACGATGGAGATGCCGCTGATAACTCAGCATACCGATCCTCGCAGAGAACATGCAGTTGCATACGTCACATCTGATGGTAGGGGGTGGACGTGGAAGTGATTGGCGGAGTTTTCTTCTCTGATGAGCTTCCTTTTCCTGTCTTTGACGATTTTGTTCAAAAAGTAGAACAGAGTCAAGGGTGGTTTAGTGGCAGCGTGAACGGTCCTCTGCAAGGGTACACCATGAATCTGGATTGATAGATATATCTTTGAAGGTTTCTTTGAGCTAATCTTTAAAACGTTTCAAAGGTGCACCTGTTGGTCTCTTGCCTGTGCTGAGTTCACTGTACAAGATCTGCCGAGGGAGTCTGTCACCACTCATACGCTGGACATGGCCAGACCATCAAAGCCGATGGCCGATAATGATGGAATCAATACTCCTAATTTTTGCTCTCTCGAGTACCGTGACATTAGGTATGCAAAATGAAAGAAAACAAGTCCAAATAACAATGGCTAAAACGGCTGGAATGTGGATCTAAAAGGGTGTGCGCATAGTGACGAACTGTTTCACCATTAGAACCATCGCATGGAAGAATTGGTGATGAACCGCTTCGTCGATAGCACTCTGAAGGTTAAGTGGAAGCAATATCAAGATCCGTTGGGACCCTGTAGTTGTCAGCCAACATTCCACAAATTATGAGGCCCTGTGGGGACAGGACCTAGCTCCAATGTAAACTTCGAATTTAGGAACGAACCTGGTAGCTTCATACCCTGGAGGAAAATTTAAAAAACAGATGGCAAATGAGAAGTAGTGTTGTTACTTACACGAGCTACTGGAGTCGGGTTTAAGGTGAACACTGGGCTTTGGAGCTTGCAGTGCTGTTTTGAGTTGCACACCAGGTATGCTCGTACTCCCCACCAGCTGATTGGGAGTTACAGGAATGACGATGGAACCAGCTCGTGGCCTAGGCTTCTGAGACAGCTGCACAGTCTTTGGCCGAATTTTAGGACTTCCATTCTGCGAAGTAATGTATGCGGCAGTGGGAACCCCTCCAATAGAAACTGAAATAATGAAACACAAATTCTATGGAATAGAATTAAAATTAAATCCATACCAATATAATAAAGCGGAAGATAGCCAGATTCCAGAGGAATAGTTTAGGCTATTTAGCATTAGGCTACACCTCTCAGGTAACCATAAAGATTGATTTTTCTTCAGTAAGTCGGAAGAACCAGCGCTCCCGGACAGCTTCAATAATACCTAAGTCTATTGTTGCCTGGCAATGTGGGCTGCATCACGTCACCCCTACCAGTGTTCTGGTGCAGAATTGCGAGCTGCTTATAAATTGCAGCCACGGGGAGTAAGTAGTGCAAAAGGATTTCTTAGGCCCCTTAAAACAGTTATCATCATGACAATAGTGTGCCTCTCTATAAGGGCGATGGTGTTGGTGCACTATACTGAGGTTATCAGCTGCAATAAGCGTTGGTGCTTTCCAATCCTTATCCTTGAGAGCTCCGGTTCTGCAGTAGTATTCATTATCATCCATAAAACAAATAAATCCACCGGGCGAAGCCGGGCACTACTGCTAGTAAAATAATAAAAACAAAATAAATAAAATAGCAATGGGTATTTAATAAATTGGTTACAACTTAGTCAATACAAGTAAATTAATATACATTAATTAATGAAATTTACCAGTTTCGGCCATATTATGGCCTTCTTTAGTCTTCTTCATTTCCCGTTTCCAGTTCCCTGGGTCGGGTTGCGAATCAAGGACCTCCACAGTTGTCTATCCCTCCACCATTCATTTCCTTCTTTCAATACTTCTTTTTCTTTTACTCCTCTTTTCTCTATGCCTTCCTTGACCGTATCTATCCACCTCTTTCTGGGCCTCCTCGTGGACTTCTTCCTGGTATTTTCTCCATGAATATTCCTTTTGGTACTCTATATTCTTCCATTCTCATCATATGTCCATACCACTTCAGCTTACTGGTTTCTATCTTGTCTTGCAGTTTTGGGAACCCAGTTCTCTCCCTAATGTCCACATTTCTGACTTTATCCCTCCATGTCTTCCCAATTATTCCTCTAAGGAACTTCATCTCGGCTGCTTGGATTCGGCTTTCATCGTGTTTTGTTGTGGACCAAGTGCCTACTGCATATGCCAAAATTAGTGTGTAATACATTGAGAATAGAACTTTCTTGCATTTCTCTGGGACTTCCTGGTTCCATACTAAACCTCACACACACTGGTAAAACCCATTAGCTTGTTGGACTCTTTCCAATTTCTTCATTTATTGTACATCTTCTGTGAGTATGCTCCCCAAATACTTAAAGCTTTTTACCATTTCCAATGGATTTCCATCGACTTCAATATTCTGTCTTCCTTCTCTTTTGTTTCTTGCCATCACTACAGTCTTACTCTTCTCCACACTTAGTGACCAAGACATTCCAGAGAAGGAATTGACATGGAAAGAAGTGGAGGAAGCATTAAAGAAGATGAAAGGGGGAAAGGCAGCGGGAATAGACGAAGTGAGTGTGGAGATGGTGAGAGCAGCAGGGGTGATGGGAACACAGTGGCTCTTTCGAGTAATGAAAGTGATATGGAGGGAGAAGAAAATACCAGAGGACTGGAAAAGAGGGATAATAATACCCATATTTAAAAAGGGAAGTAGGAAGGAATGCAAGAACTACAGGGGAATTACACTCGTGTGCCACTGCGCCAAAATATTTGAGAAGGTACTGGAGAGAAGAATTCGGACAGAAGTTGAAGATGGGCTGACGGAAGAACAGTATGGATTCAGGCCAGGAAGGTCAAGAGTTGACCTCATCTTTGCTATAAGACAGCTACAAGAACACCCATTATGAATATGGGGAAGATCTGGTGATGACCTTCTTGGATATTGAGAAAGCATATGATAGTATTAATAGAAACAAGGTATGGGAAGCAATGAGAGCAAAAGCAGTGAACAAGGAGACAGTGGCAAGAGTGAAAGCAATGTACGAGGGAAGAAAAAGCTGTGTAAAGGTGGGAAGGGAGAGAACAGAATGATTTCAACTGGAGAGTGGTCTGAAACAAGGAAGTGCCCTCTCACCCGTTATTTATAGTGGTGATGGATGAAATCATATGAAAAATGGTAAATAGCATTGGGGAAAGGAAAATGAAGACAATGTTGTTTGCTGATGACCTTCTGGTATGGGGAGAGGATGAGGAAGAAGTACAAGAGCAATTAGATGAGTGGGAGAAAGTAGTGTTATAATATGGGATGAAGTTCTCAGCACAAAAGAGTGAAGTGGTCATCAAAACGAGGAGGAAGAACAGACTGGATATGGGCATAACACTTGGAGGACAGCAGTTGCAGAAAGTAGAATGATTCAAGTACTTGGGAAGCATAATTGAAGAAAAGGGAGGCAATAGGATGGAAATAAATGAAAGGGGAAGGTGTGCAGATGGATTTGTCAAGAGTGTTAGGGGGATGATATGGAATAAAGATGTACCACAAAAATGTAAAGGGATCATCTACAAGACCTACTTTGTGCCAATTTTGACATATGGTTCAGAAACATGGGTGGTGAAGGAAAGGGGCAAGAATAAAATACGAGCAGTGGAGATGAAGTTCCAGAGGAGTAGGGTAGGAGTAACAAGAATGGACAGAGTAAGGAATGAGAGAGTCAGAGAGATGGTAAGAGAGGAACCATTGCAAAATAGAATAGAGCGATCTAGGCTACAATGGTATGGACATGTGAGGAGGAGGCGAGAGGAGAGGATACCGAAGATGTTTGGAATGGAAATGAAGGGAAGGAGGCCAAGGGGAAGACCAAGGGACAGATGGACAAAAGGAGTTAAGAAGAGTGTGGAGGAAAGAGGAGTGTGCTGGGACACAGTGAAAGACGAGAGATGGTGGATGGACAGGAAACGATGGAGAGGCTTATGTTCCAAGCAGACCCTACCAGTGGTCGGAAACTGCTCAAGATGATGATTTCTCTATCCCTTGATTCCATACAGTGACTTGTTCTTGCACTTCTATTTCATTTTCTTCCCATATTACTATGCCGTTTGCAAAGAGTAAGGCATTAGTCTCCTTGCTTCCCATTCTTCGTTTCACACTCTTGTGGATTTCATCCATGACAGTTATAAATAGTATAGGGGCTAACACACTTCCTTGTCGAAGTCTTGTTTCAACACTGAACCAGTTTGTTTGTCCTAGCTAGGTCTTCACACTACTTACACACTTTTCTTTAGTTATGATGTTAAATTTGGCAGGACTTTTACAGTAGGGACATGATGACAACTGACAAGTGGAAAGAACCCAACTATGAATAATTAAGGCACATAACAACCAGACTAGCTGTGCATGGATTTCATTTCAAGCTATGCTCCACGAAGACATACCATTTGCAAATGAGGGATGCGTGTGTGTCTTGAGTGGGAAGCAATGTGATACTTATCATGTACTGAGTTGTGCAGGAAGGACTATTTCTTTAACTAGGTTCTGCACAGAATGAATGTGAAATAATCTTGCACATTGTGAGTTTCAAAATAAATAAATAAATAAATAAATAAATAAATAAATAAATAAATAAATAAATAAATAAATAAATAAATAAATAAATTTATTATTACCTTCTGCTTGCTACCAACTCAACAGAGACTAAGATAAAATAGTTGATGTTTTAAATTAATAAAAGAGCTGTATAATTAATCAATCATTTACTTTGGATCTTAAGATGAACAAGCAATCTCCATTATATTAATCTTGTGAATATTTGATAATTAAGATTTTTATTCTTTTACAGCTATGTTATATACAGTAACTACCATTGATTTAGAAAGTTTGAGGGCTTGTACAATATTATTGTTTCACAAGTGTATATTTTACATTAATATTACTGTCAAACGAATGGAAGGTGGAAGAATACTGAAACACATGTTGGAGGATAAATGGGAAGAAAGAAAGCAAGAGGAAGACCCAGAGCACGATGGATTGACTTGATTAAGACTAGCATAAGTGCAGTAGACGGAATATGGACTGGAACAGACTCCTGGAAGGAGAAGATGAAGATGATGATAATTGTTGTTTTAAGGGGCCTAACATCTAGGTTATCGCCCCCTAATGGTCTAGGTGATAGCAAAAATGACAATGAAATGGAAACCAGAACGAAAATTAAGTGAGACGGAAAATACTTACAAAAAGGAACTCAGATTGAAACTACTCACAAAATGGAGAGCGGTAATACTTACAAAAGGGAATTTAGAACGAAAATACTCACAAAAGGAATAGATTGAAAAATACGCACACAATGTAGGCTAGGTTCAAAATACGTACAAAATGCAATCTAGAGTCGAAATACTTACAAAATGCAATTGAAATTCAAAATAATTACAAAATGCAAATGGGATCGAAAATACGTACAAAATGCAATTGAGGTTCAAAATACTTACAAAATGCAATTTAAATTGAAAATACACAATGCATTTAGATTGAAAACCGCCCATTTCAGATTCTAAATACTCACAAAGTGCAATTGAAATTCAAAATACTTACAAAATGCAATTGAAATTGAAAATGCTTACAAAATGTATGGTAGATCAAACTACTCATTCGGATGGACAATACTTACAAAATGCAATTTAGATTGAAAATACTTACAAAATGTAATTTAGATTCAAAATACCCACAAAATGCAATTGAGAATCAAAATACTTGCAAAATGCCCACCATACAAAATGCAATTTAGATATAAAAGTCTTGCAAAATGTGGTTTAGGTTGAAAATACCGTATATACTCGAATACCACCCGCACATTTTTAAACAAAATCGGATGTGAAAAATTGGGGTGCGGGTCTTATTTGAGTCATCCTGAATTTAAAAATTTAAATTGCCCGCCATACGCGATATCGGGTGTTGCGAGTATCCGCTAGATGGTGCTAACCTTCTTCCGGCTATCACTTTGTTTTTCCGTAAGCAGGCGGCGTCTTACAGTCTCGCGCACGTTTTCCGAGTGTAAACATGAGTTCTATGAAGCGTTTGCGGTCGTTTACTGTGAGTGAGAAGCTGAAAGTTGTGAGGGAAGCTGAAATTATTGGAAATCGTGCCGCCGGTAGGAAATATGATATTGACGAGTCATGTATTCGCGATTGGAGAAAGAAAAAAAACGTGTTGCTAACAAGTAGTGGTGCTCGTAGAACTTTCCGCGGACTAAGTGTACAGTTTCCGGAAATTGAAAAACAACTTTATAAATACGTAACAGAAAGGCGGGAATTGGGAAATGGGGTGTCGACCGAAATGTGTCAATTAAAGGCATTACAGATCGCGAAGGAACTTTCTACGGTAGGGTTTAAAGCAAGCCGAGGATGGATTCAAAATTTTTATAAAAGAAATGGGTTGAGCATACGAAGGCGTACGTCAATTTCGCAGCGTCTTCCTGGTGCCTATGAAGAAAAGTTAGTTTCCTTTCAGCGTCACATAATTAAGTTGCGGAAGGAAAATTCATATTTGCTTTCCCAAATTGGTAATGCAGATCAGACGCCAGTCTACTTTGAAATGCCACTGGACAGTACTGTGAATGTTAAGGGATCTAAAAGTGTGACTAACAGAACAGGTAGTAATGAGAAACAACGGTGCACGGTAATGTTGTGTATACTCGCTGACGGAACCAAACTCCCGCCGTACGTTGTTCTCAAGCGAAAGACTCTTCCAAAAAATATACCCGCTGGTGTTATCGTTAGAACTCAGGACTCTGGTTGGATGGACAGTTCACTGGTGGAAGACTGGTTAAAGTGTGTCTGGCAACGTCGCCCTGGTGCTTTGTTACGACGAAAGAGCTTGCTTGTTCTGGACAGTTACCGCGGCCATACAACAGACGCTGTGAAGAAATTCGTCAAGGATGGGAAAACCGACCTAGCAATCATCCCGGGTGGGATGACGTCTATGCTACAGCCACTGGATGTCTGTGTGAACCGACCGTTCAAAGCAGCCTTGAAAGAGCTGTATACGGAGTGGATGGCGGCCGATAAGCACACACTGACCCCAACTGGTCGTATTCAGCGCCCGGAAGTTCAGCTGCTCTGTTCGTGGATTTTGACGGCATGGAATCGTATCTCGGGAGATCTCATACGGAAGAGCTTCAAGAAATGTAGTATTTCTAATGCTATGGATGGCAGTGATGACGACATTTTGTGGGAAAGTGATGGTGAAAAAAGTTCCGAAGTTGGTACTTCGGATGACGATGAATGAAGTGTTTGTGTCTTTTATTTGTATTTTTAATTGTTTCTGTGTGTTATTTTAGGACGACTTCAGAACTGTTGGAAACTATTTTGTAGAAATGCTATTTTGTTTATTTAGTAAAGATTGTAAATAGTTTTGAGTAAAAAATTTTTTTTTTTTAAATTTTGTTCTTCAAAATCAGGGTGCGGGTCTTATTCAGGGGCGGGTCGTATTCGAGTAAATACGGTACTTACAAAATGCAATTGAAATTTAAAATAGTCACTAAAATGCCCTGCTCCTACATTGAAAGATCTACTAAAAAGCAATTTAGATTGACAAAACACTCGCGAAATGCAATTTAGATAGAAAAAAATTACAAAATGCAACGTAGATTAAAAATACCTACAAAATGTAGTGTAGAGGCACAAAAAAATCGCTAAAGGGAATTAAGATACACAAGGAGACAATTAACAAAAACAGTGCGGGAATCTTAAAGAGAAAAGGAAATACAGTATAATGAAAAGAAAACAAGAGGTCTGACCCCTCGAAGAAGGAGAGATCAGGAAAGATGAGACAAGGGCCAATTAAGGCGGGAAAGTGAAAGACTCCCTAGACCTCGGATACCCTAATACCGTCGGGGTCGGAAAAGAACAAGAGTTGACCAAGGGAGGTCGACAGGAAAGAAGACAGAGAGGAACCCTGCACAAGTAAGTGGAAGGAATGCCGGACTCAGCTGGGGTCGGAAGGAGAAAAGTGGAGGAGTACCATAAATGCCCCGACCCGACCTTAAACAGGATAAGGGAAGGAAGAAGATGATGATTACCCACCCCATACAATTGACCTCCTATTAACGAGTTGACCGATTGAAGAGCAATCTTAAGCAAAGTTTATTACATAACCTAATAGAATCAAATTGTAACAAACCCAGGTCATAGGGGCAAGTGACCTCATAGTTCCGCCCCTTAAAACAACAATAACTAACACTAAACCCAGGTCAACCACAAAAACACACCTAACGCTAACCTGTAGTAGCAGTGAGGTTGTTTCCATTACCAGGATTTGTAGATATTGTCACAATGTTGCTGGTTCCCGAGAGAGATGAAGGGGTCGAACTCGAGATGTGATTATTGTTGTTGTTGATGATGAGTGATGTTGCTCGTGGCTGACTGACTGTGGTGGACGAGCATGTGGTTGAGACAGTTTTAACGATAGGAACACTCAGAGAACGCTGCAATATACTAGGAGGACTTGCTGTGGCTGGACTCTGCACTATTATCACCTAAAATCAGTAATTCCACACATTTATGACATGATCACATACATTCTCATCATTGAAAGGAAAATAAAATATGATCATTTATTAGGAAACATGTATGTGTATATTTTACAGGCAGGATAAAGAAGAATCTTGACACCACGAACATAATTCAACACATTTTTAGGTAGATTTCATTAGAAAGCTAACTATTGCAATGGGTACCATGTTTCGACTTCCGGAGAATTTCGACATATCTTCGCGTTTCACATCCCCCAGACCCCAAAACCACCGTCAGTTCAAATTTCATATATAATTTATGTATATATGTATATATATATATGTATATCAGTTTCTTGTGGACACGATAACTGCCGTAATTTTGCACCAATCACTTTGAATTTTTTACCGAATATGTATACATATAAAATCTCGGTCGAGTTCGTTACTGGGCTAAATCGCTCGTAGGGGGTGAAAATGGGGGGCTTTTTTCGAAAAAGTGAAATATTGCTATAACTCTCTTAATATGTGAAATATCGAATCCGTTCAAAGTTCATACTATGTGTCGGATAAAGCCCAAAAATTTATGTTTGAAGAGTTTTTTTATAGCACCAACCATTGACCAAAGGGGTGGGAAAAAGTGGGTTTTTCGGGAAACATTAATCATATCTCTCTTAATAGGCACAATATCAAAACCGTACAAAATGGACAATATTCCCCTAATAATTACCTAAAACTTTTGTCTGAAATAATTTTTCATATGACCCATCATTACGCCAAGGGATGAGAAAAATGATTTCGAAATTATAAGAAAATGCCAAGAGCTATCAGTGGTTGCCATGGCAACACTACTAAATGGATGAGGGATGAGCCATCAGACGTCGCCATGACAACGCACTTGGACGAGATCAGATTCAGATTTCCTTCTGACTAAGTGTGAAGCGGCTTCGGTGACGTAACTGGTAGCATGCTGAACTTCTATGCCCAAGGTCGCGGGTTCAAAGCCGGCCAAAGTCGACGGATTTTCTAAGAGCGCTAAAAATCCCTCAGTATGCTTTCCTTTGGAGGGGAAGTTCCAACGTTCGTTGCGAGTTGCTGGTTGCGGTGGCATCTGGTAGCCAAGTTCACAGCTAGGTGTCGTTGATGGTAGTATCTGGTAGCAAGATTAGGAACTACTGCTTGAAATTGGCCGTCTGCAGTCCTTACCTGAATTACAGACTAATACAGCCATCACAATTCACACCGTTTATCAGACAGATTCTACACTCACCCAAAGTACACGGGGTTACATGACTGCGTTGTCGCAGCCCCTAATCTGAGGAACCAACCAAAATCTCTGCGGGAGATATAATTTTGCGTGAAGAAGTAACAGACCGTTACATAGTTACACATCAGTGTCAAAACCTTGCATAAGGACAGTGTGACCACAAGTATAAAAATGGACTCCAAATGACAAGAAGGTTAACGTCATCATAAGACGAAAAACAAAGTTAATTAATCCCCAATTATAAAATACTTTCTCGCAATGAATGAGGTCTGATCCTTCTACGAAAACCTGCATATTCTGCCTATTTTCGCCTATCCCCAAGTTTGTCCTGTGAAATCTACCTCCGCCTTCCGGCGTGCCGAGAGGACTTTTTTAAAAATGAAAGTGTGCAATGATTTAAAAGTTAAAACTCAGCAATTTTTCTAGGTTTATGCGGTCCGGGCGGGAAGCACCAAGAGCCGCTGATGAGCCAGCTTGGTGTACCTACGCGAAACACCACACAAGACACGGCATAAACCTAGAAAAATTGCTGAGTTTTAATTCACGGGCCGTGAAAGCCAACATACCATCGATTTACAAGTTATTTAAAAAATTATATTGCTCAAGCAGAAGTGTGCTTCATTTCCATCTAACAAGTGCTATTTTTCACCAGGCATATTCCAAAATCCTATTAACATTTTCTGGATTATAAGAAAGCCACATTCTGCATCCAATGGGTGCAAATAGAGAACTGCTTCCTGAGTAGATCATGTGAATCACTGAATGTCTCTATGAAACCAAAACGAGTTATTAAGTTCACCATCCCTGTCCTAGTGGCTGCACTATTCATACTCTGTCTGTACCAAGCATCCTTATAACTTAAGGTTTCAATCCACAAAATTCATCTGCACTGTAGTTCAGGGCCGTTCCACTTTTCTGGTTCTATTTAGAGCTTTCAGCAGTAAAAGGATGTTTAAACCTTGAAGTCGGCGGCGGCAGCTTTAACTCGTTTCCGAGTATAGATCTTCTTCCAAAACAGTCTAAAATAATCTAAGGTTGAGGTCTGTGGGCATGTTTGCGGTGACTGAACAGCCCAATGCGTGCATGAAACAATCTTCCACACAGATCACACAGAACTGTTGGTGGAGGGCATGGCTGTGCTGCACGGAGCATTCGTACTTGTCGCCTGGCCTTAACAAGTCTACGACGTTCTTCTTCAAATATTTTGACAGCATCCGGGATGGTCTGGCGCCAAGTTGAACGGTCTTTAGCAAGCTGGTCCCAGGTTTGTGGATTGAGACCTGTCAACTTCATATTCTGTTTAAATTGGTCCTTGTAACGTCTCTTAGGGCCTCCATGAGGTCTGGTGCCGGAGCTGAATTCACCATACAGAACCTGGCGTGGTAGTCTCGTATCATCCATCCGATGGACATGTCCAATCCATCTAATTTGATGACCAATGATGGATGTTGGTGAGACCAAAACGATCACATGCATTCTTGTAGCAATTAACAGTCTGTTGCAACTCCACTGGCGTGAGTGTAGGCGATGCCGCATCATCTGCACACAACATATTGGTTATCTTTGTAACCTGAGTTAGCTTCTTGGAGCGAAATCGAGCTAGGTTGAAGAGCCCTCCATCAAAACGGTACCTGACCTCTACACCTGTGATGTTTGTGGGCGATTTATAGATCATTGCAGCCAAATACAATGCAAACAGTGTTGGAGCAAGTACGCAGCCTTGTTTCAGTCCATGAGTGATAGGCAATTCGTCAGAGATCTTTTTTGATGACAAACCTGACCGGTCATGCCATCATGGAGAGCTTGGATTAGATCAACAAAGCGTCAAGGACAGCCAAAGTGTTGTAGCACCGCCCACATAGCAGATCTTGGAACCGAGTCAAAGGCCTTTTTCAGATCATAAAAGACTAAGAAGAGCGGATTCTGTTGCTCATTACATTTTTCTTGTAGTTGTCTTACGCAGAAAATCAAGTCAGTTGTGCTTCAGGAAGATCGAAATCCGCACTGGGACTCGGGGAGGATCTTTTCTGAGATAACCTGAAGGCGGTTAAGTACCACAGTAGATAGTAGCGATATACCGCGATAGTTGCCACAAACACTACGATCACCTTTCTTGAAGATTGTGATGATAGTGGCGTTTTTTAGGTCACCAGGTACTTCTCCTAATTAACAAAGTTTGAGAGTAAGAGAGAAAATCCGCGTTTTGAGGGACTGACCTCCGGCTTGAATTAATTCCAGTGGGATATTATCTGGGCCAGGTGCCTTTCTTGGTTTCAGTTGATTGAGAGCTACACTGAATTCTGTGTAAGAAGGAGGTACAGCCATCCAGGTTGTTCAGGATATTTCGGCACATCACGAAGGAAGTCTTCAGCAGCTGTTGAAAGACTATTTAGAAGGATGAAGAAATGTTCCTTCCTACGCTCTAAGATATCATGGTGTAACGTGTTTTTCGAGGGGTTTTTATGCAACTGGCATAAGTCAGTAGGAAACCATTCTATATTTATTTACGCGGCAAATTGTTCAGCCAAGAGAATTTTTCAGGTTAATTTATTATTATTATTAATTTATTAGAATTATTATTAAGATATTTTCGGAGCATTTTATAAAAATTATAAGCATACAGATAGGTTTTGTCTTAGAAAACTCTATCAAGCAAATTATTACGAACGACAATATCATAGAAAATTATCTGATTACGGAATTTTACGGAGTTTTGTCGGTTAGGGTATTTGAGAGACGTGACTCACTGGGAATTCAAATACAAGCTTTATCCTGTCGGGAAGTATTACGCAAGCGGGCTCGCATCGTCAAGAAAAGGCGAATATACGGAACGGAAATCGACTTCTCCCTCCCGCGGAGTGTAATGAGCCAGAGAAGGGGAAGTAGCACATGGGGTGCAGCCAATCAGTGGAGATGACGTAAGCTAGTTGGGACTGAAGAGTGGGGGAGCCGACAGGTGCATATATCGTTCGACGCGCCGTGGAACGAGGAGATTCTGTGTAAGACGAAAGCAGTACGGTTGGACGCGGGAGTCGCTCCGATGTTCCGTGGAGTGGACGACTAACTTTTGTAAAACTTAACCAGTGTGGTTGTACGAGTGTTTGGGTCCGATGTACGGACCATAGAATTATCTAATCTACCAGTATATCATCAAATTTCGACGGAGATGACGACGTCCAGGAGACTGTGGGAAGCACACAGCATCATCAAGTACGAGGGAAATGCTTTGGCAATTTCCAGTGGTAAGCGCAAATGACGCAGAAATACGCAATCTCTCATTTCTCTTTGTTTTACATCTCATATTTCAGTAACATCATAGCTTGGAAATAAGAGTAAAATCAATTTATCAAACTCCGTTTTCACGTAATTTTCTATCGGTAATATTAAAATCCCAACGCTCCAATTCAAATTTTATACTTATTATTATTAATTTTGCTATACTTGTTTTATATAATAAATTCATTTCTTTTACAATGCAATCTTTGCTTTCAGTAGGTAGCATTAGATATAGACCAATTCCTTCTCCTGATACAATTGTTTGTTGGGTTAATGATCAAATCATACCACGATCTGAGTGAATAGATTCTTGACGGTGTTCTACCAGAGCTAGACGTTGTTAAATACAAATTTAGATTTCAGCATTGCATTGAGGTCTTGGCGCCCATTAAAACAACATAGCTTAGGCAAAGGTAAACAATTACATTTATCTCCCAACAGTGTGGGCTAGCAAAGCTGTTACACTTGGCGCCCAACGTGGGGCATTAATAAACTGTTACAATGGCTGTCAGTAAGAGTGGCAGAGTTGTCAGCGATTTTAAGTGTACCTGATGAAAAACGAAGTGGGCCATATATCTCTTTAATCCCTGCATACAAGTTCCTCAGATCACAAGTATCAGATAGCCTCTGAAGTTCCTCAGCTTTCTGCTGCCACCAAGTATTCTTTATCTGTCTTATTTGTGTCTGACACTTAACCTTGAGTTCTAAATACAGAGCTTTCTTCGTATTGGAGGATGGGTCTTGAGGATGAGATAGATAGGCTTCCCTTTTGATGTACATGGAATACATGTAGACAGAGCCACTTCTATCAGCATATGGGAGAAGAAGATACTGATTGGCTGGCATTCGTTATGGAGCTAACGTACTTTCAGCGTTAGTCAGACAAGTTGGTATTCCAGAAATACTCCTGTAACTATGTTAAACTAAGAACTCCTCCTACCATCGACACTTACTACAGCCTGATTATCAACATAAATACTTTTGATTGCCTGTAGTAGCCTTCCCTCGATTCCATAGAATTCACAGTATCTTTTCCCTTGGTATGCTTATCATATGCCTTCTCTAGATCTACCAAGCACAAACACAACTGTCTAAGCTACTTTTCAATGTGTTTTTATCAAACTGTTTTCTCTTAAATTCTATTTCACTCTCATATAGAGATTAGCAAACTCTCTCAGAGAGATTATGGGCCAAGTTAGTAGAGTACCTTGAGCAGCTGACCAGTGACCATCAACTATGGCTGTACATTTAGTCTAGCTGTATGCTGAATAGATGCCAATCTTAAGGCCCCAACATCTTCCTTTCTAATGACTGCCCCTAATACAAATATAGACTCTCAAATAAAATATTACCAGACAGACATTACACATGCTGTAAAAACAGGGGATTGATGGTGATATCGTAAGTCCTTAAATACATTTGCAATGACAACCATTCAGACATCTTTATTGAAAAGAAGATGAAAAGAAGGGGAAGAGCAAAGAAAAGAAAGCATCACTGAATCAGTCAGTCTGCTCCATATTGAAAAGTAAAACGTATGCCAATGAACCTACCTTTTGTGCTGTGGGTGTAGTTGATGAGCTGCTAGTGTTTGTGGTTGAAGTGACAGTACAAGTAGTCACTGTGGCTCGACTTGAAGCTGAGGTTAAAGTTATCTTTAGCGGTGTCATCGCAAGAGGAAACGATACAGTTCGTGATGTCTGCTGCTGCAACTGTGGCTGCTGTTGCTGCTGATGAGATGGTTGGAGGGGGATGACTGGTACCTATAATGACAATTACATGTGATTTACCCATCTGCCCTCAGGCTAATTCACCAGTTCAGCCCAAAACACTTTATCATGATTAGTCTTATTAACATTAAAAAAAAAAAAAAAACCTTGAAAAAAGAAATCCACAGATATAATATTGTAACAATTCACTTTAGTATGCTAAACAACATAGTTTTAGGGGGAAAAAAACCCTTATTTACTCGCCTATAGTACGCCCCTTCATTTTCGAGAACCAAAATACAAAATTCTTGGAAATCGCTTATAGTACCCCTCCTTAATTATTGAGAGTCAATTCTTGGAAATAGATGAATTCTTAAATTTTTTTAAAATTCCAACTAAAATTCATCCTCTTTTATGACAAAAATATTTTTCTTGTTACATTATTTAGTTATTCAGACGATATGACCACCATTTTGCGTACGCGATTGGGCAGGAATTCGAATTGTGTAGCCAATAGGCTTCACCCAATATCCAATAGAAGATGCCTCACTATTGGCCGAGTAGAAGAGCCAAGTTTAAAATCCGGCCAATGTAAGTTATGGATTCATATCTTGCCTGCATTCTTTTGTTTTGTATACCAAGATGTATTGCCCTTCGAAATGGTGTTCGCAGCAGCTTTTTCTCAGTTTTAACACATTTCATTTGTTGCAAGAACTGTCGGCGTTTGTGTGACTCACTATTGGTGTATTAATGTGAAACATGTGAATAATACGTACTCGGTTGTGTTTACAAATGTTAGTGAGATGTGATTGTTCAGCATCATCACTCGTTCCCAAATTGATGCATGTTCAAATTAAAAAAATGTTTGCATTTCGATGTCTGATACTTTGTCCAATCCATTCTATTTCTTTGATACTAAGATTTTTTCTTAGCAAGGGATAGTAGTGAAAGTCATTGGGGGATAGCCGGGAATAGTGGTTGATAAGTGAGGTTATGGCAGTCTCATAATGGGCTGATTAAAGTTGTAAACTTCGTATATTTTGATTAAATACGAGGGCAGATCAAAAAATAAGTTGCACTTGCCAGTTATGGCCATTTATTACACCACCTAAACAACAGCAACACGCCTATAACGACATACAATGTAACGTCACTTTTCCACATAGTTTCCAAGAGACTCCAAACATTTCTGCGAACACACAACCGACTTGTCGATGCCGGATGCATAGAAAGTTCCTCCAGCGTTCTGCAACCACACGGAGACAGCGGCCTTCACCTCCTCATCGGTCTGGGAATGTCGACCACCATTCTGTCTAATGATCGCATTCACACTGTTGACATTTGCACGGGTCCTGGACGTTGCAGGCCTACCCTCGCGATATTCGTACGTGATATCCGTGCATCCGGCTTCGAATTGCTGACACCACTTTACGATCCCTTGCCGTGAAATGGCCCGCTCCCCATACACAGCACTAATTTCACGATGAATGGCCGTGCAATTCTTCCTTTTGGCCCATAGGAATCTGATTGTCGCACGCACCTCATATTTGGAGTGAACGTCCAGTCGATGCGCCATTGCTTTTGGCCGCTATTCACACCATACAAGACGAGACACCACAGCGACCTGCCTAACAGATGTGGCAGTGTCTGTCCCTTTCTCCGCTGTGCCCCACGTTTGCGACACACAGCGCTGCTGCAGCGCGTTAGTACAACTAATTTTGAGATCCACCTTCATATATCGTACTATGTAACATCAGAATAAGATAGCTTATTTTTACTCTCTCTTTTTCCCAAAATAATGGATTTTTGCGAAGTTCACGTCTATAGTACCCCCTCTGAACAAAAAATTTAGAAAAAAAGGGGGTCCTATAGGCGAGTAAATACGGTTAATGGCATAGTTTGACATGGAAAAAAATATTGAGTAAAGATAGCTTTGAAGCCATTTTACAGTGTTACCTTATTGTTGTTGTTTGAATCTTCAGTCTTTTGACTGGTTTGATGCAGCGCTCCATGCCTCCCTGTCCTGAGCTAATCATATCATCTCTACAGATCTACCACACCGTACATCCGAGGCAATCTGTTTAACATATTCTAACCTTCGTCAACCCCTACAGTTCTTGTCCTCGACCCTTCCTTCCATAACTAAGCTTGCTATTCCTGAGTGTCTTAGTATGTGTCCTACTATCATATCTCTTATCTTCATTAGCAGTTGCGAGAAACATCTCTCCTCTCCCACTCGTCTTAATACCTCTTCGTTTGTAACCCTATCTACCCATCTGATCTTCAGCATTCTCCTGTAACACCACATCTCAAATGCTTCAATTCTCCTCTTTTCTGCTGCACCAATAGTCCAAGTTTCACTTCCATAGAGTGCCACGCTCCAGGTAAAGGCTTTCAAAAATGACTTCCTAATAGCAAAATCTATATTCGATGTCAACAGATTCCTTTTTTGTAGAAATGCTTTCCTTGCCTGAACCAACCTACTTTTTATATCCTCTTTGCTTCATCCATCACTGGTTATTTTGCTTCCTTATTAACAATTAATATTGTAGCTTTCAGTCGGTCAACACAAAAATCATTCCTATTACTGGAATATGTGAAAAATAACCTGAAATAAATTACATATGATTAAGATTTATATATATTGTTACGGACTAGTGAAGAGGAAGAAGAAGAAGTAAACTAAGGGATGGCATGTTTCACTCATGATGCTCGTTATTTTTCACATATTCCAGTAATTGGAATGATTTTTGTGTTGACCGACTGACAGCTACAGTATTAATAATAAATTTAAAAATATTCTTTTAATGTTATTGGTAAAGATAGCTTTGGAGCTAAAAGGATCTTGAAAAATACTATCAGAAACAGGTATGAAGAACTGGCAAAGAAAACAGCAGAAACCAAATTATGGAAGGACATTGATGCTATATGGGATCAATATAAATTAACACCAAGAAGAGAAGCTGTAGCCTTCTTCAGACTTAACACTGGCCATGACTGGCTTGCAGCTCATCTGAAACGAATCAACATCCTGAGATCTGAAGAATGCACACTTTGTCACGAACCTGGAAGTAAAATGGATAAGGGGCACCTGCTACATTGCAACAAACTTGATGTGACTGCTAGAACTTCAGGAAACCTCGCACAACTATTGGACCGCAAGAAAGCAGATGGATTGGAATCAGGGCTAGCCATAGGAAACAACAACAATCTTATTGGTTTTATGTCCCTTTTAACTACTCTGGCTTTTAGAGACGCCGGGGTGTTGGAATTTTGCCCAGAAGGGGATCTTTAACTTGCCAGTAATTCTAATGACACGGCTCCCTCGCATTTGCGCACCCTCAAACACCAGCTGACTGCGCCAGGATACGAACCTTCAACCTTGGGCCCAGCAAGCGAGAACATTACCGCTGAGCCACACAGCCAGTCTTAAAAAATTGGTAGAAGCAAAATACATTTTAAATATTGAAAAAGTAAACTGATTATCAGTTTTCCTCTTGATCAGTCATTATGAAAACAAGAATATTTAATTTAAGAATATTTAATACTCCATTTAATTAAATTGTGACCAGATGTCTCCCACAAGTCCAACCTCTCCTCCACGTGGTTGAAGACGGGCAACGGCATGAAGTAGGGGATTGCCTGTAGGGGTGAAGTACAGTGGGGACTTCGTGTGCCCCGGGACCGCTACGGTAGCTGTGAAGGCTCTATGGGAACCCTGAAAAGTGTCGGCTGACGGGGCTCTGGTGAAGCTACGATAGGCCTAGCAAGCCAGTAGTGGATATCATATTTGCTTTCAAAACAGGAACAGGCCTCGGAAAGGACGGATGCAAACAACGTCGACCCGGATATGCTAATGGACTACGAGTTGGGACATTAAACATCAAAACACTGACAGGAAAGGTGGAGGAGATTGTAGATGTGATGGAGAGAAGAAAACTGGATGTACTGGGCTTGGCAGAAACAAGATGGAAAGGAGAAGGTCGCAGAGAACTGAGGAAAGGGTACCGGTTGTACTGGAGTGGGAACAGTGAAGAAAGGAGCAGCGGAGTAGGAGTAGTTGTGAGAGATGGAATGAAGAGGTAAAGGGAATAAGTGACAGGATCATGAAGATCAGAGTAACTGTAAAGGGAAGAAGCCTGGAGATAGCCCAGGTATATGCCCCTCAAGTTGGATGTACAGCTCAAGAGAAGGAAGACTTTGAGGAGGAGCTACAACAGCAGTTGAATGGTCAGAGCATCATTGTCATGGGAGATTTGAATGCACATGTAGGAAGTGAAAGGCAAGGATATGAAAATGTAATGGGAGCAGAAGGATGGGGCAGCAGGAATGAAGAAGGGAGAAAGTTGCTGGATTTTTGCAAGAGAAACGGTTTAGTGGTAGGCAACTCCTGGTTCCGGAAGAAAGAAAGCCACAAGGTAACGTGGTACAGCAGTGATTTAACAAAGAAATCTTTGGTAGATTACATGCTGTACGACTGGGAAATGAAGGGAAGTGTCACAGATATAAAGGTAATACCATCAGAGGCCTTAGACAGCGACCACAGAATACTTGTAATGAACCTGGGAGTTGTTAAGGATAGCAAGAGAACAGAGTACCAGGAAAGGAGAATCAAAGTATGGAAACTCAAGGAAAAGGAAGTCAAGGAAGAATTCCAGAAGATAATAAGGGAAAGGATGCCAACAGACGATCCTAAAACAGGGGAAGAGGAATGGAAGCATTTCAAAAACACAATGGTGGAAGCTGCAGTGGCAGTATGTGGAAGAACAAGCAACAGAAAGCGGTGTAAAGAGACACCCAGGTGGAATGAGAGAGTAAAAGAAGCTGTGGGAAGGAAGAACAAGGCTTTCAGAGTGTGGTTCCAGGAAAGAAATCTGGCAAGGGAAGATTATAAGATAAAGAAGAAAGAAGCAAACAAGATTGTCGCAGAGAGGAAGAAGTGGATGGTAAAGTGGACAGAGATGATGGAGGAAGACAGCAGAAGAAATAAAAAAGTACTTTATGGGATGGTCAAAAGTAAGAGAAGAGGTCTGCGAGAGGATGTGGTAATGATGGACAAAAACGGAAATGAGGTACACAACAAAGGGACCCTCAAGACCGTGTGGAAAGAGTACTTTGAGGATTTGCTGAATCCAAATGGTCATAGGGAGGAAGACAATGTATTGGAAGATGGAGCAGACAACACAGGAATGGAAAAGGACCTGACTTGGAGAGAACTGGAGATGGCTATAGACAAGATGAAAGAAGGAAGGGCACCGGGTATGGGTGAAGTGAGTGTTGAAATGGTGAAGGCAGCAGGGGAGGTTGGGAAACAGTGGCTGTACCATGTGATGAGGGTGATATGGAAGGAGAAAAAGACCCCAGAAGATTGGAAGAAAGGATTAATTGTCCCAACGTAAGCAGAAAGGAGTGCAGAAATTACAGGGGAGTCACACTCATACCTCACAGAGCCAAGATATATGAAAAGATATTAGAAAGAAGAATACGAGCCAAAGTGGAGAGAAAATTGAGAGAGGAGCAGTATGGATTCAGACCTGGGAGATCAACAGTGGATCTCATATTTTCAGTGAGACAGCTCCAGGAACACCGCTACGAATTTGGAGAGGATCTGTTGATGGCCTTTCTGGACATCGAAAAGGCCTATGATAGTGTGTGTAGGGAGAAGGTTTGGAAAGCAATGGAAAACATGGGAGTGGAAAAAGGGACTGTAGGCAGAGTGAAGGAGATGTATTGTGGAAGTGTGAGTTGGGTGAAGGTTGGAGGGGAAAGAACAGACTGGTTCAGACAAATGAGTGGCCTGAAACAGGGTAGTGCACTGTCACCCCTTCTCTTTAATGTGGTTATGAACGAGGTAATGACACGGATAGCAGGAAAGATAGGAGAAGATAAGATGAAAGCAATGGTGTTTGCAGATGATCTCATGGTCTGGGGAAACAAGGAGGAGGAAATTCAGGAGCAACTGAAGGCTTGGGAAGAAACAGTGGGAGAGTACGGATGGAAGTTCAACATCAGTAAATGTGAGATCCTGTTAACGACCAGGAATAAGGACAGACCAATGAGTGGGATAACACTTGGAGGTGGACAGCAGAAGAAGGTGGAAAGTCTCAAGTACTTGGGAAGTATAGTGGAGGAGAATGGGAGAAATGACAAAGAGATTACGGAATGTGGCAGACAGGCAGAAGCATTTCTGAGAAGCATTAGGAGCTTAGTGTGGAATAAAGATGTCCCACAAAAATGCAAGGAAGTGTTATACAGAAGCTACTATATCCCGATACTGACCTATGCTTCAGAAACGTGGACAATGAAGAAAAGAGACATAAGCAGAATACAGGCAGGTGAAATGAAGTTCCTGCGAAGTAGGATCGGAGTGACAAGAAGAGACAGGGTGAGGAATGAAAAGGTCAGGGAAATGGTGAAAGAGGAGCCCTTGCAAGGTAGGATTGAGATATCAAGACTGAGGTGGTATGGACACTTAAAGAGAATGGATGAGAAGAAGATTCCCAAGAGGATACATGAGATGCAGATGCAGACGAAATGACCAAGGGTAAGACCAAGAGATAGATGGCTGAAAGGCGTGGAGGAATGTGTCAAGAAGAGAGGCGAGGACTGGACCAGAGTGACAGCGGAGAGGTGGTGGGAAGAAAGGACTAAGTGGCGAGGCTTATGTTCCAAACAGACCCAGCCTGGGGCTGGAAACTGTACAAGATGATGATGATGATGATGTGACCAGATAATTCATGTTATTGGAATGGCAAGGGAAGAGGATTTTCAGGTGACAACTATTACCTATCACACAGGTACTTTCTTTCTGCCTGACAAAGAGACCTAATGGCTGAAAAGCCGTATTTGGTATTTGATGATGATGATGATGATAATTGTTGTTTTAAGGGGCCTAACATCGAGGTGCAATTGAAATTCAAAATACTTACAAAATGCAATTGAAATTGAAAATGCTTACAAAATGTACGGTAGATTCAAACGACTCATGTGGATTGACAATACTTACAAAATGCAATTTAGATTGAAAATACTTGACAAAATGTAATTTAGATTCAAAATACCCACAAAATGCAATTGAGAATCAAAATATGTGCAAAATGCCCACCAATCAAAATGCACTTTAGATTCAAAATTCGTGCGAAATGCGGTTTTGGTTGAAAATACTTACGAAATGCAATTGAAATTCAAAATACTCACAAAGGTCGCTCCGCCATATTGAAAGACTTACTAAAAAGCAATTTAGATTGACAATCTTTACAAAATGCAATTAAGGTTGGAAAAAATCGCGAGATGTAATTTAGATCGAAAAAACATACAAAAAGCAACGTAGATTAAAAATGCCTTTAAAAAAATTGCTGAAGGAAATTTAGATACACGGTGAACCAAGTAACAAAAACAGTGCGGGAATCTTAAAGAGAAAAGTAAATATAATGAAAAGAGGAGAGGAGAGGAGAGGAGAGGGGAGAGAGGAGAAGGTCCGCCCCAAAGGTAAGGGACAAAAGGGGAAAACGGACCTAGCTCAGGAATCCCTCGGGGTCGCTAACTCCCGAACTCACCAGCCGTGAGCCCCTGAGGGCGTAGCATTATCTACGGTGCACCAGAAGTGGTGGGGCTACATACACCCTGCCTCCTTAAGGGCCTTGAGCACAAGGCAGGAGGTAAAAGGAAAAGAAAAAGAAGGCTGACCCCTCACAGAAGGAGGGTATCAGGAAACATGAGACAAGGGCCAATTAAGGCGGGAAAGTGAAAGACTCCCTAGGCCTCGGATAACCTAAAACCGTCGGGGTCGGAAGAGAACAAGAGTTGACCAAGGGAGGTCGACAGGAAAGAAGACGAAGAGGAGCCCGGCACAAGTAAGTGGAAGCAATGCCGGACTCAGCTGGGGCCCCGTGGTCGCCAACCCACGCCCACTAGAAGTGAGCCCCTGGAGGAGTATTTGGTATTTAAATGGTCATGAGAAATACAAATACATCCTACAGTGGGCTTAGCAACTCAGGGCTGTTGAGGTGACAGAAGTCGTCGCCCCAGTAAATATACCGTATTTTCCCCCTCTTTTTTCTAAATTTTAAGGTCCAAAATTGAGGAGGGGTACTATAGAAGCAAACTTCACAAAAATTCATAATTTTGGGAAAGGGAGACAGTAAAAATAACCTATTTTATTTTGATGCTACACAGTAGGATATAATAATCAAAATAAACTAAGTTTACATCTTTTTTCAGCCCATTATGAGACTGCCATAACCTCACTTTCCCGGCTATCCCCCAATGACTTTCACTACTATCCCTTGCTAAGCAAAAGTCTTAGTATCAAAGAAATAGAATGAAATGGACGAAGTATCAGACATGGAAATGCAAACTTTATTTTTATTTGAACATAGGGAGGGAGAATGCATCAATTAGGGAATGAGTGATCACATCTCACTAACATTTGTAAACACAACCGAGCACGTATTATTCAAATATTCACATTAATATACCAATAACGTTTCACACAAACGCTGATGGTTATTGCAACAAATGAAATGTGTTTAAAATAAAACTAAGGAGACTGTTGTAAACACAATCGAATCGCAAAATAAATAATACTAAACAGAAGAATGCAGGCAAGATATGAAACCATAACTTTCATTGGGATGGCGCTTCTACTCGGCCAATAGTGTGGCATCTTCTATTGGATATCGGGTGAAGCCTATTGGCTACACAATTATCCTGCCCAATCGCGTACGCGGTACGCAAAATGGCGGTCATATCGTCTAAATAATGTTGTATTTTGACTCTCAATAATTAAGGAGGAGGGGTACTATAAGCGATTTCCAAGAATTTTTTATTTTGGCTCTCGAAAATTAAGGGGGGGGGGGGGGTACTATAGGCGAGGGGGTCTTATAGCCGAGTAAATACGGTACCTTCGCCAGGCGGAGAAAAAGTGTCTGTGCGTGACAGCTCAGTTGGTAAGAGCATCGGGCCAGAAATACAAAGGTCCCAGGTTGAGTTCTAATACCATCAGACATTTTAACTCCCTGTTTAACATCTTGATGACTTGTACTTCATATACACAACACGACCTAATAGCTGAAAGCTGACCTTTGGTATCCATCCTTTTATAGCCATGCTGACCTTCCATTTCTTTCTATCTCTTCATTGAGTGGTACTGTACAGTAAAGGCAGTAAGTGATCTAAATTATAATTTAAAAAAAAACGGATCACCTTTGCAGGTGGTTGTGTTGAGAGCGTGCTTTGACTAGAGTTTGAATCGATGGAGGAAGAACGCCGCCGCTTACGACCTCGCTCCTCATCCTCTTCTTTCTTCACTTGGGCCGACATTCCGGATGACAAGAGAACTGTGCCTGTCGATGGGCTGGCAGATCTCTGTGGAGTCCTAGTAGCTTCAGGAACACTAGGTTCACAAGGAGGAGACTCATCTCCGGATACTGTGTGGGAGAACAACAAAAAGCGTGAATTTCTTACAACTCTATTCTACAATATATATCAAATGTCAAAAATTAGCAATCTGTATCATCTAAGCTTTTTGGGGTTAGTATTTTGTTATAAATTGGATAAATATTGTTAAGCACACTGCCAGTACCCCAAATAGTGGAAGGAAATATCACCATTATAAGACAGAGGAAGTGATTTGTACTACTGTAGTGCAAAGAGGAAGAGGAGGACTTGGAAGAAAGTATGGCCAGGAAAGGCAGGCAGATAGGAAAGGTAACGACGATAGGGTCAACCCTAAAGACACTAGGGTAAAAGGATTTAAAAAAAAAACAGACCCAGAAAACCAGCAAAGCTGGGGCGGGTTGCCGGTTACATTATAAGCGACAGTTTGAGTACCTACAAACACGGTGACTTTGAAACATACAAGGGTTGGTTTTTTAGTTTTGGCAACGATGCTGCTGCTTTATGTTGCAACGGTGTTGGACTCTGCCATTCTTACCAAAAGTAGCTAACCTGTATCCCCTTCCTTAGAGCACATGACCTCGCCCGTCCCTCCCCCCATTCCTATGCAGTGGTGCCTGTTAGATGAGTAGTTTTGGGCAAGCGCTCGTGCAAGACGGTCGCAATGTTTTCGAAGCAGGAACAGAGAACGTGGATAAAAATTCAGTGTGCTAGGGGTCACAGTCCTAAGCAGTGTCACCGAGGATTTCAGGAAGCATGCGGTGCAGCTGCGTTACCGTTCAGAGCAGTAGCAAAATGGGTTTCAGCCTTTCGAGGTGGGCTCGAACGTGTGGAGCACATGCCTCGATCTGGTCACCCACCAGTAAGTGATGACAATGTACAGATGGTGTCCACGTTAGTAGAGGTGGATCGGAACGTAACGATTCGTCAATTAGAGCAAGATACCGGACTGGCGCATTCAACTGTCCTCCACATCCTGAAGGACTTACTGAAAATTAGGAAGATTGCGTCCAAATGGGTTCCGCATGACTTAACCGACATGAACAAATGGCTGCGATATGACGCTTGTCGTATGCACTTGCAGCGTTATGAGCGCGAAGGATAGGCCTTCTTACGGCGTATCATAACCATTGACGAGACGTGGGCCAGATCTTATGAGCCACAGTTAAAACGTCAATCGAACGAGTGGCGGCACCACGGAAACAAACAGTTCGACCAACCCCCACCAATGTGATGGTAATGTTGATTCTTGCCTATGATTGGGATGGTGTGATCATTCACCACACTGTTCCCCGAGGGCAAACCGTTAATGCGGCGTACTATTGTTAGTTTCTGGGGAAATGATGATGATGATGACTATTGTTAGTTTCTGCAAGACCATCTCCTAGCAGCTCTGAGAAGGAAACGGCGACACCACATCGATACTCCGCCCATCCTCCTGCATGACAATGCTAGGGCACACACAGCAGGAGTTGTGTCTGCATTGTTGAATCGCTGGAACTTGGAGGTGCTCTATCATCCCCCCTACTCTCCCGACTTAAGTCCCTGCAACTTAGATCTCATCCCGAAGATGAAGGAGCCACTGCGCTACCCTACAATTGGAGATGTTGTGCAGGCTGCCGAGCGCTCTCTTCGCACCATCGATAGATTGGGCAGTGCCAACGGAATCCAACGGCTTCCGCGTCGCTGGGAACAAGTTTTACGCAGTGCTGGAGACTACATCGAGGAACCATGATGGTGTGTTATTTATCAATTTATAACATAGTTGCCAAAACTAAAAAAGCAACCTATGTTATGTATGTATGGTAACAATGAATACAACCCTGATTCAACCCAACAGCAAGACACTATACCACAATTTTACTTTGATAATTAATTAAAATGCTCCACCATACATGCGAACTTTCAAAAATAGAAATCCAGAAGATCCCAAAGCGCAAAAATTTAATGCGTACATGCGTCACAAGGTCGTAAAAACAGCGAGAAAAGACTACAGGAAAAGAGATTACAAACTCTTGGTGATGTGAGACTATCTAATTCATTGTGCCAGTTTCCAAAAATTCTGAACAATATGCCTTCCTGAAAGACTGATGATATCATTGCTTACTTGAATTCATCACGAAAACACTAAATTGCACAAAAAATTGTCACACAATTTCACGAATACCAGAACTACAGCAAGCACCGCTTAAGACCAAGCTTTCCCGCTTACAAACAGTCGGAGCACAAAGAGTAATATAAATGCAGCGATAATCTGCGAGATGTGATTATCAATAGACAGTTCTATCGACTTTCAGCGTAATGTTAAACGCAAGGAATTAATGACAAAGGCGCAGCGATAATCTGCGAGACGGGATTATTGATAAACTTTACAGGGTGTCTACTGTAAGGATGAAGTAATAATTAGTTACTTTTTAGCTACCTTTTAGTTAATTTTAGTTACTATTTAATTCAAGATACGTCTGCGGTCGGCAACCATAGAAGCTCATTGCGCGGTGAAGGAAAACATCAATGAACTGTGTTTAAAGCAGTGAATAAGATTCACTTATGGTGTTATAAAAATTTAGATAAAAATAAATAATGGATATTTATAGAGGTGTTAGAAAGTGTTGTTATTTTTTTGAAGATTTGTTGATTTAAAATTCAAAAGGTGGTGTTTTGTGTTTTTATTATTTTTTCGGGGATGACATGTTAAAATTTGGAAAGCGATAAGGTTTGTACAATAAGTGCATTTAAAAATATAAACAATTAATAAAACAAAGTAAAAAACAAAACAGCAGGGTAAAACGTTAAACATGGCTATGGAAGAATGAGATAATACTTATATGGAAGTCACATTTTTATTTTACATTCACCATCTCGAAACACATTTCAGTGAATACCTTTTTCAGTTTTATCCAAATACTGCGGTGAAATCACTGGAAGTAGATCATGGTTAAAGTCTCAGCATTTGCAGCTGTCAATTTTCGCCTCCTATCACTTACTATGAGACTGTATTTCTAAAATGACCTTTCAGAATCCACATTTGAACAAGGATACCACACACACTTTAATGCAGCTGTTGCATAGTCTCGGTGAGCAGGCCTTAATCCCATGAGGATCTCTGGAACATTCACATTATCTTCATGACGCAGTTGGTTCTTGATTGCAGTCAGGTAAATGCTGTGAGCCTCTAAAAACTGTTGAGACTCCATCTTCTTAAGAAATGGGGCATTCTTCTTAAATTGGAGCAGTTCTGTGGGAGATACGTTCTTAGGTGCATGCCGAGGATCAAACAATGACCCGATGGCTTCTACAGTCTTCCTGGCTGGATCCGTGGTCCTTAAAGTCCTGACTTTCACTAGAGCTGACTGGGCAACACACGTAAGCTTGGACTTAACCGTTATCTGCATCTTTTGAGGAAGCTGTTCCAAGTTCTGGAGGATCGTATGATTGAACATTCCACCATCGCCTAATAGCTTGAGCTTTACCTCAAGGTCATCTAGCTTCCCAGCCAGTAAGTGAATTGTTGGGTACTTAAATCCCTCCAAGAAATTAAGCAAGTCCATAAGAGAGGCACCAACAACAGAAACATACAATGCTTGTAATGGTATAAATTGTATTGTTGAAGTCGATGCTTGTTGGAAAAATTTGACCCCAGAATTTGAATCTTCCAATGTTTTGAAAAATTCTACCAGATCTTCCACATGCGTGGCCATATACATTGCAGCCTTAAACCATGAATTCCATCTTGTACACACAGGCATTGGGAAAGCTAGAATTTCATTCTCTTTTTCTGTGTTTTCATATTTCTCCCTTAGAAATGCAACGTAATTGCTTTTTCTTTTTCGCGTATTTAAAAAGGCATTCTTTGTCTTTACTATAGACATGTTCAATTCGTCCAGCTCGTTTTCAAATACGCAGCCGATAAGATTGACTTTATGAGCCCAGCACTGGACATGACTTAATTCTCCAATCAATCCTTGAAGAGTAGTTACACATTTTGTCATGTAGCGTGCTGAGTCCGTAATTACTGCCACTACACGCTCCCGTTCAATTTCATAGGAATTCAAGGTGTCTAATATCGCATTGGAGCAATTTACGCTATTGGCAGAATCTAGAACAACAGAGGCAGCCAGATGGGTGTTCATTTCAGTTGATGGTACTGATGGACGAAAAAGAATGTTGAAAACACACCTACCATTCTTGTCAGTTGTTTCGTCACATAGCAGAAACACGTCTTTGTTTTTTATATCTTCCCTAATTTCTTCCCTCCTTCTTTCGCCAATCATGGGGATGTATTTCTGACGAATCTGATTTGCTGATGGTAAATCTCCACTTCCACGAACGTACTTATTAAACCAAGTAAGGATAGCAGGATTGTCTAGTTTCTCTACTGGTATATTAGCTTTCACAAACGCAGTAGTAGTGTCCAAAATAAACTCTTCTTTCATATCCTTCACACGACTAGCATTTGATAATGTTTCTTTCAAGGTGGCCACTCTAGGAACACTAACTTCAAGACGCGAATTTTCTCGGCGTTTTGAATGCTTCTCCGATTTGCAATGTTTGCCTAATACATCTTTCCTGCGATAATCTAACCGACAATCACAATATTTGCACATAAGAATGCCACAAGAAATTATAAATCATTCATTCTTATATTCTTTAAGTCTGTCTGTGGCAGAAACAGCTACCTTCGGCATTTTTAAACTCAACTGAGCGATGCCCAGTAACAAACACTGTTATCACACGGTTGACTGTAGTCACACTCCAGTATAAATTCGTAACCACACGCAAAATTTATTTCTGAATTCGTGTCATAATATTTAAATTATGTCGCGTCTCATCTTCCTGTACTGCTAAGTTCGGAACTAATACGACGAACACGTGGTCGCCAACTGATTCACGCAAATAACACACTAGCTTCGATGATAACGCACAATTTGCGCACTTTTTATTAAATTATATAGAATTCTCTACTATAATTTACACTCGCTACTGATGTAACAGGAGGCAAACGTAGTTTACATTATGAACAACTATCACATAACCTTTTGGAGGTAGTCGGCCAAACTATTCACGCCGCGATATAACAGCTGTTTACCACAGCGCTAAAATCCAACGAGAATATCGACAGTATATCGTAATATGACGTATATCGTAGTATTACCCCTCGCGAAACTATACAATCGATCATTCTCTCGAATTGAACACCAACCAAATTCGATTATCGGCTTGTGCACAAAAATGTTCGGATTGGTGTGGGGAAAAAATATGAAAATTTGTTTTTATTTAGCAGATTGCGATATTTGTGGTGTTATTAACAAAATTCGCGTTATATCGCGATTTAATTTCACTCCTGGGCGGCACGAAACATGTAAATACGTGATAATAAAACATCCTAACCTCTAAATATGACTTTTCATTTTATCGCGAATTAACAAAAACTAACACCTCTAGATATTTAATATCAAATGAGTTGATTCAGCAAATATGCCGTCTTGTGTACAAGAAGTTATGATTACCAAAAAGTTGCTCTAATCTTGGCCGTTTGGGTGTATTTCTTTTGTCCCCGCGGTAGACCACGAAGAAATATATTATGCGACGGAACGTTATCGTCGCCGAATTGTCTTTGCAGTCAGGTACGGAGAAATATCGAGACGTTACACGATCGGCGCTGGTCTCAGCCGTTTGGCGCGATTCGTAGTTATTTAGATAGAACGCGGAGAAAAATCGCGATTACATAATTGGTGTCACATTCAGTCGTTCGATGAGATTTCTATTGTCCTTGAGGTAGGGCACGGAAAAATATTGACACCGCTTGCCTTCCATTTGACAAGAATCCAGTTGTACTCGTCATCGAATGTGGAGAAATATCACGATGTATCGCAACCGCTGCCGCTCTCGGTCATTTTACGAGATTTACGTTGTCCCCGCGGTTGCACAATAAGAACGAGATATTATACAATCGGCATCGCATCCGGTCATTAAACGATTGTCTAACTGTCTATCTGTCCTGGCAGAATGGCGGAGGCGAGCTCGAGGTTGGGCATGGTTAAAATTCACGAGCAGTTATGGACATGTTGTATGATCGGCACCGTGATTTCCACTGCCCCTATGCTGTGGTTGGAAGTTCACCGTGGATCACGAGAAGAAATAAGTATCGCGATGCTACGTAGTCTGTTATTTCCAAGTGGGTTGATGAACTTCTCGCTCCCCGTACACTTTTAAGTATACGGTCATGGGAAAAGTGGCGAGTAGGGTTCTGTATGTTTCGTGATGGGATTCCCGAAATCCTCGAGGACACAAGTTCGCAGCCGGGCACAGGTTTTATAATTTTACGCAACTGGCGTCGATCGTGGTCCGTTTGACGGGATTCCCGCAGGCAAGTCAAGCTCTCTGCCGGCTGTCTGGAGGATGTGATTTTGGAGGATGAATGTTCGAAGTAGGTATAGGTTATTATGAATTATTCAGAGAGGATTGCACGAATAATCCGACAAGAGGGCACATTCGAATTCAAACTATACAAGTTTTCGAGATAGCCCGGTTAGATTATATATCCAATGGAACCATAGTTCGAAGGAAAAATAGACATATAACGGAGTTCGAATTAATCACACGTTATGTCGGAAATTAACTAGACGGATAGATTTTTTAAATATAGTCTATGTATTTCGAAGCATTTTTGCGATTGATTTTGAAACTGTATCATTTCACAAGATTGCGACAATAAATTATTTCGCGTTATTTCTGGACTTCAATTTGAGATATACAAATTTAGAGGCCAATATCAGAAATGGGAGGTTTCTGTTGAGTTTCAGAAGTTATTGCGAATACACATCTCGCAAAAAGTCTGGTTTCCAATTAATACAGAAAAAAAAATTCACACAAAACTTAACTCTTCTTGATGCCGAAAATAAACGTTGAACCAATGTATACAGTACCACTGAAGGTAGCCTCAGTATGCATTTCCTTGAGGTCGTGCACGGGGAAATATAACTTACGCAATCGGCGCCGCTTGCGTGAAACTCGCTTCATCACATCTGCGAGCCTAGTGACGCGAGTTTAAATGATTTTAACAGACCTTGGCAAATTTTCGTTACCTCCAACTATCCAGACATAAGAATTAGCTACTTTTCGTTACCCATTTGTAAAATTAGCTACCGGTACTTTTTCGTTACTATTCGTTACCGGTAGACATCCTGAGTCTTGTCAGTCGATTTTCAGTCGAATTAACACACTCGCATCTCAGAATAGCAGCTATTATCGAAAACGAAAACTGAAACGCGATTTGGATGCAGAGAACGAAAACAAGCTAGGGAGTTGAAAATCCGGAAAAAACTATGTTAATCCGGACAACCGGAAAACACACCAAAAATCCGGAAACCTTCCGGGAAAACCAGAAAACTTGGCAGGTATGCTCCACCAATCAATACAAATTCTATTCAAATTAGTACATATTTCGATCCAACAATGGAACCTTTCTTCAGAAAAACTAGAATCAAACCTTAATAAACTAATCTAAAAAACTAAGTGTAGAGAAATGAAATTAACTAAGATACAGTTATATACAGAATGAAATGAAGAAACTGGAAAACAATGAATAAGAGCAATGAAAATACAAACTTTTTTTATAACAATAAATATTTAAAATCCAATGGATAATTATTCATGTAAAATAATAGAATCAATTTGAAATAAAATAAAATGGATATCCTTACAAATAATTTGATTAAATAAATTACTTTATGTTCGACCCTCACTATTATGTGTTAGAAAACTGTATCATAATGATGGTCATTATAACACCGTTTTTCATTATGATACAGTTTCTCCAGCCAATCAGAGCTCGTTCATTGACCAATTAGGTAATGATACCTTCGCGCATGCACTCAAAATCTAACATGTCGGACATAAACACAACATCGTACTATAATAAATTACCGACATGGAATACGCATATGTTCGCGTAAATAAACTGGCGAATATGAGACAAGAAATAGCACTGTACCGGTACCTTAATATCCCCAAAACCAATATCTACACAGCGCGTGGTTTTGACACGACTTCAGTGACAGTTTTACTGAATACTGGTGCGCAATCTGAACATATGGTATTGAAGCACACAGAGCGCATGCGTCAGTTGTCCAGAGAGCTTGGACAAGAGAGATATACTACCCACCGCAGCACCCGATCACAACATTCTACTGTAGTGACTGAACAGATATTTATGAATATTTATGTTAAAACATATAATAAAGTTATAATTATCGTCGAACATAAACAGTCGTATGCAACTCGCCTATAATGGTAATTAAGACACTCGTATGGAAATTATAAAACTCACATACGCTCGTTTTATAAAAATACTCGTGTCTTAATTATAGCCATTATAGGCTCGTTTCCAGCCTCCGTGGCTTAGGCGGCAGCATGCCGGCCTCTCACCGCTGAGTCCGTGGTTCAAATCCCGGTCACTCCATGTGAGATTTGTGCTGGACAAAACGGAGGCAGACAGGTTTTTCTCCGGGTACTCCGGTTTTCCCTGTCAAAATTTCATTCCAGCAACACTCTCCATTATCATTTCATTTCATCTGTCATTCACTTAATCATTGCCCCAGAGGAGTGCGTCAGGCCTCGGCAGCCGGCACAGTCCATATCCTCGCCGCTAGATGGGGGCTTCATTCATTCCATTCCTGACCCGGTCGGAGACTGGAAGCAGGCTGTGGATTTTTTTATAGGCTCGTTGCATAATGTACTATTGCGCGTAATTACTTTAATTTCTTTATAACAACACCGCTGAAGAAAACCATACTATTGCCGAAACTGGTACATTTTATTAATTTATTTAATTATTATTGACTAAGGTGTAATAAATTTATACTATACAATATATGAATTGTGGCCAATGGCCATAGCAGGGTATTTTTTAATTGAACGACCGTGGGCTCCCAACAAGTTTAATTTCAAGTAGTTCCAACTTTGGCTACTAGATGCTACTGTCACTAACACCTAGTGGCAAACTTTGGAACTTGATAGAGCGTTTCTAACAAGCCAAATATAACCTACAAATTTTGCTACACACTACCAATTGTAGTAGTAGATTCTTTTACTTGCCATAAATCTATGAAATCTATGACATGGGCTTTACTGTACTTCCCCTCCGAAAGAGGGCATACTGAAGGATTTTAACGCTCTTAAAAATCCGACGACTTCGGCCAGGTTTGAACCCATGATCTTGGGCATAGCAGATCAGCATGTTACTGACTATGCCACCAAAGCCGCCTTGTAATACATTTTCATGCCAATTCATTTTCATTTAAATTATACTACAAATCACCATGTTTGTAGCATTGGTAGTAAAGTAAATTAGTAAATTATTTAAGGCGACAACTTACCACTCTGCTTTACGGTATGGGCTGGAGGAGGCAACTTAGCATTTTCTGCAGCAGCCATATTAGCAGCATTATTTGCAAGTGGTGTAAATGCTGTCTGAGGAACTAACCGAGGCATCAAAGGTATCAATCTCCGTCCTTCAATTGCCCAATCAGTAGAAGTATTAGGACCTGCAATACTAAAGTACATACAAAAGTATTTACTGTATATAACTCATTCAATGAAAACACTTACTTAGTACAAGAAAAGGTTAACGTCCCAACAATGAATGGGACAGAAGGAAATTTGTGTAGTGGTGCTGAGCAACTCTATAATTTGTGCAAAGAACATGCACATTACATTCCCTCCTGAAAATATGGTATTATGATAAAATAACACATTTGGTGGAAGAAATCCTGCTGTAATGGCAGATCTTTTCGAGGGCTATGCACTGTTAAGCAATATTCTCAAAAAATTGTGGATTATCTGTAGACAGTCCATAACAACTATAATGTAGGTTGTTTAATGACAAGAAGAAATAATTATAATCCAAAGGTACCAGATTCCTTTAGATACCACTTATTCCTTAATATTTTTGCCAGAGTATTTGATACTGACAGGTAAATTTATTTTATTTGACTGTTAAATTGTTGTTGTTGTTTCCTATGGCTAGCCCGGATTCCAATCCATCAGCTTTCTTGCGTTCCAATAGAGTTGTGTGAGGTTTCCAGAAGTTCTAGCAGTCACATCAAGTTTGTTGCAATGTAGCAGGTGCCCCTTATCCATTTTACTTCCAGGTTCGTGACAAAGTGTGCATTCTTCAGATCTCAGGATGTTGATTCGTTTCAGATGAGCTGCAAGGCAGTCATGGCCAGTGTTAAGTCTGAAGAAGGCTACAGCTTCTCTTCTTGGTGTTAATTTATATTGATCCCATTTTGCATCAATGTCCTTCCATAATTTGGTTTCAGCTGTTTTCTTTGCCATTTCTTCATACCCGTTTTTGATAGTATTTTTCAAGATCCTCTTTGCTGACAGAAAATCAGTCTGACTGACAGGTTGTTGTAGTGTGGTACCTTTTTTTTGTGCTAATCTGTCTGCCTCTTCATTTCCTGCTATTCCAACATGAGAAAGGATCCACTGAAATAAGATCTGTTTGTGGAGTCTTTGAAGGGTTTTTATCATACAAAAAAATTATTTCAGTTCTTTATTTTGGGGCTTATAATTTGACGAGATGGCTTGGATGGCTGCTTTTGAATCTGTAATGATAACGCATTTTTGATAATTAATGTTTCTGCCTAATAACTGATGGTGTGCATGTGAAATTGCTCTTATCTCAGCATCAAAGTCTGTTTTGTTTTGGCCTACTGGGAAGTAGAGTGAGAACTGCTCCAGTTCTATTTTCTTTGTCTTGTGAATATTTGTAAATATTTTCAGCCATTGGTGAGATGGATATCTTTCTTCTATTGTACAGAGGGCCAGTTGTTTTAGATCTTGTGGTGAAGAGCCTTTCTTGCAGACCTCTTCTAACAAAGTAAGGTCTGTAGTCACTTGTATATATTCAATGGGGTTGACTGGCATACAAAGTGGTCCAAGTTTTATTTGCAGATTGCTCTTATTGATATATTCTTTGGCGAGACTTAAGGGATCTTTTTGTGTTTTAAGATTGGGGCTAGAAACTGGTTTTTTGATCCATGTCATTTGAGGTAATCTTTGTATACTGAGATGTGCATTGGCTGTTTGATGTTTCATCTCTTCTTCTATTGGTAAGTTGTGGGTATATAATTGCAAGGCGGTTATAGGTGTGGTTTTTATTGCACCTGTTATGATTCGTAGGGCATTATTCTGACACCTCTCGAGGCGATCAATGTTTGACTGGGTGCTGTAGAGAGTACTTCACTGCCATATTTTATGATAGGTTTGATGTAAGTATTGTAGGTTTTGTTGAGTGTGTCTTGAGTGCTCCCCCAAGAAGCTCATGCTAGTCTCTTCAGTAATTTCATCCGTTTGCTTACCTTATCATCCATATGTTTTATGTGTTTGGTCCAGTTCAGCTTCTTGTCCATGATGATATCTAGGGCTGGCACTGTGTGTGTTTGAGTCGTCAGTCTAATTGACTGGTTTGATGCAGGCCTCCATGCCTCCCTCTCCTGAGCTACACCCTACATCCGAGGCAATCTGTTTAATATATTCTAAACTTCATCTACACCTACAGTTCTTGTCCTCGACCCTTCCTTCCATTACCGTATATACCCGACTGTAAGACGACCCCGAATATAAGACGAGGCCTAGTTATCAACTGCCTCTTACAGATTTTTTCAAAAAATACTCGCTAACTCATAACTTGCACAATATATGCCCTTAAGGTCTTGCTTTCATTTTTATAACGTCACGTGTTATCGGAAATCCCTCTGCCAGCTTTTCCAAGATATACTCTATAATTTCTTTGTTCAAGAATGGGAGATGTTAATAAATTAAGATACGTTGATCACTCAATTACTGCTCGTAAAACTGACTGGTTGTTCTTGTAAAGATTGTATCAAAACATATGCTTTCGAACATATAATTTATCCGCTTAACATGACGTGTATGCGTAAATCCTAACTTCAAAATGTACGCTATTCGCATATGCATGGTAATTAAACATAAACCATATTTTAATCTTCATTAATGCATTGATTTGTTGCGAGTTACAAGATGCCAACACCACATACTACTTTGCAAATTATAATAACATTTTTTTTTTAAATACCCTGAATATAAGACGACCCCAAATTTTTATAACACAAAAAGTGGGAAAAATCCTCGTCTTACATTCGGGTATATACGGTACTAAGTTTGTTATTTCTGGGTGTCTTAGTATGTGTCCTACCAACCTCTCTCTTCTCTTCATTAGCAGTTGCCAGAAACATCTCTCCTCTCCAACTCGTCTTAATACCTCTTCATATGTTACTCTATCTACCCATCTGATCTTCAACATTCTGCTGAAACACCACATCACTCAGGCGTTGTTCAGTTGAAGTTGACCTCTTTGAGGGTTGTGATATTGACAAGGTCACATACGTCCGAATATTTGGAACTATTCAGCTTTCCATGACGAATAAGACGAGGTGTCAACTTGTTAATGTTCCTCGACCAAAACAATAGCAATGAATAATTTTTTATCCATGCCGCCGACCGTCAGCTACCATCATCTAAGAAGCCTTGAATTGACCGTCCTCAATTCTATACTAGCCATCTAATTGGACTGTTATTCATAAACAACAGTCGCTTCACTACGGCATGTTGTTAAGTATTATAGAGAGGGAACACCATAATATTTGATGCTCTACCTCAAATAATAAGTGTCCTTCGACAATAGGCAAATTCTAGATGCTTTTAATTTAACATAGCCCTACGTACGCAAGAATCTCCATAGATTGACTACATTTATTTTAGAGATTGAAGACACTGTGAACAAAATAAATGGTTGTGCATAAACAGTATTTTAACGTGTCCAAAGACATAAACTTAACAAGAACTGAATGACTGAAAATGCGAGGAGCATTACATGCTGTATTCATGGTTGTTGTTGAATTTTAATTAATGTGTTTTAAGCTCGTAGTTTTTAATATGTTGTGGCTTTGTAATTTGTGATGTGTATTTTGTGTTGTTTTATTAGGGGATTTCGAATGTGTCATACGATGTTTGTAGTACCAAAAGAGGGCTGAGGAAGGAGACAGTAGGGTCACCGAAACATGTACCCATAGAGTTGTCTATAAGTAAAGTATTGGTTCGGCGGAAAATTCAGGTTTTACTTACTTCCTGGGTTATACAGGCATTGTATCTGGTAACCACATTCTGGCTGACGCGAGTGAGTTCTGCCACTGTCATGTTTCTGATCTTTTATTTTATGTCTTTTATTGAGCACCGAGCCTGTAGTGTCAAACTTATTTTCAATTACGTGAATCTGTGCTAATGAAGGTGGCCGCCGAGCAGACTCGTACTTAAAATAAGTTTTACATATGGGTACAAAAACACGATGTTGTAATGATAACTGGCTCATCATGTTAGCAGCTGAGATTCAGACTGGTGACTGAATAACTGATTGCAAGGTCAAGTAAGTACCATGCGCGCACTTTCAGTACTACAACAGGGGGCCGTGGTGCGCCACAATCTCGGCCAAGGCCACTGGAGCAGCGGATTACAAATCCGCCGTTCGCCGTTCTTACTTTATATGAAAGACCCTGTATATCCTATTCCAAACTTTTACTGAGCAATGTATATGTTAAGCACATTTTCAACATTACTTAAAAATACGGCTCAAAAGCAACAGGGTACTTACTTTTCAGCAATGGTGGCTAGCTTCTCATCATTGACTGCTCTCCTAATTTCAGCTCTGTGTCTTTCCATAGAGATATTCAGAATGGACGCAAGATCCTGAAGTAGCTTGCGCTTTTCTTTACTCAATTCTCCTTGTGCTCGCAAAGCAGACACTAAACTGCCGTAAGCCTCCAATTCTAAAGCCATCAGAGAGGAAAATAGGCATGATTGTTACATATACACAGGTATGCAAATTCTACCAGCAAAAAGGAACAATTCAAGAAGAAAAGAAAGTCATCGACAACATCCCATAAGACGGTAAATGTTTATCTGGCAAGCTTACGTGAATATGCCTGCGGAATGGGGAAATTTGGGTGGGGGAAACAGACAGAAATTGGCTTTTACAATAACACTTGGAAACGAGATGAGTATCGCGTTCTTTGACCTATTTAGGTCTAGTAAAGATCCTGATACACATCCAAATTTTTCATTCTACCTAATATTTACAAAATATGTATTCCCATCTTTCTTCTTGTTCAAGTATCGTGTTTGGTCCCCCGAACGTTGGCGATCATCGTGGAAAAGGCGCCTCTGTCCACTGCAAGCCGAAACAATTCTTCAACAGATCGAATCTGTGACCACTCCTTGATATTCTGAAGCCAGGACATCTGTCTTCTACCACGCCCTCTACTGCCATCTATTTTGCCTTGTAGTATTAGTCGAAGCAACTGATATTTTTGGCCTCTAAGGACATGACCCAAATAGGCAGTTTTTCGATACTTAATGGTAGACAAAATTTGAAGATCACATTTTTCTCTTCTGAGGACATCTATGTTACTAGTAACTCTTATCAGTCCAAGGTATTTTAAGCATTCGTCTATGAATCCACATTTCGAAGGCCTCTAATCATTTCATGGTGTTGACCTTCAAAGTCCAAACCTCCATACTATACAAGAGTGTCGACCAGACATAGGTTCGAGCCAATCTTTGTCGGAGCTTCAGATTTAAGTTGTCATTGTTGACGCACGAGAACATTTTCCTATATACACTGCGTGCCATTTCAATGCGACTTCTGATTTCAACGTCAGGATTTAAATAGTCTGCGATGATACTCCCTAGATATTGTTGTGATTTTTAAGTGGTTATAACTATGTGTACTTGAGGGGGTGAGTTGTCAAGATGAACTTGGCAGTGTAAGTTAATATGTGCGGTCTGATCTCTCCATGTGGCGTATAATTTAGGTGTGTGCTGGGGGTGGAAAGGTCTCTGTGGCTGGCTTGCTAAAATAAGAGGGGTTTACAATTAAGAGCAATGGTTAGCAAACAATGAAAGGAGCGACGTGAAACCCGCCGACTAACAAATTGCGTGCGGGACGACTTTGAGTAACACGTGTACGAATAACCTGGCTTGCAGTACAATGATAACAGGCGGCAGGCAGCTAGTCTGACTCAGCGGAATCTAAATGTTGTCACTAAATGGAAAGTTGTGGCAGGCGTTTCAATGAAATAAGACAGACAGCTAATTATAGAGAAATGTGTAAGTTTAATGAGATGCTTCTAGGGCACTAAGTAGGCTTCTCTAGCAATGTTCTAGTGAGTGGCAATGCACAAGTACTTATGAGAAGATTACAAAGTTTTTAGGGGCAGTAGATGAAATGGAATAGTGTTAGGAGATACCAGAGCACACACACACCTTAGATCAGACGCTCGTAGCCTTCGGCAGTCAGCTGGGCTCGCAGTTGGGTAGACAAACCAGGAGGGGTGTTGTCCATGAGCTTTTATAAGTTTTACTAATGCTGACACAGATAGTTGGTAAACAGCTGTACTACTTAGCAGAGCACTGGTGGTTAATGGTTAATAAAGTGTTGCAAGCATGTCGTAATAATTGATCCATGCTGCAGGTGTGTTGTAGATGTAGAAGTTCTGAAGTAATGGAGTGTTTGTTGCTGTAGCCTTCTCTGCTGTTCTGGGTATGGGTTTGGGGCTGAAGTGTGCTAAGTAGTGGGGTGGATATGGGGTAGTAGTTATAGATATATTTATAGATATACCCTGTGGGTTACCAGGGTATAACAATATTTAAAATGGTGAACATACTCGACTGGAAGACCTCCGACGTTCAAAATAGCCTGGTCATGAGTTTGACGACTAAAAACCATAAATTTTGTCTTATTTACATTGATTTAAGTCCAAATTCTTCAGATGTTGTGCTGATGTTAGTTAGTATTGTTGAAGGCCTCCAAGGTTATCACAAAAAATCAATGTGTCATCAGCATATCGAATTGTATTTAGGACAACACCATTCACTCGAACTCCTAAATAGGTTTTCTCTAAGGCTTTCTTGAAAATCCTATCCGAGTTTAAGTTGAACAACATGGCAGATAGTATGTAACCTTGATGAACTCCTCTTTGTATATTGATGTTGGTTGTTGTTGCATGTGCCAATTTTAGAAGTCTGGTTCCAGTATAAATTTCTGATGATCCAAATGGCTTTACTGTCAAGTTTTATTTCTTGGAAGATTTCCATTAGCTTATTGAGTTTGACTTTATCAAATGACTTTTCATAATCAATGAAACAAGCAAAGACATCCTTCCTTTGGTCACAACATTTTTGAAGCAGTATATTCATGCAAAAGAAAGCCTCTCTTGTACCAAAGGCATTTCTAAACCCCATTTGAGACTCGTCGAGGTCACATTCACACTTGGTCCCGATCCTGACATGGATAATCCCTAGAAATACTTTCAGCACGTGACTCATGAAGCCGATTAAACGATAGTCACTGCATTTCTGTGCTCGTGATTTTTTAGGAATAGCAATAAAGGTGGACTCAAGCCATTCCTGAGGTATGTTACCAGTATCGTATATTGAGTTGAATAGCTTTATTAGATGATCAATATTTTGGTAACTTAGAAGCTTAAGTATGTCTACATGAACTTCATCAGGGCCTGGAGCTTTCTTCCCCTTGGCAATTTTGATTGAGTACTGGACCTCAGCGTTTGTAATAGGTGGGCCTATGAAAACATCACGAATTGCATTTATTTCCCCTCGGTCATCATTAAAAAGATCTTAAATATAATCTTCCCAAGCATTCAGTACTTCAATGAGTTCAATGAGTCCAGTGGCGTAGATGTCTGGTGTTTTGCATATCTCTTGAACATGTTGAAATGATCATATCTTCTCTCTAGGTCGTCCAATTCCTCACATTTTTCTTTCATACATCGTTCTTTAGCCCTCCGTATTTTGTGTCGAATGTTCCTTTGGAATAGTCTGTTATCTAATCTGTTATTATTAACTAGACGTCTTTGTTCAAATAAATTTTAAATTTGGTTTGTCATCCAAGGTTTACTTTTTGGAGTAGTTGGTCGTAAATGAGTCTGACACACATTACAGATAGTCTACTTAAGATTTTTCCATCGATTGTTTACATCTGTATTATTCTCCTCTGCGATAGTTAGAAGCAGTTCATTTAAATCTCTTCCAACTACTTCCTTAATGCAATGCTCGTCCAGTTTTGAAATGTCAACAACAGTTTTCTTTAAGTTTTTCTTTGAGGTTAAAATAGGCAACCAAAGGAACATGATCAGAATTGATATCTGCTCCTGGATATGTTGTCACCCTTTTAATGATGTTTCTGAAGCGTTAATTGATTAAAAAATAGTCAATTTGGTTCCGTATAGGTTCTTGGTTGTCTGTTTCATTGTATAAATGACATTTGGGTAGTTTAAACCAAGTGTTGCATATGATCATTTCTTGTTCTTGACAAAATTGGAATAATCGATCTCCTCTTTTGCAAAGTTTCACGGTCCCCGACTAGATAAACCATTGCGCAATGCCGACGAACAACACATAATATGGCACACTATCTATTATTCTACTATGGGTTCTATTTACTTGGGTATTGGATTTGTAACTTGTTTGGAGAGTGAGAAACTTTCGAATCTCTGGCATGATAGGTATAAAAGTAGGCATTGGGAGTCTAATGCTACTTCCATAGCACAATATAGGCTACTTCATCAAATTAATGAAAATGATAACATAGCTTGTATAAACTAGTTTTCTTGCCACACTGTCCTCTCAATAAAATATTCATAGCAATGACTTCCAAACAGGTAATTTTCATTTTCAACTGAAGCAAATTATGGGTGCATTATATTATGTTCACAAGCACCATATTGAAACACCCACTGCTGCTCACTGACTGAGAAGTGTCCCCACCCAAACTACATTTGGTGGCCATGTAAGCTTATGCCAATGTGCTGCACCAATGGTCCACTCTACAAAATTCACCAGAAATCTGTTGCAGTTAAAAGTACAGTAAACTCTCAAAAATTTGGACTAATGGGGGGGGAGGTCTAGACCAAATTATAGAAATGTTTTCTAAAATATTGTACTGTACAGTTCAAAAGTTCTAAAATCATGAAAATATGCTTTAACGTGTCTACATACCTTATCCAGGATTGGTTATCTAACGTTAAAGTCTGAGTAGAAACACCAGCTTGGATTTTATACAGCACTCTCATTTTGTCTTCTAAACTTCATCATCATCTTGTACAGTTTCCAGCCCCAGGCTGGGTCTGTTTGGAACATAAGCCTCGCCACTTAGTTCTTTCTTCCCACCACCTCTCCGCTGTCACTCTGGTCCAGTCCTAGCCTCTCTTCTTGACACATTCCTCCACTCCTTTCAGCCATCTATCTCTTGGTCTTCCCCTTGGTCGTTTCTTCTGCATCTGCATCTCATGTATCCTCTTGGGAATCTTCTTCTCATTCATTCTCTTTAAGTGCCCATACCACCTCAGTCTTGATGTCTCAATCCTACCTTGCAAGGGCTCCTCTTTCACCATTTCCCTGACCTTTTCATTCCTCACCCTGTCTCTTCTTGTTACTCCGATCCTACTTCGCAGGAACTTCATTTCACCTGCCTGTATTCTGCTTATGTCTCTTTTCTTCATTGTCCATGTTTCTGAAGCATAGGTCAGTATCGGGATATAGTAGCTTCTGTATAAGACTTCCTTGCTTTTTTGTGGGACATCTTTATTCCACACTAAGCTCCTAATGCTTCTCAGAAATGCTTCTGCCTGTCTGCCACGTTCCGTAATCTCTTTGTCATTTCTCCCATTTTCCTCCACTATACTTCCCAAGTACTTGAGACTTTCCACCTTCTTCAGCTGTCCACCTCCAAGTGTTATCCCACTCATTGGTCTGTCCTTTTTCCTGGTCGTTAACAGGATTTCACATTTACTAATGTTGAACTTCCATCCGTACTCTCCCACTGTTTCTTCCCAAGCCTTCAGTTGCTCCTGAATTTCCTCCTCGTTTCCCCAGACCATGAGATCATCTGCAAACACCATTGCTTTCATCTTATCTTCTCCTATCTTTCCTGCTATCCGTGTCATTACCTCTTCCATAACCACAATAAAGAGAAGGGGTGACAGCGCACTACCCTGTTTCAGGCCACTCATTTGTCTGAACCAGTCTGTTCTTTCCCCTCCAACTTTCACACAACTCACACTTCCACAATACATCTCCTTCACTCTGCCTACAGTCTCTTTTTCCACTCCCATGTTTTCCATTGCTTTCCAAACCTTCACCCTACACACACTATCATAGGCCTTTTCGATGTCCAGGAAGGCCATCAACAGATCCTCTCCAAATTCGTAGTGGTGTTCCTGGAGCTGTCTCACTGAAAATATGAGATCCACTGTTGATCTCCCAGGTCTGAATCCATACTGCTCCTCTCTCAATTTTCTCTCCACTTTGGCTCGTATTCTACTTTCTAATATCTTTTCATATATCTTGGCACAGTGAGGTATGAGTGTGACTCCCCTGTAATTTCTGCACTTCTTTCTGCTTCCTTTCTTAAATATTGGGACTATTAATCCTTTCTTCCAATCTTCTGGGGTCTTTTTCTCCTTCCATATCACCCTCATCACACGGTACAGCCACTGTTTCCCAACCTCCCCTGCTGCCTTCACCATTTCAACACTCACTTCATCCACACCTGGTGCCCTTCCTCCTTTCATCTTGTCTATAGCCATTTCCAGTTCTCTCCAAGTCAGGTCCTTTTCCATTCCTGTGTTGTCTTCTCCATCTTCCAATACATTGTCTTCCTCCCTATGACCATTTGGATTCAGCAAATCCTCAAAGTACTCTTTCCACACTGTCTTGAGTGTCTCTTTGTTGTGTACCGCATTTCCGTTTTTGTCCATCATTACCACATCCTCTCGCAGACCTCTTCTCTTACTTTTGACCATCCCATAAAGTACTTTCTTATTTCCTCTGCTGTCTTCCTCCATCATCTCTGTCCACTTTACCATCCACTTCTTCCTCTCCTCTGCGACAATCTTGTTTGCTTCTTTCTTCCTTATCTTATAATCTTCCCTTGCCAGATCAGTTCTTTCCTGGAACCACACTCTGAAAGCCTTGTTCTTCCTTCCCACAGCTTCTTTTACTCTCTCATTCCACCATGGTGTCTCTTTACACCGCTTTCTGTTGCTTGTTCTTCCACATACTGCCACTGCAGCTTCCACCATTGTGTTTTTGAATTGCTTCCATTCCTCTTCCCCTGTTTTAGGATTGTCTGTTGGCATCCTTTCCCTTATTATCTTCTGGAATTCTTCCTTGACTTCCTTTTCCTTGAGTTTCCATACTTTGATTCTCCTTTCCTGGTACTCTGTCCTCTTGCTATCCTTAACAACTCCCAGGTTCATTACAAGTATTCTGTGGTCGCTATCTAAGGCCTCTGATGGTATTACCTTTATATCTCTGACACTTCTCTTCATTTCCCAGTCGTACAGCATGTAATCTACCAAAGATTTCTTTGTTAAATCACTGCTGTACCACGTTACCTTGTGGCTTTCTTTCTTCCGGAACCAGGAGTTGCCTACCACTAAACCGTTTCTCTTGCAAAAATCCAGCAACTTTCTCCCTTCTTCATTCCTGCTACCCCATCCTTCTGCTCCCAATACATTTTCATATCCTTGCCTTTCACTTCCTACATGTGCATTCAAATCTCCCGTGACAATGATGCTCTGACCATTCAACTGCTGTTGTAGCTCCTCCTCAAAGTCTTCCTTCTCTTGAGCTGTACATCCAACTTGAGGGGCATATACCTGGACTATCTCCAGGCTTCTTCCCTTTACAGTTACTCTGATCTTCATGATCCTGTCACTTATTCCCTTTACCTCTTCCTTCATTCCATCTCTCACAACTACTCCTACTCCGCTGCTCCTTTCTTCACTGTTCCCACTCCAGTACAACCGGTACCCTTTCCTCAGTTCTCTGCGACCTTCTCCTTTCCAACTTGTTTCTGCCAAGCCCAGTACATCCAGTTTTCTTCTCTCCATCACATCTACAATCTCCTCCACCTTTCCTGTCAGTGTCTGTATGTTTAATGTCCCAACTCGTAGTCCATTAGCATATCCTGGTCGTCGTCGTTTGCATCCGTCCTTTCCGAGGCCTGTTCCTGGTTTGAAAGCAAATATGATATCCACTACTGGCTTGCTAGGCCTATCGTAGCTTCACCAGAGCCCCGTCAGCCGTCACTTTTCAGGGTTCCCATAGAGCCTTCACAGCTACCGTAGCGGTCCCGGGGCACACAAAGTCCCCACTGTACTTCACCCCTACAGGCAATCCCCTACTTCATGCCGTTGCCCGTCTCCCACCACGTGGAGGAGGGGTTGTCTTCTAAACTTAGCGATGTATATATGGGTACCCCTAACACTCATCTTAGATACTGTATTCTAGCGATGACAACAGTACGACACTTCCAAACACTTTTAAGCAATCATAGAGTCCGAATTTAACACAATTTAACATTAACTCGTCATGTGGGCTTCAAAAAGCGAACTGAGCAGGCACTGCCTTTGTTGCGTGGGGCATTTATTATTGGCCGTGAGTGGAGTGAATGGGAAGGGAGGGGGATGCGATCGACATTTTACAATAGGTGGCCTTGGTGCGAATGATGTCTGGCGCAGTACTGCTGCGATGAAAACCTATCCGAATTAGTGAAGCACGAAATGGTGAGGGTTCACTGTATTTGTTTTGTGGTTTCTTCTCGACATTATTGTGTTTGAAGCCATTTTCAGTGTTGCCTTAATAAACAAGAGTTTGATGCTTTTCAGTCGGTCAACATGACTGTACCCGCCATTTCGTTTTTAGGGGAATTTTATATGGAAATGTATCGCGATCTATTCTAGTCCCCTTTTTTCTATGATAAGGAAGAAGGAGGAGGGGGAAGGCAGCACTAATAATACTTCACCTAAATGAACCTACATATGGGCAGAAGGTTAGAAAAATAAAACTTTCAATCTCTTAATGAGATCTGTCTTGAAGCCAGGCTGAAATGGTTCGGTCATCTCAAAAGAATGGACACACAAAGAACAGTTAGAATGTGATTTGAGAAAGAACTGAAAGGCAAGAGACCAAGAGGTCGACCGAGGAAGATATGGATCAACCAGATCAGAAATGATCTTGCAGGGAGAGGTCTGGATTTACAGCAAATCATGGAGGAGGAAACATTCTTCCAGGAGAGAACTAAATGGAAAGCACTCATTCACTGCACCCGGGAAACCGGAGCCGTTTCATGATAATGATGATGATGATGATGACTGATGATAAATGGAAGCTTTCAGCTATTGGGTTGTACTGTATATTGCAAAGAAAGTACAAGCCATTTAGATGGGAGGTAGAGAATTAAAATGCCTAACCCTTGCAGGACACAAACCTGCGACCTCAGACTTTGTGCGCTGATGCTCTGACCACTGAGCTAATGGAGAAGACATCTTAATTCTTGTTGATGAAAGGTACACTACGTGGCTGGCATATTCTGAATTCCATCACCTTCTTTCTTCATTTATGAGTTCTACTTTTTTGTCAGTGCTTAATTTCTGCCGGAACTCGCCAGTGATTTTAAGAGGGGAGTCCTCGATGAAAAGTTACAAGATTAAGAATTTTTTTAATTAACATTGTTAGAAAAAACTGCAAATAAATCAGGCATACGATTGAAAAGGGGGCAAAAGAAATGTGTATACATTCTGGCCCCTAAAAGTTTAGAAATTAAGCACTGTTTTTGGGATGGGGATCTATCTGGGATTGAAGAATTTAGAATGAACAAAATTTAGACACCTAGTTACCATGGCAACAAGCGTATGCGCACTTAATTCCCACTCATTAAAGCAAGCACATTACTTATAATATGAATAGAGAAATAAAAACATATCCATGATTTTATATTTCGGTTCTGTAACGCCAGAACTTAATCTTTATGTATCTGTGGTCTCTATATACTCCTTTTGAACATCTGTGCATGCAGCTATGTTAACTACCTATAGAGCTATACGTTGCATTTGCATCAGTTGATCATGCTCCACCAGTGTGCTGGCAACACTTGATAAGCCGGTTGACGAACTGTCAATTTAGAAGTGACTGAGAAATCGGTAAAACGAAAAAGTACGAACAATTCGTTCGAAACCATACAAACATAAAACACAAATATAAGAACATAGGGCATTGATGTAAAAGTATGGTAGCCTACAAATGAATCAAAATACTCCAAGGGCAATATTTTATAAAGGGAGAATTGAAAGTTGGGCAGATACTCACCCAGTCTTCGTAATATTCTTTTACATTCATCACGGTTCATATCGAGGATCATTGGCCACATGGTATCTGAAGAAAGAAAACATAGCATCACTTATGAAGACCAGTCTAACCTAAACTCGCTTAAATATACTCAAAAGATATATATGTAAGCCATTATTCGGCACTTGATATGAAATACAGAGTTATTTTATCACTTGTGTAAGTCAGAAATAGTTCTTACCCATTCCTGATCCACGAAATCGTTCAGTTCGTATATAAATACAAAACGTACAGACGTCAAACTTCCCATACGAATAACAAGACGTCTGCCATTTTGAAAAATCAAAAAGAAAACAAAAGCTATTTGACAAATAAACACCAACCAAGACCAACTACCAACGTACTGGATGAATTATATATAGCATAATTCAATACACACAAGTCCTCAAAAATAATATCTACATTACTTGTAATAAATAATCATTTTAATTGTGATATATTATCGGTATAGATCTAAACTGGAGGCGAAGCAAGTATGTAAAGATGACTCTACAGACTTTCAGTTTGTCGAGGTTGGTAATTAAAGTTGTTGTTGTTGACTCTGTTTCGCGCCAATGTACGTATGTGTAAACAAACCAAAGATCATGGATCACTGAGTCTGTTTATATTTTACAAGCACAGGAGTTAAAAATAGATTAAATTGATATAAACATCTTACACGATGATATTCGAATCGAGCATCTACAACGAAAGCCGTTTCTTTAGTTTATAAATCTGTGGTGAGAATTGTGTGTTGCCTTGGAACTTGATTGACACTTGCTGTCTACCTCGACTGCCGAGTGATGAGTAACCAGATACCTACCCTGGAAGATTTACGAAGAAGGGAGTATGAAGTCCAGATGTTTGATCATTCAACCGCGGATATAGCGGATGGAGGTAACTTATAGTTCGTCTTGTCTTTCCTCCTCCTGGGGCCGATAACCTAGATGTTAGGCCCCTTAAAACAACGATTATCATCATCATCATCTTTCCTCCTCCCTCTGACAGGTTCTCTTCCTCCCAGCTACCTTTTAGGGGCAGATGACCTCGTAGTTCCGCCCCTTAAAACAACAATAACTAACTAACTAACTACCTTTGGGGGGGAGAAACTTTCTTCATTTTCTTCCTCTTCTGCAAAAAGTTTGACAATACTCATGGTTTATTTTTAACTAGCAGAAGTACCCGCTCTTCGAACGGTCTTCGGTATTAATAACCAGACGTTATCAATTGAGCTACTGTTGCAATGGTTAGGGGCTTGTCATTCCTTCATAAGTTTATCAGAACGAAGTTAGTTTTCTGGGTATATCGCAGACACTGTTAATTTAAGGGCCATGAAATGTGGTTTTCGGAGACCCTTTATAGACTCCCTAGTTTTGTGCTACACATTGAGAAGCGCAACATATGCTTTGGTCGTCCTTCTAGGATAATTTTTATTTTTCGCCTATTTTTGCATGTGTTTTGAAAAGTTGTTCCTTATACCCACCCTTCTATGAGAAGTACGGTGAAGAGTTTTATAAATGATTGGTGAATTGACTCATGGTTACAATACATAATTTTACGATGCTCCAAGCACCCGAACACAAGTTATAGGCGTACATAAATGTAAACATATATGAACCACACAGTGTCAAACAAAATCATATTTACGATGAGCCTGTTTGTCGACAAAAATATCATTAGTTAAAATGTGCTCTCAAACTAAATTCACCTAACGTGTACTTCCTGACGTGAAAATAATATTGAAAACCTCGCAGACGGAACACAATATATGTCAAATTAAAACTGACCCTCACCGTTGTGGAAAGTCCCCATCCACAGGAAGAACCCTTTAATAAATTATAAAGGCTTGTGGTACATGAAAATTCGGGATTTTTAGCCTCCAATGGCCCAAATTCCCAAAAGCTGCAAAAGACACTATTCCAATCCAGGAATTTTTGAAAATAATGTTGCTGTTTGGAGATATAATAGACCTTCTGTACAACATATCGCATATCGCACGTGTAAGTCACGTGTAAAAATTGTATGGTACCCCTTGACCCCCTTAATCGCATTGTTGAATTTTACAGTCTATGTTTGATTCCACGATAACCTTATAGCCATTTGCAAACTTTCACAGAAATTTAATAAATTGAGTGGATTGCTTCTTACAGAAATAGATGGAAAGTTGGATGTCACCTCTTGTGATATGCCTACTGTTGTCATGGTTACCGGCTTGCATTACTTCATTAGTTTCTTCTTGTTATGAAAGCTGGATCTAGATCCTATAGGCTTTCATATAGCCGTGGTATTTTTAAAGAAGTCTGTCTGTATGTATGTGCGTGACATTTTTGCGTTTAGCAAAGTACAGGTCGCAATTTTCTAGATATCGAGCTGAAATTTGGTACGGTGAAAGAATTAGGGCCTGTGAGGAACCCTATTGTTGGGTGTTAAAATCGCTGCAGGGCCACCCTTTTTTGGGGCCCGGAATTTCATCCCTTTTTTTTTGAATCGATATACAGTGAAACTTGGATAATTCGAACCTCAAGGGACCAGTAACAAAAATCGAATTATCCAAAAATTCGAATTAAGAAAGTTCTTTGAAAAGGGTAGAGAAAATATTCAAAATCAATTTTCCCGGCTCTTTCAACCCTTTTCAGCCTTTGCCGCTCTCTTTCACACCCGAGAATTTTGTCTTTATTTTTTAGGTATGTTGACTACGTGTTTGGAGGAATCCCGAAAGACTTTGCAATTTCAGATTTTTTCTTCATTCCCTTTTCTACTTCTGTAATCACCGCTATTTTCTCCGCCAAAGTCAAAGTTTTGTATGGAACCGGAGACTTTGATGACATCTTAGCTCTATACATACACTTTAAAACCCAGGAAAAACAAAGTCTAATCAAACCACCCAGCACGCACTACCAGACAGGTGTAAGGGATGACACTAATTAGTTATTGTTGTTTTAAGGGGCGATATACAGTGAAACTTGGATAATTCGAACCTCAAGGGACCAGTAACAAAAATCGAACTAAGAAAGTTCTTTGAAAAGGGTAGAGAAAATAATCAAAATCAATTTTTCTGGCTCTTTCAACCCTTTTCAGCCTTTGCCACTCTCTTTCACACCCGAGAATTTTGTCTTTATTTTTTAGGTATGTTGACTTCGTGTTTGGAGGAATCCCGAAAGACTTTGCAATTTCAGATTTTTTCTTCATTCTCTTTTCTACTTCTGTAATCACCGCTATTTTCTCCGCCAAAGTCAAAGTTTTGTATGGAACCGGAGGCTTTGATGACATCTTAGCTCTATACATACACTTTAAAACCCAGGAAAAACCAAGTCTAATCAAACCACACAGCACGCACTACCAGACAGGTGTAAGGGATGACACTAGTTAGTTATTTTTGTTTTAAGGGGCGGAACTACGAGGTCATCTGTCCCTAAGGGAAGACGGCGTGGATTTCAAATTATAGAATTTCGAATTAGCCACGTTCCACTGTATTTTCAATTTAAATTGCATTTTGTATGGTGAGCATTATGCAAGTATTTTGATTGTCAATTGCATTATGTGGGTATTTTGAATCTAAATGACAATTTGTAACTAGGCAAAACAATTGAGTAGGAGCCGCATGCCAATGATACGTCGTTTTTCGGGAATTTCTGACCGAACTGTTTGGCTTCCAATCGACTTTTTACACGTAAAAACTTCGAATTATCCAAAATATAATTTGAATTAACCACGAATTTTTAGCATTGATTGTATATAAATGCCAGGGACCTAGATAAAAATTCGAATTAAAGAAGATTTCGAATTATAGAAGTTCGAATTAGCCACGTTCCACTGTATCTTGGAAACGGTTGGTCGTATCGAAAAACGTGTAAGATCTCCGTAGTATGCAACTTTTTTACTCAAAACGATTTTTTGATATTTCTCACCGTTTTCCTTTTTTGGGGCCCTGAAGATGTACGTATGTGCGTGACGTTTTAGCGTTTAGCAAAGTACAGGACGTAATTTTCACGATATCGAGCTAAAATTTTGTGCGGCGAAAGGGTTGTAGCCTGTGAGGAAACAAATTGTTGGGCGTTGAAATCGGTGCAGGGCCCGACCTTTTTGGGGGGCCCTGAATTTCATCCTCTTTTTTTGGAATCGATATATCTCGGAAACGGTTGGTCGTATCGAAAAACGTTAAATGTACAGGTGTAAGTTCTTCGCGGAATGCAACTTTTCTGCTCAAAACAACTTTTTTATATCTCTCACCATTTTCTTTTTTGGGGCCCTGAAGATGTACGTATGTGCGTGATGTTTTTGCGTTTAGCAAAGTACAGGTCGCAATTTTCTAGATATCGAGCTGAAATTTGGTACGGTGAAAGAGTTAGTGCCTGTGAGGAACCCTATTGTTGGGCGTTAAATCGGTGTTGGGCCGGACCGTTTTTTGGGGCCCTGAATTTCATTCCTTTTTTTTTAATCGATATATCTCTGAAACGGTTGGTCGTATCGAAAAACGTTAAATCTACAGGTGTAAGATCTCCGTGGTATGCAACTTTTTTACTCAAAACAATTTTTTGATATCTCTCACCGTTTTCTTTTTTGGGGCCCTGAAGATGTACTCATGTGCGTGACATTTTAGCGTTTAGCAAAGTACAGGACGTAATTTTCACGATATCGAGCTAAAATTTTGTACGGCGAAAGGGTTGCAGCCTATGAGGAAAGAAAAATTTGGGCGTTGAAATCGGCGCAGGGCCCGACCTTTTTTTTTGGGGCCCTGAATTTCATTCTTTTGGTATCGATATATCTCGGAAACGGTTGGTCGTAACGAAAAAATTTAAATGTACAGGTGTAAGATCTTCGCGGTATGCAATTTTTTTACTTAAAACAATTTTTTGATATCTCTCACCGTTTTCTTTTTTTGGGGCCCTGAAGATGTACGTATGTGCGTGACGTTTTTGCGTTTAGCAAGGTACAGGTCGCAATTTTCTAGATATCGAGCTGAAATTTGGTACGGTGAAACAGTTAGGGCCTGTGAGGAACCCTGTTGTTGGGCGTTAAAATCGCTGCAGGGCCGGACCCTTTTTTGGGGCCCTGAATTTTATCCCTTTTTTTGAATCGATATATCTCGGAAACGGTTGATCGTATCGAAAACGTTAAAAAATGTACAGGTGCAAGATCTCCACGGTATGCAACTTTTTTACTCCAAACGATTTTTTGATATATCTCACCGTTTAGATTTTCTGTGGCCCTGAATTTCTTCCTTTTTATTCGAATTGTTATATCTGGGAAACGGTTGATCGTATCGAACAAAGTTAAACGTTCAGGTGTATGATCTGAGTGATTAGCAAATTTTTTAACTCTTATGATGTTTTGATATCTCTCACCGTTTTCATTTTCTGGGGCCCTGAATTTCATTCTTTTTTTTTGAATCGTTATATCTCGGAAACGGTTGGTCGTTAAATTTACAGGAGTAATATCGCAGTGATTAGAATCTTTTTTACCCCTTATGATTTTTTGATATCTCTTACCATTTTCATTTTCTGGGGCCCGGAATTTCTACCTTTTTTTTCGAATCGTTATATCTGGGAAACGGTATTCGTATCAAACAAAGTTAAATCTAGAGGTGTAAGTTCTCAGTGATTAGCAACTTTTTTAACACTTTTGATTTTTTGATATCTCTTACCATTTTCTTTTTTGTGGCCCGGAATAGCATCCTTTTTTCTTTTCTTTTTTGAATCGTTATATCTCGGAAACAGTCGGTCCTATCGAAAAAACTTCAATCTACTGGTGTAAGATCTCAGTGCTTAGCAACTTTTCTATTCCATATGATGTTTTTTTATCACTCACCGTTTTCTAGTTTTGGGGCCCTGAATTTCATACGTTTTTTTCGAATCGTTATATCTCGGAAACCGTCGGTCCTATCGAAAAAGTTAAATATACAGGCATAATATCTCAGTAATTAGCAACTTTTCTGCCTCGTATTATATTTTGATATCTCACTCCATTTTGATGTTATTAAATGTTTTTGTTTTTGAAAAAAAAAAATGGGGCCCAAATGTATATAATAATTGGTAAAAATTCAACTGATGGTCTAATTCAATTCTACGGAAAATTATCTATAATAACCCGTTTTAACCTTTTCAATAAGTTAAATAATGTATTTACAGCTGTAAGTTATTTTCCATTTCCGAGGACGTCCGGCTTTCATAACCACGTGATGGTGTCAGCATTGCTCAGAATATTATTTTCTAATTTTCCTACATTTCCACGCAATCGGGCCGAAGGTCCAAAGTGTATGGCCTTGCCGCCAACAATGGTGTTCTTTGAGATTATTACCCCTCTTGCACGCCGTTATGTAGCCGCACCGTCTCATCCAAAGCAGGTCGTGCTGCGTGGACTCCTACTTGTTCTTCTTTCGGATGGGCCAGCTAAGGACCACGGCATTCAACTTTTCAGCTTGGCGAGGGACTCGATGTTTGCCCAATATTCGCGCATTCTCTGGCTATGTTTCTTATTTCCCTCTTTTGTCCAGATGATGCAGGTTTTCCTCTGTTAAGTATCCTTCTGAGATGTGATCGGCTTCTAATATCACTTTTCATTATCTTCAGTTCTTGGATATCCTTGTTAACTACTGTTAGCGACGGTGTCACGCTCTTTCTATTCCCCCAGTAGTTGAGAAGCCGGTTGGTTAGTCTTGTTGGGTTCATCCATGAGGCATGTCCGTAGAAAGCCAGACGTCTCTTCCTGGCCACATCTGTGATTTTCTCAGCATATCTACATAGCTCCTGATTTGGTCTTCTTCTGTACTCATCATCTATTTATTAGTTTATTAAATGAAATTAGTTTTCTGGGAATATCTCAGAAACGTGGTTTTAGAGCCTTAAATCATAGTAGCCACCGAGGGGCTGAAAATGAGTTTTGTCTCGTCCTTGTATGCCATAATATAATAATCAAAATAATAATTAAATAATATAGGGGTAGGGATATAATAGACCTTTCCACACCCGCCCGTGTAAATCACGTGAAAAAAAATCAAAAGTACCCCTTGACCCCCTTAAGCGCATTATATACGTATTGATGAATTTTACAGCTTAAGTTGGTTCTGTGATAACCTTATAGCTGTTTGCCAACGTTCACAGTAATGTAATAAATGGAATGGCATTGCGTCTTACTGAAATACAGTACCGTAGATGGACTTCTGAGATTGTGTTGCCATGGTTACCAGCTTGCATTCTTTCAATAGCTTATTTCTATTATTTAAACTAGTTTCCATGATGGTTCCGTATTGACGTACTAAATAGTTTTAACAACAAATTGTATATCCGCCTTAGTCCTACTTATATGGTGCACCATATTAAGTTAAATAGCCATTTATTTTTTGAGTGCTACGCTATCTTATATCTTTCTTCGAATATTTGTCTTGGCTGATGAAGGGGATAAAAGCAATTAATCCCCGAAACATGTACCAGGAGCAAGTGTAATTATAATTTATTTTCGTTTATGTATTGACTAAGGCGGATATACAATTTGTTGTTAAAACTATTCAATAGCTTAATAAATGAAATTAGTTTTCTGGGTATATCTCAAAAACTGTTGGTTTTAGGACCTTAAAATGTGGTTTTCGGGGCCCGTAGGGCTCCCGAGTTTTGTTTCTCATATTGAGACGCTGAAAATGAGCTTTGTCTCGTCTTTCTACGCCCATTTCAGCATGCATTTTAAGGGGATATGCCCTCTTTTATGAGAGATATGGAGAAGAGTTACATCAATGATTACTTTCGTGCCTCTGATGGACTTCTGTACCAAATCTTACGTTGATCCACTCAGCCGTTCTCGAGTGAAACGCGTGCAAAGTTGTACACAGACAGACAAAAAATTTGTTTTTGCGCGCAACCGTCATAAACCAGTCTGAAACGCGTTAATAACTCAAATTCCCGTGGAAAATCAGAAAAAACAGACAAACTTTCATTTTTATATATATACTAGCAGTAGTACCCGGCTTCGCCCGGTGGAATGATGATAATGTTTTAAGGTCTCCTTAGAAATATAATGGACTTAAAATCTAAGTCATTTGCCCCCAAAGACAATGAGGGAGTAATATCTAGGTCATTTGCCCTTTTGATAAGGATGATAATAAAAACTACTGTTGAATTGACACGTCAAACTTACAAACTACCGTAATAGAAATACATATTTCAAAATTCACAGGCGAGGAAGACTTATTGTGTGTGGTGATTAATGGTGTAATGGGCGTAACATCTACTGTAGGTCATTTGCTCTTATGATGAGGATGGTAAGGGAAACTACTACCGGTATTGAATTGACACTTCAACGTATAATGTACACAATGTACTGTAATAAAAATAACTATATGGCGGCTTCGGTGGCGTATTTGGTAGCATGCTGAGCTTCTATGCCCAAGATAGCGGGTTCAAACCCGGCCGAAGCCGTCGGATATTTTAAGAGCGTTAAAAATCCATCAGTATGCCTTTCTTCGGAGGAGAAGTAAAGCCGGCGGTCCCATGTCAGATTTATGGCATGTTATTGAACCTTCCACTAATTACACCTGTGTGAAGCTAAATTGGATAGGTAAACAACGCTCATAGATGTCTACGTCCGTTGCCAAGAGCCGACTGCAGTGGCGTCTAGTAGCTAAGTTCCAAACTTGGCCTAGTAGTCGTTGACGGTGGCGCTTGGCGGCAAAAGTACGAACTATTTGAAGAATTCTAAGTTGCAGTTTGTACTTAAATTAAAAAACAGATAACACACACTAATACAGTCATCACAATTAACACCAGTTATCAGACAGATTCTACACACACCCAAAGTACACGGGGCTACATGACCGCGTTGTCTCAGCCCCTAAACTTAAGAACCAACCAACCAAAAATAAATATTTTAAAAATCACAGTCGAGAAAGACTTTATGCGGCGGTGATTATTGGTATGATGCGCGTAACATCTAGGTCATTTGCACTTATGATGATAATAATAAGGTAATGAAAAAATGACTACTAAACTAACATGGTGTTATTTTAACACTTATATAGGTAATTCAGGTGTCTAGCTTCGATGTCTTCCAAAGTCTCGACCTTATTTTCTGGCTTAGGCCTGTACTGGATGCGTCTAGTGAAAGAGCGTACTGCTCGGCAAAGACAAAGAATATAGGTCCAAGCTGCACGAACCTGAGATGATCGCAGATGATGACGAAATATGATGACACAGGTTCGGGGTTCCCCGTCCTATACAGATTGACCGGGAATCACTCACTGTTTCGCAACGGCCCTGTGCTGGCATCAGCATAGGCAGCAGGAGATAACACGGCGGGCTCTGGAAAGTACTCTCAAGTCACCTCACGATGAATCAGCAAGCTATTCTCACAACTGACCCCCCCCCCTCAGGGTCTCACAACTTGTGGGACGTGGGTTGGCGACCACGGAACCCCAGCTGAGTCTGGCATCGCTTCTACTTCCTGGTGCAGGGCTCATTTCAGTTCTCTTTCCTGTCGGCCTCTCTTGGTCAACTCTTGTTCTCTTCCGACCCAGACTGTATTAGGGTATCCGAGGGCTAGGGAGTCTTTCAATTTCCCGCCTTAATTGGCTTTGTCTCATCTTTCCTGATACCCTCATTCTTCGAGGGGTCTGCCTTCTTTTCCTTTTCATAATATCTCCTGTCTTCTGCTCAAGGCCCTCAAAGAGGCAGGGTGTGTGTAGACCCACCACTTCTGGTACACCCTCAAGGGCTCATGACTGGTGAGTTAGGAAGCTGGCAACCCCGAGGAATTCCTGAGCTACATGCAGGGAATGGAGTGGTATGTCAGAAATTTCAAGTGGACAGTGTTAAGCATCGGGTTCCAAAGGGTAAGTATACACACTTTGTTTTCGATCGGTGAACGATGTAGATTTGTACCAAAGGGCCTTAATGCGGGAAATAGTGTGGTCTGTCCGAAATTTCGAGTGGACAGTGTTACTCGTCGAGTTCCAAAGGGTAATTATGTAAAATCTGGTTGAGATCGGTGAAACGGTGTAGTTTTGTGCCAAGGGCCAAAATGCAGGGAATGGAGTGGCCTGTCCAAATTTTAATGTGGACAGTGTTACTCATCGGGTTCCAAAGGGTAAGTATACACATTTTGTTTACGATCGGTGAACGATGTAGATTTGTGCCAAAGGGCCTAAATGCGTGGAATGGAGTGGTCTGTCCGAAATTTCGAGTGGACAGTGTTACTCGTCGAGTTCCAAAGGGTAATTATGTAAAATCTGGTTGAGATCGGTGAAACGGTGTAGTTTTCTGCCAAAGGGCCAAAAAGCAGGGAATAGTGTGGTCTGTCCGAAATTTAAAGTGAACAGTGTTACTTGTCGGGTTCTACGGGTAAGTATATAAAATTGGGGTCAGATCGGTGAAACGGTGTAGATTTGTGCCAAACAGCCTAAATGCAAGGGATGGAGTGGCCTCGCCGCAATTTCAAGCAGACAGTGTTAGTCGCAGTGTTCCAAAGGGTAAATATACAAATTTTGGTTGAGATCGGTGAAACGGTGTAGATTTGGGACAAAGGGCCTAAATGCAGGGAATGGAGTGGTCTGTCCGCAATTTCAAGCAGACAGTGTTACTCGCTGGGTACCAAAGGGTAAGTTTACGAATATTGGTTCTGATCGGTGAAACAGTGTAGATTTGTGCCAAAGTGCCTAAATGCAGGGAATGGAGTGGTCTGTCCGAAATTTTAAGTGGACAGTGTTACTCGCAGGGTTCCAAAGGGTAAGTATACAACTTTTGGTTCAGATCGGTGAAACGGTGTGGATTTGTGCAAAAGGGCCTAAATGCAGGGCATGGGGTGGTCTGTCCGAAATTTAATGTTGACGGGGTTACCCGCAGGGTTCCAAAGGGTAAGTATACAAATTTTGGTTCAGATCGGTGAAACGGTGTAGATTTGTATACTTAACAGACAGACAGACAAACTTTGTGCTTTATATATATAGATATAGAAAGAGAGAGAGATTAGGTAGCACTGAATGTAGTGCTCCTTTTTCCAGGGCATATCATTTGAAATCATATCTGTATAAATGTGAAATCCCGACCTGTACAGGCACTTTTTTCACTGAATTTGGCTTACGAAACTTCAAGCATAATTTCACGTTGAAAGTGAAGTCTGTTTCTCTCGGTACTTACAAAAGCAAATTGATTAATTCAACTGAATAGCCTAACTGCTGCTCACAAATCTGTGGGTTAGCAATCCGAGAAAGCACACCAAATCGACAGGGAGTCCATTAAAAAATGTATTAATTCTTCACGAGAGATATTCCTTCCTTATATCACTTTCATAAGGCAAAATATTGAAAATATATAATATCATTTGATTCACATACCTTCTGGAAGTCATTAACTCAAATGCTAATTTTTTGATTTCCATCGGCATTGCTGCAGCGGAAATAATTCCCTTTACTACCTATAACAGTTAATTCTTACGATTCGGCGCCATCTTACAATTACGTCATACCCATTGTCACCCATTGCCAACATACAAAATACACCACACGGCACCACCACTAAGAAATATGGACACGTTAGACTAAATCCATTGATCTGGACGCGTTAGCCTGTAACCATTGTCAAAACCATTCATCTGGACGCGTTAGGCTGTAACCATTCTCAAAACCATTGATCTGGGCGCGTTAGGCTGTAACCATTGGATTGGACAAAACGAAGGTTAGGTTAGATTAGGTCCGGTGTAGGTGCGGCCTTTGGCCGCGGGAATCTAGCGGTGCAAGGTTGACAAAAAAACATTGATCTGGGCGGGTTAGGCTGTAACCATTGTCAAAAACATTGATCTGGACGCGTTAGGCGGTAACCATTGGATTGGACAAAACGAAGGATCAGTTTCACTGCGCTCTTTTGTTTTTCTATACTGGGTGTGAAATAGTACCAAATGCTTGGGGTTGGCATTATTGACTCCTTGACAAAGATGGCTGTCAGAGCTGGAATTTCAACTATATAAGTCGTGATCCTATTAGGGATGGCTGGGTGGGTCTCAGCGGAGGAGTAAACATCTATTACGATATGAGTGCGTGGAAGTGGCAACAGTGAACGCAGTGCCTGAAATGACCAGCAAAGTTGAGCAGACATAATTGGCTCAAATAAATGATAAGGCGTATAGAAACTAATTGAAACAGAAACTCGCCAGTTATGTACGTGCTCAGAAGTAAATTAACAAATAAATAAATAACTTAAGGTAAATGCACCAGTGGTCGTCATGTTAATAGAGATTTAGTCAAGAAATTAATTACACCTTACACATTTTGGTAAATTTAATCAACAAAAGCACTGTACCTAACCTCAAACTCTACTCAAACACTAGGAAAGTCCAAATATCGAAGATATTCGTTTTAGGAAAAATTACGTATTTTTAAAAAAAGTGTGTTTTTGCACCAGTGTTCGGCACGATGTATTTGGATTTTTCCTATATTCGTCACCCGTTTGCACCAATTGCCGTCACATTGTTAATTTTCCTTGTCTGCTGTTTATAATGCATTTCTGTCAATTGTTGGGTAATACACCGATTTATCGACTTGGAGGCTAACATTTACGAATAAAACAGTACCAGTAATTATGTTTTTTAATAAAAAATGAAATATTAAAAAAAAAAAAACGGAAAGCGGGAATGGTGGGTAGAAGACTTACGAGCAGGAAAATATTGTAATTCTGCTCTAAACAAGTGAGACCACGTCATAACAGCCTGGAAAATGACCATTCGCCGAGGCCTAACACCAATTGTTGCCAAAAGTTTCGAAAAATCCTTCTTCTTCAGTGTAGTATCTTCGCTCTTAGCAACCCTCTGAATTCGCCACTCCAGTGTACTGGCATTGAGGCAATGATGTCTTGCGGCAGACGTTCATACTTGAACACTACAAGGGAAGGAGAAATATCACCGTGGGCATTGCCTGTTACAAGTACCGTCAAGCATTCTTTCTCATCCGAATTCACTTGCTGATATATTGTCTTGTCACCCCTGTTCGCCAGCACTTTGTTACCTTTCGGATTGAGAAAGAAAACCGTCTCGTCAGCGTTGAACAGTCGCCGAGGGTGTGACAAAATAGACTGGAAGTCGTTTTCCACTAAATAGCTGTAGACTTCTGAAACCCAGGTTTTATTTTGATATTCTGTAATTGCAGCACGGCTTACTGTCAAATTTTGAGGGGTTCGTAAAAGATTGACCTGGATTTCTTTTTAGGAAAGATTCACGCCATTTCCTTCCTGGCCACCATCTTTGAAAGGGAAGTCCCTCTTCAATTCTTGTGTGAGGCACTGGACGCTATTTTGCAAATCGTCCTTTGTTACCGGGACCCCGCTTTTCGTAGTGAGATTACCCATTGAACTTGCATAGCCTCATCTTCCTTTGTTAAAATGGAACTTAGCCCCACTTTCCTCTCTCTAGGAGATTTTCCTATAATTTTGTCCGAGAGGGTGTTTCTCGGAACACCATTCCTCTCCGCGGCCTTTTTAATACTCGTGCCGTCCTCCACAACGGCCTTTACAGCAGCTTCCATTTGCTCAATATCATAATTCAGAACTGTGCGTTTCGACATATTGCCTGGGGCAGATGACCTCGTAGTTCCGCCCCTTAAAACAACAATAACTAACATATTGCCTGAAAGCAAAAATTTAGTCTTAGAATAATATAATATTTTTCATCTCAATAAAAAAAAAAAAAAATCCTCTGTAGCACGCCTAGCCAAAAAACCCTAAGCCTACTGAGGTGCGGCCGTCAAGAAGAGAGACCTACGTAATAATAACAATACCCTGTAAATGTTTATTGGTTGCGAAACGTTAACACAAACATTAACATTATCGTGCCTTAGTGTTCGTCACGAATGTGCTCTAAAGTTCGTCAGCTGTGACGACTACTGGACACGATGATCAAATGATAATTTAATTAATACAGGGTGCTTTAGAGCTACATTATAAGTATATTGCCGCTGTTAGTTAGGTCTTACAAGGAGAAATGACAATGTGCCAGTTTTCGTCACAAATGACGAACATTGGTAAAGTGCGCTTTTTTTTTAGTCCAGTGTTCGTCACCGGCATTTCTAACAAAACTAGGCACGTGAGTACGAAATAACAAATCACATATGTTACAGAAACAATTACCAACTATATCACGCACTTGTAACATTTTAAAATGTCGGAACATAACACGCATGCACATAATTAACTCATGCGCGTGCTTAGCAAATGCGAGAAGCAAATGGCGCGTCAAGACAGCTCAGCTCACAGGAGATGTTTGACGCTGGGAATCACCTATTACATCGCATGCATGATTTCGCAAAGTTGCTCCTTATCGGCAAGGAAGGTATGACACATCTCGTAAGACTTCGTGCGTTGAGAAAGCCCCGTTGACATGCTTATTTTTTGTACTTATATACGAGAGTGACGACGACTGGATCAGTGTCGAAAACCAGTACAGTTACCTTAAAGCTAATAAATAGACTAGTAAATGAAACTAAACTCTACAGCTATAGGCTATATGTGCTCTAGAACAAATAAATAATGCAAACAAATAAACTTGGGTAGTAAATAAAACTGAACTCACGAGTATTTACAGAAGATGTTGAAAGTGATCTCCTCGAGCTGTGATGCAAGCTTCTCATTTTTTAATTAGAATTCGAAACACTCTTTGCAGTGCATCAACACTGATGGAATGCACCCTTGTGTTCCTAATTTGAATTCTTAAATCTTCCACTGATAGAGAATTATTCCACACACCCTTAAATCGGGCAAATGGGGGAGCCTTAAGCATTTACTGATGATTACATCATCATGGAACACCCATATTGCTATGGGCCGTCGTAATATCCTGCTGAAAATAACCGTACCTTTTCATTTAAACTTCAGTCAGTTCAGAAAAAAAAAATGGTTTGAAAATATTTTGAATAGGCCTAGCCTATATATCGGTTGGAGGTAGTCATGACGTGAAAAAATATTGGACCAATAATTTGAAGGGCTCTAATAGCACACCATACACCCAACTTCACATCATGGAGAGGTCTTAGATGTAAAATATGCAGGTTCTCTGTAGCCCAGATTTGTGAAGTGACATATCCACTCAAATGCTTCCAATCCATAATACCGATGGGGCACTATTTATTAGCCAATTACAAAATCTTATTCTTTCAAGGGAATATGCGGGCTATATGTTATGGACTGAATGAGACCTGTAAGATTGTAAGAGTAATAATTTTGTTGCATTATGATGCTGAAGAACATGGAATATCAGTTTCGTGAGCTACTCTTAGAAGCAACTAATGTCGACTCAGTTGCAGTCTTGCCTGAATCTGTATATCGTGTAACCTCTCCTATGTGAGAGATGTCCTTCTCTGTTTTTTCTTATTATGTGTGGAACCAAGCTACAACGCCACTTGTGAATGGGTAGTTGCACGTAAGACTTTGTACGGTAGAGCTGGGAAGCTGTCTCTGGAATTTTCGAAAGCATCTTATGACTGGTTTCTTCTTGTGTGCATGGTGGCCGCTACTCCTGGAAAACCTGGAAATCCTGGGAAATCTCCTGGAAAATTACGAAAAATTTGAAAACTCCTGGAAAACAGCCACTGTTAATTAATTATAAAAATCTTTCCATCTTAAATCATACTCCCGCTGCGGTTTTAGGTGAGCACTCTATCATTAACGAAAGAAATTTCCTCAGGTTACCTGTTTCTGTGTGGAAGAACACGCGATAGTATTTTTGTAAATCATATTGAGTATAGACAACTTCACCGCAATAAAATTGCAGGTGGCATTCTTTTCTCTTTTTTTTTAAAGCGGATATTTGAGTCACAAATGCTTTTTTAAAACAATTAAATCATTTGTTTTTAGGCTTGCGTATCAATAACGAAATCACCACTAAATTTTGTCAACATCTGTATAAGTAAGCCAGACGCAACTGCTTTATTTTGGTCTTGAAGTAGGCAACTGATAAAGCGCCCCCCCCCCCCCCCGAACTCGCACCTATTTTCAAGTCTGGAAAAATGAGAATTACTCATGGAAAGTCGTTGACCGATTTGAGTGGCCACCATGTGTGTGAATAACTCTCAACCAAAAATATTCTCTGGGCTATAGTGTACACTTTGTACGGTAGAGCTGGGAAGCTGTCTCTGGAATTTTCGAAAGTACCTTATAACTGGTTTCTTCTTGTGTGAATAACACTCGACAAAAAATATTCTCTGGGCTATAGTGTAGGCCTACTTAACCATTAGGGGCAGATGACCTCGTAGTTCCGCCCCTTAAAACAACAATAACTAACTTCTTAACCATTGTGATAATAAACCTTACAACACAAGTCCATTAGCTACTAGCTAACCGAGTGTGAGACCTCCATATGCAGCTATGTCAGCTGTCAACGCTTCTGATGAAGTTAAGCATGACAATAGCCACAGGGTCACACATGGGGTTTTCCACGTCACGCCACTGAGAACCCCATGGGTCCTGGCAAGAACAGCAAAGTGTTAAATTAAGCTCCCTGTATGATATTACTATGGAATGAATGTTGCAAATTTGCATTCATCGGTATAAAAGATGTAAGCAATGCAATATTAAAGGCATAAAATTCAATTGGGGATAGTTGCAAGTCAAAAATCTTTAATATCTCTTGTCTTTTGACTGGTTTGATGCAGATCTCCATCTCCCTATCCTGAGCTAATCGTTTCATCTCTACATAACTACCACACCTTAAACCGAGGCAATCAGTTTAACATATTCTAACCCTTGTCAACCCCTACAGTTCTTGTCCTTGACCCTTCCTTCCATAACTAAGTTGCAATTCCTGAGTGTCTTAGTATATATCCTACCAACCTATCTCTTCTCTTCATTAGCAGTCGCCAGAAACATCTCCCACTCACCTTGATACCTCTTCATTTGTTACTCTATCTACCCATCTGATCTTCATCATTCTGCTGTAACACCACATTTCAAATCCTCTTTTCTGCTGCACCAATAGTTCAAGTTTCACTTCCATTCAGTGCATAGCTTCACACAAAGGCTTTCAAAAATGACTTTCCAATATCTAAATCTGTATTTGATGTCAACAGATTTCCTTCCTTACCTGAGCCAACCTAATTTTTATACCCTCTTTGCTTCGCCCATCATGGGTTATTTTGCTACTTTAGTAGCAGAAGTCTCCTACTTCCTTTAGCTTTTCACCTGCCAATTGTCCAGCCCAATGGCAAATTGGTTAGCATGCTAGGCTTTGGCCCAAAGTGTCTCGGGTTCGATTCCCGGCCGGGCCATCAGGGATTTTAATCTCCTGGGGTTAATTCACTTGCCTCGGGGACTGAGTGTAGGCCTATGTGACGTCTTCATCATCACTGCATCCTCATTACGGCGTGCAGGTTGCCCACATGTGTCATCTAGAAAGACCTACACTTGGCCTCTCAGGAGGCCACACAATCATTATTAATATCTGCCAATTGGACGTCAATAGGGGTTTCTGATTCCTTTCGGCTGGTTTTCATTATTTTTCATCGAGAATTCTTTCCTCAAGACGGATTCAATTCAAATCTACTGGTGAATCGGCTAACAAGACATTGTCATTGCAAATCCCAGAGTTGAAATTATTTCTCCTGGAATCTTTACTCCTACTTTAAATTTTCCTCTAATTTCCTTCATTGCTTGTTCAATGTATGGATTGAAAACTATGGGTGATAAGTTACAGCCTTGCCTTACACCTCTGTGAATACCAGCTTCTCTCTCATGTCCTTCGACACGAATAACTGCTGTCTGGTTTCTGTATGGATTAGTGATCACCCTCCTATCCCTGTACTTTATTCCAATTCTTTTCAAAATGTCGAACAACTTACTCCAATCAACATTATCAAAAGCCTTCTTTTAAGTCTACAACTGCCATTAAATAGGCTATCTTTTATATTTCCTTATTCCATCTTCCAAGATCAGCCTTAGCACAGCTTCCATTGTTCCTGTTACTCCTAAAACCAAAAGGCAATCAAAAGTATGTTGATAATCAGGCTGCAGTGAGAGTTGATGGTAGCATGATTCCTTGGTTTAAAGTTGTTACAGTTTAAAGTTGTTGCTCCACATAGTTAGGCCTACCACCTTTAATAAGACACCAATTGCTTTATGCCTTCCTCATATAACGCCGACACCTATAATGAAAGCTATGTCCGTTCCCCTCTTTGAGATCGTTACCGTGATCAAATCGCTTGTCCCCAAGGAACTCCTTCAGCTGAAGGAAATCACTTGGCAACAAATCAGGACTGTAGTGTCATGCACATGTTTATGACCTTCATTGGCAATCAAACCCATTTTATCATCATTCCATCTGACATTGCACTTATAACACTTTCATCATACAATGAATGTCAACTGCTTTGACCCTATCTCACAGTTGGCAGACTGATGTATTGTCTTGAACATTTTAAACACTCACTTCCACGTGACCACACTGTGTGAATGTCTCCATGTTGAACTGGCTGTGTGGCTCAGCAGTAATGTTCTCGCCTGTTGTGCCCAAGGTTTCAGGATCGAATCCTGGTGCCGTCCGCTGCCATTTGAGGGTGCGCAAATATGAGGGAGCCATGTCAGTATATTTACTGCCACGTTCAAGATCCCCTTCTGGGCAAAATTCCGGTACCTCAGCATCTCTAAAAGCTAGTGTAGTTAAAAGGGGCATAAAACCAATAACATTATTATCTCCAATGGCGCAAGCCTCCGTGGCTTAGGCGGCAGCACGCCGGCCTCTCACCGCTGGGTCCTTGGTTCAAATCCCGGTCACTCCATGTGAGATCTGTGCTGGACAAAACGGAGGCAGACAGGTTTTTCTCCTGGTACTCCGGTTTTCCCTGTCAAAATTTCATTCCAGCAACACTCTCCACTATCATTTCATTTCATCTGTCATTCATTTAATCATTGCCCCAGAGGAGTGCGTCAGGCCTCGGCAGCCGGCACAGTCCATATCCTCGCCGCTAGATGGGGGCTTCATTCATTCCATTCCTGACCCGGTCAGAGACTGGAAGCAGACTGTGGATTTTCATCTCCAATGGTGCATGTATCGTGTCAACAGATGATGAAAGCCATTGCACATGTCTTATATCTCAACCGTAGCGCTGCACCGGAAATATACGGAAATGGTACTTACCTTAAAAGAACACGCTTCGTACATATTTTCAGGGATGCTGGCGACAGCCACATGGATTCATTTGAGATGGGGAACTCACGGTCCAGAAATGCTTCCATTGCCACGTAGATATCTGAATGATATGGGGTACATAGGAATATGAGATACAACACCTTTTGAATGGTGTGCAATACTGTTATTTACTTGCACTACTGACTGGCTGTGTGGGGTAGCGGTAACGTTATCGTATCCTGAGTTCAAGATTGCAGTATCGAATCCTGGCGCAGTCAGTTGGCATTTGAGGGTACTCAAATGTGAGGGAGCCGTGTGAATAGATTTACTGGCATTTTAAAAATCCTCTTCAGGGCAAGATTCCAGCATCGCAACGTCTCTAAAAGCCTCAGTAATTAAAAGGGACATTTAAACTAATAACAGTATTATTATTATTTACTTGGACTACGTTCACATGTTGCTATGCCATGTACTCATTGTGTTATCCATTAGTCATGCAATGGATCTCAAGCTTATTGATAGGCACCCCTGCCAGGCAGGTAAATACATCATCCCAGTTGAGAGTTGGAAACTTGCATCAAGGGGTGAGAGAACACCATTTTAAACATAATTGATGTAATCGTTTTTGCAGCGTGGTTAAGTAGTGCTGGTAAATTCACCAATTTCATTTGTAAACCCAGATTCAATGGAGGAGCCTATTTTCAAAAGTCAACATCTGCATTTTCTAAGTTATTGAGAAAAACGATAAAACACTTAAGCGGCCAAACTCAGGAAATTTTATGTTATTCTAGTTCTAGAGTTTGTACCAAGAATAACATAAAATTTCCTGAATTCAACCGTTCAAGCGTTTTTTATTTTATTTTTAGGAACGAAATACAGATGTCGGATTATGGAAATAACTTAACAAAGCAGATGTCGAGATTTGGAAATAAAGTCAAACTTAAATATTGATTTTTAACCACAAATATCGTGTTTTGGAACATCTTACACCATCCATTTGATGTGTTTCTCCCAAGACGAATACGAAATCAACAAAATCTATTTTTTGTAAAAAAATGTCAGATGTCGACTTTTGGAAATAGGCTCCACAATTGATATCCCAGCTTTTCAGTTCATCAACACAGTATAATCCCATTTATTGCGACATGCAGAAAAAAAAAGTCTTCAAAAGAAAAATTGAATGTGATTAAACATAAAACCTGTGACAATAATGTTCGGTGAATAGTCCTATACTATCAACATAGATGAACAATGCATGACAGTGACCCTATTGTCCTTCGAAATAGTCCCCTCCCGTAACTATGCAATGCTGAGATCGGCGATACATGTTCTGGAAACTTTGCAAGAAGGAGTTCTTTGGGATGTTGTTCAAAAGGCTCGTCACGTTGCGTTCGGTGAATAAATTCAGAACGGTGGACCTGGCAACATTGGCGGCACACAACCCAACGTGTAAGACCTGTTTGACACAGTGCGTGTTTAGAAGGATGAATTTATACAACCTACCATGCACACCTGTTCGCCGGGTTGCAGTGAGAAGGATGAATTTATACAACCTACCATGCACACCTGTTCGCCGGGTTGCAGTGAGAAGGATGAATTTATGCAACCTACCATGCACATCTGTTTGGCGGGAGAAGGGTGAATGTTCTGTGGAATGGAATGGCTTATCTGAAAACCATCGTCACGGGCAACGAGGTCTGAGGTGTATGCCCCCAAAGTCAAGCGTCAAAGTATGGAGTAGTGGGGCCCAGGGTCACCGAAAAGCCCTGAAGGGCCAGAGGTTTTCGAACATTTCGGACATCCAGTGTAATGTGTCGACCCAACTGAAGGCTATCCCTAAAGAGTTTCCAGGACTTGTACAGACATTCTCAGAAGTTCATAACCATCCATGGGGATTACTTCGAAGGACAGTAACTGCTGTTTCAGGTAAGCCAACAATCCGTTCGTAATATAGACCCATTCACCGAATTTTTCGGTCACGTGACGAGACTTTTGAACACCATCCCGATGGACGTCTTCTTGCAAAGTTTCCAGGACATGAATCGGCGATCTCAACATTGCATGGTTACAGAAGGGGACTATTTCGAAGGACAATAGGGTCACTGTCGTGCATTGTTCACCTATGTTGATAGTATAGGACTATTCACCGAACTTTATTGTCACAGGTTGTATATAACTTATAGGCTATTTATTATGGACTACAGAAGAGGGAGAAAATTGTAGGATAACATGTTTTGCTTATCAAGAAGCTACTGTCCAACGACTTTATCGACAAGAACATTAAATATACCACAATTGACACGAATCTGTTTTGACAGGAATTCAAGTTGGAAACCACTCCGCTTCGGAAATGTGATTACAAGGATAAAAACATGCAGTATTTTAAGCAGGCCAGCCAAATCACAGTTATAGTCTATAACTAATATTACCGGTATACGTGAAGTTTTAGTTACGTAATGATTAAGAGAAAACCAAACATATAAAATAGAAAACGTCTGAGACTCAACAAATAATTTCAAAATATTAAGGGTTTTAAGCACAATATTGCAGACGGCATTTATGTATCGCCACACTCAACATTGGGACTCTTACTGGTCGTAGTCGCGAACTCGCAGCAATGTTGGAAGAACGGAAAGTAGACATTGCATGTGTGCAAGAAACACGTTGGAAGGGTCAAAAATCATGTGACATCGGGGACGGCTATAAACTTATCTACTTATCTACTGTATCCAATAGAAATGGCGTCGCTGTCATCGTTTGTGCCAGCCTACGAGATCGAGTTGCTGAAGTTCATCGCTATTCAGACCGTCTTATGTCAATTACAATTGACACTGCATCCTCACGGCTTCGTGTCTTCTCAGCATATGCACCGCAATCTGGCTGCGATAACCTAGAAAAGGAGCAGTTTTGCTAAGAGCTACATGATCATGTGTCAGCATGTCCTCAAGATGAGTTTCCAATTCTCTGTGGTGATCTCAACGGGCATGTTGGTCAGGCCAAGGATGGTTACAATTGCCATGGTGGCAATGGCTACGGTACCCGAAATGATGATGAAACTCAAATTTTGGATTTTGCAGAGGAAAATGACTTGGCTATTGGCAACACGTTTTTCAAGGAGCACATTAACCACCTCATCACTTACACCAGTGGTGACTATAGCAGCCAAATTGATTTTATTCTTATTCAACGCTGTGATCTCCGATTAGTTTTAGATGTGAAGGTCATACCATCTGACTGTGTAGCCCCTCAACATAAGCTACTCACGACAGATTTAAGGATCTTTAAACATAGTAGAGGCAGTGGGATAAATGTTCCAGTGAAGATTAAAGACCAAAAGGAGACGTTAGCAGAGAATGTAAAGGTTCCTCCTCTGAACCCGGATGCAATTGACAAAACTTGGACCACATTCTGTAAATCTATCACTGCAGCCGCCACAGCAACCCTGGGTACAACAAAACCTAGTTCCCGCCGCATTGATAAGCAAACGTGGCTATGGACAGTTGAAGTCCAAGATAAGGTGCATGCAAAGAAGAAGGCATATAGAAACTGGATCTCACAAAATACCCCAGAAAACAGGGAGAGGTATGCCATTGCCTAACGTGAGGCTAAGAAAGCTGTCGCTGAAGCCAGGCACAGTCACTATAGTGACCTTTACACAACACTGGACTCAAAGGAAGGAGAGAAAACTATCTTCAGGCTGACCAAGGCTAGAGCAAAGTCAGCACTTGACATTGAGCACTATGTGTGTATAAAAGGCAAAGATGGTCAGCGATTACAGAACAAACAGGACATCCTCAAACGTTGGCAACAGCACTTCGCAGAAATTTCCAACTTTGAGTTTCCACATCCTCCAATACCAGGAGGTAATCTAACTGAAGGCCCTATCTTTCACATCACATCAGATGAAGTCACCAGCGCCATCAGGAGTATGAAGAATCAAAAAGCGCCAGGACCAGATGACCTTCCGGCAGACTTCTGGAAGTTGCAGGAATCAGAACAACCAGCGAACAACTGGCTGACAAACTTTTTCAATGCTATAGTTGACTGTAGAACTATTCCCAGTGACTGGTCTTCAAGCATCACTGTACCTATCTTTAAGCAGAAAGAAGGCCCTGCAGAATGTGGAAATTACCGTCCAATACACCTCCTGTCGCACACAATGAAGATTTTTTAGAGAATTCTCGATCGAAGACTGCGACATCATCAGCATTAGTACCAACCAGTGTGGTTTCGTCAAGGGTGCTGGAACAACTGATGCAATCTTTGCTGGCAGAATGCTCATTGAAAAGCACTGTGAGAAACAACAGCCACTGCATATCGCCTTCCTTGACCTTGAAAAGGCTTTTGACCGTGTTCTACATCGTCTGATCTGGTATGCACTTCGTGACCGTGGTGTATCAGAAATGCTTATCAGCTGGATCAAGATGCTATACACAAACACCACCAGTTGTGTACATTGCGCCGTCGGCACCTCGGACGGCTTCCCAGTGAAAGTTGGTGTACACCAGGGATCCTCATTGTCCCCATTGCTCTATATCCTAGTCATGGACACAATCACACGAGACCTGCAAAGGAGTGTTCCTTGGACTCTCTTATACGCAGATGATGTTGCACTTGCTGATACCACCAGAGGAGGACTTCAGCATCAAGTTGAAGTTTGGAACAGCCATCTTTCGCAATACGGTCTTAGACTGAATAAGAAAAAGACTGAATACCTTGAAACCATCACAAGCAACGACTCCATTCAAGTTGACAGAGATACATTAGCTAAGACCGTAAGCTTCAGGTATCTAGGATCTCGCTTACAATCTGATGGTGAGATAGGTGATGAAGTGCGGAGCAGGATAAACGCAGCTTGGATGAGATGGAGGGAAGTTACAGGAGTACTCTGCGACAGAAGGATGCCACTACATCTGAAATCCAAAATATATCGCATGATAGTACGTCCTGTTGCTTTGTATGGCGCTGAATGTCGACCAACTGACAGAGCTACTGAGCGCCAACTACACAGCATGGAAATGCGTATGCTCCGTTGGTCAATGGGCATCACACTCCTGGACCATGCAAGAAACGACGACATTCACCAGCTAATGGGCATTTCACCCATCACTGAGAAGGCTCTGCAAAAACGTCTCTAATGGTACGGTCACGTCCTACGTGCTGCACCAGGAACAGTAGCCAATTCTACCCAGTTCTTTGAAATCAATGGGCAACGACCACGTGGAAGACCAGAACAGCGCTGGCATGACACGATAAATGCCAATATGAAGGTGCTCAGCCTAACACCTTATGATGCTCGCGATCTTAACAAGTGGCGAGCCAAGATCCGGGCAGTGGACCCTGCGGGAAAACGCTAAGATGAATAAGAAGAAGAAGATTGCAGAAAGTTTTTTTTATAATCTCTACTTAGTATAAAACAAAGTCCCCGATTCTTGGATGTCACGGGTAATCTCGAGAACCACTGAATGGAATTTGATGCGGTTTTCACCATTCTGTAAAGGATATCTCGAGGAAGGTTTCTGTTGAAAATTATTTATTTATGACCAAAGGAAGTCGAGCACTAAAGATTTCAGAGAAAAGGTCAAAGAAAAAAAAAGGCGTCCGTGCCCTTTTTAGGTAGATTTCATTAGAAAGCTAACTATTGCAATGGGTCCCATGTTTCGACTTCCAGAAAATTTCGACATATCTTCGCGTTTCACATCCCCCAGACCCCAAAACCACCGTCAGTTCAAAACTTTATATATAATTTATGTATGTATATATGTATATATATATATATATGTATATCAGTTTCTTGTGGACACGATAACTGCCGTAATTTTGCACCAATCACTTTGAATTTTTTATATAATATGCATACCCTTAAAATCTCGGTCGACTTCGTTAATGGGCAAAATCGGTCAAAGGGGGTGAAAATGGGAGGCTTTTTTCGAAAAAGTGAAATATCGCTATAACTCTCTCAATATCTGAAATATTGAATCCATTCAAAGTTCATACTATGTGTCGGACAAGGCCCTAAAATTTATGTTGGAAAAGTTTTTTGATAGCACCAACCATTGACCAAAGGGGTGGGAAAAAGTGGGTTTTTCGGGAAACATTAATCATATCTCTGTTAATAGGCACAATATCAATACCGTACAAAATGGACAATATTCCTCCAATAATTACCTAAAACTTTTGTCTGAAAGATTTTATGATATGACCCACCATTACGCCATGGGGTGAGCAAAATTATTTAAATTATAAGAAAATGCCAAGTGCCAAGAGAGGTTGCCATGACAACTTTACTTTTAATTGATAAGGGATGAGCCATCAGCAGTTGCTATGACAACGCCACTGCACGAGATAACATTCAGTTTTCCATCTGGCTGAGGGAAGCGACTTCGGTATCGGAACTGGTAGCATGCTGAAATTCTATGTACAAGGTCGCGGGTTCAAACCTGGCTGAAGTCGTCGGATTTACTAAGAGCGCTAAAAAACCCTGAGTTTGCTTTCCTTCGGAGGAGAAGTTCCAACGTTCGTTGCGAGTTGATGGTTCCGGTGGCATCTAGTAGCCAAGTTCACAGATAGGTGTCGTTGATGGTAGTATTTTAGGTAGATTTCATTAGAAAGCTAACTATTGCAATGGGTACCATGTTTCGATTTCCGGAAAATTTCAACATATCTTCGCGTTTCACATCCCCCAGACCCCAAAACCACCGTCAGTTCAAAAGTTTATATATAATTTATAGGCCTATAGATATATATACAGTCTATACAGACTCATCACCACAGGGCTCAAACCACTAGACCTAGAAAGCTGAAATTTTGCATGTTGGTTGATCCGAGTATGTAGAGGCTCACTAAGAAACGGTTTTTGAAAATTCAATTTGTAAGTGACTTTTTTCGGACCTTTGGCATTGACAATCCAAAATTGACTCATCAACGCAGGGCTCAAACCACTAGACCTAGAAAGCTGAAATTTTGCATGTTGGTTGTTCCGAGTATGTAGAGGCCCAATAAGAAACGGTTTTTGAAAATTCAATTTGTAAGTGACTTTTTCGGCCCTTTGGCACTGAGCAAGGACAGTCGGTAAAATGTTCGGATTTAGCTCATTTTAAGCCGCCAGTTACGAGAAACAATACTCGGAGGTCCTGTAGGGACCCCGAAACACACTTTTTTAAGTTCCTAAAATGTACGGTTTCGGAGATATTCCCAAATAACTGTGTTCCCTCTGAGAAACAGATCAACGTTACTATGGCAACCACTGAAATTTCGCAGACCGGGGATAGTTTTCTGGCAATATCTAGAAAACCGTTCGTTTTAGGGCCTTAAAACACTGGGTTCGGTTCCCACTTCTAACCACGAACGTTGCTCCTCGCATTGATACGCGTAAAATGAGATATATTTTAAATATAGAGGTTGCTTTTGGGGCTCGGATACGATCGTGATTTTGATTCTAATTTTATACTCTTTCAGCTGGTTGTTGTAAGCGAGCTTTCAGAAGTTTACTCGAATTTACAATGTTAAGATACTTTCTATTTTGCACGGTATGCTTTCAATTTCTTTATAAATTTGTTTTTTCTTAACTGAATATTTTTGTTTGCCAATTTTGATCTGCTCTTTTTCGTTTTTAACCATGATCTGCAACGTATATTCACAGTCGATTGTGTCGTAATCTACCGGCTGTCACGTTAATTATTATTTTTTCTTAAATTATCTTACTGAGGAATTGGGCAATCTTATTTCAATAAAGTTGGTATTTTGTCTTTCACGGCCATTGAATCCCCGCACAAGGCACGGCTTAAACCTAGAAAAGTTGCTGAGTTGTACTAATGGACTAATGGTGCAGCAGAAAAGAGGAGAATTGAAGCTTTTGAAATGTGGTGATACAGGAGAATGATGATCAGATGGGTAGATAGGGTAACAAATGAAGAGGTATTAAGACGAGTCGGAGAGGAGAGATGTTTCTGGCGACTGCTAATGAAGAGAAGAGATAGGAGGGTAGGACACATATTATGACACCCAGGAATAGCATGCTTACTGTCGACCGAAATATTATGTGCACTCGAGTTTGAAGGTTGTTCGTGAAGTAACCAATAGACCTTCATAAAATCCAATGACATCATCATTTTCGTCGTTCGATTTTACGTTAGTTCATGTAGGTTTGGAATTTTTAATTTATATTTTAATATTTTTATCGCAGTTGAAACACAAAAAGTGCCCCTTTTTAAGCGTGTTCCAACCATGCGTCACATTTAAGAATTATTATCTCACAAACCCGTCATCAGATCGAATCCAAATTTTAACACAATATACATTGGAATGTTGTATAACTGGTTTATTAATTTCAAAATTTTGTGTGTTCAAGAACGAATGTTGTTATCATTTTTGTAAGGTAACTCTTTCTCGGCTCGTCGTCGTTGGAAAATGTAGTTCTTGGTTGTGTTGTAATCCTTATACATCAAAAAGTTATGCTGTATGACTGTGAAATAGGTAAATTAATTCACTTATTTTATATCGGTTTGTATTTGTACGGAGAATTAAGACATGGTTCACCAGCTAGCCGCTCCGGGAAATGCTATACAGCGTTGCTGATATGGAGCCCATCACTTCCGAGCGAGACGCGCCATGACGCGTGATGTAGCCCATCTTGGCAATGATGTACTTCTTTCACCGAAGCGGCTAACTAGTGAACCATGTCTTAATTCTCCGTACAAATACAAACCGATATACAATAAGTGAATTAATTTACGTATTTCACAATCATACCTTTTTGATGTATAAGGATTACAACGCGACCAAGAATTACATTTTCAAACCATCCCGAGCCGAGGAAAAGTTACCTTACAAAAATAATAACAACTTCGTTTCTTGGACACACAAAATTTTAAAATTAATAAACCTATTATACAACATTCCAGTGTATATTGTGTTAAAATTTGGATTCAATCTGATGACGGGTTTGTGAGATAATAATTCTTAAATGTGACGCATGGTTGAAAAACGCTTAAAAACTGGCACTTCTTGTGTTCCAACTGTGATGAAAAATATTAAAATATAAATTAAAATTCCAAATCTACATGATCTAACGTAAAATAGAACGATGTTATTGGATTTTATATAGGTCTATCGGTTACTTCACAAACAAACTTCAAACTCGAGTACACATAATAGTTTGGTCGACAGTAGTTATGGATGGGACTAGAACTGTAGGGGCAAACCAGGGTTAAACAGATTGCCTCGGATGTAGGGTGTGGTAGCTATGTAGAAATGAAACGATTATCTCTGGAGAGGGATACATGGAGGGCTGCATCAAACCAGTTAAAAAACTGAAGACTCAAACAACAACAGGAATTTTAATTACTTAGAGAGGCATGTCGGGCAAAAGGGTCGTTGGAAAATTACCATCCCTGTGATGTAACACTGGAAGAGACTGCATAATGTACATCAGCGGCCAAGGTGAGCGATATTTAACTATAGGTCTATTATTAGGGATATGTTTACGTTCAAATCATCAATTAGTATGGCCAAATTACATCCAGAATAGCTTAAGCAAGAATACTTTTAATTCCCCATATTCCGATAGATTTGCCATTCCAGTGTGCAAGAGTGCAGTTCCCTCTTCAAACAATATTCTCAATTTCTTTAACAAAGCGCAATGACACACACTTAACAGTAGCACGTGCACATTTAGACAAAACCATTTTTTTCCCATGGCCAACTGTATGTGGCGTGCTCGCGTGCATCCGGACAACAAAATCGTTATGTCTCTGCAGAAGATGGCAAAACCATAAACGTAATTTTAAAATGTGTTAACATGATGTAACATCGAACCCTGCAGACGTTCACAACTCGATAAAATTCCCACTTTGCTGATCATATCAATATACTGTATGTATCAGAATATTCAGAATTAGAATGGACACACCTATAGACGCGATTGCTGTAATAGAATAGACCAATTATCAGCAATAAAGCATCGTCCCCATTGTCTTGACCGCGGGCGAAGCCGCGGGTACCTGCGAGTATATATATATGTATATCAGTTTCTTGTGGACACGATAACTGCCGTAATTTTGCACCAATCACTTTGAATTTTTTACCGAATATGTGTACCTATAAAATCTCGGTCGAGTTCGTTACTGGGCAAAATCGGTCGAAGGGGATGAAAATGGGGGACTTTTTTCGAAAAAATGAAATATTGCTATAACTCTCTTAATATGTGAAATATCGAATCCGTTCATACTATGTGCCGGATAAAGCTCAAAAATGTATGTTTGAAGAGTTTTTTTATAGCACCAACCATTGACCAAAGGGGTGGGAAAAAGTGGGTTTTTCGGGAAACATTAATCATATCTCTCTTAATAGGCACAATATCAAAACCGTACAAAATGGACAATATTTCCCTAATAATTACCTAAAACATTTGTCTGAAAGAATTTTTGATATGACCCACCATTACGCCAAGGGATGAGAAAAAATATTTCGGAATTATAAGAAAATGCTAAGAGATATCAGTTGTTGCCATGGCAACACTACTAAATTGATGAGGGATGAGCCATCAGACGTTGCCATGACAACGCACTTGCGCGAGAACAGATTCAGATTTCCATCTGACTAAGTGTGAAGCTGCTTCGGTGACGTAACTGGTAGCATGCCCAAGGTCGCGGGTTCAAAGCCGGCCAAAGTCGTCGGATTTTCTTAGAGCGCTAAAAATCCCTCAGTATGCTTTCCTTTGGAGGGGAGGTTCCAACGTTCGTTGCGAGTTGCTGATTGCGGTGGCATCTAGTAGCCAAGTTCACTGCTAGGTGTCGTTGACGGTAGTATCTGGTAGCAACATTAGGAACTACTGCTTGAAATTGAGCGTCTGCATTCCTTACCTGAATGACAGACTAATACAGCCATCACAATTCACACCGTTTATCAGACAGATTCTACACTCACCCAAAGTACACGGGGTTACATGACCGCGTTGTCGCAGCCCCTAAACTGAGGAACCAACCAACATCTCTGCGGGAGATATAATTTTGCGTGAAGAAGTAACAGACCGTTACATAGTTACACATCAGTGTCGAAACCTTGCATAAGGACAGTGTGACCACAAGTATAAAAATGGACTCCTAATGACAAGAAGGTTACCGTCATCATAAGACAATAAAATGTTTAAAATATGCATAAAATGACGAAAAACAAAGTTAATTAATCTCCAATTATAAAATACTTTCACGCAATAAATGAGGTCTGATCCTTCTACGAAAACCTGCATATTCTGCCTATTTTCGCCTGTCCCCAAGTTTGTCCGGTGAAATCTACCTCCGCCTTCCGGCGTGCCGAGAGGACTTTTTATTAAGCTTACGCTGGGCAAACCGTTAAAAATATCTATATACTGAGTGTAAGAATTGTTCAGCATGAAAAGTTCTACAAAAAAGCCCTGGAGAGCATATCTCTATTTTCAATACATCGCCTACTATAAGTGTTTTTACGTTTTCATTTCTTCCAACAATCTCCATTCAGTTACTGAGGCGACAGTTTACGAGCTAGCTAGGGGCGAGTCTTATCACCCCAGTTACAGCTTAGCTAGCGGACGAGCTTATTGCCCCAGATACAGCCAGCAGCAAACTGTCGAGTCGTGTTGAGTTGAAAACTTTATAGAAGAGTGGTTGTGTTTCAAGTTTCCCTGGAAGTGGAACTCGGCTTTTCTTCATTTCACCTGTGAACTTTTCGTTCCGCAAAATTCACAGTCAAGTTAAGATTGGACGGAAGGGGGATTTGTGTTTCATGCACCTCACCATTCTTAAATTACGTCTGACAAGAATTTCTTGTACATGCATCTCCATGATAATATAATTAATAGTCCAGTCAGTGATTTTAACACATCATGCAGAAACGTAAAACGGATATTGGTCGTTGTTCATTGACATTGGGAAAAAAAAGCGCTTATCACGTAATGCATTCATAACTGTTCCCGGGCGAAGCCGGGTCGGGTTGCTAGTATATATGAAAAAATGAAAATCCACAGCCTGCTTCCAGTCTCCGACCGGGTCAGGAATGGAATGAATGAAGCCCCCATCTAGCGGCGAGGATATGAACTGTGCCGGCTGCCGAGGCCTGACGCACTCCTCTGGGGCAATGATTAAATGAATGACAGATGAAATGAAATGATAGTGGAGAGTGTTGCTGGAATGAAATTTTGACAGGGAAAACCGGAGTACCCGGAGAAAAACCTGTCTGCCTCCGTTTTGTCCAGCACAGACCTCACATGGGGTGACCGGGATTTGAACCACGGACCCAGCGGTGAGAGGCCTGCGTGCTGCCGCCTAAGCCACGGAGGTTTGCCAGTATATATATATATATTTAAAACAGTAAGGTGATTTTTGTTACCACGTGATTGAGAGAACGACAGAACCGATTTACTTCGTAGAGCACTCTAACGAAAGCTATTGGCCTCTAGATTTGCAGAGTGTCCCTAAAATAAACAAATATATTACGGTATATTTTTGAATTAATATAGAAAATAGCAGAATTCTTGCCCCTCACGCATGCGCACAATCCGCCTGGGGTCATGACAAAATGGCGGTGAGAAGTCCATTAAAATGTAAGTTATTTAATAAGCTTCCATGTAATTGAAAACATACATTAACCAAGTTCTGACAATAAAATATAATAACAGTATGAACATATACGAATGTGCAACATTGATTTATTTAGATAATGAAATGGATTATTTCCTTCAGACAGCGGTTTTTGAAGATAATGAATGGCTGTGTCTGCTGCTGAATAAGAGTGAGTGAGTAGCTATCTGGTTAAGGCGACTGACTGTGGTTCCAAGGTTCAACGGTTTGATCCCACCCCTCGCCATTTTTTTTTTATTTATTTATTTATTTATTTATTTATTTATTATTATTATTTTTTTTTTTACCACTGAAATATTGTTTAATCAAGGAGCATTAGTAAGGTTTTATGTCTGTTAAAGATACATATTTCTACATTCCCTCTCAATACGTTTTATTTCCGTTTTACCATTGCATTACAGCATGTGATCAAAAGAGCAAACTGTTGTCCTCAGTACGCCTTTTAAATATCTGCAATCAGTTCCTATCACTGACAACAGATGGCAGTACATCGCCCATATAGTTCCAGTAACTGACAGCAGATGGCAGCACCACTGCATCGATATATTTAAAACACAAGACATGGCACGTTTTCACGTGATGGAGAATTATAAAGGAAGGGAATATTTAGGAAGGGAAATTTTGAGGAACATTAACCGACAGTTGAATGTGTAGGCTATGTGGTTTATGTACCTTAATATTGCAATTTCTTACCAATGCTTCGGTGGTCAAGTTATTAGCGTCCTAGACTAAAAGTTATAATTATGCATCGTCGATATACTCTTAAATTATTAAAGAAAAAAGTAGTTTTCCAGGCACTCGCGCGTGTCCACAATTGCTTTCGCCATGAGAGACACTTGGCAAACATAATTCGTTTGAAGGGCTCCGACATCGTGGTCACTCAGCCCCGTGTACTTGGGTGTGTATGTGTGAAATTTTCTCTCATAACCTGTGTTATTGTGATGGCTGCTTTACTGTGTGTATTAAGGTGGTAAATGGCAAGGAGACGGCCAAGGCCTTAAGTTAGGAACCATCCCGGTATTTGCCTTAAGTGGAAGAGAGAATCCATGGAAAACCACATCCAAGATTGTCGAGGTGAGAATTAAACCTTCCTCTTCTTAGTTATACCTCCAGAGACTGAATGTGCCCCGTTTTTGCCCTAAGACCAGAATTAAACTTCTTGGCAGAGCAGGAAATGTAACCCGGGTCTCCGGGGCGATAGACAAGAATAGGTGGGCCTCCATGTGTTAATACGATTTTTGACATGCACGGGACATAGAATTCAAAAACTGCCTCCATTAGGGTGACTGCCGAAGTGAGTATTGAGTATAGGCCTATGGTCGTTCCAGTAGTTGGCGAAGTGATTCTATGTTCCCCTGCAAAATGTACTGCCATAACATATAACAGGTGATGGACATTGCTTATTTAGAGCAGTTTCGTACTGTTTATAACAAAATGAAGAACGTCATTCTGAGCTGCGTTTTCAAGCTATTGCAAAAAATTTCGTTGGCAGGACCAATTATAAGGAATTTATTTTAAGCGATCAGTCTAATAGCATTCTCCTCACCAACCAACTTGAGTATTAGAGTACTGAGTCTAACTACGCAGTTGATTTCGGCAATGGAAGTATTATTTGCCATTTAATATTTAGCGGCTCCGTTATTGCAGGACACTATAGTGTTATCGAATAATACGAAGCCACATTTAAAATCCAATATAAATAGGCCATTTCAGGAACAATTCCAGATATTATGCAGTACAGTGTACTGTAAGGTCTTTGACGATCAAATGTAAACATTGTCCTACATTGTATTTCTCTTGCGTAAAATCTATGCGTGGTTACTTTGGTCTTTACTGTTGTGAGGGTAAAATTGATCTGCTGGAATATAACATATTTGCCAATCTGCAACAATGTAAGATATTAATTTAAAAATCATTGAACTTATATCCAGTAGTTCAAACACATACATCAGCGTTAACAGATTGGATACTGAAGATGAAAGCCAGCTACTTAATTTCCCTATTATTGAATTTTTCAATTCCTTGGAATTAAGTGATTCGCCTCCACATACTACGAACGTTTGAGCCATAGTTATGCTCCTTAGAAATCTGAACGTTTCCCAAGGACTCATATATGGTAATATATTAATTGTAAGAAATATGTAAGATATTGCTTGGATTCGGATATAATAGGTGCAGTAATATTAGGCAGAGAGCTCAAATCCTACGACTTGATTTAACACCTTCCGATAAAACACTTGCAGGTACAGTACATTTTCTTTTAATAGGCAACAATGTCCTATTCGCTCGGCCTACTTTATCACAATCAATCAAGCTCAAGGAGAAACTCTTGAACGTATTGGGCTATTTACCTCATCACGTTTTAAGTCATGACCAGCAGGATAGTGAAGGTACAAAAAAGGTCCTGTATGGGATGGTAAAGAATAAGAGGCGGAAGGATCCTACGGATTATGTTAGAATGGTGAACAAAAGGGGACAAGAGATAGAAAATAGGGAAGAACTGAAGAAAATGTGGAAATAATATTTTGAAGAACTTCTGAACCCAAATGGAAACCACGGCGAGGAGGAAGAAATCGGGGAAGAGGTACAGTAGATGAACTGCAAACAGAAAAGGACTTAACATGGAAAGAAGTGGAAGATGCAGTGAGGAATATGAAAGGAGGGAAGGCACCGGGTGTGGATGAGTTGAGAGTGGAGATGGTGAGAGCAGCAGGAGAGGTGGGTATACAATGGTTGTACCGAGTGATGAAGACAGCATGGAAGGAAAGGAAGACCCCAGAGGACTGGAAAAAGGGAATAATTGTCCCGATCTGCAATAAAGGTAGTAGAACAGAATGCAGAAACTATCGGGGAATAACACTGATGAGTCATTGTGCAATGATGTTTGAAAAAGTTTTGGAAAGGAGAATTAGGACAAGGATAGAAGGAGGGATTAGGGAAGAACAACATGGCTTCAGAGCAGGAAGGTCCACAGTGGATTTGATTTTTGCTGTAAGGCAGTTACAAGAACAGCACTATGAGTATGGAACAGATCTACTGATGGCCTTCCTGGACATTGAGAAAGCATATGACAGTGTATGCAGAAACAAAGTATGGAAGTCCCTGGAGGATAGAGGTGTAGAGAAATGGACTATAAGGAGGATAAAGGAGATGTACAAGGGAAGCGTGAGCTGTGTGAAAGTGGGAGGAGAGAGATCGGACTGGTTGGAACAGAGAAACGGCCTGAAACAAGGAAGTGCACTGTCACCGTTACTTTTCATTGTGGTGATGGATGACATAATGACCCAAGTGGCGCAAGTAATTGGGGAAGGAAAGATGAAAGCAATGGTGCTTGCAGATGATTTGATGATTTGGGGAAACAAGGAGGAGGAGGTACAGGAACAGTTGGACGTGTGGGAAGGAATAATACAAGGTTATGGGATGAAATTTAGCATAAATAAGAGTGAGATGGTGATCACAACAAGGAAGAAGGAAAGAACCACAACAGGAATAACAATTGGTGGGGAACAGCTGAGGAAAGTGGAGAGTTTCGAGTATCTGGGAAGCCTGATACAAGAGAATGGAAGAAACGTTAGAGAAATAAATGAGCGGGGGAGACAGGCAGAAGCATTCCGGAGGAGTGTGAGAAGCATGTTATGGAGCAAGGATGTCCCTCAGAACAGCAAAAAGATCATATATCGGACGTACTATGTCCCTATCCTGACGTATGCCTCGGAGACCTGGGTTATGAAAGGAAGGGAGAAGAGCAAAATACAGGCCAGTGAGATGAGGTTCTTGAGAAGCAGTATTGAAGCTACAAAGAGGGACAGAATAAGAAATGAGAGGACCAGAGAATTAATAAAGGAGGAACCATTACAGGATGGTATAGAGAAATCTAGACTTAGATGGTATGGACATGTAAAACGAATGGAGGAGAAGAGGATACCCAGGAGGATACACGAGACGAAGTGGGAAGGAAAGAGACCAAGAGGGAGACCGAGAGACAGGTGGCTGAAGGGGGTGGAAGAAAGCGTGAATAAGAGAGGAGAAGTCTGGACAAGGGTGGAGGCTGAGAGATGGTGGGAAGACAGAAGACGTTGGAGAGGCTTGTGTTCCAAACAGACCCGGCCAGTGGCTGGAAACTGTGCAAGATGATGATGACCTCATCACGTTTTCAGTCATGACCAGCAATATGTTGCAATGCTGAGAGTGCTATCTTTTGACGCCCTTAAAGTTGCAATAGTGCTAAAAAGTAATCGTACAAAGAATGTAACTTATATAAGAAGCTTCTTCAGTAAATTTGTTTTCCATTGTCCGTCATGTTTTGACGGGTTTCATCTAGTATATATATAATAATCCCTAGCTCTACAGCCCATGAAGGGTCTAGGCCTACCAAGCGACTGCTGCCCAGGCATTTGGCCTGCAGATATTGTGGTGACGCGTGGTCAGCGCGTCGGGTCCCCTCGACCATTAGTCTCGGTTTTTGTGACCGGGGCACTGCCTCACTGTCAGACAGCTACTCAGTTATCGTCACGAGGTTGAGTGCACCCCGTTCCAGCCCCCACGTCAGATTCTAAAATCCCTGACGCAGCCGGGAATCGAACCCAGGGCCTCCGGGTGAGTGGCAGGCGCACTACCCCAACACCACGGGGCCGGCATAATTTTTTTTTTTTTTAAACCATCCCTCTTGATTATATCAGGCATATTTTAGGATTTGAATTGATCAAATGTTGAAAATTTGTAAAAGTGTTTTAATGTGCCTGTTTGTAGTCTAATATAACATGCAATCATAATTGAGAAAATTACAGTAGTGTATTATTAGTACTTTTATTATTGTTGTTGTTGTTGCTGTTATTATTATTATCATCATCATTGTTATTTGTTTTAGTGAAGTCACTTGTACTGGACCATATCACCAGTGTAGTTAATAAGCTTCAAGCAGGCTTATACAAAAGGATGGGTCAAAATAATGGGGAGAAAATTAAACAAGCAACAGCAACCCTACAGCAAGAATATGAAGAGGCTACAGCTAAGAAGCTTGGAGAAATTGAGGTATTGTAGACTATACGAGATTATTGCCATACTTTTCTCATATGAGGTGCTTGGCATACAAGAGAGACTACTGATAGCGGAGAAGCACGGGAAATTGATCCTTAAATCACATCTATTGGAATGTGATATTCTCTAAATAGTTATCACTTGTACCCCTTGGATTTTTAAGTGCCTCATTTGGAATTTAGTGGGCTTGGTTTCCACCTCAGCCATACAGAAGTGGTTTACTGCAGTTTCTCACTTCTACTCATGGCAAATGTGGTGATGGTATCTAATTTAAAGCCATGGCTACTTCCTACCCAGTCCTAGTCTCAATTATAAAATACAAATGCTAGTACAGCAATCACAATGACACGAGTTGTCAAATAGATTCCACACAAACCGTACATAAAAACAGGGATATACTTTTACGGTACTTTTGTATAAAAAAATATAGTTGCTTAATAACATTTTCCCAGCTACTATAATTTACTTGATTTGAATGGAATAGTGGAGTGAAGATTCAAGGAGAAATAATTTCAACTCTGAGATTTGCTGATGACATAGTCATCTTGGCCGACAAGCCTGAGGATTTGAATGAGTTTTTGAATGGTATGGACTCCGTCTTACAGAAAGAATTCATGATGAAAATTAATAAATGTAAAACAAAAATACTGGAATGCAGCCGAAATAAATCAGAAACCTCTATGGAGATTAAATTGACAGGTGAAAAGCTGAAGGAAGTAGAAGACTTCTGTTACTTAGGAAGTAGAATAACCAGTGATGGACGAAGCAAAGAGGATATAAAAAGTAGGTTGGCTCAGGCAAAGAAAGCTTTTCTACAAAAAAGGAATCTGCTGACATCGAATATAGATTTAGGTATTAGGAAGTCATTTTTGAAAGCCTTTGTCTGGAGCATGGCGCTCTATGGAAGTGAAACTTGGACTATTGGTGCAGCAGAAAAGAGGAGAATAGAAGCATTTGAAATGTGGTGTTACAGGAGAATGATGAAGATCAGATGGGTAGATAGGGTTACAAACATAGAGGTATTAAGACGAGTGGGAGAGGAGAGATGTTTCTGGCGACTGCTAATGAAGAGAAGAGATAGGTTGGTAGGACACATACTAAGACACCCAGGAATAGCAAGCTTAGTTATGGAAGGAAGGGTCGAGGACAAGAACTGTAGGGGTAGACCAAGGTTAGAATATGTTAAACAGATTGCTTCAGATGTAGGGTGTGGTAGTTATGTAGAGATGAAATGATTAGCTCAGGACAGGGAGGCATGGAGAGCTGCATCAAACCAGTCAAAAGACTGAAGACTCAAACAACAACAACAGTGGATTCCAGTGTGGTGGACAGACAGAGTAACATGGAGTGGTGTCATATTTGCTCCGACCCGGCTTAGATGGAAAACTGAAATTGAAGATGAGTGAATTCCAGTAATATGGAAAATCTAAATGAACTATAACTACAATGCGATCACAACCTAGTGCTTGCCATATAGTAGCACTCTAATGCCTTAAAAAGACTTCATTTCTTGTAAGTGAATAGTATGCAGTTAAACTATAAAATATTTTGTACCCAGAATAATAATAATATCAAGCTATTGAATTACTGATGTCTTACTTGTACATGCTTCTTCAAGTTCAGTGTGGCTTCGGTGGCGTAGTTGGTGGCATGCGGAACTGCTGTGCCCAAAAGTGGGTTCAAACCAGGCCAAAGTCTTCAGATTTTTTAAGAGCGTTAAAATCCTTCATTATGCCTTCCTTCGGAGGGGAAATAAAGCCGGCGGTCCCATGTGAAGCTAAGTTTCTAGGTTAGATTTCATTCAAAAGTTCTATCATTGTTTCAACATTCACCATTAGGTGTCAGTGATATCTGGTAGCAAAAGTTGAACTACTTGAAATTGAACAGAACTTGTAGCTCACTCCGCTTGAAGCAGCTACAGCCTCTGGCAAGCCGAACATGTCCTCGGACACTCCCGGCACTAAAAGCCATACGATAAATAATAAATAAACTGCGGAATTGAGACTGCTCTGCATTATTCCACCTAAGCACACTTTTCATCCGATATTAAGAAATTAAATATCAGCATATGATATCCAAGGTATCACTCTCTCTTCTCTCCGCTCCATAACAATGGCACAAATCTAGACACAAACACGTTTTAACTTCAATCTCACCGGAGAAGGAATACCCAACGGAAGATTTTTATAAGGCATTTGGAGTACATCATAAAATATGACAGAGGTTCGGTTCCAATTCCTCTCTCTCCCCAAACCTTTTAAATAGGTCGGAAGTAAGTAATAAAATGTTGCTTTGTGTTCTCAGGCTCTCTAGTAGAAAATGTGTTTCTCAGAATTGACTACAAAAATATGTCCGAAATATAGCTGCTATATGAGCTATTTGGCATGTTTTATGCCAAGAATGGTTCATAAACCCTGATAGAGGGCCGGGCCTAATCTCTTGCAGACCTTTTGGATGAGCCGAATGTGCATCACATGAGATTGTGGGAAGTTTTCTATTCTCAGGCCTTCAAGTAAATGGTCTACATAGAGATATGTTAGAATTATTGCAGCTCAATGAGCGTTTGGAACATTTATGGCACCAGTGGCAGCGTAAGCTAAGGGAACAGATAGGTGCAGGTACTCGAACTTTTCAAATCCATCATAAATTTATGGTTTGTTTATGGTTATCGTTTGTGTTGAAGACTTGTCTTCAAGTGGATGGTGTAGGATGGAATTAAAACCGGACAACACAGGAAAATCAGACTGGGAAAGTAAAAGAAGATAATTACAGGACAAACGTGGAAGGAGAAATTAACCCTGTTAAGGGTATATAAATCTCTATACCAGGTTGGTGTTATTTCATTTGATCGGCTTGGACATCTTGGTCAATTAGCACTGTGTACTTGCATGTGTGTATATAGAATATGTCTGATAACTTGTGTTAATGTGGCATCTGTAGAAATATGTGTATTTGGACATCTTGGTCAATTAGCACTGTGTACTTGCATGTGTGTATATAGAATATATCTGATAACTTGTGTTAATGTGGCATCTGTAGAAATATGTGTATTTGGACATCTTGGTCAATTAGCACTGTGTACTTGCATGTGTGTATATAGAATATGTCTGATAACTTGTGTTAATGTGGCATCTGTAGAAATATGTGTATTTGGACATCTTGGTCAATTAGCACTGTGTACTTGCATGTGTGTATATAGAATATGTCTGATAACTTGTGTTAATGTGGCATCTGTAGAAATATGTGTATTTGGACATCTTGGTCAATTAGCACTGTGTACATGCATGTGTGTATATAGAATATATCTGATAACTTGTGTTAATGTGGCATCTGTAGAAATATGTGTATTTGGACATCTTGGTCAATTAGCACTGTGTACTTGCATGTGTGTATATAGAATATATCTGATAACTTGTGTTAATGTGGCATCTGTAGAAATATGTGTATTTGGACATCTTGGTCAATTAGCACTGTGTACTTGCATGTGTGTATATAGAATATGTCTGATAACTTGTGTTAATGTGGCATCTGTAGAAATATGTGTATTTGGACATCTTGGTCAATTAGCACTGTGTACTTGCATGTGTGTATATAGAATATGTCTGATAACTTGTGTTAATGTGGCATCTGTAGAAATATGTGTATTTGGACATCTTGGTCAATTAGCACTGTGTACTTGCATGTGTGTATATAGAATATGTCTGATAACTTGTGTTAATGTGGCATCTGTAGAAATATGTGTATTTGGACATCTTGGTCAATTAGCACTGTGTACTTGCATGTGTGTATATAGAATATGTCTGATAACTTGTGTTAATGTGGCATCTGTAGAAATAAGTGTATTTGGACATCTTGGTCAATTAGCACTGTGTACTTGCATGTGTGTATATAGAATATGTCTGATAACTTGTGTTAATGTGGCATCTGTAGAAATATGTGTATTTGGACATCTTGGTCAATTAGCACTGTGTACTTGCATGTGTGTATATAGAATATGTCTGATAACTTGTGTTAATGTGGCATCTGTAGAAATATGTGTATTTGGACATCTTGGTCAATTAGCACTGTGTCCTTGCATGTGTGTATATAGAATATGTCTGATAACTTGTGTTAATGTGGCATCTGTAGAAATATGCGTATTTGGACATCTTGGTCAATTAGCACTGTGTACTTGCATGTGTGTATATAGAATATGTCTGATAACTTGTGTTAATGTGGCATCTGTAGAAATATGTGTATTTGGACATCTTGGTCAATTAGCACTGTGTACTTGCATGTGTGTATATAGAATATGTCTGATAACTTGTGTTAATGTGGCATCTGTAGAAATATGTGTATTTGGACATCTTGGTCAATTAGCACTGTGTACTTGCATGTGTGTATATAGAATATGTCTGATAACTTGTGTTAATGTGGCATCTGTAGAAATATGTGTATTTGGACATCTTGGTCAATTAGCACTGTGTACTTGCATGTGTGTATATAGAATATGTCTGATAACTTGTGTTAATGTGGCATCTGTAGAAATATGTGTATTTGGACATCTTGGTCAATTAGCACTGTGTACTTGCATGTGTATATATAGAATATGTCTGATAACTTGTGTTAATGTGGCATCTGTAGAAATATGTGTATTTGGACATCTTGGTCAATTAGCACTGTGTACTTGCATGTGTGTATATAGAATATATCTGATAACTTGTGTTAATGTGGCATCTGTAGAAATATGTGTATTTGGACATCTTGGTCAATTAGCACTGTGTACTTGCATGTGTGTATATAGAATATGTCTGATAACTTGTGTTAATGTGGCATCTGTAGAAATATGTGTATTTGGACATCTTGGTCAATTAGCACTGTGTACTTGCATGTGTGTATATAGAATATGTCTGATAACTTGTGTTAATGTGGCATCTGTAGAAATATGTGTATTTGGACATCTTGGTCAATTAGCACTGTGTACTTGCATGTGTGTATATAGAATATGTCTGATAACTTGTGTTAATGTGGCATCTGTAGAAATATGTGTATTTGGACATCTTGGTCAATTAGCACTGTGTACTTGCATGTGTGTATATAGAATATGTCTGATAACTTGTGTTAATGTGGCATCTGTAGAAATATGTGTATTTGGACATCTTGGTCAATTAGCACTGTGTACTTGCATGTGTGTATATAGAATATGTCTGATAACTTGTGTTAATGTGGCATCTGTAGAAATATGTGTATTTGGACATCTTGGTCAATTAGCACTGTGTACTTGCATGTGTGTATATAGAATATATCTGATAACTTGTGTTAATGTGGCATCTGTAGAAATATGTGTATTTGGACATCTTGGTCAATTAGCACTGTGTACTTGCATGTGTGTATATAGAATATATCTGATAACTTGCGTTAATGTGGCATCTGTAGAAATATGTGTATTTGGACATCTTGGTCAATTAGCACTGTGTACTTGCATGTGTGTATATAGAATATGTCTGATAACTTGTGTTAATGTGGCATCTGTAGAAATATGTGTATTTGGACATCTTGGTCAATTAGCACTGTGTACTTGCATGTGTGTATATAGAATATGTCTGATAACTTGTGTTAATGTGGCATCTGTAGAAATATGTGTATTTGGACATCTTGGTCAATTAGCACTGTGTACTTGCATGTGTGTATATAGAATATATCTGATAACTTGTGTTAATGTGGCATCTGTAGAAATATGTGTATTTGGACATCTTGGTCAATTAGCACTGTGTACTTGCATGTGTGTATATAGAATATGTCTGATAACTTGTGTTAATGTGGCATCTGTAGAAATATGTGTATTTGGACATCTTGGTCAATTAGCACTGTGTACTTGCATGTGTGTATATAGAATATGTCTGATAACTTGTGTTAATGTGGCATCTGTAGAAATATGTGTATTTGGACATCTTGGTCAATTAGCACTGTGTACTTGCATGTGTGTATATAGAATATATCTGATAACTTGTGTTAATGTGGCATCTGTAGAAATATGTGTATTTGGACATCTTGGTCAATTAGCACTGTGTACTTGCAAGTGTGTATATAGAATATGTCTGATAACTTGTGTTAATGTGGCATCTGTAGAAATATGTGTATTTGGACATCTTGGTCAATTAGCACTGTGTACTTGCATGTGTGTATATAGAATATGTCTGATAACTTGTGTTAATGTGGCATCTGTAGAAATATGTGTATTTGGACATCTTGGTCAATTAGCACTGTGTACTTGCATGTGTGTATATAGAATATGTCTGATAACTTGTGTTAATGTGGCATCTGTAGAAATATGTGTATTTGGACATCTTGGTCAATTAGCACTGTGTACTTGCATGTGTGTATATAGTTATGTCTGATAACTTGTGTTAATGTGGCATCTGTAGAAATATGTGTATTTGGACATCTTGGTCAATTAGCACTGTGTACATGCATGTGTGTATATAGAATATATCTGATAACTTGTGTTAATGTGGCATCTGTAGAAATATGTATATTTGGACATCTTGGTAAATTAGCACTGTGTACTTGCATGTGTGTATATAGAATATGTCTGATAACTTGTGTTAATGTGGCATCTGTAGAAATATGTGTATTTGGACATCTTGGTTAATTAGCACTGTGTACTTGCATGTGTGTATATAGAATATGTCTGATAACTTGTGTTAATGTGGCATCTGTAGAAATATGTGTATTTGGACATCTTGGTCAATTAGCACTGTGTACTTGCATGTGTGTATATAGAATATGTCTGATAACTTGTGTTAATGTGGCATCTGTAGAAATATGTGTATTTGGACATCTTGGTCAATTAGCACTGTGTACTTGCATGTGTGTATATAGAATATGTCTGATAACTTGTGTTAATGTGGCATCTGTAGAAATATGTGTATTTGGACATCTTGGTCAATTAGCAGTGTGTACTTGCATGTGTGTATATAGAATATGTCTGATAACTTGTGTTAATGTGGCATCTGTAGAAATATGTGTATTTGGACATCTTGGTCAATTAGCACTGTGTACTTGCATGTGTGTATATAGAATATGTCTGATAACTTGTGTTAATGTGGCATCTGTAGAAATATGTGTATTTGGACATCTTGGTCAATTAGCACTGTGTACTTGCATGTGTGTATATAGAATATGTCTGATAACTTGTGTTAATGTGGCATCTGTAGAAATATGTGTATTTGGACATCTTGGTCAATTAGCACTGTGTACTTGCATGTGTGTATATAGAATATGTCTGATAACTTGTGTTAATGTGGCATCTGTAGAAATATGTGTATTTGGACATCTTGGTCAATTAGCACTGTGTACTTGCATGTGTGTATATAGAATATGTCTGATAACTTGTGTTAATGTGGCATCTGTAGAAATATGTGTATTTGGACATCTTGGTCAATTAGCACTGTGTACTTGCATGTGTATATATAGAATATATCTGATAACTTGTGTTAATGTGGCATCTGTAGAAATATGTGTATTTGGACATCTTGGTCAATTAGCACTGTGTACTTGCATGTGTGTATATAGAATATATCTGATAACTTGTGTTAATGTGGCATATGTAGAAATATGTGTATTTGGACATCTTGGTCAATTAGCACTGTGTACTTGCATGTGTGTATATAGAATATGTCTGATAACTTGTGTTAATGTGGCATCTGTAGAAATATGTGTATTTGGACATCTTGGTCAATTAGCACTGTGTACTTGCATGTGTGTATATAGAATATATCTGATAACTTGTGTTAATGTGGCATCTGTAGAAATATGTGTATTTGGACATCTTGGTCAATTAGCACTGTGTACTTGCATGTGTGTATATAGAATATGTCTGATAACTTGTGTTAATGTGGCATCTGTAGAAATATGTGTATTTGGACATCTTGGTCAATTAGCACTGTGTACTTGCATGTGTGTATATAGAATATGTCTGATAACTTGTGTTAATGTGGCATCTGTAGAAATATGTGTATTTGGACATCTTGGTCAATTAGCACTGTGTACTTGCATGTGTGTATATAGAATATGTCTGATAACTTGTGTTAATGTGGCATCTGTAGAAATATGTGTATTTGCACATCTTGGTCAATTAGCACTGTGTACTTGCATGTGTGTATATAGAATATGTCTGATAACTTGTGTTAATGTGGCATCTGTAGAAATATGTGTATTTGGACATCTTGGTCAATTAGCACTGTGTACTTGCATGTGTGTATATAGAATATGTCTGATAACTTGTGTTAATGTGGCATCTGTAGAAATATGTGTATTTGGACATCTTGGTCAATTAGCACTGTGTACTTGCATGTGTGTATATAGAATATGTCTGATAACTTGTGTTAATGTGGCATCTGTAGAAATATGTGTATTTGGACATCTTGGTCAATTAGCACTGTGTACTTGCATGTGTGTATATAGAATATGTCTGATAACTTGTGTTAATGTGGCATCTGTAGAAATATGTGTATTTGGACATCTTGGTCAATTAGCACTGTGTACTTGCATGTGTGTATATAGAATATGTCTGATAACTTGTGTTAATGTGGCATCTGTAGAAATATGTGTATTTGGACATCTTGGTCAATTAGCACTGTGTACTTGCATGTGTGTATATAGAATATGTCTGATAACTTGTGTTAATGTGGCATCTGTAGAAATATGTGTATTTGGACATCTTGGTCAATTAGCACTGTGTACTTGCATGTGTGTATATAGAATATGTCTGATAACTTGTGTTAATGTGGCATCTGTAGAAATATGTGTATTTGGACATCTTGGTCAATTAGCACTGTGTACTTGCATGTGTGTATATAGAATATGTCTGATAACTTGTGTTAATGTGGCATCTGTAGAAATATGTGTATTTGGACATCTTGGTCAATTAGCACTGTGTACTTGCATGTGTGTATATAGAATATGTCTGATAACTTGTGTTAATGTGGCATCTGTAGAAATATGTGTATTTGGACATCTTGGTCAATTAGCACTGTGTACTTGCATGTGTGTATATAGAATATGTCTGATAACTTGTGTTAATGTGGCATCTGTAGAAATATGTGTATTTGGACATCTTGGTCAATTAGCACTGTGTACTTGCATGTGTGTATATACACACATCAAAAAAAGTTTTGCATCACCTCGGTTCCCAGATCTCCGGCATATAGACGTTGACTGTGTATATTGTATCCAAGATACAGTCCCTTTGACTGTTCATAGATGTCACTAAAACTGCTCAAAGATGTAAACAACCATGCATGAGCAGGGCCTATTAGACGGAGGGGGTACGACAGCCGATCAGTTCCAGTCATTCCACCAGGACGAAGGTACGCTGCTCATGTTGTCTGTAGTTCTACCATGCCTAGAAGGTCAATACCGCAGTTCGATCGCGTCCGCATTGTTACTTTGTGTCAAGAAGGGCTCTCAACAAGGGAAGTTTCCAGGCGTCTCAGAGTGAACCAAAGCGATGTTGTTCGGACATGGAGGAGGTACAGAGATACAGGAACTGTCGATGACAGGCCTCGCTCAGGCCGCCCAAGGGCTACTACTGTAGTGGATGACCGCTACTTACGGATTGCCGCTCGGAGGAACCCTGACAGCAATGCCACCATGTTGAATAATGCGTTTCGTTCAGCCACAGGACGTCGTGTTTCAACTCAAACTGTGCGCAATAGGCTGCATGATGCGCAACTTCACTCCCGACGTCCATGGCGAGGTCCAGCTTTGCAACCCCGACACCATGCAGCGCGGTACAGATGGGCCCAACAACATGCTGAATGGACCCCACGGAATTGGCATCACGTTCTCTTCACCGATGAGTGTCGCATATGCCTTCAACCAGACAATCGTCGGAGACGTGTTTGGAGGCACCCTGGTCAGGCTGAACGTCTTAGACACACTGTCCAGCGAGTGCAGCAAGGTGGTGGTTCCCTGATGTTTTGGGGTGGCATTATGTGGGGCCGACGTACGCCACTGGTGGTCATGGAAGGCTCTGAAACGGCTTTACGATACCTGAATGACATCCTCCGACCCATAGTGCAACCATATCGGCAGAATATTGGAGAGGCATTTGTCTTCATGGACGACAATTCTCGACCTCATCGTGCACATCTTGTGAATGCGTTCCTTCAAGATAACGACATCGCTCGACTACAGTGGCCAGCATGTTCGCCAGACATGAACCCTATCGAACATGCCTGGTATATGTTGAAAAGGGCTGTTTATGGACGTCTTGACCCACCAACCACTCTGAGAGATTTACGCCGAATTGTCGTTGAGGAGTGGGACAATTTGGACCAACAGTGTCTTGATGAACTTGTGGATAGTATGCCACGGCGAATACAGGCATGCATCAATGCAAGAGGACGTGCTACTGGGTATTAGAGGTAGTGGTGTGTACTGCAATCTGGACCACAAATGCTGAATGTCTAGCTGTATGATGGTACAACATGCAATGTGTGGGTCTCATGAGCAATAAAACGAGCTGAAATGTTGTTTGTGTTGATCTCTATTCCCTTTGTATTTAACGGTTCCGGAACTCTTGGAACCGAGGTGATGCAAAACTTTTTTTGATGTGTGTAGAATATGTCTGATAACTTGTGTTAATGTGGCATCTGTAGAAATATGTGTATTTGGACATCTTGGTCAATTAGCACTGTGTACTTGCATGTGTGTATATAGAATATGTCTGATAACTTGTGTTAATGTGGCATCTGTAGAAATATGTGTATTTGGACATCTTGGTCAATTAGCACTGTGTACTTGCATGTGTGTATATAGAATATGTCTGATAACTTGTGTTAATGTGGCATCTGTAGAAATATGTGTATTTGGACATCTTGGTCAATTAGCACTGTGTACTTGCATGTGTGTATATAGAATATGTCTGATAACTTGTGTTAATGTGGCATCTGTAGAAATATGTGTATTTGGACATCTTGGTCAATTAGCACTGTGTACTTGCATGTGTGTATATAGAATATATCTGATAACTTGTGTTAATGTGGCATCTGTAGAAATATGTGTATTTGGACATCTTGGTCAATTAGCACTGTGTACTTGCATGTGTGTATATAGAATATGTCTGATAACTTGTGTTAATGTGGCATCTGTAGAAATATGTGTATTTGGACATCTTGGTCAATTAGCACTGTGTACTTGCATGTGTGTATATAGAATATGTCTGATAACTTGTGTTAATGTGGCATCTGTAGAAATATGTGTATTTGGACATCTTGGTCAATTAGCACTGTGTACTTGCATGTGTGTATATAGAATATATCTGATAACTTGTGTTAATGTGGCATCTGTAGAAATGTGTGTATTTGTAATCCAGGTGAGGAATGGGAAGGAGGTGGCTGTGGCCTTAAGTGAGGAACAATCTCAGAATTTGCGTGTAGTAGACGTTGGGAAAGCCATTGCCATCAATCCCATCTATAATTCTTCTTCTGTGTGGCAATCCCAACAAGCTTGTTTTGAACTACCAGTCTCATCAGGTAAGCAGCCAGCTCAGAACAGTGTGTAGCAGGGAACATCTTCAACAAGATATTTTGCCTTGAAGTGTGAATCGAAGCCACCTCTTCCCAGTTTTGCTTTACGGAGCTGAGTGTATTGCATCTAGCCCTCAGACCAGAATTAAATGTATTGGCTGAGCCAGGAATCAAACCCAGACCTCTGGGGGTGACAGCCAAGAATGCTTGCCGCTACCCCAATAGGTGGGTGTCTATATAGGAAAATCTGATGGTAGAACTGATTACTGTCTCCATCCTGATTAGACTGAGAACTTGAAATGAGCTCGACAGGGAATATAGCATTAAAGAGCTATTCTTTACAATGGTAGCGTGAATGCCGAGCTTTGAAGACAGCATTGTGTCCATTAGTCCCTCTTTATCTCTTTGTCCACCTGCACATGCCTGACATATAGTGTTTATTGTTTTGATGTGTTTCTTCTCCTTGTTCTGCCCAATGATTGATTGTATGTCCACACCTTGTTTTTTGTTTTGTTTTTTTTATATATAGAATTAAATCCACACTGGAGTAATAATTCACAAATTGTTATGTGCAGGATCTTGTAAAGAGGACTTTTGCAATTCCTGATCATATCCTTTTACCAGAAGATGCAGCACAAAGTAGACAATATTCTCAAGAAGACATTGACAAAATGGATGAGAAGATAGAAATGTTAATGAAGCAGGTCAAACGGGTAAGGTTATTTTCCATTTTAATCATAACGTTCATTATTTTAAGATCACCTTGTTTTTAAGTATCCTTTTAGAAATGTATTGCTGTACTCAGCTTTTAAGTGTCACACCCAAAGTTGTGTGCTTTTTATCTCTGGCTTTCACACTGCTAATGATACGCCCTACTCTGTACTCTGACCTACAAACCTCACACCTTTTTAGAAAATACTTCACTCTCTATATTATCAATTATTTCTTTTGAGTTATTGCTATCTTTCTAATGATTTATTTCCGATATTACGATCTTGCTTGGAAGATCCTCTTCAAAGGAAACACTGGAATAAAGATAGCTTTGAAGCCATTTGTCAGTGTTGCCTTATTAACAATTAAGGTTGGTTGGTTCCTCAATTTAGGGGCTGCGACAACGCGGTCATGTAGCCCCAAGTACTTTGGGTGTGTGTAGAATCTGTCTTTCAACTGGTCTTAATTGTGATGGATGTATTAGTGTGTGTTATTTGTAATTCAGGTAAGGACTGCAGGCGATCAATTTCACGTAGTTCTTACATTTGCTACCAAATGCTACTGTCAACGACACCTAGCTGAACTTGGCTACTAAATGCCACCGCAACCAGCATCCGGTGGCGAACGTTGGAACTGAGAGTGTTAATCAAATCTAACCTACAAAGTTTAGCTTTACACAGTTGAAGTTAGTGGAAGGTTCTTTTACATGCCAAGGACCCGCCGGCTTTACTTTCCCTCCGAAGGAAGGCATCCTAGGGGATTTTTAACGCTCTTAAAAGATCAGACGACTTTGGCCGGGTTTGACCCCGCAATCTTGGGCATAGAAGCTCTGCATGTTACCAACTACGCCACCAAGGCCGCCAATTATTAACAATTAATATTGTAGCTTTCAGTTGGTCAACGGGGCGGTTTCGGTGGCGTTGTTGGTAGCATGCTGAGCTTCAATGCCCAAGATCGTGGGTTCGAATCCGGCCAAAGTCGTCGGATTTTTTAAGAGCATTAAAAATCCCTCAGTATGCCTTCCTTCGGAGGGGAAGTAAAGCCGGCGGTTCCATGTCATAGATTTATGGCATGTTAAAGAACCTTCCACTAATTACACCTATGTGAAGCTAAATTGTATAGGTTAAGAATGAAAACAACGCTCTTAGGTTCCTACGTTCGTTGCCAAGAGCCGACTGTGGTGGCGTCTGGTAGCTAAGTTCTTAACTAGTAGTCGTTGATGGTGGTGTTTGGCGGCAAAAGTAGGAACTATTTGAAAAATTCAAAAGTCTGCAGTCCTTACTTGATTTAAAAGACAGATAACACACACTAATACAGTCATCACAATTAACACCGGTTATCAGACAGATTCTACACACGCCCAAAGTTCACGGTGCTCATGACCGCGTTGTCGCAGCCCCTAAACTTAAGAACCAACCAGTTGGTCAACACAAAATAATTCCAATTACTGGAATATGTGGGGGGAAAAAAACGAATTAAATTACATATGATTAAGATTTATATAGGCCTTCTGTATATTATTACGGTCTATTGAAGAGGAAGAAGAAGAAAACTAAGGGATGACAATATTTATAGATCTTAATCACATGTAATTTATTTCAAGTTTTTTCACACATTCCAGTAATTGTAATTATTTTGTGTCGACCGACTGAAAACTACAATCGTTAACTCTTGAATGAAGAAATAACAAACATCGTCAAAGTCGTTGTTGAGTTATAGTCAGACTGGGAGTGGTCGACTGTTGAGCTGCTCCAACCATCTATAACAAAGATGGGTTTAGGTTGAAAACACAATCTCTGTCGAAGTTGCAGGGATGCTTTTCGATCTCAGTGGCATCTCGATTTTCAAGGAATCATATTTTTTTAACATGTGCTATAAACACCATGTCTTTGAGCATGGTATTGTGGCCAGGCTATGGCTTACTAGTTTGGCTGGTACATACAGATACATCTGCCATGTTCCTTAATACATACGGACACAGTTCTTGAAATTTCCCCAATATAAACCATCAAAAGAGCGTAATGAACTCCAGATGTGATTGAGGAAGCTGATCTGTAAGTGTTGAATTTTAATGCATATTTTAAATACTATTTTGATGTTGCGTTTTTAGTGCATCTTAGCTATGCAATCAGTTGTTGTAGTGTTGTTGAGAGGCTTCGGAAATCTTGGTCATCAGCCCTGTCTCAGTCAGGATAAATGCTGTCAGTGCCAGGATTCAAACCTGCGATCTCCAGACTTGCAGCTGTGGCATTGGTGCATGATGTAACGAGCGCGGCTACTCAATGTGGTAGCAGTAGTGTATGGTAGAAGCAGTCGTCATCAGATCCTGATCACTATGTTGAGAATTTATACACAAATATATTATCTAACTACAAAAAATTGTAGTGCATTTAATTTGTATCCACATGCATAATGACCGCTTGAAAGTCGAAACACGTACAGTGCACTCTCGTAAATTCGCGTTAATTAATGCTCGAACTTCCGCGAATTATCCGCAGTTATTTTTGTTAAGCCTAATAAAAACTAAACTATTAGTTGAAATATTGAAATAGGCTTGAACACGCAAATTAATAATTATAACACTTGATTGTAGTGTTTTATAAGACATGCTAGGCTAGAGGTAGGCCTATGTAGATTATGCCTACATTAATATTTAACACACACAAAAAAACAGTCATCTGCTTTGTTTCTTAGATCGTTTATTCTAATTTTTTATTGCACATTTCCGAAGAAAATATTATTTGAGAACCAAAATTCATCTTGTTTCTCTATATAAGAGATAAGTGTGACTAGAGACACTAGCATGACTGTATGAAACTTTCCGTTGCATCACTCATGCACTCGATATCAACTGGATCTCCTTCTTCCTCACCAACAGTCAAATTCTGTGCTATTTCTTCTTTACTTTCATGTCTTAAATCATAATCGTCTTTACCGACGTCTAACTTGCCCGCTCGAAGTATCGTCGTTACAGAAGTCGGCAAGCACTTGCTATCGTACGAGCGTAGTAGCGGTATTTTTCTCCCATGACTTGTTGACTGCATAAAGAGCATCCAACAAACACGCTATCGGTGTCGCGCAAGTTTGCGCCATTGGGCAATGATCTCTGTTGACAATACACTGCCCGTGCATCCACCCTCCACAACTCACAGATCAGCGACCTTGGAGAGTGGCTGTTGGGAATGGGAGGCTAGGTTCCGAGTGAAAGTGCATTCCTCTTGTATTTTTTGGGCTTCGAAGATAAAGGAAATCTGTACTATACCACTCGTGGCAACATGCTCGTATGTTTCGAAGATTGCGCAAGTAGGCCTACTGCTCATCGCAGAGAAACGCAGTTCAGTCTTCTCGAATCTCAATGATTTCGTCTCTACATATTGCGTCGCATCAGATTTCTTTTAAACGACGGAGAGATTGCTCTACTTAGCGTGATGATTAGTTGCTCTGAGAATTTCTATTTAAAAGAATACTCTTGGAGGCCCGCGAATTAACTGCAAAACGAATTATCCGCACGCGAATAGTCGGGAGTGCACTGTAATCCTAAACATTGCCACATTATAATATATTATATACATTGCACTCCCGTCCAGTCATTGGGCAAATTTGTGTTGACCAACTGAAGAGTTACAACTGACAGTTTGTATAGACAACACTGAAAAAATGGCTTCAAAACTTCACATTTTTTACTGTGGTGGCCGGTGTGTCATTTTGGGGCAGGGGGGATTTTCGAGGTAGCCTTTTAACCCCTGCTTCTGACTTAATTTACTTGGAATTACCAAACATCGTGGGTGCATTGTCGTCTACATTTATTTATGGTGTTCAGGATGTCTTGATTGTTTACATATTGGGGGGAGGGGGTGTTTTCTACGTATGTAGGTTATAATCTTTTGTTGATTATCAGATCATTAATCCCTGTTTAATTGCAAAAGTTGAACGTGATGTGTGCGTGTGTTTTGTCGGATTTTTAGAATTGGGTCTCCCTGGAAATTTCACTCAACTTTTGGTTCTAGCGCACGATTTCCTGCACTTTATGTACATATTGTGCAGATATACATGTTCATGTAACGAATATTTCACATAAGGCATTACAGCACTATACACAATCTCAATACAACAACTGGCTAAGAGATTCAAACTTGCAGGTTGAGTGAACAATAAAAATAGATATAAAGATCGTTATTCCCTTACTGAATCCAGACTAACTGGAGTAACCGGAAACTTCATAAAGAGAAGCCGATTATGTTTGGCAGTGGATGGGGAACATTTTCAGCATCTACTGTAAACATGGTGAGTAAAAATGCATGATACTGATTTTAAGCAGCGTACTCTGCCATACATATGCGCGAGCGGCCGCCGGCAACTGAGCTCTCACTGGTGGAGCTCGTGCGCGAGAATGTCCTTGCCAAGCAAAATAGGAGACCCTGTATCTTCTCCTCGAATAAGCAATTATAGTAGGCTCTCTTTTTCTCGACAACCCGGTTCTATAGTTCATAAGATCACCACTACTACTAATCCAAAACCTCAGCATCCATCTTGCACGTCACCACTACAAAGTTCCAAAGCCGCATCAGCCATCTTGCACGTTACCTATATAAAGTCTGTTTAGTTCTGCGTTTTACCATGATATCAGCTTCAGCTGCCATCTTGCTCGTGTTTGTAGAACAGCATGAAGTCACAGCTGCCATCTTGCACGTTATTTCTATGTAAAGTCTGTTGCGCATCCATTTTGATACCTTCTCTAGAGTTTCTTTACTCCATACCAGCAAATCACAGTGCAGGTAATAGGATACCAATACATCTATGAATATTCTTAGGAATGCTGCAATCACCTCTCCTTCCAATAGCACATCGCAATCGCACAAGATCTTATTTAAACAGTTCCAATCTCGATTTCTGAATACGGTGAAATCTTGATACATCGATACCTTACAGGCACAAAAAAATGTAGTTATAGAGGAGATATCGTTTTAAAGAGAATTTGGAATAACGCCTTCTCGTGTCAATTGGTGAACAGATCAAAACCGGGAAATTCAATCACATTAATTACCTACCACATGGTACCATTTAATTACAACAAATACAGTGTGTATGATATGCGAGAACAGAAACACAGAAAGAAATACGAAATTACAGTATCTTACCGACGTTCTGCAGAGTACATTCATACTGACCATATAATTTCATTTTTCGTACTGTACCATTTTTTTCATAAGGTTTTTGTCCAGACACTGTAGTAGAGACGTCAGGAGGCGCGAAGCAGTTGAGCTTGCGAGACAAGCCATGCTATGCAGCGCAGAGATTATAAGAAGTATCATTTGGCTACAGATCGGGAGTTACGAGCATTTCCGAGTGGACTGACCCGTAGCCCAGCCGATCAATTAATCCATATGTGACGTCATGTCATACATCGACCACAGCTAGAGGATTATCTTTACTGTTTTGAAGCTAATCAGAGTTATAAAAGACCTTTCGAAGACTGTAGAACGTGGATTACCATAGCAGAAAGCTATTATATATGAGGAATAGAATCTAACAAGTGAAACGCAGGAATAACATCTCTAATGATCAAAGCCACAAGCGAGATATTGACATTTAAACACAAATTGTGCTAAATGTTCCGGCATAACTCAACAAAATGACAGTGTTTCGCCCCGGTGTGCGATTGGGCTCTTTAGTTGGTTAAAGCACACCTCACCAAGACACTGTCTAGTACACACTGGGAAGGCCATTGCAAGACGTATTTGATACATGTGTATCCACGTCACGAGCAAAGCCAGTGCACTATGGGAGTCGAAACTCCACTCCAAAGCAATTATAACCTTACCTTGGCATTTAATATATATTTTCAAAAGATAAAAAGAAAAATATATGTATTGTCCGTTGAGCCATTATATATTTAAACACAAATTGTGCTAAATGTTCCGGCATAACTTGGTGAGGTGTGCTTTAACCAACTGAAGAGCCCAATCACACACCGGGGCGAAACACTGTCATTTTGTTGAGTTATGCCGGAACATTTAGCACAATTTGTGTTTAAATATATAATGGCTCAACGGACAATACATATTTTTCTTTTGAAAATATATATTAAATGCCAAGGTAAGGTTATAATTGCTTTGGAGTGGAGTTTCGACTCCCATAGTGCACTGGCTTTGCTCGTGACGTGGATACACATGTATCAAATACGTCTTGCAATGGCCTTCCCAGTGTGTACAAGACAGTGTCTTGGTGAGGTGTGCTTTAACCAAATGAAGAGCCCAATCGCACACCGGGGCGAAACACTGTCATTTTGTTGAGTTATGCCGGAACATTTAGCACAATTTGTGTTTAAATATATAATGGCTCAACGGACAATACATATTTTTCTTTTGAAAATATATATTAAATGCCAAGGTAAGGTTATAATTGTTTTGGAGTGGAGTTTCGACTCCCATAGTGCACTGGCTTTGCTCGTGACGTGGATACACATGTATCAAATACGTCTTGCAATGGCCTTCCCAGTGTGTACTAGACAGTGTCTTGGTGAGGTGTGCTTTAACCAACTGAAGAGCCCAATCGCACACCGGGGCGAAACACTGTCATTTTGTTGAGTTATGCCGGAACATTTAGCACAATTTGTGTTTAAATATATAATGGCTCAACGGACAATACATATTTTTCTTTTGAAAATACCGTATATACTCGAATACCACCCGCACATTTTTAAACAAAATCGGACGTGAAAAATTGGGGTGCGGGTCTTATTTGAGTCATCCTGATTTTAAAGATTGAAATTGCCCGCCATACGCGATATCGGGTGTTGCGAGTATCCGCTAGATGGTGCTAGCCTTCCTCCGGCTATCACTTTGTTTTTCCGTAAACAGGCGGCGTCATACTGTCTAGCGCACGTTTTCCGAGTGTAAACATGAGTTCTACGAAGTGTTTGCGGTCGTTTACTGTGAGTGAGAAGCTGAAATTATTGGAAATCGTGCCGCCGGTAGGAAATATGATATTGACGAGTCATGTATTCGAGATTGGAGAAAGAAGAAAAACGTGTTGCTAACAAGTAGTGGTGCTCGTAGAGCTTTCCGCGGACTGAGTGTACAGTTTCCGGAAATTGAAAAACAACTTTATAAATACGTAACAGAAAGGCGGGAATTGGGAAATGGGGTGTCGACCGAAATGTGTCAATTAAAGGCATTACAGATCGCGAAGGAACTTTCTACGGTAGGGTTTAAAGCAAGCCGAGGATGGATTCAAAATTTTTATAAAAGAAATGGGTTGAGCATACGAAGGCGTACCTCAATTTCGCAGCGTCTTCCTGGTGCCTATGAAGAAAAGTTACTTTCCTTTCAGCGTCACATAATTAAGTTGCGGAAGGAAAATTCATATTTGCTTTCCCAAATTGGTAATGCAGATCAGACGCCAGTCTACTTTGAAATGCCACTGGACAGTACTGTGAATGTTAAGGGATCTAAAAGTGTGACTATCAGAACAGGTGGTAATGAGAAACAACGGTGCACGGTAATGTTGTGTATACTCGCTGACGGAACCAAACTTCCGCCGTACGTTGTTTTCAAGTGAAAGACTCTTCCAAAAAATATACCCGCTGGTGTTATCGTTAGAACTCAGGACTCTGGTTGGATGGACAGTTCACTGGTGGAAGACTGGTTAAAGTGTGTTTGGCAACGTCGCCCTGGTGCTTTATTACGACGAAAGAGCTTGCTTGTTCTGGACAGTTACCGCGGCCATACAACAGACGCTGTGAAGAAATTCGTCAAGGATGGGAAAACCGACCTAGCAATCATCCCGGGTGGGATGACGTCTATGCTACAGCCACTGGATGTCAGCGTGAACCGACCGTTCAAAGCAGCCTTTAAACAGCTGTATACGGAGTGGATGGCGGCCGATAAGCACACACTGACCCCAACTGGTCGTATTCAGCGCCCGGAAGTTCAGCTGCTCTGTTCGTGGATTTTGACGGCATGGAATCGTATCTCGGGAGATCTCATACGGAAGAGCTTCAAGAAATGTAGTATTTCCAATGCTATGGATGGCAGTGATGACGACATTTTGTGGGAAAGTGATGGTGAAAAAAGTTCCGAAGTTGGTACTTCTGATGACGATGAATGAAGTGTTTGTGTCTTTTATTTGTATTTTTAATTGTTTCTGTGTTATTTTACGACGACTTCAGAACTGTTGGAAACTATTTTGTAGAAATGCTATTTTGTTTATTTAGTAAAGATTGTAAATAGTTTTGAGTATTTTTTTTTTATTTTGTTCTTCAAAATCAGGGTGCGGGTCTTATTCAAGGGCGGGTCGTATTCGAGTAAATACGGTATATAGATATTGACATATCGATATATCTATAAAGGAGAGGAGTAGAGGTAGCTTCCCGTGGCATGTCGCAGCCAGCGAGGGAGTCTTACTCGTTTTCCAGTTGTCAGATGTGCTGTTACGTAACTCGGCTAGTGAGCTATTCGCTAGTGCAAGGCGAGATGAAATTCCTACGTGTTGAGGCGGCTAGCATTTTTACTTGGCTAGGCCGAACGTTTTCTTCAAAGTGTGTTGTCTCCGGATACAGTATTATGTCTCGACAAGCGACCGTGTACCGCATGCGAGTATTTACCGCAGCTACCATATCATAATGGAATTGAGACACTTGCAGTACAATTCAAATGCAGATTGTCGTATCGAGAAAGAAAGACTAGTTTCTAAACGGAGCGCGGACTGATTTATTTCTTTGTCCAGCGGTGTCCGTGTTAAGGCAGCCATTACGAAATCCTGTGTGGATTCTTTCTCATGTTATAGCAACGTGTATTCTCGAGTCAGTATATGCCGACATCAAGACTTGTTACGCAATGCATCATGCGGATAATAGAAGGCATATTGTTATTTGAGATTTCGGTGGGGAAGATTAACGTTCATGTTATAACTTCCAGAATGGCTGGTTAAATGATACAGGGTAGCTACATGTGGAATGCATGAGCGGGATGCTTGCAACCCACAAACAGCATTTTCCTTTTAGGACAGGAGCCTACTTTCTAAGTACTCCAGTGGTTGTTAGCTGATGTTTTCGCAGGCTACGACATGCAGGACACTACAATTTCACGGGCGTAATATAACTTTTCTGGCATGAACGACGAGGGCAAGGACTACCACCCGACCATTGTTCGTGTGCGTCGCGTACCCGGGTTCGAATCCCAGCTCCAAGGAAGAAGAATGTATTATCTAATGATAGCGTGGAGATTCATCAGATACTTATATCCTTTTTACGACGCTACAAGATGCAACGAAAGGTACTGGACCAGCAACTTCTTTATCTTAGTTTAGTGAGGGCATTTGTTAGCAATTACAATTGTCATATCTTTTTCTTTTGTAGATTAAATGGGCATGCACAAGTTTAGGTTCGACGTTTCTGTCGAAACTGATTTGTTGCATACCCGGATTTTGTATTCACTTAATGAATTCATCCCTTGCATATTAAAAGTTTTGATATTTACTCAGTAAATTCAGTAATGTCTTTTATTTAGTTGTACGTATTTTTATTGCCGAGAAGCAGGATTTGGAGAAGAACTCCAGATTTTTGTATAAGTATAGTTTTAATCGCGTTTTGTTTAATAGTGTTTGGAACACTATTTTCCTTGTGGCCAGTACATATTTTCATGTACTACTGATGAGTTAAGAACTCTGTTTTCTCGCAGCGATTTGAATCTTGGAAAGTTTTTTTTCTTGGTGTTCAATGCCTTTATAGTTTTAATCCACTTTTTGGATTATTTTCATGGAGAGCACTTCGCTTTTGTTCGTGAAGATTTATTAGTGGATTTACTTAATGATTGTCATTGGATTAACCGGTGAAGTTAACTTGCTTTCATGGTGTAGGTCTTATCCACTGATATTTCGAAGCCCACCGAAGTTGGAGGCTATCCTAATTTAGGGAAGGATCAGTTTCATCTTCTATAAGGTATTAATTTGAGGGTAACGTAATATTTGATGTCATTCCGAGACATTTATTTTCAATAAGACTAACGTAAATAATTGCATTTAGTGCAATTGTGTGGGTGAGATATAAGTACAGCATTTTTGAACACCATCCTGAATTTTGATTAAATTATTCCAGGGAAGCTTGACTTTGAGTCAAGAGAATCAAACTATATACTTGTTGTACATTATTGTGAGGCAAGTTAGTTTATTTTTGCTAGTGAAATGCTTTAGTTTCATGACTTTGAACAACGTGCTTTAGGTTAGTGTGTAGTTTAAGCATGTATTGTAGGTTTTTGTGATAGTAATGAGATTTAATAATGGTGTTTTGAAGGTTCTTATAACCTTATTTTTGTGATTCGAATGCATATCCGGGATTATGCTGTTTCTTGTGATTTTATGCTTGTTGAAGCATTAGGCCAGTTTTGGATTGAGCCGGTAAGAGCTTTTAAGCCGGTGAGTGCCAATCTGTTTTTGACTTCGAGTAGTCCAACACCCGTGTTTGGTGTTATATAAACCTAGGTGAGGTTTTCTTGTATTTTCATGTCTGTTTGAGACATCGGTGTCGTTGCCTTTGCTAGATCGAGCCTACATGCTTTTCTTCACTTAATCATGAGCAATGCTTGGATAATCTGTTTATGTGACTTAAGGCATTTCCACAGCTGATAATCTTACACAAGTCTATTTTATACATGAAACATGAACGTAGACCATTGATATTCTGCTTAGCTTAATCGCTTGGTAAAATGTAATCCTGTTTAATGAGTATTTCTTTCTATAATATGTAACGATGCGAATGCTATGACCCAGATCAGCTGTTAAACTAAAACATTTGAGTGTCCAAAGACACATTTCTGTATAAATCCTTGTAAATTCATTGTATATAATTTTGATAAATGCTACAATTTTGATAAACGCTACAGCATTAGAAAATCATTTAAGACGATACATATATAAGCTATTCATGCTAATTCTTTTAATTTATATTCATCGTTCAGTCTATTATTCAATCTACTAAATATCATTGTGAGATTGACATGTAACATTCTTGTAATATAATGCTAGTTATAATGTCTAGGATCACCCCAGCGGGTAAGTGATTATTATAATCCATTTTTGGATTTATTCTTTAGGTTTTCTTGACACAGTTTTGGTAACTGTGACTTTGGTCGTTTGACGACAGAGTGTTTGTTTCTTTTTTTTTTCTGTTGTCTTGTCCTTTTTGTAATAAAGTTGTTTTCCCCATTTTAAATCATGGCGTGATATTTTAACGAAGAGATGGGAGGTCGTGTTAAGAAGGCCTTCGCTTGGAATTTTCAGGGTATTCCAACCTTGAGATAGTTCTCTTTAGAGCTGTTTTTCGTGTTCTTGAGCTAGTTTTTTATTAATTTCTCCTTCGAAGCCATGGTCATTCTTAAAACATGGAAGAAGGGCTCCGAGAAATCTCGTAGTACGCTCGCCAGCGGTAGATGACGGGCCCCGAGAAATCTCGGTTTTATACACGTCATTATTTCGGTCTCCCTGCGACATCTCTTGACCATGTATTGAACTATTTCGGTCTAGCACATTGAGAAGGATATTTGTAGATGTATAAGTGCCATCTTCCGTTTATTCATGGCCTTCTTTTATTCTTTGATTTTGTTTCGAAACATCGAACTTCCTTCTGTTGGTTCAATCAATGACAAGATGGAGGACTTGTATAATCAGATGATAAGATTTATCGTTTATATTATCGTTCAAATGGCACAAGCTATAGTGAATTAGTGGAAACTGACTGAGAGAGTGATATTCAGGTCTCTAGGCGACGTGATAACAACCAAAGTACATACCGTACTTTGATTGTTGACCAATCTAACCTCAAATATACTCCATCTGCTTTTTCTGTAAGCCGCCACTGCACATTGTGTTATGTTTCCAAATACATCACCCCCTTGAGCACTACTAGGGGTATGTGTATACTCATATCAACTAGAAAGATAATATCTAGGTTATTTCCACAATTATGTACTTTTTATAAACTAGTGCACTGGAATATTCTCCGTAGCAAAATGTCCGGTCCACAGGGGATGTGACATATCCAGGCATCCAGTCACCAATGTGTTAAGACAGCCTGTTAGGATGACTAGTTCCCCATTCACTCCTTTACTTGGTGGTAGGACCTGGGAGGGTTTTCGCCGGGCATTTTCAGGTTCTACGATCCAGTGACCATCGAGGGATTTCACCAGGTATTGGTAAGTGGTTTCGGGTACAGTACACATCCAGTACTTGTTATTCCCACTATGCAGCATTTCACTACTGGAAACTACTTCACTTAAAGAAATCTGAAATGGTAATCTGTTTGACAGTTTTCTTTACAGAAAGTGAAACACACAAAGACCTGATCGCGTCGAGATTCACTAAGTGATTTTCTGGAACATATGGAACACTCGATAGAAAATTCTGCAGCGCTTCACAAGATGCAATAGCTTGTGGAAGAGTAAGCAATGGTTCATTACTTCGTTCTTGTCCTTCATCCTCTTCTTCTTCTCCTTCATCTACCGCCTGGATTCCCTGAATTTCCTCCACAATTGTTCCATCCGTGAGTTTAGAGAAAAGAAGGATTTCGTCATCAACCGAAAGGTATTCTTCCGCTGCTGGAACATTCTCATTCTCACCAAGCTGTTCGCCATACTGTAGTTAGAAAGAACACTACCTAGTACTTTCACACCCGCGACATACTCAAAATCGTCACAGCCAATCTCTTCTTCAGGTGAAAATCCTTCCTTTCTCCAACAATTCCTCACGGTCTCCGGTTTCACTCATTGCCAGCTTGTAGCTATCATGTCACATGCTTGTTTAATATCAACCTGTTGCGCATTTGACAGATTTCTTTCCAAGTTTGTGATAATCCCCTCGACCCAGTTGGTTCTGTAGTACCCTTTAAGACACTTTATTATTCCCATATTTAAAGGTTGCAGGATTGAGGTACTATTTGCCGGGAAGTAGAAGACCTCCACATGTTGCAGCACCAGTAGTTGCTTGTGAGCTGCACAATTATCCACGATGAGTGTGATATTCCTTTCCTTCTTCATTTCAGCATCCAGTTTCAGAAGTTTGAGAACATAGTAACAATCATCCACGCCCTCTTGTTTGCGTTGTAGTCAACTAAAATTTGAAACAAGAGGACTCGTATTGAGATACAGGGTCATCGTCATCATCATCTTGAACCAGCTCCAGTTTCCCGGGTGCGGTGAATGAGCTTTCTCCATTTATTTCTCTCCAAGAATGTTTCCTCCTCCATAATTTGCTGTAAATCCAGGCCTCTCCCTGCAAGATATTTTTTAACCTGGTCGATCCATCTCTTCCTTGGTCGACCTCTTGGTCTCTTGCCTTTCAGTTCTTTCTCAAACCACACTCTAGCTGTTCTTTGTGTGTCCATTCTTTTGAGATGACTGTACCATTTCAGCCTGGCTTCAACACAAATCTCATTAAGAGATTTTTCTACTTGGACAAGATGGCATATCTTATAATTTTTTTATTTTGTCCCTCCTTGTCTTCTGAATCATATAGTTCTTAAAAACTTCATCCCCACTGCTTGTAGCTTGCTGGTATTTCTTTTGGATTGGGTACAGGTTTCTAAGCTATATGTAGTAATAGGTACAAAGAAGCTCTTGTAGAGTATTAGTTTGATCTTAAAGGAATTTGTTTATCCCAAAGAAGCCTTGTAACGAGGTGATAAAATTGTGCCCCATGTTGAACGCTACTAGTGATTTCTGCACATGGTTATCTGTTGACACTACACTGTCAAGGTAACAGAACTGGTGTACTTGTTCTAACTTTGTACCATTTAGAGTGATGTTAGTACAGATGTTTTGTCGACTAACGGGCATCACTACCGTTTTGGACGTGCTTATATTCAGACCAAATTGCTTCAATATAGCATTCCAATCATTCAGCTTCTGTTGTATTTTAGCCTCATTTTCACCCCATACTACAACATCATCTGCAAAGGCAGAGGTCTTATTGAGTGTCTTAACTCTCTTCATTATTTCATCCATTACAGTAATGAATAAAAGTGGTGATAGTGTGCTGCCTTTCTGTACACGCTGCTTAGTCTTGAACCAGTCTGAATAGCCATCACCTATTTGGACACAACTCTGGCAGTGTTCATATAGCATCTTGACTATTTATTGAAGCATATGGAATTGGATCTATTTTGAAGGCATTCCCAGATTGTATTTCTCTATACAGTGTCGTAAGCCTTCTCAATCATCATCATTTTGAACAGTTTCCAGCCACTGGCCGGGTCTGTTTGTAAGCCTTCTCAATATCTAGAAAAATGAAGATGATGTCATTTCCTTTTTCCCAGTGCTTCTCCATAATCATCCTGACATAAAATATCAGATCTGTTGTTGCCAGAGTTGGGCAGTATCGAAAATATATGTATATAAAATACGTATTTTTGATTCTTTTGTATCTTGTATTTTGTATCTAAAATACATTTTGAAACATGTATTTTGTATCTGTATCAAAAATACTTTTCATGAGTATTTTGTATTTTCAAAATACACAAAATATAATCAAAATACAATAATTGCATTAGGCAATTTTCAGTTTAATCTTCCATTATCTTCCCTTTTCATAACTTAAGTTCATTGGTAGATATGACACAGGTAAGTTTGAGATCAATACACCTGTGCCAGCAATACACCAACCTTGTAAGTCGATGTGCAGTGCTATTTATTTAGGATGCATTTAGAACAAAATCTCCAGAGGAATGTCTCTCGAATGTTGTGTTATCAGCTTGGTTAATCTTGGAAACCTTATCAAGCAGTAGCCTCAAGCTACCTAGTATGAAATTCGCAATCGCAAGAGGTTGTCTGAACCTGTTAACTAGTATTCTCTGATAATTCCTGGAAGTACTGACAAGAGGGCTGTACAAAATGCGGCATTCATCTCCCGTAAGAGCAGTGTAACAGTCGTATGAAACTTTGAATTGGAAAATAAGTTGCTTTTGTTTCATTTGACGGGCTTTGACATCGTGACCATTTAGTCCCACGTACTTGGGTGTGTATATAGCCTACTGTATATAAGTTATATAAATGTGGGTCAATGTAGTAGTAGTGTAGTGTAGTGTTATACAGTGTTGGTATTACTACTAGTGGAGTGGGGCAGTGTGGTGCAATAGCACCTAGTGTAGTGTTATACAGTGTTAAAATTTATATATATAGATAGTATGATCAAGTAGGGAGTGATAGAGGAGTAACACCTCTTTAAAAAACCCTGGTCCAGCTGGCCCGGCTGGTAGTACCTTGTTAGGGTCCCTTGCCAGGGTTACGGTGAAGTCCTCAACGGTACCTGCAGTGAAAGAGGTGAACTCTGGCACAGTGTGGTTGGCGGAAGGGGCAGCCTATTGCTCAGGTTTAATAGGGCAAACTATTGTCCATAGTTATGATGGGCAGGTTTTGGCCCAACGGCAAAATGAGCGGAGGAGGAGCCAATCACTCTCATGGCTCCCAACGGTCATAGAGGCGGAAGAGGCCACGCCAGACGGACTGGCTGTAAAGGCGCACATCAGTAGTACTTGAGTATGTGGCAGTTCGTTGCAGTCTCTGTGTTCGGTCCTGCATGTCTCATTCTTTGTGAGCCGCAGGATAAGGCTCAGTGATCATAGTGTGTGGGTCTCGTCCTGGCAAGCTGAGATCCACCCTAAACAAATTCACGCCAGTGGCACTTCTTCCGAACGTCACTTTGCAAAGTCCAACGGCGATGGGATATGGACGGTGGGGGCAGGTTATGGGTGTAACTGGAAGCCCCTAGTTCGGACCTGCACATTGGCAGCAGATGTGTGATGGTCGTCTTCCGGAGACTCTGTGACTACTCAGGAATTCGGTCCTGCATCTGTGTTTGGGCAGGCCTATTTAGGATCACTGCTGCCCACCACACATGGGGAAGGCCCTAGAAAAGGTGGGCTAAACATCGGAAGTCACAATCTTGGTCCGGCTGGACAACCGCACTCAGCAGGTCACCCCTCATGCGGTCGAAACTCAAAAACAGTAAAGAATCACAAATTGATTATTGGATCATGGAACATCAGAACCTTGCTTGATTTGGACAATAACATTAGACCTGAGAGAAGGTCAGCTCTCGTAACCCATGAGTTATCAAGACTCAACGTTGACATTGCTGCTCTCAGTGAAACTAGGCTGTCTTCTGAAGGCAAGATTACTGAATCTGGAACAGGATATACCATCTTCTGGAAAGGAAAGGAGGAGGGTGAATGTCGTATTCATGGTGTGGGCTTCGCTGTGAAGACCAAACTGGTAAATTATCACCTACTTATGCCCATTGCAATCAGCGAAAGGCTCATGACACTCCGCATACCACTCTCAGGAGGTTCCTTTATGACACTCATCTCTGCCTATGCTCCTACCTTAGATTCTGATGATGAAGTAAAGGCTCAGTTCTATAATCAGCTAAGTGAAATCATCTCCAAGGTACCATCTGCAGATTAACTCTTGCTCTTCGGTGACTTCAATGCCAGAGTTGGGAAAGATCACAGGCTATGGAATAATGTGATGGGCAAACAGGGACTTGGAAAATGTAATCCCAATGGACTTTTGCTTCTTGGTCTTTGTGCAGAACACGAACTTTTCATTACCAACACGCAGTTCCGGCTACCTGACCGCTTCAAAACCACGTGGATGCATCCTCGTTCCAAACATTGGCACATTCTTGATTATATCATTACCCGGCAATGTGATAAGAAGGACACTCTTATTACCAGAACAGCAAGGAATATAGACGATTGTTGGACAGATCATAAACTTCTTATATGTAAGCTCAGGATATCCATCAGACCTAAACCACCTAGGAACATCAAAAATTGGTCAAGAAAGAAGTTTAATACATCCAAACTTCAGGATGAATCCATGTACAAACATTTTGGAAACAGGATCGTCACCCAGTTATCAGAAAACCCAGTAACAAATGATATTCAGCAAGAATGGGCCACATTACAGAAGATTATCACACAGTCAGCTGAGGAAACCATTGGTTTTATAGTGCGGAAAAGACAAGACTGGTTTGATGACAACAATGAGGAAATTCTGTCTCTCATCAATGCCAAAAGGAATGCCTATCTTGCCCATCTTCAAGACCCAACTTCCAACACAAAGAGAGATAAACTACTGGAACTCAAGGGTAAATGCCAGACGCAGATAAGGCAGATTAAAAATACTTGGTGGCAACAGAAGGCTCAGGAACTGCTGAGACTATCGGATGCTCGAGACTTGAGGAACTTCTATGCCGTACTCAAGGAAATATATGGACCATCTCGCTCATCATCAGGTACACTCAAAAGCGCTGATAATTCTACTACCTTTACTGATAGTCAAGAAATCTTGGAACGCTGGAAGGAGCACTTCTCCAATCTCCTAAATCGTCCCATCAGAAGCTGCTGAAGACTTCCTCTGTGATGTGCTGCAACAACCTGAACAACTGTGGTTGGCAGTACCTCCTACTTATCATGAAATCAGTGCAGCTCTCACCCAATTGAAACCCAGAAAAGCACCTGGCCCAGATAACATCCCTCTGGAACTAATTCAAGCCGGAGGTCATACCCTCAAAACAAGAATTTTCATCCTTATCCTCAGAATATGGGAATCAAGAAAGGTACCTGGAGACCTAAAAAATGCCACTATCGTCACTATCTTTAAAAAGGGTGATCGCAGTGTTTGTGGCAACTACCGTGGTATATCACTGCTATCAATTGTGGCGAAGATTCTTGCAAGAATTCTACTTAACCACCTCAAGGTTATCTCTGAGAAGATCCTCCCAGAGTCACAATGCGGATTTAGAACTTCCAGAAGCACAATTGACTTGATTTTCTGTGTGAGACAGCTACAAGAAAAATGTAGAGAACAACAGAATCCACTCTTCTTAGTCTTTTATGACTTGGAAAAGGCATTTGATTCGGTTCCAAGACCAGCCATGTGGGCAGTGCTGAAGCGGTTTGGTTGCCCTCAGCGTTTTGTAGATCTAATCAAGGCTCTCCATGATGGCATGACAGGCCAGGTTTGCCATCAGAATAAGATGTCCGATGAATTTCCCATTACCCATGGACTGAAACAAGGATGTGTACTGGCTCCAACGCTTTTTGCGCTGTACTTGGCTGCAATGCTTTATGATTCACCCACAAACATCCCAGGTGTGGAGGTCAAGTATCGTTTTGATGGAGGGCTTTTCAACCTAACTCGTCTCCGCTCCTTGAGGAAAACTTGGGTTACTAAGGTTACTAACATGTTGTATGCAGATGATGCTGCGTCACCAACTCTCACACCAGAAGAGCTGCAAGAGTCAGTTAATTGTTACAAAAGTGCATGTGATCGCTTTGGTCTTACCATAAATGTCAATAAGACTAAAGTCTTGGCACAACCTTCACCAGGCACACCTCTTCCTCAGTTCAATATCTCCATCTCAAATTTGCCATTAGAACAGGTTGACCACTTCTCGTACCATTTCTGTGAGCTGTACCTGTGAGCAGGATGTGGATAAGAGAATTGGCGCAGCCCATGCAGCGTATGGACGATTAGCGCACCGGATCTTCATGAATAAAGATCTGTCCATGAGTACAAAGCTTATGGTGTACAAAGCAGTAGTCATTTCTACATTGTTGTATGGTTGTGAAACGTGGACCCTTTACCGACGTGATCTTAGGAAGCTTGAGCGTTTCCACCTACAAAAACTTCGATCAATCCTGAGGATTAAATGGGAAGACTGCATTACCAATATTGCTGTTCTGGAAAAGGCTCAAATCAACAGCATAGAATCATCCATAATAGGTCACCAATTTAGATGGATTGGTCATGTCCATCGGATGGATGATGTGAGATTACCTCGTCAAATGCTATATGGTGAGTTATGCTATGGCACCAGACCTCATGGTGGTCCTAAGAGGCGCTACAAGGACCAATTTAAGCAGACCCTGAAATTGACAGGTCTTGATTCACAAGCCTGGGACATGCTGGCTGAAGACTGCTCAACTTGGCGCCGTACCATCTCGAATACTGTAAAGACGTTTGAAAGGGATCGACGCACACATGAAGAGGCCAAGCGTCAAGCTAGGAAACTTCGAGCAGCCCAACCACGTCCTCCTCCAGCAATACTATGTGACTTGTGTGGTCGCTTGTTCCATGCCAGGATTGGACTCTTTAGTCACCATAAACACATCCACAAACTGGACTGAAGGAAGAAGATTTATACTCGGATTCGAGTTAAAGCCGATGATGATGATGAGTGTGTTTATTTTTAATTTAGGTCAGGATTGGGAAGGAAAAGACCGTGGCCTTAAGTTAGGAATCATCAAGGCATTTGTCTGAATTAAAAGAGGAAAACCACTTCCAGGATGGCTGAGGTACGAATCGAAACTCCACTTTTCTCAGGTTTGCTAGTCACTGCGACACGAGGCAGACGAAAATAAATCTGGTGGTGGTTGTTAATATATCTTGATCATCAGCCCGATGTATTTAGGTGTGTGTTAAATTTGTCTGATAACCTGTGTTTGTGTGGATTTTTGTAGTAGTATGCGTGGCTGTATTTATTATGGTCTAGGATTGAGTGGATGCCCTGGGACTTAGAATATGGTGCCATTCCGGCATGTGCTAAATAGATAGTGGGAAAAAATGAGCAAACTTCACAACGAGGATGGCCGCTGTCAATGCCAGAAAAGGAAACTTGGATCTCATTAATTGTCTTAGATAATTACACACGTTAAAGATGGATGACGTTAATGTATGTATGTCGACCCCTTATTATTCCCGTTTTAACAGGGTCGGGGATGAGATGCGATGAAAGCTATGTGGCAGGTGTTTTTGTGACTGGATGCCCTTCCTGACCCCAACCTCATGAAAGATGAAATGAAGTTGAATGAAACTGGGCAAGGATGTGGAAGGAAGCGGCCGTGGCCTGTCTGAAGGTACTGTCCCAGGATTTGCGTGGAGTTGAAAATGGGGAAACCACGGAAAACCATTTCAAGGACGGCCGACAGTGGGGCTCGAATACACGCGTCTACAGAGTCCACAGATAGCTTGGCCCCATGGCCTAGCTCTGTGCGTTAGCAAGCGTATCAACCACTGTCGGTAATGACGATGATGATAATACGGTAATACAAATTATAACTATAATGTATATTATTCCCGTGTCAACTGGACAGAAATGAGATGCGATGATTTTTTCTTTCTTGTGGTGAGTTGATTATACAGTTGGATGCTCTTCCTGTTACCAACATAATGAGAGGAGTTAATGAGATATGAAATGAATTAAGGTGAATGACACTATGCAAGGAATTGAAAGGAAGCGGCCGTGGCTTATTTGAAGGTGCCGTCTCAGCATTTGTCTGAAGTAGAAAAAGGGGAAACCACGGAAAACCATTTCAAGGACGGCTGATGGTGAGGTTTGAACCCATGTCGACCGAGACCACAGATAACTGGGCCCCAGCTACCGCTGTTTGTTGGTGGTAATAACAGTATAATAATAACAACAATAAGTCGGTGACCCAACTTTTACAGGCTTGGATAACCAGAAACCTGTAGGAAGGGAAGGGGGAGGTGGGGGATATTTACTTTTTATTTTATTTGTGGCATATTATTTACAAAAGAGAATTTACAAGAGAATGTATAAATCAAACATGTGTAGTGCTTCTTGGTGCAGATTTCTTACATCACCACTTTAGGATCTCAGAGGGTAGTCTGAATAATATGCCTCCTCACTGTTTGCTTGACAGCGCTACTATCGCAGCAAGAAGGTATTTCTTCCACTTGTAGGGAAGGTGGTGTGTTCGGACCTGATTTAATTTGGTCCAGGGGACGTGGTGGCGCAGCGGTTAAGCTGTTTGCCTCTCACCGGATTCGATTCCCGGTCAATACATGTGAGATTTTCGAAGTGAAATGCCATGTCCTGTGTTTCGAATTCCACATAAGAAGAAGGTCCCGTGGCTCATGATCGCGAGATTAACGGTCACGTATAATTACAAGCTTCCTCTTAATTTGGTCCAGATCCCTCTTGACTGTTCAATTCCAATAATAATAATAATAATAATGTTATTGGTTTTATGTCCCTTTTAACTACACTGGCTTTTAGAGATGCCGGGGTGCCGGAATTTCGCCCCGAAGGGGATCTTTAACGTGCCAGTAAATCTACTGACACGGCTCCCTCGCATTTGCGCACCCTCAAATGCCAGCTGACTGCGCCAGGTTTCGAACCTGCAACCTTGGGCTCAGTAAGTGAGAACGTTACCCCTGAGCCACGCAGCCAGACTGTTCAATTCCAGGTGGCCTTCCTTTGATGCGTGGCAATTCACAACCGGGATGGTTGAACGGGGCTAATTGGGTCAAACCCAGAGAGTCCAGTCAGCTTATGCTAATGGGTTGGTTGCTTCCTTAGTTTAGAGGTTGGGACATCGCGGTCATGTAGTCTTGTGTACTTTGGGCTTAGGCGGCAGCAGGCCGGCCTCTCACCGCTGGGTTCGTGGTTGAAATCCCGGTCACTTCATGTGAGATTTTTGCTGGACAAAGCGGAAGCAGACAGGTGTGATGGCTGTATTAGTGTGTGTTATCTGTAATTCAGGCAGAAGGATTGCAGACAATTAATTTTTCAAGTAGTTCCTATGTTTGCTACCAAATGCTACCATCCACGACACCTAGCTGTGGACTTGGCTTCTAGATGCCATCACAGCCAGCACCTGAAACCTTGGAACTAATATAGCATTATCAAACTATCCTACAAATTTTAGCTTCCACAAGTGTAGTTAGTGGAAAGTTCTTTTTCATGCCATAAATCTATGACGTGGGACCGCCGGCTTTACTTACCCACCGAAGGAAGGCATACTGAGGGATTTTTAAGGCTTTTGAAAAATCCGACGTCTATGGCGCTAATGGATTTGGAAAGAGTGTGGGGGTAGGCAACCTCTCCTGAAATGTTGGTTAAACCCTGAGTTGACTGAAATCTGCATACACCTGAGCTCTTGGAGTTTCCTAGATAATAATCAGTATAGCTAACATGTTATCCATGTAATCAGAGAAGTGGAGAATTGCCAGTTATAGGAAACTATACATTTTGTAAGTGTGAGTTATAACAATGGGGCCAAAAGTGGAAGTGTTCGAACAGGGAATGTTCTGCCCATTTATTTACGAATGCACCTTGTTTTGTAGCAGAACACATATAAGCATTTTGTTTCCTACAATATCGTTTTAAAGCTCATATTGCAGGCTTATAACTTGCATACGAGCTACAACATAAAAATTAAAATGTGCAGAACTGAATAAAAACTGTGAAACACAAAGAAAATGGCTGTACTTTATCTTTAAGTGCAAGGCTAAAGAAATCCAGGAATCTGGAATAATGGCAAAACTTTCTAATGAATCATTGAGATAACAAGAGTAGATAGTAAAGAACACTGTGAAATTCAGTGCATGTTGACACATTCCGGCAATATTTACCTTCATGTCCAGTTTGGAGTGGGGTGTTGTGAAACACGCCTCAGGCAACTTCCCCCGTTAGGATTTTCCTAGCAACAGCTGGGAGAAAGGTCAAAGAACAAATATTGTTACCGCTAAAAGCAACACTATGCCTTCTAAATACTGTTCTATGCCTGCCTGACACATTACCTATAGTTCACAATTAGTTTTAATTCCACACCAATACGAGAGGTGGCAGGAGAATGCCAGAACATACACGGGCGCTTTAGCAGGGAGCTGTGACTTACATATCCGGGTGCGTTCGGGCGCTTTGAGAAGGAAAGGGTTAAACGATGGAGAAGTAAATGAGGTTTTAACGCTCAGTGAGAATACGTTTTCGACTCATAACGACGACTTTGAAAAATGTTAATTTCGAATTATAAAGAAAAGTATCTTTTAATGAAACAAATGAAACCCTGTTTTAATTATTTAGCATCTCATATACTATATTTGCCTGCTACAGTCAAATATATCTAAAAAATCATAGGTAGGACATAATGTTTATCAAAAAATTGTGATTTCATTAATGTTAGCTTGGCATCTAAAGGGTTAATTAGTAATAATGAATAAAATTAATGCATTTTTTTAATGTAGCGTTGGCCTATAGTACCATGTTATTTCAGGCTTTAAAGACTAAAACGAAAAAAGATTCTCCCTGGTAGGTAGGCAACTGCAGTTTATAAATTTGACCCCTCCCCCCAGTTTGCGAGGAGTTTTACGCCCCTGGGTCAAGAGATCTTGCCAGTATTGCAGACCCGAACAGATACCATTCCATCATGTTACACACATGTTCACTATGATCTGGTAATCATGTTCACCAGGGGAGTTGACAAACATCTTGGTGAGCATCTTGGTAACATGAAAATTGTGTGCACAGGCATTGTCCTGTTGGAAAAGCCCATTTCCTGAATGTAGGAGCAGCAGCAGAAAGGACTTATCAATGTTCTGGATGTTTCCTACACTGTGCAGTGGTCCCTTAACAAACACCAGAGAGTCATCGTGGGCTGTGGCTCCTGACAATAAGATGGCAGGAGTTGGCGCTGTATGGCACTACCAATATTCTTAGCCTGTAAATGGAGGAGCATCATTAACAGCATGTCTGCTCTCCCCGTGAACCGACCTACATACGCTCTGGTTCATGGATTCTTACTTTGCCCCTGAAAGACAATCATTGCTTATTTTTTTCATTAGGCAACAAATTCCTCCATTTTAATTGTCGGAATATTTGATTTGTTTTGTTTTTCTTTGCAGAATGTCTTGATGAAGACCCATCTTGAAAAGGAGCATGAGGCTCTTAAAAGAATCGAAAACATGGTACATCAAGTGGACAAAATTGAAGCCGACCTTGCCAGTAGGTCCACCCTTAGTAGTATTGTGGAAGATGTTCTACAGCTTAATGAAGATATCACTAGGATAAAAGGTGCTATTACAAACGATTAATAAGTTCTCTTGAGCTTGTACAGCTCACATCTGCTAAGAACTGGTTCTTATGAGCTAGAGGTAGGGAAAGTGCCAGCAAATCATTACCGGTATCTGTGTACCAGCTTTAATTTTATAATTCATCTATTAGTCCAAAAGGAGTGCTTTCATCTTGGATTACACAATTTTATTTGTGTTGCTGTCATGTTGTAATTTAAGGGGAAGAATATTGAGGTCACCTTTTCTTCAAATTTTATTGCGTGATGTATTGTGTGAAATTAAGCATGTCCTGGTTTACACCACCACCAGAATAAGTTAGCAATAGTAAGTCAATTCGATGTTATATTACATAAGCAACAGTTCAATAACTTCAATTAGGAAAGATTTTTGAATGTTTAAAATGTACTGTACTGGTTGACAATGCTTAGGTGTAATTGAGAAACCATTTTCAGATATTAATGATATCATATCAGTACATGTGAGGGTGCAATATAAAGGATACTGTAAAATGTTTACTCCAAAGTGTGTGGTATTTTAATTCTATTTTAATTGAGCTGATGTCAATAAAAATAAATCATTTAACACATGCCATTCATGCACATATTCAAGATACGTACTCCAATTCTTTACAATTAAAGTCAAAGAAAAACTTTTTTGTAAATGTTGGCCAGAATACATGAAGCTGGTGTTCCCATGGGAAGGCCATTGTTCTGTTGATAAATGTCCTTGTTTAACATGGCAGCGGGGTAATTTAAACCAGATCAAGTTATTTCATCTAAAATCTTCAATTTCCACTAAGTTAAGACTGTTATGCTATAACAGGGTGTCTACCGGTAACGAATTTAACAAATGGGTAACGAAAGTAACGAAAAAGTAACGAATTTTACATACGGGTAACGAACAATTTCTGAAGGCGGATTGAATCATCTAAACTCGCGCCACTAAGCTCAGAGATTGCGATGGAGCGAATTTCACGCAAGCGGTGCCAATTTGCATCTATTTGGAGACTATGTCAAATTGAAGTCCAGGAATAACGCGAAATAATTTAATGTCGCAATCTTGCGAAATGTTACCGTTTCGAAAAAGAATTATGAAAAAGCTTCGAAATAAGTAGGCTATAACTTATTTTTAAAATCTATCTCGTAAATTTGCGAAATCCAGTATGGTTAATTTGAAATTCCGTTATATGTCGATTTTTCCTTCGAACTTTGGTTCCATCGGAATGTTTATTTCGAAAACTTGTATAACTTGTATAGTTCGTGATTCGTATTCGAAAGAAAACGTGTCCTCTTGTTGTATTATTCGTGCAATCCTCTCAGAATAATTCTTAATATTTCATACCTACTTCGAACATTCATCCTCAAGACGGCCGGCTGACCGCACGACATGCCTGCGTGAATCTCGACAAATGGACCGAGATCGATGTAAGTTGCGTAAAATCATAAAACCCATCCCCTATCATGAACTTGTGACCACGAAGACTGCAGGAATCCCGTCAAAGATGATTGGGCACCAGTCACGAAACATTCCGAAACCTACTCGCTACTTTTCCCATGACCGTATACTTAAAAGCGTACGGGGAGCGAGAAGTGCATCAACCCACTTAGAAATGACATCCTACGTAGCATCGCGATACAATGTTTCCTCGTGATTCACCCTGAACTGATGAACTCCCAACCACAGCATAGGGACAGCGGGAATCACGGCGCCGGCCATACAACATGTCCATAACTACTCGTGAATTTTAACCATGCCTCCACCATTCTGTCAGGACAGATAGACAATCGTTCAACGGCCGGGTGCGTCGCGGATTGCATAATATCGCGAGGGCAACGTGAATCTCGTAAAATGGCCGAGAGCGGTAGCGGCAGCGATTGCGATACATCGTGATATTTCTCCGCATTCAATGACGAGGACAACAGCTGGATTCTTATGATGAGGACAACAGCCGGATTCTTATCAAACGGGCAGCAAGTGGCGCCGATTGAGTAATAATGCTATATTTTCTCGTGCCTGACCTCAAGGACAATGGAAATCTCGTCGAACGACTAAAAGTGACACCGCATGTCTAAATCGCGATATTTATACGTGTTCTATTGTGAAAATTACGGGAATCTCGACAAACGGCTAAGACCAGCACCGATCGTGTAACACCTCGATATTTCTCCGTACTTGACTGTGAAGACAGAATTCGGTTACAATCACGTAACGTCCCATAAATTTCTTTGTGATCTACCGCGGGGACAAAGAAAATCTGGCGAAACCGTCAAGAGCAGAGCAACCAACCTCTTGGCAATTATAAGAACCCCTTGTGCACAAGACGATATATTAGATGAAACAACTCGTTTGATAATAAATATCTATTATTTATTTATTATTTTATAAATTTTTATAGCACCCTAAGTTAATTTTATTTACTGCTTTAAACACAGCTCATTGTTGTTTTTCTTCAAGGGGCGTGGTGGCTCAGCGGTCTAGCTGTATGCCTCTCACCAAGGCGGTCCGGGTTCGATTCCCGGTCAATGCATGTGAGATTTTCGAAGTGAAATGCCATGTCCTGTGGTTCGGATTCCACGTAAAAAGGAGGTCCCGTGGCTCATGATCTCAAGATTGACGGTCACGTTAAACTACAAGCTTCCTTTTTTGTTTTTCTTCACCGCGTGATGAGCCCCTTTGCATGCAGATTGCAGACGTATCTTGAATTCAAAGGCAACTAAAATTAACTAAAAGGTAGCTAAAAAGTAACTAATTTTTTACTTCATCCTTACAGTAGATACCCTGTATAATAAGTTATTGCAGATGATCATTAATAGAATATGTATCAGATTAAACTGATAATATGAAAATTAGGAAAGATTTTTGAGTGATACTCTTATAAAATTTTGAATGTTTAAAATATACTGTACTAGTTGACAATGCTTAGGTGTGATTGAGAATTATTTTCAGATATTAATGATATCAGTACATGTGAGGGTGCAATATAAAAGATACTGTAACATGTTTACTCCAAAGTGTGTGGTATTTTAATTCTATTTTAATTAAGCACATGTCAATAAAAATATATCATTTAACACATGCCATGCATGCACACATTCAAGATACGTACCCCAATTCTTTACAATTACTTTGCAACTCAAGCCAGTCCAATAAAAATCAAAGGAAAACTTATATGTAAATGTTGGCTAGAATACGTGAAGCTGGTGTTCCCCTGGGAAGGCCATTGTTCTGTTAATAAATGTCCTTATTTAACATGGCAGCGGGGTAATTTTAAACCAGATCAAGATTTTTCGTGTAAAATCTTCAATTTTCACTAAGTTAAGACTGTTATGCTATAATAAGTTATTGTAGATGATCATTAATAGAATATGTATCAGATTGAACTGATAATATGAAGATTAGGAAAGATTTTTGAGTGATACTCTTATAAAATTTTGAATGTTTAAAATATACTGCAATGGTTGACAATGCTTAGGTGTGATTGAGAAACCATTTTATTATATTAATGCTATCAGTACATGTGAGGGTGCAATATAAAGGATACTGTAACATGTTGTTTACTCTAAAGTGTGTGGTATTTTAATTCTAGCCTACTAATAACATATTGAGTTGTTTAGGCTCTTCCATGTTATGCAAGAAAATATGAATTTCTGTCATACTGTATACATGTGGAAAAATATTGATTCTAAGTCATATACAGTAGTCCGATTAACTGACCGGCTACATCTATCAACAAGGTTTATTTTAATTTATGTTTACCCTATTTCAAAGCTTTGAATTGATCAGTGCTTGAGGTTGCCTCATAAATGTGCTTTTTAGAGATTGAAGAAACTCTTTATGAAGTTAAGCAAAAGCACAAATTGATTCAGTGCTATAAAATTGGTAAAAATCAATATGAACCTTAATGAAAGATGTAGTTGGCTCATGTTTCAAGTGCATTACTTCTTTACATTTCATCCACAACTCCATTGAAATGTGGGCCTATTATTAATTCACTCGCTTCTTGACCTGAATGTTGGTTTGATAGGCCATATCCTTTAGCTCATGACTATTGGACATACAGTATTCACTGCATTGTTTTAATATTGTAAATATTCCATAAGAAATTCATTTGTAAAATGAGTGAGCTTAATTTCAGCCAGAGTGATCTGGAGCACTGCTCTGGTACTCCTCACAACACTGAGCAGTACTCTGAATCCTTTTCTCAGCCATAAAAACATATAACCCATACCATCTTATAACAACAAATAAAGCCTAATATAAACCGATTGGATTAAGTATAGGACTAATTGATTGGTTCAAATTGCACAATTATTAAGGAATTGAAAAATAAATAAATTAACATTTGTTTGTTTAGTATTGTTTAAATGGTAAAGGGGAATTTCATTATATCGAAATTGGGATACGCTGTGTCCTGAGGGGTGTTCCATAACCGCCAGAACCCCTGGTACCTAAAGATTTTGAAATGACTGACTTTTAATAATTAATTAAAATAGATGTGAGTTATTTTGCAGAAAGACAAATACCGGTTATATCGTATTTAAGTGTTTTGTAAATTTTGCATAATATATTGTGTAAATAAAAGAGATACATTATATTTTTTTGTATATTTCATAACATGTAAATATATTATTTTAATGACATTATGAATGTACTGTACATAAGCTTATGATTTTACTAATTACTCAAATTTGCAAAAATAAAGTGACTTATGTTGCTTCTGAAATATCTGTTCATTTATATTCTCACTCAAAACAAATTGTATTTGAGATAATGTACATTTGATGTAATGGATTAATGAACTTAGATGGTCATTTGGTTGATGTAGTATTTGTAACCAGCTAAGTTCATTAATTCACTTCCACACTACAATAGCACCAACCTGAATATTTGCTAACCATTACAGATTATCACACTAAACAAGTCAATGGCCTCCAACATTATCGTAGACCAAATCATGTAAACTAACAAATCCTGGCAAGTTGCACAAGTTTACAATAAACTAAAATTATATACTGTATACTGTAAATATCTTCACACACATACTCATAGATATTGATTTAAAAGCATGAGTGTAAAGGATCTGATGGTGATCGCTTGATGATCGAAACTAGTAATCCAAGGGTTTATGGTGAATTTATTAATTTGATGTAATGTATTCCAAAAACAAAATTCGAAAATAGCAATGAAAACAACCAATACAAACCTCAATAACATTTTTAACACTCATAAAGTCTATATTAAGGGAAAATATCAGAAAGCAGGGATTTACTGATTGTAATGCAATTCCTGTAAAATATATTTTGCACAATCAATCAGGCCAAGATTTACGGAGAAGATATCTTGGCACTGCAATGCAGTAAAACACTGCAGATACTCGGCGATGGGAGAACAAATGAGTACCAGTAACCATATTTTTACCAATATAGACCAAATAAAGCCGTCGGTCCCATGTCATAGATTTATGCCATGTTAAAGAACCTTCCACTAATTACACTTGTGTGAAGCCAAGTTCTGAACTAGTAGTGGTTGATGGTGGCATTTGGCAGCAAAAGTAGGAACTACTTGAAATTCAATGTCTGCAGTCCTTATTGAATTAAAAACAGATAAAACACACCAGTGCAGACATCACAATTAACACCGCTTCTACACTCGCACACACACACCCAGAGTACACGGGCCTACATGACCGCGTTGTCGCAGCCCCTAAACTAAGGAACCAACCAACCTACCTACATAAATAAAGGCACCTTAATGAACATTTTATAAAGACTTGAAATTAATATTGATCAGAAGTTACATCCTGACTTAAATCTAAATGAACCCATAAACAAAAATACCCCATTATCTGTAATATTATAATTCATTACATTCAGAATAAGAAAGATTTGAAAGACCCACCGGAAGTAGACATTCGATAGCAAACCCCCTCCTCCCTTTCACCCTTCCCTCTGTGGGAAGGTAATCAAAACATTCTCCTGGTATATCACAGTTTTATTCAGAACCACAACGTCCAGACGTTATCGAGCCAACACATGTGCATACACAATGATTCGTAAGACAAAGGAAATGAAGCCTACCAACAAGGCCGCAGATGTGTGGCAACATCGCACCACCATAGTCAAAACAAGGTACTGTATACTTAATAATTTTTATGATGTCTTTCTTAATTAAAAACAAAATAACTAACACTAAATATAGATCAATCAAAATAATTTAAAAAAACGAACCTCTTAATAATGTTTGGTTATACCCAGCTTACTGCAAAGGTAGTACGAGAACCATTTAAGGGTTTTGTGAACGAGTCAGCAGGGTTTTCTTTACGTGGTATATGCTGTAATTTGACTGTCCCTTTTTCAACCATGCTCTCAACTGTAACGTTTCTACTATTCGGGGGTGGTGGTAGTTAATACCATAAGGAAACACAATCATCTATACTTTTTTTTACATCAAAGCCTCTCTTCATTTACTATTCCAAACATAACATATCCCACTCCAATTAACCCTAGAACTGCGGACCGTCTTTCAGGAAGACGGTGTGGTGTTTTATCAAGTGCGACCGTCTCTCTGAAAGACGGTCTCGGTATTCAAATATAGTACTACTGTTAGCCATCAGATGACACTAATTTTAAGTCATGCTGGTTCCCGATGCTTTTATCTTTCGTTGTATTATTCTTTGGCAAACAAATGACAATAAGCAGGCTATTATTTGGCTGCAGAAGTGGAAGTACTTTCATGTTGACATTGAAGTTGCATTGAGCAAAATGGCAGCCAACAAGCCTATGTAGATGATTCAGAAATTGAGCGCTTTTTTAGTAAATAACAGGAATTATTTAAAACTGGTTCCTGAAATAGTAACAAAAACTGTGAACTTTTCATTTATGATGTGTCTGACAAACATTTAACTTGGCAATATGGTTTTCCAGAGCAGAAAAGTCAATTTTATTTCTTATATTTGGTAAAATACTTTTTATGATTAATTCAAACTGATGAGTCTGAATGATTCGCCTCTATAAAAATTTTATAGAACAGTCTTTCAGCTTTCTATTGATGTATGATAAGTTATAGGCCTATTCATGAACACAGTTTGCTTACCGAAAAGGCAGAAGGTGAATTTCTCATATAGGCTATGTGCATAATGGAGAAATGTCATTATGTAAAAATATTTTTTTTTAGTAAATAACAGGAATTATTTGAAACTGGTTCTTGAAATAGTAACAAAAAAACTGTAAAATTTTCATTTATGATGTGTCTGACAAACATTTAACTTGGCAATATGGTTTTCTAGAGCAGAAAAGTCAATTTTTATTTTTATGAAATATTTTTTATTATTAATTCAAACTGATGAGTCTGAATGATTCACCTCTGTAAAAATAATATAGAACAGTCTTTCTGCTTTCTATTGATGTATGGTAAGCTATAGGCCTATTCATGAACACAGTTTTTTTTACAGAAAAGGCAGAAGGTGAATTTCTCATATATATTCATAATGGAGAAATGTCATACTGTTACAATAACTTTCTTTTCTAGTAAATAACAGGAATTATTTAAAACTGGTTCATGAAATAGTACCAAAAAACTGTGAACTTTTCATTTATGATGTGTCTGACAAAAATTTAACTTGGCAATATGGTTTTCTAGAGCAGAAAATGAATTTTTTATTTTTTTATTTTTATGAAATACTTTTTATGATTAATTCAAACTGATGAGTCTGAATGATTCACCACTATAATAATAATATAGATCAGTCTTTCAGCTTTCTATTGATGTATGATAAGTTATAGGCCTATTCATGAACACGGTTTGCTTACAGAAAAGGCAGAAGATGAATTTCTCATATACCGGTATGTGCATAATGGAGAAATGTCATATTGTAAAAATAACTTTCTTTTTTAGTAAATAACAGGAATTATTTAAAACTGGTTCCTGAAATAGTAACAAAAAACTGTGAACTTATCATTTACGATGTGTCTGACAAACATTTAACTTGGCAATATGGTTTACTAGAGCAGGAAAGTCATATTTTTTATGAAATACTTTTTATGATTTATTCAAACTGATGTGTCTGAATGATTCACCTCTATAAAAATAATATAGAACAGTCTTTCAGCTTTCTATTGATGTATGATAAGTTATTGGCCTGTTCATGAACACAGTTTGCTTACAGAAAAGGCAGAAGGTGAATTTCTCATATAGGCTATGTGCATAATGGAGAAATGTCATATAGTAAAAATAATTTTCTTTTTTAGTAAATAACAGGAATTATTTAAAACTGGTTCTTGAAACAGTAACAAAAAACTGTCAACTGTTCATTTATGATGCGTCTGACAAACATTTAACTTGGCAATAAGTTCTTTTAGAGCAGAAAAGTAATTTTATTTAATTTTTTATAAAATACATTTTATGATTAATTCAAACTAATGAGTCTGAATGATTCACCTTTATAAAAATAATATAGAACAGTCTCTCAGATTTCTACTGATGTATGATAAGTTATATGCCTATTCATGAACGCAGTTAGCTTACAGAAGAGGCAGAATGTGAATTTTTCATATATGTGCATAATGGAGAAGTGTCATATTGTACAAATAATTTTCTTTTTTAGTAAATAACAGGAATTATTTATAACTGGTTCTTGAAATAGTAACAAAAAAATGTGAACTTTTCATTTATGATGTGTCAGACAAACATTTAGCTTGGCAATATAGTATTCTAGAGCAGAAAATTCAATAATAATAATATAGATAATATAGATATTTTGTTCAGGTTGTACCTTAACCGTTAAGAAGGAATTGGAGAGATACATACAACAGGGAATTGCAACAAAGACCACCTCAGATCAAACATTTGACCTCAAAAGAATCCACTCAATAATAATGACTTTCCCGTCTTCATTAGTATCACAAAAGGAACCCTAAACTACCACAAACACGGTCGGTGCATAATACAACCAAATAGCAGAGACCAAAGGAAAAGTGCAACTATACGTCAACTCCACTTTTAATATTTTAGCAAAATAGAACTTCATCAACATACAAGATGGCCAAGATGGCGGCAAGTGACCGATCGCGTGTGTTAGCAGCTCTTGCCTATTACTGTATTTTAGTTGTAATTTGCGTGTTGAAGTGTACTGTATGGTGCGCAACTGTATCTAAAAACATTTCCAATCATAGTGATGTGTCGTGTGACCAGGAAATTCAGTGGTTCTGTGCAGATAGACACTTTACTTTCTCAACAGCGGCAGCTTGTAACCTACCAGTGCTTCGCCATGTCTCCGCCACATCTCGTGGACCAGTACAGGGTTGCCGTGCTTCCTCCAGTGCAGTGTACGTCATACTACTTCTACTATCAGGTGACATTCACTTAAACCCAGGACCCCTTAACCTCTATTATCAGAACGCACAAAGCATCAAAAATAAATTAACCGACTGTATAACAAATTCATTAGAAATTAACCAATTCGATATCCTCTGCCTCTCAGAAACATGGTTGTCAGACTTTGTCTCATGTGGGGAACTTCCGTTTTCATCTGAGTTCAATGTGTTTCGGCGCGATAGGTCCTCAAGGGGTGGCGGTGTTGCAATCGCAGTTCATAACAAACTGAAGGCAAAACATCGGCCTGACTTAGAAACTTCCTGCGAAATCATATGGGTCGAGATTAATATCCCAAAAAGGAAGAATTTACTCGTAGGCTGCTTCTACCGTCCACCTACCAGCAAAATTGACACCTTAGAAGAATGTTTCAACTCTACTGTTCTTGCCCTCAACCAAGAAAATGAAATAGTGTTACTAGGTGATTTTAATTCACATATCTCCTGGACATCAATAGACAATGGTACCATAAACTCTCCCCCAATTGATACTTTCATCTTATCTAATTTTATAAACGGTCTTCACCTGAAACAGTTCAATCTATATCCTACAAGGAAATCTGAAACACTGGACCTCATATTTTCAACACTGCGTGATGTCACCGTGGCAGTTGGAAGAAATATCCTGAACACTGACCACAGTTCAATAGAAGCCTCCCTCCCCGTCCCAGCCTGCAGACATAAAAACAGCCCACCTGCCAAGAACAAAACATTCCCTCTCTGGAGGAAGGTCGACTGGCAAGCTGTCAATCAAGATTTATCATCACTTCCTTGGAGCCTGCTAAGAGCTGAGAGAGATGTAAATAGCGCAGTGGCCTTGTTTGAGGATTTACTCTACTCAGCCATTAAACAACACGTGCCTTTCTCAGTTCCCAAATCCAACAAATATCCGCACTGGCTAAGCGAAAACACCAAACTCCTTCTCCAAAACAAAACTCGTGCATGGTCACTGTGGAAATCAGTTCCTAATCCTCATACTCGCAATGTTTTTACTCACCTACGGAAAATTTCAAGAGTTCATATGACAGAAGATTACAACCGCTACATTTCTTCCATAACAGGAAATCTCAAGAATAACCCGAAGAAGTTCTGGACACTTATATCATCCCGTAGAAAGACTCCTAGAATTCCACTTAACCTAAACCTCAATAATGAAGAAATCCCATTTGAATTGAGGTCCACACATTTCAATGAATATTTTCACTCAACCTTTTCAGTTCCCGTACCAATCCCCAGTCCCCCTCAACTTACTAGCGTCTGTTCTGATTCACTGTCTCAAATTTCAACGACCCCCGATGAAATCCAAAATATCTTAAAAAGTCTGCCCGCAAACCGATCTACTGGGCCATCAGACATAAGCCCTATATTCCTGAAAAACACCTGTGCATCTCTCAGCATCCCCTTGTCCATAATACTCAATTGGTGCATGACATCCGGCACTTTTCCCGACTCATGGAAAAGAGCTGACGTCACACCTGTCTTTAAATCAGGCAGCAAGCACGAAATTTCCTCATACAGACCTATATCTATCGTCCCTATACTCTCTTCAGTCTTCGAAAGAATAATACATTGCCGTCTCCTCACTTTCACCAAACCTCACCTCTCAGAAGAACAACATGGCTTCGTCCCTGGAAAATCATGTTTAACAAATCTGACTGTTCTGAACCATCACATAATTTCTGCAATTGAACAAAAATCTCAGCTAGATGTAATCTACGTTGACCTGGCCAAAGCATTTGATTCCGTGAACCATTGCCTTCTCCTCCACAAGCTTGCTTCACGATACAACGTACATGGATCCTTCCTGTCCCTAATACAAAGTTTCCTGTCCAATAGGCAACAACGGGTAGTGCTTCCAGGGTCTGTATCGTCCTGGCTCCCAGTCTTATCAGGAGTAACTCAGGGCAGTATCCTGGGACCCCTTCTCTTCGTGCTGTATATGGACGATATAAACACATGTGTGCAAAATTCTCCGTGTTCCATTCTTCTGTACGCTGATGACCTCAAGATATTCAGAAAAATTTCCAGTTCTGACGACCGCACTGAGCTCCAGGAAGCAGTGAATGCATGTACTGACTGGTTCAACAAATGGAGGTTATCTCCAAATCCCAAAAAGTGCTTCAGTGTGTCTTTTTCACTACTGAAATCTGGAAATCAGGCCGACTATAAAATTTGTGGAAATAAATTGGATACGGCTTCTCAGGTAAGAGATTTAGGAATTATTCACGATGATAAACTGACATTCTCTCCCCACATTGACCACATCAAATCTCGCGCAATGCGCAGTCTCGGCATTCTATACAGGTTCACAGAAATTAAAGACCTCTCTGCACTTAAATTATACTTCACCACATATGTTCTCCCTATCCTAGATTTCTCTTCTCCAATTTGGTCTGCCTCGGCAATAACCAATATTTCTAAATTAAACAGTGTCTTTAATTTCTTCATATCAATAGTCAAAGCTCGCAATCCTTCACTAAGGCACTTTGCCAAATCCGACATTTTAAATCAGCTCAATGTACTCGACCTGAGAAGCCGTCTACAATTTACTGACCTGTGTTTCCTACATAAAATTATGAATGGTTACACAAAATGTAACATGCTACTAAGCTACTTCCCACTCCACGTTCCCTCCCGTTCAACACGTCAGAACCATTTACACCACATACCTCGCCCACGTCTTGAAGTACAGAAGCGCTCTATTTTCCACCGTCTGCCAACCCTTAGCAACTCCCTTCCAAATATTGACATATTCTCTCCCTATAGAACATTCAAACATAACATTAGAAGATCCCTTTCATCCTCAATCCCTACCCCCTCACCCTCCTAATCACCCACTACCCCAATCATTCCCTACGTCTTTCCCGAGATTTGTCCCTTGCTGCCATCACTGCCATTTGTTACCTGTTATTGTTGTTGTTGTTGTTTTGTTAATATTATTTAAAATTGTTATAATATTAGTGTAAAATGACCTATTCATGGTTGTATCTAATAATTATTAAATAAATAAATAAATAATATAGAACAGTCTTTCAGCTTTCTATTGATGTATGATAAGTTATATTCATGAACACAGTTTGCTTACAGATACTAAATTCCCATAGTGCGTATTTTATGGGAATGTACTGCAGCATTTGACGGATAACCCTGCAGCAGTTCTAGGGTTAATAAAACATATCACTATCTCATCCCAACAAGCAGACATATCGCTCTCCATTTATAATCTTTTCCACATCACATAACCCCTTCCATTCTAACAAAATCAATCAGAACAACTGACTATATAAAAAGAATATCTATACAGATATGAAACTCCATAGGGCAAGGCCCCCTGCTACCTCACTGCTGGACCACCACAAAGAATCTCATAGCTCAAGCGCTAGACTCCTTGCAATGGCGCATCAGCAAAGGGTGGCCATGCTTTGAACTATATATATTCCCTTAATAAAATTAACTGTTTCAATTCGCCCCCTTATATATATGATTCTCTCATGAGAAACATGTGAAGATCACATATACTGTCTATATAAAAAAACACAGAGCACAAATTACAAAACATCAACAAATACACTAACTAAGACTATCAGTAAACATTATGTCCACATTGATCAGATGTTACTATTAAGTCTCTAGGATCAATTCAACAACACATTGATAATGGGAAGATGGGATGTCGCTGTTTTCTCTGAGCCTGTTTGAGTACATGCCATAACATCTCTTCTCTTAGTCTTCCTCTGCCTCCCATCTCGTCTTTTTCTTCATCCACCCTGTCATTCCGCACCTTGTACTCCTCATCTTCCATCTCCACCGTTTCTCTCTCCTTCCCCTCCTAATTTTTCTCCTCTTCTTTCTTATCTGTCTCATACTATTCAACAACTCCTTTCTTTTTATCCTTTCCTCTTTTCCTTTATCCCTTTTATCTTCTTTTCATTTTTCTTCTTTGGATCTTTCACTCTCTTATCTTCATCTGTCTGACATCTCATCCTCTTCCTACTCCTTCTCTTTGCCTTACATTTCGTCCCTTTCTTCGTCCACCTTGTACTCCACAGCTTCTTCACCTTATCTTCTTCCTGGATGTTGTCTTTCTCCTCCTCTGTCTTGTCTTCCACACTTTCCTTCACCTTGTCCTCTATCTCATCCTCTTCCTTGTCTTCAGTTTTAGCCTCCTCCTCCATTTGACCTTGTTTTCCCCCTTGTCCATCCTTTTCCTCTTCTCCATTTTCTTCTTGTACATTGTCTTCCTCCTCCTCTATCTTATCTTCCACTCTTTTCTTCACCTTGTCTTCTATCTCATCCTCTTCCTTGTCTTCAGTTTTATCCTCCTCCATTTGACCTAGTTTTCCTTCACCTTGTTCTCCCTCTTGTCCATCCTTTTCCTCTTCTCCATTTTTTTCTTGTACATTGTTTTCCTCCTCCTCTTCAGTTGCTTCCATATCACCTGCTTTCTTATGCCCCCCACCCCTCCGATAATTTTCCTGCTTCTTTTCAAATAAATCACTTATTGAGCCAAGTTTCTCCTCTATATGTACTTTCATAGATTCAACCTGCTCACACATCTGTTCACTCCACTTGTCAACTACTCCATGAGCATTTGGACCAAAACAGATTCCTTACTATTAGTACTATTGTGCATGATGAGGCCGGACTTCACAACTATTAAAAGTAAACGTATGTCTCTACACCCATAATGATGCAATATACAAACTCTATGAATACAATAGTATGATTCTATGAAATATTGCAGTTTTGTCTATACCTTCATATAAAGTCCTCCAAGTTTCCTTTTATCGAGTCCCATGTTGGTACGACATTTGTAACTGTACTTACTTCATTAAAGTTTGCTTTTCTTCATTCCCTTCTTCGTGCGCCACGTTGGTTTGCCAATTGTAACTTTTCTACTATTCGGGGGGTGGTGGTAGTTAATACCATAAGGAAACCCAATCATTATACTTTTTTTTTACATCAAAGCCTCTCTTCATTTACCATTCCAAACATAACATATCCCACTCCAATTAACAAAACATATCACCATCTCATCCCAACAAGCAGACATATCACTCTCCATTTATCATCCTTTCCACATCACATAACCCAATCCATCATAAAGCATAACCCCTTCCATTCTTAACAAAAACAATCATAACTGACTATATAAAAAGAATATCTATACAGATATGAAACTCCATAGGGCAAAGCCCCCTGTACCTCACTGCTGGACCACCACAAAGAATCTCATAGCTTAACGCGATAGACTCCTTGCAATGGCCCATCAGCAAGAGGTGGCCATGCTTCGAACTACAGTATATATATATATATATATATATATATATATATTCCCATAATAAAATGAACTGTTTCAACTTTAAATCTAAATATTTAATCCTTTCGGATTCCTCCCATGTTTTGCATATGGCAATTGCTGTTTGACTATCGGAATAAATCAGACATGGAGAAGTAATAAACTCGTCACATCCTAACTCATTGAAAATAATAGTTAACATCTGGCTTCTTTGACAGTCTCATGAATAGCATAATATTCTGCAATAGCTGTTGAATCTGCGACACAGTTTTGTTTCTTAGATGGCCATTGTATTGGCCCATCCCCCATAGTAGCTACGAATCCAGTTATTGACTCTCTGTCATTCCTATCATTACCTAAGTCCGAATCACAGAATAATACAATGGGTGCATCCTCTTTAACATATTTAAATTTAAAATCCTTGGTATGTTTTAAGTATCGGAAAATATGCACTATATCTTTCCAATCACTAACAATGTCATCCCCCTGAAGAGCGTCTCTAACATTGTTTGGTACATGATAAACATCCAGTATCTGATGAACTAATGCAACCGTAATAACAACCAAGTCTATTTCTTTCTTTCTCAGCTAATCTAGTTGATCTTCTAACGTCAGGTATTGGGGGTACATCAAATCCTAAGAAGGGTTCATTACTTGAATCATTAGTCTCCTGCTCTATGCCTACGCCACCTTCACGTACAACATCTTGATTATATACATTTTCATCCACTACATTCCCGTCAACTTCAAATGTCTCAACATTCTCACTATCTTCTATCTCTTCACTTAGTGCTATATCTTCGAGGCACATGACAGGCCTAGAGCTAACATTCTCAGTCTTTGTAATCTTGTATGGGAATAAGTCTTCCTGAAATACAACATTATGAGCAGTTTTTACTTTCCTTTCTTTGGTTAACCATAAACGATAACCTTTTACATGTTTTATATACCCTATGAATACACATGCTACACCTCTCTCATCAAATTTGTCCTTACCTCCCACTTAAAGCCATGCTCTACTACCAAATACTCTGAGTGAATCATACACTGCCTTACTCACCTCCTTCCCTCTCCATAATTCTAAAGGAACCTTGCAACCTATTGAACGGGATTGACAAACGTTCCTGATATGTGCCACAGTTGATGCCGCTTCAGCCCAAAACTGTTTTGGCATCCCTGATTCTGACAACATACATCTGCCAGTATTTCCTATTGTATGATTTACTCTTTCTGCAATCCCATTCTGTGAAGGTGAATGGGCTACAGTCTTTCTGTGTGCTATCCAACATTCAATTAGATGCACCTCAAAAATAGTGCTACAATACTCTCCCTCACCATCAGTTTGTATTGCCTTAATCTTTAAATCATGTAGCCTCTCAATCTTCTCCTTAAATATCTTAAACTCCTTAAATACATCACTCTCCTTTGCCAGTGGTACAACTGTCAAATGTTGTGATAATCATCTACAAAGATTAACAGATACCTAGCATTACCCAAGGGCACAGGAAGTTTACCCTTTACATCTGAATGAACTAATTCTAAGGGTGCCTTCGACTCTCTTTCACTGTGTTTAGGAAACCCTTGTTTAGTCATCTTCCCCTTAAGACATACTTCACAGGGTCCTGGTATTGTGCCTTTCATATCTAAAGTAGGAATCTTTTGCAGAGCTTGTTCATTCAAATGGCCTAACCTTTGGCGCCACAGTCACACTCCTCAAAGCCACACCATCTCTGACCTCATCACTGGTAGTTTCTGTCTGAATAACATTTGCTGCTCTTTCCACACATTCAGCTTGCACTACATTTCCTTGCCATCATTCCCTGTTGCCTCATCTCCGTTAAACTCTACACGCATACCTTTTAAAGATATATCCCTAAAAGATAACAAGTTGAATCTAAACTCTGGTACATATAGCATGTTTGTAAAGGTTAACAACCAACCTCCACATTTTTCAGAGAGTTTATTTTTTACTGTGCCATACCCTTTCACTTTAGCTACACCCTTACCCATAGCAATTTCACCATCACGTAAGCACAAGTCACTAAACAAACTTCTATCACTAGAAGTATGGTCTGTTGCACCAGAATCCAATACCCAGTTCATCAACTTTTCTTCTTGCGACACTAGTCCATATGCACTAACAAGCAATGTTTGACTTCACTACCTACATTATTGGAATTTTGAGCACTGTGCGAACAATCACTTGCCCAATGGCCATATGCTCCACACTTGAAGCATTTTACTTTGTCACAATGTTATGCGATATGTTCTAATCCATCACAATGATAATATTTTCTTTCTTTTTGATTCGATCCTTGAGTCTTCCCCTTTGATCGCGGCGTCTCTGTCGTCTGCTAGGGCTTCTGCTGAGGATCACCTCCATCTTATTTCTGGTCCTGAAACTGTAGAGAGCTGCTGTCTGTTGATGTTTGCTCCTGGATGCTAAGGCTATGGCATTGTCTTGGTCTCTGGTCTCATTCCCTTCCTCCAGTAGTCTCGCCTTCACGAGTCTCCCAGACAAATTTTCTTCAACACCCAGCTGCTCCTGCAGTGAACCGTATCTATCCATTGGTAATCCGAGCAGTATTAGTCCCGCTATCTGCCGGTCGGTGAACTCCCATCCAGCCATTCTTACTTTCTGGCATTGCACTTGAATGCGTGCTACGTACTTGTGTGGTTCTTCAACGTCACTTTACTAAATCGCAAATAGTGCCTTGAACTATCTCAATCCTTGCAGGAAACTAACTTACTCCCGTGTGTATCTCTTCAAGTATCAGCCATGCTTCTCTAGCCGATGTACATTCCAATATGTCATTCTAATATTAATCAGTCGCGTTTTTGTACAGAAAAGACAGCACTTTTCGGTTCACTCTATCTTGATCAGTGTTAGGGGGTGAGTGGAAACCTGGTTCAACAGAGTTCCAACTATTGTTCTGGATAAACTCGGCCTTTGCTCTCAACTTCCAAGCGAAATAATTCTTGTAATTCAGTCTCGCAATGTTACTACGATATTTGATTTCGTCCGCAATCTTGACTGTTGTAATTTGTCCTCAGTCCCAGTCTAATTTATTTCCTATCACAATCTCCAACAGAATCCTTCCACATCACAGTCATCGTGCGACGAACACAACCTAGGCCTGTAACCTGAAGGTTATTTATCCGGGTAATCAAAACATTCTCTTGGTATATCTCAGTTTTATTCAGAACCACAATGTCCATACATTATCGAGCCAACACATGCACACACACAATGACTCGTAAGACAAAAAAAAAACGAAGCCTACCAACAAGGCCGCTGATAGTGCGCCACCATCCCACCACCTTAGTCAAAAGAAATTATACTTAATAATTTTTATGATGTCCTACTTAATTAAAAACAAAATACGGTAACTAACACCCTCCACCAGGCCTGTCCTTCCTATGTCACAGCTCTCCCGCCCACTCCACCCCCTACCACACCACATTCCGTAACCTACACAAGAACAGCCTGTACAAACTAACACTAGTAGCAGTTCAGCCAGCAGTCAAGGCAAGGCCATCTCCGTCTTTCTAAGAGGTAAGCTTGCTACCACATTCGACACTTTTCAGTATGTTTATTTAACACTATCTCAAACGTTTTATCCCCCTTTTTGAATTATAGCGTCCAGCCTTTTCCACAAGTTCAGCAACACCTAGATAAAACCCTGTTTCCAAACCAATAGGATAAGGATTCATTTTAATACATCAAGACCTAGAAACCACACAACAAATTTTATTTTCACCAACTAAGTTTTATTTCAACAAACAAATATTAGTATTTCAGTAATTGATAAAAATAACAATATTTTAATTTATTCCAGTTTAGTTTGACCAACCCTTCATGGAAGTGTAGCCTTATGTGACAACTACCTTTTAAAGAATGTCCAGCCTACACACCAAAACATTACTATTTAAATTGTTTTTCAAACATTTTTAGCCTACTTTCGATTTTTGCAAACAATGAAAGTAGACTTATGAGATCTACACGGGCCAAAAGTTGTCAGTCTGTCTGTGTGTGATTGTGAATATCGGTCCCCCCCCCCCCTATCAATTCAAACATTACAAAACCAAATTGAACCAAATTTGGTACAGAGGTAACACCAGCAAAGGACACCTCAGTGTCATGATTTATATCGCCGCCATCGTGACGGAAACGGAATGGCGGCCACCCAGATGTTCAAAGCTTAAATCAAATTAAGACTAACCTAATCAATGGCGGCTTCAGTGGCGTAGTCTGTAGCATGCTGAGCTTCTATGCCCAAGATCGCGCGTTCAAATCCGGTCGAAGTCATCGGATTTTTTAAGAGCATTAAAAATCCCTCAGTAGCCTTCCTTCGGAGGGGAAGTAAAGGCGGCGGTCCCATGTCATAGATTTATGCCATGTTAAAGAACCTCCCACTAATTACACCTTTGTGAAGCTAAATTGTATAGGTTAAGAATGTTAACAACGCTCTTAGCTTCCTACGTTCGTTGCCAAGAGACGACTGTGATGGCGTCTGGTAGCTAAGTTCTGAACTAGTAGTCATTGACAGTGGCATTTGGCGGCAAAAGTAGGAACTATTTGAAAATTTCAAAAGTCTGCAGTCCTTACTTGAATTAAAAAACAGATAACACACACTAATACAGTCATCACAATTAACACCAGTTATCAGACAGATTCTACACACACCCAAAGTACATGGCCGCGTTGTTGCAGCCCCTAAACTTAAGAACCAACCAACCAACCAACCTAATCATCTGATCTCGACCGAATTTTGCAACAAGATACCTTCATGTGGGAAGCGTCTTTTGCCCAAACTACAAGGTCATTATCCAAATAGTTTCACGATGGCGGTGTGTATGTGTGCAAATCGATACCCCTTATCAATTCAAACACAACGAAACCAAATCGAACCAACTTAGGTACAGAGGTAGCACTAGCAAAGGATAACTCAGTGTCATGTTGTATATCACAGCCATCATAACGAAAAAGAAATGGCGCCTACCCAAATGTTCTGAGCTTAAATCAAATTATGACTAACCTAATCATCCGATCTCTACCAAATGTTTCAACAATATACTGTACCTTAATGTGGGAAGCGTCTTTTGCCAAAACTACAAGGTCATCAGCCAAATAGTCTTAAGTTGGAGGATGCATGAATCATGCAAGTATATAACCTAACCATAACTTATGATTCACCAAGGCCTGGTCTTAACAAATCAGCTCACCATACATAAGAGCTTTACACTGTCCTCAAGGAGGTGAGCGGTAGGATATTAGCATTTTAAAATAGGATATGTAACTGTAATAGTGACTAACAGTTCAGGCTGACCGTGCCATATCGTGCTTGTTCATGCCGTCCCGTTGGGTCAAAATGGAGGCTAATTGTTTGCTCGCAAGTCCATATTTCCATAACTTCATTTAACCCTTTATAGGGCAAAAGACTGGGGGTATAGTATATATATATATATATATATATATATATGGATAAGGGGCACCTGCTACATTGCAACAAACTTGATGTGACTGCTAGAACTTCTGGAAACCTTACGCAACTCTATTGGAACGCAAGAAAGCTGATGGATTGGAATCCGGGCTAGCCATAGGAAACTACAACAACATATATATATATATATATATATATATTTGCACATTTGTAACTGGGGGTGATCGATGAGTAGGAATATGCAACAATTTTATGGGTGTGGATTCTATTTTATGAAATATGGGGTGGGAAATTATTATCCCACTGCCCACACCCGACAGTATGTTTTCTTAAATGAGCAATGGGGTAATTATCTCCCACCTCCAAATTGTGATGATACTGTGTTTATCACTCAATAATGAGGTTTATTTAACAGGATATAATATAAAAAACACCCATCACGCTCTATAATTTAAAAACCGTAACTCCCACGCAACACAAGGTCATTGACCTATATCATCTTTGCCGAAAACTGCACAAAAAATATAAAAGTGATTTTGGAATGTTAAAAGTTATTTTATTCGAATATAATTCAATAATTTAAAAAAAAAAAGCTTGCCATGGTGGGTGAGTGGTTATAGTGTCGGACTACCAACCCCAAGATTGCAGGTTCGCCCCTGGCCATGGTAAGTGATTTTTGAAGGCGACAAAAATCACGACACTCATGTCATACGTTGTTGGCATGTTAAAGAACCCATTTGAATTCAGTAGGCCGTGTTCAATGGTAAAATTAATCTCGGGATTTTCCGCCAACACAAAGTTCCTCCATTCTCTACTTGAAAGCGCTGTAGTGTCAAGGAGTTTAGATATCTAACCTCCTTGACTTTCATAGCGTTCAAAGGAACGACGAAATTTGACATGCAAGCTACCCTCTGGGTGTCAATTAACAAAGCTTGCACCAGGCACCCGAGGCCATACGATATTATTATTATTATTATTATTTCAAAAAACACAGAAATTAATTTTAAAAATCTTATATTCTATAGCAAACACCCTGAGCAGGATATTTCCATTCTAGCTGAAATATATTTACTCAAGTGACCAAAACCATTTTTAACATTGTATTTCAGTTATATACCAGCGTTTACAAATCTCTTATCTTCAATAAAAACACCTTCTTCTGTAAAACAATGCATTTCTTTCACTCAACACAACCGAACTGGCGAGCACGTGCACTGTGGAGACCACTGGGATATATGCTTCCCACCTTTGGTTTCTGATGACACTATACATCAAATTAATGGGATTTCAATATTTCTGTGCAGCTAGCTTGTGGATTCATGTGGAACTGCTTGAAATGAAAGAGGTGGGAAGATCCTCTCCCTAACATCGTTCTATAAATACATGATGGGAAGATAGTATCCCAAGGAACTATAAAGGGTTAAGGAATGTACTGAACAAAATAATACATATTTAGTGTCAAATGGTGTATAAAAACAGCAGAAAACGCTATTGAAATCGTTGATTGCCAGACAAAATATTCTAGACAGTTCAGCTGTTGTTAATCCAGTGTTAGCATTGGGCATGTGTAGCGTAGTGGTAGTGTCTCTGACTCATAGCATGCAGGTTCCTGCATCAAATCCAAGCAGGTTCAATTTTTTTTTACTTGATTTTTTGTTGCTGTTGTATTTATTGATTTGTAACTACCCGCACGTTATAATGTTAAACATATATGGTGTGCATTTGCAGTCGAAAATATTATATATATATATATATATGGAATACTTAAACAAGACTGGAAGCCTGAGGCTTAATGAAGTACTAAAGGACTTGGATTTGGCTGGAATTGCTGACCTTGATGTAGAAGATCGATCAAAATTTTGTGTTATGGTAGAATCTTGGACCCCACCACCTAGAGTCCCTAAATGTCGGAAGCCCCTTTCGCAGGAGAGAAAGGAGAAATTATCAGCAGGGCTCAAGAGATATTGGGAAGGGAAAAGAGCATCGAAGAAGAACTAGTCATAAGCGCTCCGTAGTGGGCTTAAATCAATAATAATAATAGACTACTTATAACACCACATATTTCAACACTCGACCAGGATTAAACTTCATTGTCCCTGATCCATTGTTGTTCTTGTTTTTGTTGTTGATTCTTGGGGGATTTGCGGCATCATGGTCTTGCAGCCCCGTGTACTTGGGTGTGTGCAGAAGGTGTCTGATAACCTGTATCACTGTGCTGTCTGTAGGCTTACTAATGTGTGTACTTTTATTTTTTATACAAGGAAGGATTTGGGTAGGAAGCTTTTGTAGTTGTTGTTTCATTTGAGATGCATGGACATCAATGTCATTTAGCCTCGTGTACTTGGGTGAATGTACAATTTTGTCTGATAACCTGTGTTATTGTGATTGTTGTATTAGTGTGTATATATAATTAAGGTGAGGATTCAAATCAATCAACATAAAATATCAGTATAGCACGTTGTATTTCAACAAGATACTACAATCAACATTCAATTATACTACTTGAAAAGGACAAAGAGTTATATCTATACCCATGCATTTAGGAGAAAGTAGGTTATATGTTCTTTACTGGACATCTTGTTATTCAATTAGACCTCATATTGTATTTTAACAAGTGAAATATTGCTTTCACAGTAATTATGATTTTATGAAAAAAATCTCTAAGCACATAAGACTGAACTGCTAATTATACCAAAGATTCCAGTAGTGTTATATAATATTTTAATAGCTTTTAGAAAGTAAATTTCATACCAAAGATTCTAATATTGTCAATGCTTTTAAATGTTTTTGTGCAAGGAAAATGTTTGTTTTCTTTTTGTGTTAATTGAACTTAGCTAAATGCTGAAGAAGGGCCTTGAAAAGTGGCCTAAAACATAATTCATGTGACTGAAAAAATGTTATAATAATAAATAATATGTATAGATTAGGCGGACCCAATTAGTTAAATAAATAACTTTGTAAGTCAATACAAGAGCACACAACAAACCAATATGGTTATGTTTGAAACAAACTAAGAACACTCTACGATCACCACCCAGATTTCTTTCATCTTAAAAGATAGAATCAATAATATCTGCTTATTGCATGGTGAGTGTTGATACTGTATATTCATCAGATCACTTTGTATTAGCTGTAGATTTTTTGCACTCTTTGTTGTATTTATTGAATTGAATGCTTGTGATAAAGGTTGTGTTGTTTCGGCGTGTAATTCATTTATTTATGTATTTCTCTATTTTAATGTACTCGGCGTTGACTCAAGATCGATTGATACGATATTTTACGTATAATTGTACCGACTGAATGTCCGAAGTGTAGTCCAGTGTACGGTTATACTCGAATCACCTGATTTAAAAACGCTGCTCAGCAGTTCCAAGTTCCCGTCATATCCTTCACATTCTTTCGAAATACACTACAGAGTATAGATTGGCGTGTGTGCTGGCCGGCCACCTATCACATAGCGCGAGTCATAGCCCGTACGCACAGAAGGGAAAGCCAGAGACTTCCTTCTTCTGACATGGTCACGCATGGTTAGCAACAGAACTCGCATACGATTGAAATACGGCAGCATGTGCGATGGTTTGGCACGCAAATACAAATATGCTATGCGACGATTGTGCCATGAAATTTAATTAACCAAATTTTTATCGAAAAGTACGGTGCGACTATTATGCAATGCAATTTTATAAACAAAAAGTTTATTCATAAAGTAGGGTGCGACGATTATGCGAGGAAATACGGTACATTAGTAAGGATCACTAGAAGGAATATGAGGCTCTAATACTATCTATTAACCAAAGATAGGCTTACCTTGTGATCAGTCCTCTTAAGAAAAATATATGAAAATCCACAGCCTGCTTCCAGTCTCCGACCGGGTCAGGAATGGAATGAAGCCCCCATCTAGCGGCGAGGATATGAACTGTGCCGGCTGCCGAGGTCTGACGCACTCCTCTGGGGCAATGATTAAATGAATGACAGATGAAATGAAATGATAGTGGATAGTGTTGCTGGAATGAAATTTTGACAGGGAAAACCAGAGTACCCGGAGAAAAACCTGTCTGCCTCTGTTTTGTCCAGCACAGATCTCACATGGAGTGACCGAGATTTGAACCACGGACCCAGCGGTGAGAGGCCGGCGTGCTGCCGCCTAAGCCACGGAGGCTGTCTTAAGAAAAATATATATTTGATTTTATTCCAGTTGTTTTCAATTGTGTAGGTACTGCTCGGGTCTAAGCTGTGTGAACCTGAGAGAAATGTGCATCGCGGACTATGAGAAGTAGTGTTGACGAGTGATGAGGTCTCTCAGTCCATGCATAATACAGAACCAAATACATTGGCCGGTGACTCACTCACTCGTAACACCACAGTGGTTTGAGCAACGGCCGTATGTTAGCAGAATTGGAATAGAAAGGAATACCAGATATCACTGCGGGCTGTTGACAGGCCCTTCTCTTCTCTCCTGACCCTTCCCTGCTCTTTTCCCTCACCCCGCAAGTTCACAGAGCTTGGACCCGAGCAGTAATTGCATTATTGTATTTCAATATAGTCAGTATATATTAAGTTGACAACATGAAATTATGCATTCAACCATCAGTGGTTTCTTCTTCAGCACAAATGATTCGAAAATTGAAATCGTAAAATCGAAACATGTACATGGATCTTTAATTAGGTTATACAGTGAAACCTCTCTTAACGGACACCACTTCATAACGGACGATTTTCTAGGTACGTGACCAAACCCCTATTAAGTATATTAGTAATTAATCTCTCTTATATAACAAAGGAGAAACTGTTCCGCCTAGTCAATTCATTTATTTACAACAAGTTATAAACTTGCTATTGTATGGTACAGTTTCTCCTTGTTATATAGTGAATCTGTCAATACAGAAAATTAACTTTTTTCAGAGCATAATCTCTCTTATGCGGACACCCCGGCAGAATTTTTAAAAAACAACCAACCCCTCTTGGGGGACATTTGTTTTGAAAAGAAATCACATATCTGTATGTCTATTAGTCTTGTATGAACACTCTGTTGTGTTAATGTACTTTTGATACATCCTGTGCGTCCTGGAAGCTAGTTATCGCTGACCTTCCCATCCCCCATCTTCTGCACCTAGGCCTAACGATATCGCTTACATTGTTCTCTTGGACTTGAAATGGTTGGAATAAGGGAATTCATACTTTCACTATCTGGTCAGTTTTACCATGAAACTTCTAAAATCTATTGTAGGACCTGTGGGTTACAGTACTGCCGTACTAAGCAAAAAAGCCGTATCTCCGTCAGTATTGGTTTTCGAGAAATTGCAAAAATGAGTTTGTGTCCATGCAACAATGTTTTAGTTAATGTTTACACATAATATATAAATATTTGATATATCCGTGGGTGTAATTTTTTTATTTTGTGTTAATAATCGGCATATTTTGGCATTAAATCGGCAAAAGTGGAGTTACGGCTTTTTGGCTTCCTATACCCATTGTTCTTAACATATCTATAGGAGGATTTGCAGTAAAGTACACGTACTAGGTTCACAGCTGTTGTTATATTTTATTGAATAAAATTATTTGACATAGAATAAATAGGTAGACAATAGTATGTCATACCATACTGCTAACAACATAAATAAAGTAAAGCACTTTATACACAAAAACATATTTGAATCCTTGATGTAGAAACGAAGGTGTTATGACAAACTGTATTGCCCAAACGTCTGGATATTCATGACATTAAAATTTTGATTCTTCATAGTGTCTGTCATGTTCATCATTAATCGTAACTTTCACACAAATCTGATACTTCTAATGTTGGAATATTATGCCAAAACTGTCTTCTATTTTCGGGCATGAGCGGTACGAGTTTTTCTATAATGTCCAGCTTTTTAACTGCTGGAATTCCACGACAAGTACTTCGTTGCTGGGGTGCCATAATTCCCTTACGCATTGCCTTACTGTTCAGGAAATCCAGGTTCCTTACAGGTTCATTTTCGTCGTAGCTCATTCTGTAGTACAGCGACAAGCTACCCCTTTCAGCGTGTACTGACGGAATATGTCGGAGGACTGGACGACGTCCCTCTTGCTTGTTCAGTTTGTATGTTGAACATTCGTGAGTCCAATCATAAAAGTCCGTGATAGCCATCACTTTAGCTGTCACTGTCCCACTGTTTAATGCCTTCACAGAGTCTTCAAAGTCTTTAAAATCATAGACCTTGCCCTTACGCTTCAGGGAAGCTCTACCTGGTGATGGAAAGAGTCAGCTGACATGAACGTGTGTCCTGGCTCAAAGTAGTACAGATCAATTTTCTTAGCTTTGATTTCCAATGAATTCACCATAAAAATCAAAAATGTAAATATACACCAGTTTTTGTTTTGAGGGGAACAGTTATCTACCCACAAGGTAACATGTTCAGCATCTCTATGATGCAAAAAGAAAGAATGGTAGGCACTGACTATGTCCTCTTGTTTACGCCCTGATATACGGTACCCTCGTGCCACAATACTGCGAAAGGCTTCCGGTTTTCAGTTGTAGGTCCTAGAGGAGCAAATGACTCATTAAATGCTATTACACGTTTTGTGAATTCCTTATCAGAATGTTCTTTATATTTTCTTCTAGTTTCACTTGCTCTACTAATGTGCAATTCCCACTTGCTGCAAATGCCACATCCAATTTGCATCTGATTAACTGTGTGCTCTGGATTGTTCTGACTGAATATTTCACATTTTCGCACTCTTCAATTCCAAGTTTTGTAAAGGAAATATTAATTTCCCTTAAAACTGAGTGATAGAGGCCGTAAGAACATGTACCTCCTATGCTCTGCACAAAATGCTTGTGCTTGGATGCTGCTGTGATATCACTAGGAAGGTATCGCCTATTTGGAGCATGTTCCCTGCGATAATGTGCAACAGCAGGATTGAATGATTCAACATGTGCCCTCAGGAGATCACGGTCAACTTTGTTCCAAGCACTTGTGATTATTTTAGGTCTTGTTGTAGACACAGGGGAGACTGAAGAAATATCTTTAGCTTCTGTACAAATGGTCAGTATGAAAGCATCATTATTTTTAGAAAAGCCTAGGGTAGTTAAGAAAAAACTTTGCATACCGAAGCTCTCTCGCCATCGTCATTTTTCAGAAAGTAATAAAAGGACATATTTCTATGAGAATCTTCTCCACTTCGTCTCCGTTTAACGGGTTGAAGAACAGTGTGGCTTAAAATGAAAACTTCTGTCTCGGTTTTGCTAAGATCCCAAAACTCTTCATTTATTTTCTCCCTTTGAACATGACTAAATATCTCACTACACTTTTTTCGGCAACTAGTTCCACAGGATGATTTCAAAACATGCTTTTCACAAATACTCTGCTGCTGTTTAACCTTTCTCTCAGAAGCACTTACGTCAAATACCTTTCGCTGCCGCGGTTTGCCTGATTTTGTCAGCCCTAAATCTCTCCGTACACGGATTGAAGCAGGCTCTTTGCTGATGTGTGACGTCGGTATGTTTTCTGCTGTTCGTGTATCCCCTGTTGTCTGTGGATGATCCAAGTCATATATCAAGGAAGTGAGTATATTCCCCGATGACTGTGAAATCCCTAATGCTCCTGAAGATTCAGTTCTATGCTCTGGATATAAACTTGGAGAATCACTAACTTCGTTCATTTCACAATGCTGTACAGCGTGATCACTCTTGTTTCCAGCAAAGGTACTTTCATCCAGAGTGGAATCTAGGTCACCAATATCATGAAGCGAGTCTCTCACCAGTGCGGCAGTTTCAAGCATACTAGTACTATGTTCCGGGGAATGTTCATTCTGATGATACTTTGAAATGTCATTGTTACCGACTGGACTGATCTTGCCCGGATTCTCAGAATTAATCTTTAAAGGATGAAAGTTTTCATTATGTTGTACCATGGCCAACATCTTTAGCTTACCGCCACGAACAAGGTGTTCCAGACATATTTCTATTAACCTATAAAAGAAATGTTTGTCGTAGTTAAAACTTTAATATAGTAAACATTATGCCTTATAATAACAAGGAATTGTACTTCATTTTGCTTTCTCACATGTCTAAATATCAGTACTCTGCAGCATTGATCAACTAAATATCAATAATTATCAATACTTTAGAAAATAAACTATGCTTACTTTCAGCTAATTAGTGCTACACGTCAAGCGAATATTGATGAATCGATGCACACTCCTGTTAGATGATATAATACACCTTTATATCAATTTATTCCCTGCTAGAAGTGTTACAATGATAAAGCCTGTAATGAGTTTATCTTAAGAATGTAGGGATTTCATTGTCAGTGAGAGTTACCGCGCTTTTCCTTTGTATTGGATATACGGTGGTCGGCCGATTCTAGTTTGATAGGAAGCGAAGAAACCGTATCTCCAGGCAACTGGTGTACTTACGGCATTTCGGCTTCTTATGTGAAGTTACTGCTTATTTGCTACCGGTTGCTATCAATTTGAGACTTACGGGTTTTTTAGGTAGATTTCATTAGAAAGCTAACTATTGCAATGGGTACCATGTTTCGACTTCCGAAAAATTTCGACATATCTTCGCGTTTCACATCCCCCAGACCCCAAAACCACCGTCAGTTCAAAAGTTTATATATAATTTATGTATATATGTATCTATATATATATATATATATATATCAGTTTCTTGTGGACGCGATAACTGCCGTAATTTTGCACCAATCACTTTGAATTTTTTACATAATAAGTATCCCATTAAATTCTCGGTCGAGTTCGTTAATGGGCAAAATCGGTCAAAGGGGGTGAAAATGGGGGGCTTTTTTCGAAAAAGTGAAATATCACTATAACTCTCTTAATACATGAAATATCGAATCCATTCAGAGTTCATAATATGTGTCGGATAAGTGCCAAAAATTTATGTCAAATAAGTTTTTTGATAGCACCAACCATTGACCATAGGGGTGGAAAAAAGTGGGTTTTTCGGGAAACATTAATCATCTCTCTCTTAATAGGCACAATATCAAAACCGTACAAAATGGAAAATATTCCCCTAATAATTACCTAAAACTTTTGTCTGAAAGAAATTTTGATATGACCCACCATTACGCCAAGGGATGAGAAAAACGATTTCGGAATTAAAGAAAATGCCAGGTGCCATCAGAGGTTACCATGACAACGCTTCTAAATTGATCAGGGATGAGCTATCAGAGGTTGCCAAGACAACGCCATTGACGAGATCACATTCATTTTTAGCCTAGGCCTACTTTTCACACTTTGCAAAAATGAGGAAAAAGTAGACTTATGAGATCGATCCTGGAAAATGTGTCTGTCTGTCCTTCTGTCTGGCTGGCTGTGTGTGTGTGTGCCCCCCCCCCACTTATCAACTCCTAAACGGCTGCAGCAATCGAAACCAAATTTAGTATGAGTAAAGATGAATATCGGAATATCTCAAGCCCATATTTGAAAAAGATGTCAGTGCTACCAACTGCTAAAAAAAAACGCATTAGAAATTTGAGCTCCATGTTGGATATCATGGAAGGCATACATGGGAGCAATTCCAAAATTGGCACACATGTAGATAATACTATTTCAGTTTAATTTCCAGGAGGCCATACATGACAGTGTTGCCGAAATAACTTTAAGCTTTCTGATAGGTCCAATTTTTAAATGCACATAACTTCTACACTATCAATTGGATTTCAACCAAATTATGTATGTAATATAAGCACATAAGCAGGTATGACTGAGCGTATTATTAAGAGCCACCAGGGCTGCCAACTGTTAATAATTTTTCTCTCTACTCTTTATCCAAATACCAATATATCAGAAAGTATGCAAGCCGACAGCTTTAAACTATGCACGCGTATAGTACCTGACATTTTACATTAATTTGGAGTATCTTATATACATCAGTTCTACCATCATGATTCTAAGCCTGCTGATAGGACCAATTTTTAAATACATGTATCTTCTATACTGTCAGTTGGATTTCAACCAAATTTCATATGTGCTATGTGTAATATAACAGATATGACTATAAGTATTCTTATGAGCAATTAGGGCTGCCAACTGTTAATAAATGGTGTCTATATTTTTTACCCTAATATCAATATATCAGAAAGTATGCAAGCCAACAGGTCTATACTTTGCATACGTATAGCACCTGACATTCTAGATTAATTTGGAGTAATTAATATAAGTCAGTGATGCCAACATGATTCTATGCCTGATGATAGCTCCAATTTTAAAATACATATAACTTCTATACTAAAAAATGGATTTCATCCAAAATTGGCACAAAAATATATCATAATATTTCCGATTATTTCTGACCAGCATACGCATGACATTGTTGCCAACGTGCTTTTACGTGTGCTGATAGATCCAATGTATAACTCCATGTAACATCCTTTGGACTTCAACCACATTTTGTATTCTGTACCTTAAGAGATGGAATTAAGAATATATTCAGTCACCAGGGCTGCCAACTGTATTGCTGTATTAGGCTACATTATGCCTAGTATACAGTATTTCGAACTAATTAAGACATTCCGATATTACCAACTTAATTTCGTCATTATTCTAGATAGGTTCATATACTGTAGATTAATCATTGGCATGAATCTTAATTTTAAGAAAAGTAGGCTCTTTAGTTCCGCACGGAACTTCTTGTTCCATCTGACTATGTGGGAAGCGGCTAACTGGTAGCATGCTGAACTTCTATGCCCATGGTCGCTGGTTCAAAACCGGCCAAAGTCGTCGGATTTTCTAAGAGCGCTAAAAATCCCTCAGCATGCTTTCCTTCGGAGGGGAAGTTCCAACGTACATTGCAAGTTGCTGGTTGCGGTGGAATCTAGCAGCCAAGTTCACAGTAGGTGTCGTTGACGGTAGTATTTGGTACAAAATTAGGTACTACTACTTAAAATTGACCTTCTGCAGACCTTAACTGAATTAGAGACTAATGCAGTCATCACAATTAACACCGTTTATCAGACAGACTATACACACACCCAATGTACACGGGGTTACATGACCACGTTGTCGCAGCCCCTAAACTGAGGAACCAACCAACATCTCTGCGGGAGATAAAATTTTGCGCGAAGAAGTAACAGACTGTTAGATAGTTACACATCAGTTTCAAACCTTGCATAAGGACATTGTGATCAAAAGTATTAAAATGAACCCAAAATATGACAAGAAAGTTACCATCCCCATAAGACAATAAAATGTTAAAAATATGCATAGAAAGACGAAAAAAAGGTTAATTAACCTCCAATTGTAAAATACATTCTCGCAATAAATGAGGTCTGATCCACCTACGAAAACCTGCATATTTCGCCTATTTTAGCCTATCCTCTAGTCTGCCCGGTGAAATCTACCTCCGCCTTCCGGCGTGCCGAGAGGACTTTTTTTTAATACGAATTTGGCACGAAAATTTGCCATCTAAGCCATTATTTGCATATGCACAGATCAGTTGTGATAGCGATATTAAATAGCCGCGAAAACCTCACTTTTTAACAAAATGTGGAGTTACGTTTTTTCACTTAGTACGGCAGAGTAGCAAGTGAGTGCATTTGAAGGGCTCCTTGTAAAAGTTTAACTGAGAGAAAGTAGACATCGTAGATTATCACAAACGTGAGAAATGTGATGTAAGGAAACCATGTGGAGTGTTTAAGATTGGAAAGGCACAGGCAACAGAAATTGTGAAAACAGGAAGAGATAATTAAAGTATGCCGTCTTAATGGTAATGAGCTGCAAATTAGATGGTTTCAAAGTGGTAACTTCCCTGTGTCCAGACCAATGATACAAGCCAAAGCATTGGATTTTGCGGTAGAATCAGGTATCGGAGATTTCAAAGCCTCGAAAATTTCAGAAAGCATCACGATATAAAATTTAGAGGAATTTGCGGAGAATCCTCCACTATTTATAATATGGATAATGTTTCAAGCTGGGGAGAAAAGTTTGCCTTCCATCACTGACGGCTATTCACTGAAAAACATTTTAAATGGGGACGAAATGGGATTGTTTAACCGCTCGTAGTCCTACGTTTTCATGTAAGTACACATACTGCACAAGTATATGTGCCAAATTGGAAATATTTTCTTTAACCCTCTCTATAGTGGACATCCCTCTTTAGCAGACAGTATTTACGGTCCCAAGGGTGGCCGTTCTGGAGAGGTTTACTGTATTGTGATTGCAACAAACCAGCAATTCCCTGACATAATTTAGTAAATATCTTTCAAGGGTGGATTATGTTACTGTACAATGTTTTATATCATTTCATTTAATTAATTGTTTGCAAGGAGTATCAGGAGTAGGTCATTTTATTGTAACTTCTTCATTTTCTTTAGTGTTTGTCCCGCCTAATGGCAGGGTCCGCTCTCTCCACTTTACTCGGTCATGGGCCATGTGCGGATATAGGGCTACACACTAGAGGTCGACGGGAAAAGACCAAAGGGGCGACAGAGACAACATTGGGCCGATACACTGCACAGGGATCTGAAAAGCGTGATAGTGTACATAAACTAATCAGTTGACGCATGATATCACTAATGTTTTAAAGAAGCACAATGTCAAAATAGCCTACAGGACTTACAACACAACAATGAAACATCTGTTAAACTCCAAATCAGTCAACAAACATGATACATTTCAAAAATCGGGCATTAACAAAATAAAATGCAAGGAATGTAATGCCGACTACGTCGGTCAAACAGGACGGGATTTTAACATAGGATACCTTGAACATGTTAGCGCGGCAATGCATAAAAAAAAATTCAGCAATTAATAATCACATGAAAGATTGCAAGCACAATTTTTCTAAAATCGAAGATCTTGAAATCTTGCATTACTGCAGCAAAGGCACTATGTTAAACATATCAGGACAGATAGAAATAGACCATGTCCAAAAAACTAATACATTATACAACCTGAACAAAATTAACTTTGAGAATAACATTTTATATGATACATTGACGGATTACATCATGAATATCAAACTTAGAAAACTCCCGTAAGTTATTTCGGTTGACCTATAGTTATGCTATTGCGGCAAACCAGATAGTGTCTCCCTCCCCCTACCCCAGCCTAGTCCTGACCTTGCTTCACAGTGTGACGGCTGACTTAAGCCAGTCCAGTTCCTGCACACCAACACATCTCAGGTAAACCAGCACGCTCACCTCCCAGTTTGATGTTTTGTTTATTTCGTGAATGAGAGTATGGGTTCTCATTTCATGTGTTTTTCGTTTAATTTTTCGTAGAGAGTTTTCAAAGCAGCTCTGGAGAACAAGAGCAATGTTTTATCCAACTTTCAGTAAGTTGTAGTTTTCTTAACTTTTTTCAGTAAGATAATTTTTATTTTATTTCGTAAACATACTAGTTATTTTCTTATTCTATAGGCTGCACAACCGGGGATACTATTTCCATTATTGAGCCACATGATTTGCAAAAGAAGCAACAGGAGTCATTTGTATGCAGTGAAATTCCAACAGACATCACCATTTAAATGAATGCATGAAGCTTTAAATGAGTCCATTAATCCAAACATTTGATATGAAAAGAAGCAGCAGGAATCATTTGTAACAGTCATCACCAGAGACAATGAATGCACGAACATTAAGTAAGATATTTATACTGTGTCTTTAACAAGTTTTTAACATTGTTTTTAATTTATGTATATGAGCTGCATGCAACCGTGCATTTTGAGACAGAAAGGGCTAAGTTTCGTTGTTCTTGTTCGCCCTATTGCATGATACCTGAGATCTTATATTCAATGTTATTGTGTGCATGATGTTATCCAATTTCTTAGTATATTTTGGCTGATGAAGGATTGTAATAGAATTCGAAACATGTACCAATAAGTTACACTTATTTTGAAGTATTGATTTGATGGACAATAAAGTATTTTAGTACATTTTGTAATCTCCAAGTTGTCCTGTGCCACACTGCATTCTTCTGTTGTTCCAGGGTGAGGTTGAGCCTGCTTTAATTGGTGCTTAACCAACGTATCCTCTGGTACCGCTGATCATTCCTAACATGATTGCTTTTTCCAATGCATCAGATCGCGTAACTGTTCCTAGATGTCACTAAAAACTGCCCAAAGCAGTACAACTATCAATGAGCAGGGCCTATTACAGTACATGGAGGGCGTACGAAAGCTGATCTGGTTCAGTCATTCCACCAGGAAGGAGGTACATTGCACGTTTTGTCAGGATCACCGTTTGATCGTATCCACATTGTTACGTTGTGTCAAGTAGGGCTCTCATCAAGGGAAGTTTCCGGGCGTGTCCGAGTGAACCAAAGCGATGTTGTTCGGACATGGAGGAGGTGCAGAGATACAGGAACTGTCGACGACATGCCTCACTCAGACCTCCCAAGGTGAATTACTGCTACTTACGAATTTCAGCTCGGAGGAACCCTGAAAGCAACGCCACCATGCTGAATAATGCACTTTCTGCCGCCACAAGACAAGACAAGACTCAAACTGTACTCAATGGGCTTCATGATGGGCACCTTCACTCTCGACGTCCATGGCGAGGTCCACCTATGCAACCCCGACACCATTGCAGCATGGTACAGATGGGTCCAACAACTCGCTGAATGGACCAGTCAGAATTGGCATCACGTTCTCTTCACAGAAGAGTGTCACATATGCCTTCAACCAGAAAAGTCAGACGTGTTTGGAGGCAGTCGGGTCACGCTGAACGTCTTAGACACACTGTCCAGTGAGTGCAGCAAGGTGGTGGTTCTCCAGATGTTTTGGGGTGGCATTATGTGATGCCAACGTACGTCACTGGTGGTCATGGAAGGCGCCGAAACGGCTCTGCGATACATGTTAGACATTCTCCGTCCCATAGTGCAACCATATCGTTTCGGGGAGGCATTCATCTTCATGGACGACAATTCTTGCCTGCATCGTGCACATCTTGTGAATGCATTCCTTCATGACAATGCCATCGCTCGTCTCGAGTGGCCAGCATGTTCTTCAGGCACGAACCCCATCGAACATGCCTGGGTTACATTGGATACAGCTGTTTTTGGATGACATGACTCACCAACCAATCTGAGAAATCTACACCAAATCGCCATTGAGGAGTGGGACAATCTGGACCAACAGTGCTTTGATGAACTCGTGGATAGTATGCCACAACTGAAACTAATTTTAAATACTAGTAATTCTTTAAAATTGGTAAACTTATCTTCTTCCTTATAATTATAATCACCCCACGTTGGGCACCAATGTAACCATTCTTAATAGTAGTAATGTCGGGATCGTGATTGGTGTTTCCTTTGTCTAGCCACACGTTGGTGCGTCAATGAAATGTAATTAAATAATAGTAATGGTCGGTGTGAACCAACAACAACACCCTACGTTAGGTGCTCAATGTAACTAAATTCTTCTTCTAATCTTCGGGGCCGATACAGCGTTAAACACGCAAAGAAATAAGAAATACTGTACTATACTTTAAATACCTTTTTGTCTACAGGTAAGCAAGCTTCCATTACCTGCATCTCTTGTACAGTATCTGCAACTACCTTCATAAGGGAACTGTGCCAATTGAAATTGACACAATCTTCAAACCCTGCTGTCGGCCCTCTCCGTGGTCCGTCGGGAGCCCTCGTGTCCCGTCGGCCGTCGTCGTATCTCGTCAAAAGCTTCGTTGCTTACTTCAAGATTTTTCATTTCAAACCCCCGTTTAGGAAAAGAAGAAATAAAGAATGATTAGCTTCCCCTTAAAAGAATTTAAAACTGCATGCCAGTCGACTATTGCCACTGCATGACACTGAAATTATTAGGAAATGTAATAGTGCATGTCAATGTTTGAAGTTGCATGTAATTGAAATTGTTGTATCTTAATTGTGAAGTTCTGTACCTTGTATGTTGCATGTTATTGTGAAGTGAGCTGTACTGTATGTGGGGAGACCTTGGCTATTGTCAAAGGTAGGTAACCAAAGGTTTCGAAATCCGTTTTAAAGTAAATTCATCGCCAACATAAACATAGTGGGAACTCTTTGTTTCCCGTATAGATATGGCCTTGTCCAGATAAAATGTTTTGGTAACATGTGAAGACGGGTGTGTGTCTTCACTTGTTTTATTTCATCTTGTCGCCGCTGTAAGCTGATTGGTGGTTTCTGGATGATGTGCGCATGCGCGCCCAGGAACTCAGTGTTGTGGGTTGGACAAAAGCTATATCATTGTCATTCCATGGTGGGGCTTTAGCACGGGCAGAAGTGTTGAGCCTTGGCTCGTAGAGCCTCGGCTACCAAGACCTAAGGTAATGAAGATCAATACTATTAACTGTATGTTAATTGTCGACGCGTTGTTTTAAAAATTATTTAATCCAGAATTTAAATTAATATTTTTCGGTGTGTTCTGAGTGCCGATTGGAAACTATGTATTAAGTAACTTCAACGTTATTTATCGGGCTTTAGTCAATTTGTGGAAATCTAAGCGATTTCAATTTGATTATAAATTTGATATTTAATTTCTGCTTGATTTTATTGTGGTTTGGAATAACTTATCTAACGCAAGCTACATAAATTCGGTTGGCTTGAATTTGCAATGCACAAATGCACTAAGGATGATCGTACCTTGTTTTGTTGGTGATGATTTCTAAACTACGAAGCAGTTAAATATTTATTATGCGTTGAGATTTGACGCAAACTTGAAAGATATATTTCAATAATCGAAATACCATGTTTAACCCAACTCGGATTTTTGATAGCCTGAGGTACAACTAATCATGTTTGGTTTTGCGTGCAAGATGCCACGCCCACTTCCATTGTTCGCCCGCCATGAATGAATTTTATTTTGATCAACTACTATTCTGCCTATTGGCATCTGTACCTTGAGAGTTCTTACGAATATATGATATATTTTATTTGTTTTGAAAACTTTATTTCATTTTTGATTATCGAAGTAGCATATTTCATATACTTGAAGAGGTTACGCCTATCCAACTACCATAGTGGACAAGAACGTAAGCTAGATTGGTCAGCGCTTCACAAAAGCTGAAAATCTCCGCTGAGGAAAAGATAGGTCATGCTAAGTTGTACCATACGTAGCAGAGTTAAACATTGGTTTGTCAGGCTGTAGACCACATTGGCCGATGAGTAACAAACCCATCCTTCCACTTAACGGGTTTATTCCGCACCTGTTCTTAATTTATATGGGGCAGGAAAAATACCCCTCACAAATGCTTAATATTCTTCTGCTCCTAACTTCTCTTGCGTTTTCTTAAACGTCTCTTTCTAAATCAGCATATATCAAGACATAACATCTATTTATCCAAAACATAACATTGCCATACCTCAGAATATCACACTAATCATTAAAACATGACATCACCATAGTAACATTGTCCTTAGTCAAAGCCACCTGTCACCCACTGCTGGACCACCACCAAGAATGTGCAAGAAAGTCTTAAAGCAATCAGCGATCAGTTGGATGATAACCCGTTCTATTCATCACCTTTTACGAGTGCTGAACTTAATCAAGAAATTAGATCTCTGAAAACTGGAAAAGCAGCTGGTCAGGATGGTATATTTTCGGAATTTATAACTCACCTAGGAAGAAATGGCAGGAAGTGGATCAGGAATTTTTTCTCAGATATCCTAGCCAAAGGACAAAATACCACCAGAATTCAAAATAGCAAAAATCATCGCAATCCTTAAGCCTGGGAAAACAGCAGATGACCCAGCAAGTTATCATCCGATTTCACTCCTCAGTGTTTGCTATAAAATTCTGGAACACCTAATTTACAATAGAATTTACTGCACATTAAACAGCAGAATACCACCAGAACAGGCTGGATTCAGGGAAAAACGAAGCTGTTGTGAGCAAGTCTTAGCTCTAACATCCTTTATAGAAGCAGGATTCCAAAGAGGACTGAAAACATCTGTGGCTTTCCTCGAATTAACTGCTGCCTATGATACAGTGTGGATTGATGGGTTAATGCTGAAGTTAAAACAAGCACTACCGAGCAGAAGACAACTGCCCTGTTATCCACCATGTTAAGGAATCGTTATTTTAGAGTGTGTTCAGGCGACAAGATGAGTAAGTCGTACACCATCAAGAACGGCCTCCCTCAAGGATCTGCTTAGCCCCATTATTGTTCAACCTGTATACAAGCGATGTACCAGAAACAGTGTCCTGTAAGTTCTGCTATGCTGATGACTCTGCCATAGCAATCCAAACCAAATATCTAGATGACGGGGAAAAAATCCTGACACAGGACCTGCAAAAAATTGAAAACTATTTCAAACAGTGGAGGCTTTGCCCAAACCCATCAAAATCTGAGGTCACGGCTTTTCACCTTAATAGTAGAATCTCCAAACAAGAGCTGAACATTATATTCTGCGGAAGGAGACTGAGAAACAATCCCAACCCCAAATACCTTGGAGTAACTCTGGACCGTTCTCTGACCTACAATAAACACCTTGAGAATACTGCAGGAAAACTTAAGACCAGGAACAATATCATCCGCAAACTGGCTGGCACAACATGGGGTGCCCATGCAAGTACTCTTCGTATGGCAAGCCTTGCGCTAGTCTACTCTATTGCCGAATATTGTGCACCGGTATCGTATAGAAGTGCTCATGTCCACAGAGTTGATACTCAGCTCAATGCGTCCTTAAGGATTATAACGGGCACATTAAGATCAACCCCTCAGCCATGGTTGCACGTCCTGGCAGGCATTCCTCCTCCACAACTGAGACGACAACAAGCAGCTGCCCATGTTTGGAAAACTTACATCTGTTCTGACTTCAAGCACATTCCAGTTCACTCAGTACTGAGTAATCCTCCACCCATGCACCTGAAATCCAGGAATCCTATTTGGAGTGATGACATTATTAAGCAGCCAGAGCCTTACAACATCAACAAAATCTGGAAGGAAAGGTGGAGAGATTTTTCTTCATCTCACCAAATCCACTTAGATGATCCTTCCCAGCATATCCCAGGAATTGATCTACCAAGAGCTACGTGGTGCCAACTAAATCGTGCTGGAACTGGTCATGGAAGGTGCAAAGCAATGCTACACATGGGGTTGGCTAGAATCACCAGCTTGTGACTGCGGAGCTCAAGAACAGACGATGAACCACATCATTCGGGAGTGCCCACAGCGTAGCTTCGCTGGCGAATGGGAAGAGTTCATGAAAGTATCAGCTCCAGCGCTTTCCCGGTTGAAGAGCCTTGATGTTCATTTTAGATTGCTATGTACATATTTGTATATATATGTAGATCATTTGTACCATACGAAAATAATATAGTAATAATAACCAAGAATCTAGTTGACACAAAACACTAGACTGTCTGTGGTGCTCCATCAATAGGTGGCCATGGTTGGTAACCTCATTTACCCACATCACACACCATGGCACAATACATACTTACTGAAACCCAAAGGTGAGCTCTGTAACCAAATAAATTCGGTTACACAACGGATACAGGCATTCATCAATGCAAGAGGACGTGCTACTCTGTATTAGCGGTACTGGTGTATGCTGCAATCTGGGTCACAACTTCCAAAAGGCTTGCTGTATGATTGTACAACTGGCAATGTGTGGTTTTCATGAGCAATAAAGAGAGCTGAAACATTGTTTGTGTATATCTCTAAACAATTTGTATTTCAAGGTGCTGGACCTCTTCGCTCTACGGTGATGACCTTGTCAAAGTTTAGTTGGGCCTTGTTCAATACACCTAATTTAAAATACATTATAAAGAAATTTGTGGTTTACAGAATGCAAAAACTGAAATTGATGGTACTGAAACATTGCATCACTGAGTCAACAAGGATTCAACTAGCAACAGCAAACACTTTCCGAAGTTGTTACCGACTAATTAAAAATTGTATATTTAATAAAAAACATAGGGTACATTTGAACTGAAAACACAATTGACAGTTTAATACTAGTTGCAATATACAAAGTTCATATATGAAATGAACACAAACATAGCCATTATATGAGTACTGTATTACCTACACATATAAAAATAGATCCCCACGTCTTTGGAGACGGCAATATTCTTTAAAAAAACACTGACAGTCAGTCTGGAAGACCAGACTTTATATCATTTTAAATGCTACAAATGCTGCGTGAACTCAAAATCCGTTAGCAAAAAAAATAAAAAATAAAGCAAGTGCGAACCAAGGTCAAAGGAGGTAGCTGGCTGGATGGCATCACGCTCACAAGAGCGCGCGGGGAAAGGAGGAAGCTCAAGCAGTACTATGATGTCACACACCTCAGTGCATTCTCGGTACATTTCGTCCCGTCACCGTAATGTAACGCCAGACCCCAGCGAAGTCGACATAATCATTTAAAATGATAAAACTAGCAGTTGCATAGTCCTGGGTATTAAAGTATATACTGTACAATGTAGTCAAAAGTCATTGAACACTGCTATGTTTCGTGCGAAATATGACATCAAGACAGACGACTAATACACTTCAATATCATTAAGTCAATGGAATGAGTCGTGTACCTTCGAAAGAGGTAAGGCTCAGTCATTGATGTGATCGTCAAATGAAAACATCAGGGAAGGAACGAACCTAACCTTCGCTCAGGTATGGTTACATAACTAACAGGGACTAGCAATCTCTGTAGTGTATTGAGCGAATCAATAGTAGGGTTGTCAACAATAAAACAGCATTTCCATCACAGCTCAGGTAAGTAGGCCAGTTATTTATTATTTATCGTATGATGATACAGAGTTAAAATAAAAGTTCATACACTACATATCAAGTTATATATACAGTTATATACATAGTCATAAACACAAGTTCTTGGTTTAAACTTCTATGTCCAGGCCATCAATCCACTGAAGTGCCTCAGAAGATGCATGATGAATGTCACCTACTGATCCTTGGAACGCTCGTTGCGGACATTCACCAACAATATGTCCGATGGTTTGCAAGGTAGCTCCACAATCGCAGTTAGCAGAAGTAACCCAACCCCATTTGTGAAGCAGGAATCCACATTTGCCTTGTCCTGTACGGATCCGGTTAATAATTCTCCATTGGCGTCTGGGGAGTTTGAAACCTTCTACCCGGTTGGAAGGGTTTTCAATCAGATGGGTATTGAATACTGATGATTCTTCCCACATAGTTTTCCATGCTTCTGAGATGTTAAATGAAGAGTCTTCAAGGAGTACTGCAGAGCGCCAAGGTGGTTTTCTTGACTTCAACCGTTGATTGCCTGCTTTTGCTACATCAGTATGTATGGGTAGCTGGGGGTTCTTCTGAATGGTTTTCCAGATCTTCAGGGGAGAGGAGTAGACCAGTGATAGGACTTTCTAATGAGAGGCGAGATCATGCTGCTGCCACAAAGTTGTTGGTTACATTGTGTCATGTGGAGCAGTGAAAGATGTTCAGGAGTGTGCACTTGTGTGTGATCTTGATGGACACCTGGTGAACTGCATTAGGCAAAGTGCAACATTTGGTGGGAGCATTGTAATGCTGCAGAAAACAAGGAAAGACAGAGTAAGAAAGGAGGAAATCTGGAAGGGGATTCAAGTAGAAAGGTTAAGTGATAAAATAATGTGGTGAGATGCAAAAACTGTCTGGAAAATAACTAATTCTGAGATGGCACTGGTTTTGGATTCCTTTGGTACTCCTTTATGCAATTTATATACAAAACTATCTACAAACCTTTTAAAAATGATGTCGATTTAAGAATGATGGTTAGTTGTAAAACTTATCTTTTTCAAACACTGTTTACATGTGGTTCATTAGCTTGCTTTCAAAACTTGTCTTAAAAACGGTTTTGTGGAATATTAATTTTACGATATCAGGATTTAAATTGGTAAAAATGTAGTCTGTTTATATTCCTGCAAAACGTCTGTGATGTTCAGCACACTGTAGCTAAATAATACTCTCCAGTTTTAACCTTTAAAGTGCTGGGTTACCCAGTTAGCTATTTGCTACCTCAGTGCAGAGTTTTTTCTTTTGCATTTAAAAACAAGATGTTCAGCAAAGAACAAATAACCTACTTTTTCCTAAATGCATGGGCATAGTTATAACTCTTTGTCCTTTTCAAGGACTATAATTGAATGCTGGTTGTAGTAGCTTGTTGAAATACATGCTATACGGATATTAAACGTTGATTGATTGAATCCTCACCTGAATTTATATATGTGGGAACAAGGTAAGTAGACTATAAGGTAGGACAGATTACCTACTACTACAGATAGCCGACAGCCATGCTAATTCTTGGCACCTAAGACTTCAGCGCTGTCTGGTGTATGACCGCGGTACTAGTTGAGCACGGCCGTGTGGGTAGCCTACCCCACCCCTTCCCCTCGTTCCGCTAAATATTCTCGTCCTAACTGCTCTGCCCACTTCAATGTTCCGAAAATCACAATCTTCCCAATACTTATAGCACACGTTTTTAAGTGTGGAGATAATAATATGATCTACACGAGATAAATCACATTCAAAATAGCAATAACAGTTTTTCTTAATAATACCAAAGTGGGAAATTGTGAATTCCGGAACTCTGAAATGAGCAATCACAGCATTTAGGACATGACCTCATCAATAATTTACATGTTTACATTTCTTTCAGTTGCAATTGGAGCATATTGCATTGACAAGAATTAGGCTACTATAAGGTCTGCAGCATATTATTACTCAATTTTTAAAAAATGGTCCCTTCCAATTAACCACTGTAGGCCCAATTATAACCGATTAGTTCCGAGATTAAACTAGAAAGTAAAAGTACTGGGAAGGGAGAATATTCATATCTTAAAATGCTTGATGCTGTTCGCAATAACAGGAAAATTTTAAGAGAGAATACTAAGGAAATAGGTGGTGTAACCTGATCCTCATCACACTAAAATTGTTAGTGTAATTAATGCCAAATTCATTAGTTTCAGAAAAATAATTGGATATCACAAAATGTATATACAGTAGTTCATTTGATATTCCCTTTAAAATATATCCAGTCCACCAATTTTGAAGGGTGAAATACAGTAAGTACATGTACATAAACAAATTTCATGGCACACTAATACAGTAAATTCTATGACATGCTGTGAAGGGGAAAGGAGAAATAGGACTTTCAATGAAAAACAAGAAACACACTCAATACTGCTAGAAATCATCGTTTTATTTAAAAAGTTTGTCAACGAAGAAAAAATAACAGAGAGAGAAAATCAAACTTAGCAAAAATACAGTAATCAAATCTAGTCCTTTTAAAAGTATGTGTTGAGGCATGTTCTTCTTTCTTGCCAAGGTATAACGGTAGGCTACAGCACATGATAATGGACCTATTACCTCCTTGACGCCATGGCTGACACCGATGAACCGCAAATTCCTACAGCACATGCAAGTTTGTATGTTGAAACAGTTAACTTAATAAATGTGTAATGCTTGAAATGGAGAACTTGAATTTGCTGTTATGTGTATGTTTGCACCTACTATAACTATATTTTAAAAGAATCTCTTATTGTAGAATCATTGTGTTTTTGATATTAATTTTAGGGCTTTTGATAACATATTCATTTAGCCCCATATATTTGGAAGTGTATAGGATTTATATGATAATCTCTGTTATTGTGGTATCTGTAGTAGTGTGTAGGCTATACTTTCTGTAATTCAGATGAGGACTGGAAAGGTGGCAGCCATAGTTAGGGACATTTATTTTTAAGAATTTTTAATAATATGTACTAAAATGAAATTGAAATACCAACAGGAACAGTTACAAATTCCCTGTCTACTCAGCCAAGATATTCTGCAGATCTCTCCTGTGGGCCTCAACATTATTTTATTTTATTCCTTTCCTGATGGAAATCCGGTAGTACCTTATTTCAACTCCTGGGGCACCTCCCCAAGCCTGTCCCTTATAAAGCTACACACACTACTACAGTCATCGCATTATCGGAGCAATTCTACCCACACCCAACTGCATGGGGCTGATGACCAAGATGTCCCAAGCCCATAAAATGAATTAACAGCAGACAAAATCAAGTCATTATGTTATTTTGTGTTGTGTTGGATTCTGACACATGTATGCGTTTGACAGAGTGCCATTTAAGCTCATGAATAGGAATGAATGAATACGACTACCCTACTTGTTTCACGACAGCCTAGAATAAATACACACGAGACACGACAATAGAGCACTTTAGAACAGTAACGAGAGCGAACTTTCAGTGGAGATGTTGGCAACCATGTGAATACAAACAATTTATGACCAGAAAGTAAAACTATGCCAGCGCTCAGAGCATGTTAAAACAATTGGGATCAGTTCAGTCGTTTGCAAACGACTTGTTTATGTTACGGTGAGTAGTCGTTGAATTCATTCGACTGTTTTCTAAAAGCAGTCAAACAAGTCGATGGTTTTAACTTTTGTCAGTCGACTGCTGATGCCCATCTCTACAAACCAATTGACAACCAGAATCAATTTGAGCGTACACACCCTCCGACTTGCTAAAATGCTATTAATATTGGATCCCAATATAAAATATTTTCTGATTTAATTTTCCTGGAAAATCTATTCTATGTTTGCATCGATCATTACCATCACGCTATGGGGAGAATTTCATAATAATTTTCTTGTAATTCATTTATCACGCGGTAGAATAAATGAATGAAATTCAATCATAAAATAAATAGAACTCTAAGCCATAATTGGTAGGCCCATGTTCAAGTTGTGTAATAATTCAAGAATGCACCCAATTCTCATTAAAAGTGTATAGACTGTGTTAAGGAGTTCCAATGAAATGACATACATATATATTTGGACAACTGGACGTAGGCTATTTCATTGAAAGAATCTACGAACAAGAAACTGTATAAAACTATAGGCACCTACAGCCGTCAAGCTGTCCTCACAGTACCCGCTGGAGATTTACATCACCACTCTATCTGTACGGTACCTCGAGATAAGCCTAAGTGCGCCAACTGTGAGGAAACACATAAACTCTTCCATCCCTGCCCTCATGTCTTTGCCACTAACCCCCCCTCCCACACAGCACGCCACTGCTCTGACACAGTTGTTAGGCCTGCTACAACAACTCTCAGCCATAACCCTGTAAACTACAGCTAAACCAAACCCAGAACCCCCTAATACACTTCATTTGCAGAGCAATAAAATCCATAAAACAACTCCGCAACGAGCTTCACAAAACCTAAATTATAAACGAAAAGACTACTCCACAAACACCAAAATCAGTAAACCTCCCTCATTTCAGCCACACTACACCTTAAACAGACATAGAAAGCATAGTCATGACCCCTTCATGGAGTAGGCTATTGTCTAAACACGATCATGTCTCCTTCAACTTTACTGAAGACTTCATTAAATTCTATTAAAAATTCATAAACTCATTCCACAAATCTTAAAATCAGTATACATCCCTCATTTCAGTTACTCTATTCAATAAACAAACATAGAAGGCGTAGCCATGACCCCTTCATGGAGTAGGCTATTGTCTAAATCTGACCACGCATACTACAACCTTACTCTAATTCAAAATTACAGTCAAATGATCCATCTGACTGGGAGGCTTGCCTGGGATGATGGGCCAGAAAACCGGGAGTTCAAGCATAACCTAAATATTGAATGCTTAACATTTCCAATAACTTGGACAACTGGATTTAGGCTATTTCATTGAAAGAATCAACGAACTGTATAAAACTATAGGCACCTACAGGTATACTTAACTTATTAATTAAAGCTCTACAATAAACATACAGCACAATGAATTGTAGCATGAAGTTATCCTGAAGAAGTCGTTTGATTAGAACGACTACTTAAATTCGAATGATTCCATTCGCTTGGAATTAGTCGTTTGCCAACGACTTGTTTCATTCCAATGATTTCCAACGATTGCTTTGGGATCAGTTGTTTACAACGACTACTTCAATTCGACTGATTCCATTCGCTTGGAATTAGTCGTTTGCCAACGACTTGTTTCATTCCAATGATTTCCAACGATTGCTTTGGGATCAGTTGTTTACAACGACTACTTCAATTCGACTGATTCCATTCGCTTGGAATTAGTCGTTTGCCAACGACTTGTTTCATTCCAATGATTTCCAACGATTGTTTTGAGATCAGTCGTTTGCAAACGACTTGTTTATGATACGGTGAGTAGTCGTTGAATTCATTCGACTGTTTTTTAAAAGCAGTTGTTTTAACTACCGACTAATTCGACTGTTTTCAGTCGACTGCTGCCCATCTCTACACACAACTAATTTTCTGCACCAGCCGCTACTGAGCACGAGCTGTGACTGGCTTAGACATTAGCATCCTACGTGTTGAAAAATATTGTAAATAACGTGTAGGAATAAAATACTACCTATAGGTATGTCAACCATTACATTGGCATATAATAAATGAATTATATTTATCTTGTATCTATCTATCCCACGATATAACATAATACAAGGTGAAGAGTCCTTTAGAACAAATTGTTTACTGTGATACTGGAAGAAACAATACAACACAGTGGTAATAGTTCTAGCCTGCACCTATTTGTTAATAAAATTTCATGTGATTTCACTCAGATCTCTGTTGTAGTGGCTTATTATATGTGCACCTTGTAACTTAATAGTACATTATGCAACGAGCCTATAATGACAATAATTAAGACACAAGTTTTATAATTTCCATACGAGTGTCTTAATTACAATTATAGATGAGTTGCATACGACTGTTTATGTTCGACGATAATTATAACTATTTTATGTTCGAACATAAATATTCATAAATATCTGTCGAGATTTCACCAGTTTTATATACTGAACAGAGCGCATGAGATGCAGAGAATACCTTGTATTTGACCATGGCCTCCTGGAATACCTCACTATGACACTCGCCACGCAGTGAAATTTAAAATAGGGGGCCATGGAAGTGAGCGCAGGTACGATGCTATCCTCACCTAATTGGTCACACAACTGTTTCTTGAGCTCTGATTGGTGGGAGAAACTGTATCATAATGAAAACTTGTACTATAATGAGCCTCATTATACAGTTTTCTGACATAATATTTACATTTCGCCAGTGTCGAACATAAACATATTAACCAATCTTCTTTACACTGTTTTATGAGTTAACACCACATCAAAACTGATGAGGATTTATTTTAGTTGGACACAGAAGCTTATTTATTAATGTAATAGACATCTATGATTGATGAAGATTGCCTCTCTCACCTTTCAGAAAATAACTAAAATTTTAATTCTGCGATTAATGTAACTAATCCACGTGTGTTTCTATTACACAACAATTAAGGGTAACTCCAGCATATCTTCTAGATTTTTGATGTGTCTGGTGAGTGGTTTTGTTACTGCTTCTGCAGGTATCACCCTTCTGAAAGATGTCTCATCGTTTCTAATTCTATTCTTAATCCTCTGCCAGAGGAGAAATAGTTTTGCAACGCATGAATACAGTGCTGTAGCTGCTGAATTTTCTAAAAATAATTATGGAATGATGGGAAGAAAAATAAACATAGCCTATTCTAAAATAACATACGCATAAAATGAAACCATTCTGATGAACTTAATATGCTTCAAATTCAGAGTACAAATGCATTCACCATTTGGTGCTTAGTTCATTTGTATATTTGGACCAAAATGTAGACCTCTGAAATAAATTTTAATGTTGGACTTTGCTCCACAGAACAAGAGCACACAGCCACCCATAGGACCAGTGTGTGTTAAGATTTTAGAACCTGTAATTACAGTTCTACATCAGTAATGGCATTACTACACATTCGACCAACTGAATACTTGCCACTTCACCAGTAACTAACATGTGCAAGAACTGATCTCCTCAAGAACTTGAGTACACATATGCAATAGGCTCATGATACTGTATGTATCTCTGCAAGATGTATCAAGTTGAAAACATTACAGTAACATAGACTCTTACCTGGTCTTTCTCAGGAGAGTAGGCCAAATTGCCACATTCATCTGCTATTTCGAGAACAGCAATTTACGATTTGTTTGTTCACAGAATTTGGTAGGCCTACCTGTGGAATAAATAATAGTGAAAGTTAATTAATATGTCAAGTAGAATATCACCTGTACACTGCGTCTAATATCAATTCAAAACTAGGCTACCGGTACGATATATTTTTCACAGGCACTACAGAAACAAGTTTTCACTTAAACTCTTAAAATAAGCGTACTTACTTGGCGTAGCAGAAGAAGAACTGTTCACTTCTCATTACCAAGAAGACGATTTGATGAAAGAAAGATGAGAAAGAACACAACATTAGCTTATTATAAAATATTAATATACGGGCAATATTGTTTACACCAAACACGACATAAACAGAGCGTCCATGTTGGTCAATGCCGCCAACCCAGTAGAAATAATGTTTATTTAATGATAAGTGACGTAATTATCGTCGGTGAGCAAGATAATTGCAAGGAAATGTCAATTAGGAATTATGTGTATATTTATTGACTAAATATAGGGATATATTTGCAATTCAATTAAAACGTGTATCATGCATATGTTGGCAAGACGATATACAGCGCTTAATCCGCTCCTTACGTCTGGCCGCGCTACTACACCGATGGTACCAAATAATCCCTATCTGGTTGACACCCCCTGGTTGGTACCACAGATTACCTACTACTACAGATAGCCGACAGCCATGCTAATTCTTGGCACCTAAGACTTCAGCGCTGTCTGGTGTATGACCGCGGTACTAGTTGAGCACGGCCGTGCGGGTAGCCTACCCCACCCCTTCCCCTCGTTCCGCTAAATATTCTCGTCCTAACTGCTCTGCCCACTTCAATGTTCCGAAAATCACAATATTCCCAATACTTATAGCACACGTTTTTAAGTGTGGAGATAATAATATGATCTACACCAAAACACCCTATAAAGTTTCACCCGGTCGGTGTTCAGCGCGAGTGCCGAAAGACAAAGAAAAATGGTGGACAAAGTGGCGTGTTTACAAGATATTGAAAAAGTGAATAATAACATTAAGACGGCGCCCACGGCCGTGATTAAGACGTTACATAACCTCATTTTCGAAATACTGCCACGTGATCGAAAGAACAGACAGCGCTTAAGAGAATTCCCAGGCTTCGAGTTTGAACGTGACTCACCAGAACACCTGGTGAAATTGAAGTTCATTGAGACCGAATTCACCTAGGCTGACCTGATTGCCATGTGCACAGTATTAAAATTTGGATATACGGGAGAGAAAGCTGTACTTGTGCAACGCGTCTGTGATAACTTAATGGACCTTTCGTGGCTGGGGATGCGTAAAGACGAAGAAGGTGAAGAAGAAGAAGAAGAGACTGGTAAAACGGAAGATGCAATGAGCAAGATGAAAGAAGAAAACGAAGCACTGGCGGAGGAATTACGTGAGTTAAAGGAGAAAATGGCTGGGATGAAATCCTCAAAACATTCAACCTCTACCACAACAGGATCATCAGATTCATCTAGCTCGTCCGAAGACCAGAAACTCTCCAAAGCAATAGGAGGTAAACAAAAGAAAATAACAACGACCAAACACAAAGCGAAGACTGTAGAAAAAAGCTCAAGTGAAGGGGAAGTCGACCAGGACGTGGTGGACTTGCGGCACACTGCAAACTGTGGAGTCGCACACAAGTTTGCGTTAACTTTCCGAGATGTAGAGGGCTCTATCAGAACCTATGACGGCAGTGAGAACTATCCGGTGCGACGTTGGATTGAGGACTTTGAGGAAACAGCAACGTTGATGGGCTGGGACGAGATGCAGAAATACGTATTTGCAAAAAAGTCTCTGACAGGCCTGGCTAAGTTGTTCGTGCAGAGTGAACGTGGCATCACATCCTGGCACAAGTTGAAGAAAGCCCTGAAGAAGGAATTCCGAGATGATGCCAGCGCAGCAGAGATTCATCGACTGCTAACCAACCGACGAAAAACAAAAGTTGAAACTCTTCACGAATATTTCCTGGTGATGCGAGAAATAGCCAGCAGGTCGACAATCGATGATGAATCACTGATACAATACGTCATCGATGGCATCAAGGATGACACTGGATCCAAGATGATTCTATATGGAGCAAAGGGCATCAAGGAATTCAAGGACAAGTTGAAGATCTATAAGAGTGCTTACGCACGAAACTCCCAGAAGGTGACGATAAATGAGAGGATGACAAACAATCATACACCAAGAGAAGACAACAGGCAGAAGCAGACCTCGCCTGTAAAGAGATGTTACAATTGTGGTCAGAAGAACAGTCATGAGTCCAGAGAATGTCCACACAAGAGTCAGGGTCCAAAGTGCTTCAATCGCAGCAGTTTCGGACACATAGCTTCCAAGTGCCCAAACCCTGAGCAGAATGCCGAGAAGAAGACAGTGAACGTCGCTTTGGGAACCAAGTCGAATATAAAGATGAAAGAATTGTTGCTCCAGGGCCAGAAGATCAATGCATTAGTTGACACGGGCTGCCCAATCAATCTGATCCGTGAAGACATCTACACAGAGATGGGCGATCTGGAGCTGAAGACTACTGCCATAGTACTCAAGGGTTTCGGAGATAGTGAGGTGGGTCCCCTAGGATATTTTCCAACCGACGTCCAGGTTGACGACGATACTTACTTGACCGATTTCTATGTGGTGTCTGGAGATGTACTAAAGTTGCCAGCTATCATGGGTAACGACTTGCTAGACCAAGCCATACCTACCATCAGCAAAACTGGTGTCAAGATGTCCAAGGACATATCAGGAGCGTACTTGTACCGAATCGACGTGGTAGCAGCCGATGAGATGGGCATAGGAAAGGCATCGGAAGAGGCGAAGAGTACCAGCGTTGAGATGAGCATCACGATGAAACAAGGACTATTGCATCCCTTATTTAAAGAAAGCACACCATTGCACATTTACCATGCTGACCATCTTGAACCCTTAGATTCAATGAAAAAAGGATGCAAGCATATTCTCGCAGTAACGGATAGCTTCACAATGTTTGTGTGGCTGTATCCCACTAAAACGACGATCACGAAAGAAACTACGGAGAAATTGGACGTGCAAAAAGGAGTATTTGGTAATCCTGCGCAGATCGTCACCGACCGTGGAACCGCGTATATTTCACATGAATTCGAAGAGTACTGCACTGCCAACATCACCCACTTGCTGATCACGACCAGACTCCCTCGTGCCAATGGCCAGATAGAAAGGATGAACTCCACGATCACTTCCGTGCTGGCCAAGTTGTCCATCGAAAACCCTGGAGATTGGAACAAGCACGTCGAACCTGATCGAAGAGCCATGAATTCCACTTACAACCGCAGTATCAAGCAGACGCCATTCGAACTTTTGACGGGAGCCAAAATGCGCTCTGAAAATGACCTGAGAATACTTGAGTTGATCAGTGAAGAGATGGTAGACGAGTGTGAGACCAGGAGAGATGAACACCGTGAAGAAGCGAGAGCACAAATCCAGAAAGTGCATCAAGAAAACAGTGTGTCGTTTGATCGAAGTTGACGGCCTGCTCGCCAGTACCAAGTTGGCGATATCAAAACCATCAAGAGGACCCAGTTTGAACCAGGCCTTAAATTGCAGAAAAAGTACCTTCGGCCTTACAGAATCTCCAGAGTCAAGTTGAATGACACTTACGACCTCTGTCGTGAAGGGAATCGCTTAGGCCCCAAACGAACAACTACTTGTGCTGAATTCCTCAAACCCTGGGCTGAAGACTTCTCATCATCCGAGGCGGATGATCTGCAGGATGGCCGATTGTGGGAAACTGAAAATAATGAACGTTCTTGGGTTTCCCGCCAGCTTCGACACTGCCCGGTGGCGCCGCGTAGAGGAGTCAAGTGGAAGTCGCGAGAAACTAAGACGATCAGTTACAGTTTTTTGTGTCAAGTCATGTCACGTCATGTTCTGTTAAACCTCATCTTATGTAATCTTACGTTTAAATGCAGTTTTTATACTTAAAACTACTTCAAGACGTGTTCGGTTTATTCGCTTGCCAAAATTCATTCCCACATATATACACACACTAATACAGCCATCACAATAACAAAGGTTATCAAACAAAAATCAACACTCGCCCAAGTACATGGGGCTAAATGACCATGATGTCCATGCTTCTTAAATAAAACAGCAGCTTCCTACCCAAATCCTTCCTCGTATAAAAGTACACACACTAGTAAGACTACAGACATCACAGTGACACAAATTATCAGACAACTTCTACACACACCCAAGTAAACGGGGCTACAAGTCCATGATACCGCAAAACCCCTAAAGAATCAACAACAAAAGACTCTACTGTGGATCAAGGTCAACGAATATTAATCGCTGTATTCGAGTGTTGAAATATATGGTGTTATAAGTATATACACCACTAAAAAAAAAAAAAAGAGCATCAAACATTTGGCCATCTGTAATACTTTGTGTGACTTTATTTTGCAGACGTAGATTATACAGAACCTAAACGTGTTCCTTTATTTGTACAGAAACCAAAAATGAAAAAAATACCCGCACGGTAAGGCTTGTGAGTCCCCAAACAGAAACAGTGGTCCAAAACCGAAAGTCACGGCAGTTGAAGGCAAGTGAAAAGAAACTGAAACTTACACTTAACTCTTTTCAGTACTCTGTGTTCCCACCTCTGGCTCGTATCACAGCAGCACACCGGCATGGCATGCTTGTGATAGATAAGCCTCCGGATGGCTCCCCACTCTTCCAATAATGCTGCTGTCAGTTCCTGGAGTGTAAGGGATTGCTGTGGGCGATTCTGGATACGCCTACCAAGTTCATCCCACAGATGCTCGATACGATTGAGGTCGGGGCTATATGCAGGCCAGTCCATTACTTTAAGTCCACCAGCTGCAAGGAAATCCCAGGTGGCCCTAGCAGAATTTGCATTGGCTCCTTCATGCAGTAATGTGAAATGTTGCCCAATGTTGTCTGCGATTGGCATGGTTCTCCAGAACCAACTCAATGTAGCACACTGCTGTCAATCGCCCCTGAATGACTCGACGTCACTTTTATGGTTCAAAGAAATTCCTGCCCAAACCATCACTGATCCGCCACTGTAAGCGACTGTTTCCTGAAATTTGCAAGGCAAATTTTGTTCCGCATGACATCGCCAGACTCGAATACGACCATCTGACCCAGAAAGCTGGAATCTGGATTCATCGGCAAAGAATACTGGCGTCCAGTGTCGGGGCTGCCAGTTGACATGCTGTTGTGCAAACTGCAGATGGCATCTTCGGTGATGGGAGGTCAACTGGGGCACTTAAGGTGGTCTCCGGGAATTGAGCTGACCTTCCCTTAGTCTATTGCGGACTGTTTGTGTACTGACGACAATCCCATGTGCATTAATTAGCTCACCTCGTAGGTTCCTGGCTGTACTGCGGCGATTTCAGAGGGCCTGTAAACAAAGGAATCGGTCCTCAGCTGGTGTTTTCTTCCGTTTTCTCCCTGAGCCATGTCGGTGTTTGACAGTGTGTAGCTCTTGATATTGCTGCCACCACCTGCAGATGACTGACTGAGACAATCTGAGCCGCTCTGCCACGTAACGCTGAGTGTGTCCTTCATGCAAGAGGGTTACTGCACGCATGACTTGTTCTGATGGTAAATGTCTTCCCATGTCTTGTGCTCCAACCTGCATATGCTGCTTACCAATACGTCAACTCACACAGTACTGACAGACCCTGCTGTACGTCACAAACCACTGCTGTTTGGGGCGTGGCCACAACGATAACTGCTATGACTGGAGGGTTATGTCCTTGACTTCAATATTCCACCACATTAATGTCACCGAGTGATAAACATGTGAGTAGTTATATATATACAGGGACTTTCACTCAAAGTGAGGCCGGCAGCGCGGCGCATAGAGGCAGCTCACTGAGCTTAGGGTCGAGAGTCCGAAGCATCAATCCAACAGCACTTCCTTCCTTATCTTAATTATGACATATGCTGTGACAGCAGCATGCTGCGATATGCTCGTCTGACCTTTATAGTTGCACGTTCTACCTAGAGCGCTGGGCCAGCCGCACTTTGAATAAAAGACCAAAAAAATTAAGTAAAAAATTTTTAACCTGGAGGGATTTGAACCAGAACCTTAAGACTATGAGCCCAGGTCGCTAGCATTACGCCAATATAATACTTGGAACTACGAGGTCATCTGCCCCTCGCCTCTCACTATCTCGGGGTGCTTGGTTACTGCGAGTCCCCTTGCCTCTCACTATCTCGGGGTGCTTGATTACTGTGAGTCCCCTTGCTTCTTATCATCTCTGGGTGCTTGGTTACTGTGAGTCCCCTCGCCTCTCACTATCTCGGGGTTCTTGATTACTATCCCTGAGATCGTGAGAGGCAAGGGGCTCACAGTAATCAAGCACCACGAAGGGAACAAATTACTACTATGTCCACATTGTTGTTCCTGGATAACGTTAAAAGTAGTCTAAGAATGCATTGAGAGAGGGTTGACAGCATCACATGATAGCATTTTCAAAAATATCAAAAAATTTACTTTGATCTTCCTAATCTGATATGTTTTATTTTGAGATATTACAATTTTTCAACCATTTTCAACTCATTTTCATTTTTGCCGATTACAGCGCCATCTATCATGAAACAAAAAAAGTTTCATACAGAAGTTATATATTTTTTCACAGAGAATCCAAATCTGCAATAAAAAATAGGGGTTCCTATTTAAGATTTCAAAGTAACCCCCCTCCGGGGGGGGGGGGGGTGCAGGGGGGTCAAGCTTTATGTTAATGGATCTCTTCGAGGTGAACAACTTTTATTGCAACTGTTTTTTAATCCGATTTATATTTTTCCAAATATTCAAAAAAACAGTTTTCAGTGCCTCACCCTGTATAATCGGGAACAGTTCATACATTACACAAACATGAGCTTTTCTGCACTTTGATCTTGCAAGTCACAGAACACTGGCTATATTCAATCACCGGTTGGAGAGGAGAGATGGAGATGATTAGCTTTCTTCGCTCTCTTCAGAAATTCTGGAGGAAAACTATTCATGTAACATGAACCACTACTTGTTTTGAAAACAGAAATGGATCCCACAGTTTCATTGAACATGGAGGACCTAAACTGATTTCGGTTCTTTTTCACCAAGCTGAACTCGTGCTCACACTGAGCATTGCTGTGTGGTAGTCAAAACAGAAAGCATTAGCCTGGATATCCTATCGTACTTAGGAACACCATCAGCTCCACGAATGCTTATCAAGCGAGCCCCTTTTGTGTCATCTGTCAAGTTCTCACTCTCAACAGTGGTATATTCTCTTGAATATACAGTTTATGTTAGCTTTAATAGTTTACTCTTTGATTTTTCTTCCTTTTATTACGTTCTTTCTTTAGCTTCCCCTTTTTCGTAAACACCAACAGAGACGTTCTTATTTCCTGTTTTCTCTGTGCATACTCTTATATGTATTGAAAGTCTGTTACAGATGTGCATTCTCTTTGTATAAGATTTCTCTACATTGCTCCATACGGCAGGTCGCTGAAGCCTTGGACTCCAGTCCTTTCAAGAACTGGTTCTACAAAAATCAAGTAGAGGGCATCATTGTCGATCTCTACATTCTTCATGAAGACTCCAACTTCGCTTTAGTTAATAGCCATTATATATAAAATGCAGTTTTCTTCATGTTGCCTACATTGTATCCCCACTGTTTTCTCCCCCTCCCTTACCCTATCTTCCTTCGTTCACCAGCACGCTTGTTACGATTGTCCACTTCTCTTTGTGTGCTCCGCTCTGACAGTTTGGCTCTCTTGCTAGGAGCGCCTAGCTTCTTCGACCATGTGTTAATCTTCAAATAAGTTGCCATGTTTTAACCACATTTTATCGGCTGGCCATGAATCACAACTTCTCTACAATGCAAAGATAAGTACTCACCTAAGTGTTTTTACTACAAATTTTATGGGGCATTAATCAATATTAATCTCAAGTGGTTTAAATGAACATTTCTTCAAACTATGAACTTTCACAACCTTGTGAAACTTACTAAGAGCCTCCTACGAGGGATTTCACTACGCTTTGCTAAAGTCTTTTCAACTTGCCATTAAATGGTTTTGAAAGCTTTCTGACGCTTCTTTGTCTAAAGGGAATAAATTTCCTTCAACGTGGAATTGTTCTACTAAATCTTGAAACTATACCAAGTTATGATCCAATTTCATCGTGGGATTTCGCTTCTTGCCCCATTTTATGTTTCTTTCAACTTGTGAAACTTCAAATCGAGCAATATACTCTGTATTATTTAATATCACTCCAGCAAACACCTCAAACCGCAATAAACTTGAATTGCTTCGCATTCCAATTAGAAACAAACCATAAACTTAAATAGTGAACTTTCGTGTGCTCCATAAATCATCTGTGCCGGGGTACCCGCAGTGCAAAAAAATACACTTACAAACAGGCTTCAAAACATGCCCCATCTCTCCTTTTCCATTTCCCATTTACAGTAGAACGACGTTCATCCAGACTAATTGGGACCGAAAGTGTTCCGGATAACGATTTTTCCGGATAATCAAACATGCGTTTATTTCATAGGAAAATACATGCACAGTACATTATGGTGATAACCACCAAGCTTCTCATTTAGCTGCGACGCTTTCTCACATAACAAAGGTCCAGAAATGGGATCTTCCTTACTTCTTGTCTGAATAAACCATAAGTACGCCATTTCATCCAATTTCTCACCCGTGATTTCTCTCTTTTTAGACCCTTCGTCAGTATCTAACTTCGATGCATAATCGAGAATTTCATCTTTTGGTTCTTCAAATCATTATTGTGGACTTTCCAACATGGTATGTTTTCATTAGACACTGCACACTCTCACCTTTATCCAGATTATTAATGGACCTCACCTTTCATCATTCGATAAAATATTGCGATTTCTTTTTTCCTCATTGCCAGTTTGCCACTCTTAGAAGCCATTTTCACAACGTAATACAGTACACTCACATTTTGTTAGTTAGTAATTGTTGTTTTAAGGGGCGGAACTACGAAGTCTGCCTGTAACTCACATATTGTAATACGTTGAAACATTATAGAGTAAACAAACGGTATGGGACAATAATTGAAAACGAGAAACGACTCGCTACAGTAGGCAGCGCACACTTCCGCATCACAACAGTAAGCGCCGCGCGCCGGCTGCTCGATCTTCTTTTTTTTTTTGCTCGGCCGGATAATTGACGTTCCGGTTGTTTGACGTCCGGATAAACGACGTTCTACTGTACTAACAACTTAATTCAAGCAATAAAATTTTGTATTTTTCTTGTAATTGAGACTTCACTGAAGTGACCTGTACCAATTTGAATTTAGCATCAATTCACGTCTGTTTAAATATTCCTGTGGTTATATCCCACATTTTAAGCTTTTTTTCCCCTTATCTCTCCTGCTGCGCCCAGGAATTAGAAATTTGTAATCACATAATTGTTACAATTCTTGTTACGCTTTATAACAAGTTACTTTGGTCAGAAATTGGTTCAAGTACTTTGTTCTTGAAACAATGAAATAGGTCTGAGACCTCATATTCTTGTCCCTAAATTACTTTATTTGATAGATTAAAATTACTCCGATTTTGTTGAGTCAACTTTGATTCTTCGCTCGAAGAGCCCGTTAGGTGTGGCATTAATTCCCCATTTTCCCATGTCACTTTCTGTACTCACAGAAATGATTGTAAACAATTCATATCAACCTTTCAATTAATCCTGCATTTGTTGTGTTTATGGCAAAACTTCTGCAAATATTGCACATAAAGTTTACTTTAGTTATTTCTTGTAAATTGTTAAAGGCAAGTATAGTTCGCTATGCAAACTTCCTACTCGAGGTGATAACTGCCTTGTCCTATCAATTTAACTCTAAGATTGCAGTTTTGCCTAGAGTTAGGTTTGTCAATCTTCTCTCCGCTAAACTTCTAATCGGCACTCTGCTGGATAAAAGTTTAGCCCACTTTAAGTAGAACTATAGCTTTACGAGTAATTTCGCTCAATTATAATTTTCTTACTAAAAGCTTGAAAGCTTTCCCTCTTTCCATATTAAACACAATCGGTTTCTCACTTAGGGATCCATCCTAGGTGGGGAATAAAATTATCCCTATTGGTTTCAATCTCTTTAGCATTTTAAAATGCTCCCTAAAACATTTCCTTTCTGCTAGTAATAGAAATATTCCAATTGCATTTTTCGCTAGTGAACTGTGTACCTACATAATACCAGATTTCCTGCTCGGGAGGGACAGTGCACTTAGCAACTGCTTGCCGTCAATCTCAGCTAGCTTTTAAGCGTTATACAAAGTTATATAAGTATTTGCTTATACACTCTCTTGGTTGTATTTTTTGCAAGCAAGACTGCGATTTCTTTGTCAATTTCATAAATTATGCTACAGCATTTATCTTTGTTAGAAAAACTATTGCAAATATCCTATCTATAACCAAAATTCAGAGATTAGTGTTAGTTTTCCCAACTTGTTTTTACCCAACTATTTTAATGCTAGTTTTTTTATTATTGAAAATAAAAAATTGTTATCTTTTGTGGATTCACTTCCTTTTTGCCTAAATTTGGTTCTATTCCCAAGCCTTTTCCTTTTTCACATCATCTTTTCTCCAGTAGTGTTTAAGCTTGGGCATGACCTACCAAACAGTAGCAAAGTCATCAACCTGCAGGGCCACAAATTGGTTCTGAAGCACATTCATTGCATCCTCAGCTGACTCACTTCCCAGGGTGCCGAGCGATAACCTGTTTTTAAATTGCCGTATATTTCCCGCACGAAAATCCATCAAATTCCCGTATATTTTAGAACTCTCCAAGACTAGAGTTTGCATACCGAATGGCTGAAAAATGAATCTTAAAGTGCGAATCAAGATTTTCTGGCGTAAGTTTAACTGCATTTTTGGAGATACTTCCGCAGCCCACGGGTGACGGCAAGATTTAGGCCTACTGTCGACCAAAGTATTATGTGTACTCGAGTTTGAAGGTTGTTTGTGAAGTAACCAATAGACCTACATAAAATCCAATAACATCAACATATTCGTCGTTCTATTCTACGTTAGTTCATGAAGGTTTGAATTTTAAAATTTATATTTTAATATTTTCTTTATCGCAGTTGGAACCCAAAAAGTGCACGTTTTTAAGCGTGTTTCAACCATGCGTCACATTTAAGAATTATTATCTCAAAAGCCCTTCATCAGATCGAATCCAAATTTTAACACAATATACATTGGAATGTTGTATAACTGGTTTATTAATTTCACAATTGTGTGTGTCCAAGAAACAAAGTTGTTATCATTGTTGTAAGGTAACTTTCTCTCGGCTCAGGGTGGTTGGAAAATGTAGTTCTTGGTTGCGTTGTAATCGTTATATATCGAAAAGTTATGCTGTATGACTGTGAAATACGTAAATTAATTCACTTTTTTATATCGGTTTGTATTTCTACGGGGAAATAACACATGTTTCACCTGCTAGACGCTCCAGCAAAAGCTGTACAGGGTTGCTGATAAGGAGCCCATCACTTCCGAGCGAGACGCGCCATGATGCATGTGGGCACCATTACGGCAACGCTGTACCGCTTTTGCCGGAGCGGCTAGCAGGTGAAACATGTGTTATTTCCCCGTAGAAATACAAACCGATATAAAATAAGTTAATAAATTTACGTATTTCACAGTCATACAGCATAACATATCGATGTATAAGGATTACAATGCAACCAAGAACTACATTTTCCAACCACCCCGAGCCAAGAAAAAGTTACCTTACAAAAATGATAACAACTTTGTTTCTTGGACACACAAAATTTTGAAATTAATAAACCAGTTATACAACATTCCAATGTATATTGTGTTAAAAATTGGATTCGATCTGATGACGGGTTTTTGAGATAATAATTCGTAAATGTGACGCATGGTTGAAACACGCTTAAAAACGTGCACGTTTTGTGTTCCAACTGCGATAAAAAATATTAAAATATAAATAAAAAATTCCAAACCTACATGACTTAACGTAAAATAGAACAACGAAAATGATGATGTTATTGGATTTCATGTAGGTCTATTGGTTACTTCACAAACAACCTTCAAACTCGAGTGCACATAATACTTTGGTCGACAGTAATCCGTAAGGTGAGCAAAGCGTGGGCGCGTGAGAGTGAACTCTCTCGCAGATGGGATGAGATGCTACGAACACAAATAAAATACCGTTTACCTGAGGACAGCTGATATAAATGACTGTTTTACTGAGGAGGGTTGAGAGAGTAGAGAATAGAATAATAAATGTTTACGGGACGTGACTGAATTGTATGGTACCGTAACCGTATAGAGCTTCCACGAGTTAAAATGGCACCGAAGCTTATACATAGCGAACTTCCGGTCCCCAAATCTCCATTTGATTTTCATTGGCAGTGAATCGTTCCTTCGTGATTATCTTCTTTATTATTTCGGATTGTGGTTTTGTTTTTAGGGGTTCAACTTATGAAATAAGAATTAGAGGGTTGACCTTTCCTGAATGTTCCAAAGACAAGTGTCTCCTAAAAGAGTAATTAGTAAAACTTCGCATCAGAGACGACCATAACAAACAGCTTGCCTACAAAGTGTGCAAATTGCACATTTCAAACTGCAGTGGTCTAACATATCTTCGACTACAATTGTATTAAGTTGGTGCAAATTAAATGGGTTGTATGTGAGAATATTATTATAATTTGCTATCCGGTTGTTATATTAGTATATTATGCATTAACGTGACCCGTTTAAATGCTAAATTGTGACGGAAGCTACGAGTTATAGGCTATTCGCCGTACCGGTAGGCCTAATATTTACTAACAACGAGTCGTTTCTTCTTTAATATTTATTTAATCATTACAATTATAATAGCCTATCTATTAACACTTATTTAACCAATAATAATGAATAATATTTTTGGGGGGTCGTGTAGTAATAGATGTTACCCACCCACTATCCCTTTTTAGATATGAGGTATTGCAAGAAAGTGATATTTGACAGAACATGCAGTTCCACCTTAAAATCCAACCATACCTAGCTTTCAGTACCTATGGAAAATATTACCGTAAGTTAATAAAGGAATAAACACATGCAGAGCTTTCTCACTGCACACAGCTGAAGATCATATCATTCTTGGAGCATTTTACAACTTTCATTTCTCCTAACAACAATAATTTGCTTAATTACATGCAAGGAAAATTGTAGTAGGCCTACACAGTTCCCATTGCTTCCATTACCTGGCTACTAAACCGGAAGCTGGTAATACATAACCTTACGCCGGTGGCACGTCCTATGGCAAATGAAAGTTCAAAAGAAAATGTAAGCTCTATAGGAGCCCGGAACAGAGCGATACAATTTCCTACACCACTGAAAATTGTCAAAATACCCTTTGTAATGAAAATGAAAATTCACAGCCTGCTTCCAGTCTCCGACCGGGTCAGGAATGGAATGAATGAAGCCCCCATCAAGCGGCGAGGATATGGACTGTGCCGGCTGCCGAGGCCTGACGCACACCCTTTGTAATAATGAATAATATTTTTTGGAGGTCGTGTAGTAATAGATGTTACCCACCCACTATTCCTTTTTAGATCACAACATTTATAGTAAAATTGGAGGTGTGTCCGCTATTACACGCGTAAATTATGGGACAAATACAGTATTGCTAACCCCGCACATTCGGTACTGACAGCCTTCCTGTCACTTTGCCTCGCTATTCCTCTCCGCAACCCACGGTCGCCACATAACAAGACCCTACTTCTAACCGCCACACGGCAAGAATTCTGAGCACGCTTCTCACCTACACCCTGTATTTCGAAGGAAACAACGCAAAGGATATGTCGGGAGCTTGGAACAGCTGAGCTGTGTTGCCAAGTTTTTTTGTGTTGTAAATCAACTGATTCGAATAATAGACAGCGCTACACTTCAGACATTATTTCTGTACTATTATACGTAATATATTTTAAAAGACGATCCTGAGTCAATGCCGAGGCCATCCAAACAAAGAAAAACGATACTTTTAGAGGAATAAATAAATTACACACCGAAGCTATGATACCTTTATCATCGGTATTCAATTCAATAAACAAATACGACAAAGAGGACAAACACACTACAGCTAATGGATATAAAAACACTCACCATGCAATGATTATCCTTTAACATAAAACAAGAGTCTGAGTGGAGGTCGTTCACAGCTTATAGTACAGTAGTAGACAGATGACACAATGCACACTCTCTGAATCGCGACTCTTTACAGTTAATATTAGCTTTCGTGATAATACAAAAGTAAAGTTAAGGTAAAGACATATTTAGCACTGAGCACTCAAACAAGCCGCTCTGTGGCGATCTTATTGCCGTGTTTTTTTTTTTCTTCGAGTTGTAGGCTATTGAATTACAGATTGTATACTGAACACTATGACGGGAAACAATAGCCTGTGCTCTATTACCGATTGACGCAAGCAAACTGACACCGATAAATAAATTATCCTCAGTCACATGGCAAGGGTTTCTTTGACACCCTCCATCCCTCCACTGTCCCTATCATCACCACCACTATCATTGTCTTCGCCAGAGCTTGATGAATTTCCCAGGTTAATAATAATTACATTCACCGCGATATCCAGACCGCCTTCAGTATTTCTTTCTGTACATGCGGTATGGGATGTGTCCAGTCCTTGGGTCGAACTTCGGCGAAGTAAAAGTAATGAAACAATGACAATGAAAGGAAATCTGACACTGTCAGTGGTTAACAAGCGACTGAAACAATGCCTGCCCACACGAGAAGAATTCTGTCACGTGTGTGGTGTATTTTGTAGCCACATGTTGGTGACGGGTGTTTGATAGTAAAATGTCGAGAGCTGTGAGATATTGTTCGTAGTTTTTGAAAATTATGCATGTGTGTCGCATTTGCAGCGAGTATTTACACGGACTTTAAAACAATTTGGTATGTGCATCTCCCCTGCGAAAGAAGACCACGGGATTTTAAAAAAAATGTACATGCGACACGCCGTGAATACCTTTAAAATTGGATTTATTTTATCAAAGCGTAATAGAAAATAAAATAATGCAAAACGAAATTAAATAAGTCACTTTGACAAATACAAGATTGTTACAAGGAACTTCAGTTATACACATTACAAGATTAAGTTCTTTTGACAGTACTAATTACTGAATAGGAACTGTAGGCTTGTCATACACAAAATAAAATATGTCAGTTTGTCAATACTAGATTGTGGTTAGGAACTTTAGTCACACAAAATAATATAAAACAAACAATAATCAAGGATTTATTAATTTAAAGCTTCACTAGGGAACTCATCTGCTCTTCAAGTTTCTCTGCTTCAGAACGGGCGTTGTTCAATATCTTCTTCTTTTTTTTCTTCTTTATTGCCCATTTTTTTTAGATCTTTCGTCGCTTTTCTTTCGACTGCCCCTTAGCCGTCGCTTCCTTTTCCTCCTGGCTTCGCACCCATTTTGCTGCTTTTAATATGGCGTAGGAGTTTCGTGCAGTATGGACCCTTGCTCACGGTTATCTTTTCTACTCCACCAGCTGCCTTCACAGCGTCCTGAACAGTATGCATGCCAATCAGACTTGCTTCTTTGTGATGTCGATCATCCACTCCTCGTTCGGGGAGAAACTTCTCTCTAGAGCTGCATTGCTGTGATACAAAATCAGTATCATTTTAACGAAGCTTGTGAAATCGATTTTGGCAGGAACTGAGGAAGGTGCTGAAGCCACTAATTCAGACCACAGCACGTAGAGCCGTGGCTCTTTTCCGTTGAACTGCTTCAAACGCGCAGTGACGGAGGGCAGTCTCAGAAGTGCGGAGTAGCTGCTCTTGATGCGGTCAGCCATTGCGCCAGAGAGCAAATTCTTCCGATTACAAAGAATTTCCAGGGCAATGACGATCCTAACTTCTGCCAACTTAGGAGTCTCAGCGACCCCTATAGACTAGCTGTTCTTGATACGGTCAGCCATTGCGCCAGAGAGCAAATTCTTCCGATTACAAAGAATTTCCAGGGCAATGACAATCCTAACTTCTGCCAACTTAGGAGTCTCAGCGACCCCTATAGACCTCGTGCGAATGGCAATATTTTAGCTGCTGGTGCCCCTAGCGGCAACTCGCTCACTGAGTCCGTAGGAATAGTGTGTGTGATGGCTTGTGCTGGAGAACCGAGTAGGAAAGTAAAATAAATTATTGGTGAAATGTCATCATCCATGGAAATTTATCAGGGTTTAGGGAATATTCAGGAGGGATAGGCTACGTCGTTTTTCACAGCCTCTCAGGTTAAGAAAGGTGGATAGCTCATTGTGAAATAAAAGTTGGGAGAAGACATAATTATACAGTTTGTGTTCATGAGATACTAGCATTAATCAACCATCTCATGCTCTTAAATTTGAGTTGCAGTGCCTTACTTTTTGCATTGTTAATCATATATATTAATTTAGAATACTATTATCAACGTACGTCTCCCATAAATCCAACCCCTCGTCCACATCGTGGGAGACGGGCAACGGCACAAAGTAGGGGATCGCCTGTAGGGGCGAAGTACAGTGGGGACTTCGTGTGCCCCGGGACCGTTACGGTAGCTGTGAAGGTACTACAGGAACCCTGAAAAGTGACGGCTAACGGGGCTCTGGTGAAGCTACGATAGGCCCAGCAAGCCAGTAGTGGATGAAACCAAATGCTTTCAAAAATGGAACGAGCCTCGGACATGATGGATTTAATAGATGACACGGCTGTACACACGGACTAAGATTTGGAACTTTAAACCTAAGAACGCTGACGGGGAAGGTGGAGGAGATAGTGGATATGATGGAAAGAAGGAAGTTGGATTTATTGGGATTGGCAGAAACAAAGTGGAAAGAAGAAAGAAGGAGAGAACTGAGAAAAGGCTATAGACTGTACTGGAGTGGGAACGAAGAGGGAAAGAGGAATGGAGTGGGAGTAGTAGTACGAGATGGTTTAAAAGAAGAAGTGAGGAGAATAAGTGATAGGATGATGAAAGTGAAAGTAGCACTGAGGAGAGAGACCGTAGAAATAGTGCAAGTGTATGCTCCACAAGTAGGCTGCGCCTCTGAAGAGAAGGAGGAGTTTGAAGAGGAATTGCAGAAGCAGCTGGTAGGAAGAAATATGATTGTTATGGGGGATCTCAATGCCCATGTAGGAAGAGAAAGACAAGGTTATGAGAGTGTTCAAGGACCAGAGGGTTGGGGCGGAAAGAAAGAGACTGTTGGACTTCTGCCAGAGGAACAGCCTGCTAGTTGGGAACTCCGTGTTTAAGAAAAGAGAGAGCCACACAATCACATGGCACAGTGATGACTGGACCAGGAAGTCGGTGGTCGACTATATACTGTATGAGAAAGAACTAAATAAGAACATCACGGACATCAAGGTTATACCATCGGAGAACCTGGATAGCGACCATCGATTGTTGGTAATGAACCTGAGAGGGAGTAAGGAGAAGAAAGGGACTGAGAACCAGGAAAGACCTATAAGGATATGGAAACTGAAAGAAGGGTCGAGTACCTCAAAATGGTAAAGGAAGGAATTCCAACAGATGAAGAAAGAGGGGTGGAAGAGAAATGGGCTAGATTTAAGAAGACACTAGTAGGTGCAGCAGAAGCAGTATGTGGGAGGACAAGTAGTAAGAAGAGGTGGAAGGAAACAACATGGTGGAATGAGAAGACAAAAGATATAGTAAGGGAAAAGAATAGAGCCTTTAGGAGGTGGTATCAAAATAGGACGGTAGAGACAAGGGAAGAGTACCAGGAAAGAAAGAAGGAGGCGAAGAGAGTAGTGGCTGAGTAGAGAAGAAAGTGGATGGAAGAGTGGACAAAGATGATGAAGGAGGATAGTGAAGGTACAAAAAAGGTCCTGTATGGGATGGTAAAAAATAAGAGGCGGAAGGTAGGATCATGTTAGAATGGTGAACAAAAGGGGACAAGAGATAGAAAATAGGGAAGAACTGAAGAAAATGTGGAAAAAATATTTTGAAGAACTTATGAACCCAAATGGAAAAGATGGTGAGGAGGAAGAAATCGGGGAAGAAGATGAACTGCAAACAGAAAAGGACTTAACATGGAAAGAAGTGGAAGATGCAATGAACAAGATGAAAGGAGGGAAGGCACCGGGTGTGGATAAGTTGAGTGTGGAGATGGTGAGAGCAGCAGGAGAGGTGGGGATACAGTGGTTGTACCGAGTGATGAGGACAGCATGGAAGGAAAAGAAGACCCCCGAGGACTGGAAAAAAGGAATAATTGTCCCGATCTTCAATAAAGGTAGTAGAACAGATTGCAGAAACTATCGGGGAATAACACTGATGAGTCATTGTGCAAAGATCTTCGAGAAAGTTTTGGAAAAGGGAATTAGGACAAGGATAGAAGGAGGGATGAGGGAAGAACAACATGGCTTCAGAGCAGGAAGGTCCACAGTGGATTTGATATTTGCTGTAAGGCAGTTACAAGAACAGCACTATGAGTATGGAACAGATCTACTGATGGCCTTCCTGGACATTGAGAAAGCATATGACAGTATATGCAGAAACAAAGTATGGAAGTCCCTGGAGGATAGAGGAGTAGAGAAATGGACTACAAAGAGGATAAAGGAGACGTACAAGGGAAGCGTGAGCTGTATGAAAGTGGGAGGAGAGAGATCAGACTGGTTGGAACAGAGAAACGCCTGAAACAAGGAAGTGCACTGTCACCGTTACTTTTCATTGTGGTGATGGATGACATAATGACCCGAGTGGCACAAGTAATTGGGGAAGGAAAGATGAAAGCAATGGTGTTTGCAGATGATTTGGGGAAACAAGGAGGAGGAGGTACAGGAACAGTTGGACGTGTGGGAAGGAATAATACAAGGATATGGGATGAAATTTAGCATAAATAAGAGTGAGATGTTGATCACAACAAGGAAGAAGGAAAGAACTACAACGGGAATAACAATTGGTGGGGAACAGCTGAAGAAAGTGGAGAGTTTCAAGTATCTGGGAAGCCTGATACAAGATAATGGAAGAAACGATAGAGAAATAAATGAGCGGGGGAGGCAGGCAGAAGCATTTCGGAGGAGTGTGAGAAGCATGTTATGGAGCAAGGATGTCCCTCAGAACAGCAAAAAGATCATATATCGGACGCACTATGTCCCTATCCTGACGTATGCCTCGGAGACCTGGGTTATGAAAGGAAGGGAGAAGAGCAAAATACAGGCCAGTTAGATGAGGTTCTTGAGAAGCAGTATTGGAGCTACAAAGATGGACAGAATAAGAAATGAGAGGGCCAGAGAATTAATGAAGGAGGTACCATTACAGGATGGTATAGAGAAATCTAGACTTAGATGGTATGGACATGTAAAACGAATGGAGAAGAGGATACCCAGAATAGTACAAGAGACGAAGTGGGAAGGAAAGAGACCGAGAGACAGTTGGCTGAAGGGGGTGGAAGAAAGTGTGAAGAAGAGAGGAGAAGACTAGACAAGGGTGGAGGCTGAGAGATGGTGGGAAGACAGAAGACGTTGGAGAGGCTTGTGTTCCAAACAGACCCGGCCAGTGGCTGGAAACTGTGCAAGATGATGATGATGATTATCATCGTACAACTTTACTTTCCTCTTTCCCATTTTTTAAAATATTTATTTAACAGATTAATTGCAATAAGAAATATCAATCCCCTGAGAGTGGATGTAAACCATGTTTTTCAAAATTTAATCCATTGTAGGTTTCAAAATGTTTTAAACACATTACGAGAGAGGTTATTTGAAGTCTTCCTTCCTGCAACAATGGGAAAACCCTAAGAACGTTGCCGTGGAATATTGTAAACGAGTAGGTCTAAGGGTTAGAACACCGTACACTCAGAATTGTGAGGCTACATGTATGGCCGTTTGACTGCAATAAAACAAATAGAAATAAAGCTGAGAGGAGGATGGTTCAATTCCCACCTCAAGTATCTTATTGTTTTTCTTGGTTTCCCCAGGAAAATACCGGGATGATTCCTAGTAACATAGGCTTTTAAACAATTTCTACACACATGCAAGTACATGGGCACAAATAATGATCAGGGCACTTGAGGAGTTGTTATTGCACGAATAGACCTACTGCGTAGGGGAGCTGGATTTCTAAAAGAACAACCTTGATGCTACTGCAAACCGGAATATTGCTAGGTCAGGACTGTCTCTTATGGAGATTGGTTGCCCTTATTCATGTTGTGATTGATGACAACACATGCAATGTTAGCTGTGGTGGTGACATCAAGCTCACATCACTCTTATCACTATTTATGGTCATGATGTCAGGACTGTCTCTATGGAGATAAGTTGCCCTTATTCATGTTGTGATTGATGACAACACGTGCAATGTTAGCTGTGGTTATGACATCAAGCTCACCTCAGTCTTATCACTATTTATGGTCATGATGTCAGGACTGTCTCTTATGGAGATAAGTTGCCCTTTTTCATGTTGTGATTGATGACAACACGTGCAATGTTAGCTGTGGTTGTGACATCAAGCTCACTATTTATGGTCATGATATTTGTTGATAATCCATATTTAAACACACTTCCTTCACTTTCATGAAACAGTGAATCTTCGCCAGCATCTCACAAATAGTAGGATCTGGGTTTGTGACCACGGGACACCAGGTAAGCATGGCATTACTTCCACTTGTGCTGGGCTACTCTCTTGTCATCTTTCATTTCAACCTCTCTTCGCGCAGTTAATCTGCTACCCTCGTTCACGCTGATCTGATTAGTTTGGTTTCATATAAGACAGTGCCTGGGTCTGTCAGGACCTCTTGTCAGTGTTCTATTTATAAAAATGCTGACTACATATACCACAATTAAGAAGGCGTTCCTTCTACGAATGTACTGTTTTTTGCTTCTGAATACGAAGAATTACTTTCCAGGTGGACATTTCTGTATGTGTAGTTACATTCAACCACAGAACGATTTGCTCTACTCTCTGTAGAACTTTTACAATCTTGAACTTTAAATCTTTCCGCAACATAATCTATCACGTTGCTCCACTCACACACAGAAGTCCTACAGAATATCTGAGTGGCTTGCCGCCAGAGCGCAGCAACGTTCATTCGCACGAGGTCTATAGGGTCTAGGCAGGAAATAGCACGGGTCATCTTGGGAGCAAGAGGTGACCTCTCTTTGATTTTTTCAGCCATAGGATACGAAAGTACAATTTTCGGCAGTTGGTGCGAAATTGCAGCACATCCGCGTCTGGAATTTTCTTAGATCTTGAGCTGTTAGCTTCTTTAAGGGTTGCTCTTGTCGAGAAACCCAGGTCGAAAAAACAACTGGTCTCCTCTGTGAATAACAATGCGGACCGATTCCTGTATGTCATTGCCAGTAACGAGCACGGAGCACGCATCTCCACGCGGAGAGGGTACGGCCAGCGGTCGGCCAGGCAAAGCGTGCATTCGACGTTGGCTAGGTTCTCACCCCGGTGGCGCAAATTGCGGGTGGCAGCACGGTCTGCAGGCGAAATAGTAGGCTGAGCGCGAGGACTCGACCGAGCGTTCGGGAGCTAAGAAGACGGGCATTATGAGACTTTTCAAGATTTCCCGTATCAAGTGCGAATTTCCCGTACCGCTCGGCACCCGGCTTCCCTTCCTTGGCAGCAATGATGGAAACCTTTCTATAAGAAATTCTACAGAAGAACGCTTGGCATCTTTAATTTTGGAAACTTCTGCAAACTTTGCATACTTCAGCACTTCTTCATTGAGGGAAAACTTGTTTACGATATAATCACATGCAGAGCAGAAGCCCTGACTGACGAAAATAATGTTGATTTGTCTTTATCGTTAAGTTTCTTCACCAAGTTCATTGTCTGAATGCCAAAAACTAGATCATTATTGTCTCTCTGATTCTCAACAAAATGGTACTGAACTTTCCATAACAGGGAACTCTATATCTGGAAAGAAGCTGCTGTAACAGGTTCGTCATTAGTTCTAACAGTTTATGAATTTGAGGGGAAGCCACTCTTAAGTCCAGAGTTAAGAATCTCAAATAAGGGAATGACAGCACACAGGAAGGCACAGTACGCCTTGTTTAAGCCTGTAGAAACAAACAGTTTTTCTTCAAAGGTTTGAATAGTATTCTTGTTCTTCAACACAGGAGTGTCAGATGCAAATCTTTTGGGGGCAACCAATTCTGATGAATCGGTAGCCTTCCTCTTTCTTTAGAATCACCAAGTTCAGCTTTTGGGATTGTAAATGATGTGAAGCTAGTTGTTAATGCACACTGAGCACTAACACGCACCTCGTCTTTAAAGAACCCAACTAATGGATCCCACTGCTCTATCTCTGCAGACACTTTCCTAAAGATAGCCATCTTGTGCAGACATGTTTTAATATCTTCTTTGTTTCCTTGTTGTGAAGCTCTTAGAACTTCTTAAGGCATCCCTTCCTCTTGCAACTCTTTTCGAAATAATAGAAGATGTCGACTAAATGCTCATCAACTTTAACAGGCAAGTTGTTTGCACCTTTCTTAGCAGTCAAGTTAATCAAATGACATGAGCAACCCAGCAGCAACCCCATTCTTCTTTCTGATCATGACTGGAGCATTGTCTGATCAACACACTACACAATTTTCAATTGGTATTTTGTAATACCCTAACTGTGAAATTAACAAATTCCCAATATTACAACCCCACCAAGGCTGGGACAGACAGCACCCAGCTAACTATATTTTCCTGCTTTTGCTCAAAACAGGTGATGACTAAAGGATAATGCTTAGCATCACTATCATTGCTCCCATCTGTAGCCAAAGTAAAAGGTTCACGTTGCATGCAACTAATGAGTTCATTTCTTGAATCTGTAGCTATTTCTGTCAAAATATGCAAAGTTTTCGTACGACCACAACCGTATATTTTTGCGATTTCCGAACCTGGGAACGTTTTCTTAAAAAACGCACCAGCATGATCAGCAGCAGATAATGGGATATTATGTTCAATTAAAAATGAAGTGAACAAGCATTCTGCTCTTATTACATCAAGGTCAGCTGGTCCAGAAATGGTACAAAATGAATCAATTTTCCTACTACTCTCCTTCAGTTTCGTATTGGAGACATGTTTAACAGATTTAATGTGTTTTATTAATTCAGTTCTTCCTCCGTAAGCAATGTTTATATCACACGAACACATGGAAATTCTGCAGAATATGCCTCCCTGAAAGACTGATGATATTGTTTCTTGCTTGAATTCATCACGAAAACACTCAATCGCCCAAAAATGTGTCATAATTGCACGAATACCAGAACTACAGCAAACACCGCTAAAAACCATGCATAAAAAAAGCTTTCCCGCCAACGAACAGTCGAAGCACAAAGAGTAATATAAATGCAGCGATAATCTGCGAGATGAGATTGTCAATAGACAGTTCAATCGACTTGCAGCGTAATGTCAAACGCATGGAATTAATGACAAAAGCACAGCGATAATCTGCAAGACGGGATTATCGATAAACAAATCGGTCGACTTTCAGTCAATTATCAAACACTCGCGTCTCAGAATAGCAGCTATTATCGAAAATCAAAACTGAAATGCAATTTGGATGCAGAAAAAGGAAACAAGCCAGGGAGTTGAAAATCCAGACAATCGGAAATCTCCCGGGAAAACCGGAAATCTTGGCAGGTATGTAACTGTGAATATTCTTCAAAGTTTATTATTGTTTCAAATACAAATCATGATCTCTTCCCAAAATGCCTAAATGTGGACAGTATAAAAACTTATGTTCAATGATTTCAAGGCAGAATGCAAGATTATTATACCAAGCATAGTATAAGTCTGATAGAAAAGTAGTGCCAGATATTAAGGTACAGTGAAACCTCTCTATAACAGACACCCTTGGGACCGTAAATACTGTCCGCTAAAGAGGGGTGTCCACTATATAGAGGGTTAGAGAAAATAATTGTAATTTGGCACATGTAGCCTACTTGTACTGTATGTGTACTTGCATGAAAACGTAGGGTTACGCACAGTAAATCAGTCCAATTTCGTCCTAATTTATTGTAAAATGTTTTCTGGCGAATAGCCGTCAGTGATGGAAGGCAATCATTCTTCCCAGCTTGATACATTATCCATATCAACAGTGGAGGATACTCCGCAAATTGCTCTAAATTTTATGTTGTGGCGCTTTCTGAAATTCACGAGTCAGCCGTTCGAGGCTTTGAAATCCCCAATACCTAATTCTGCCGCAAAATCCAATTCAATCCAATCATTGGTCCGGACACAGGGACGTTCTGACTTCCTATTTTGCTGAACTACCTTATCACTGACTTATCAATATCAGCACCATTACCACTTAGAAACTGTCTAATTTGTAGCTCATTACCATTAAGATGCCATACCTTAATTATCTCTTCTTGTTTTTTCACAATTTCTGCTGTTTGTATCTTTCCAATCTTAAACACTTCACATGGTTTCCATACACCACATATATCACGTTTGTGATAATCTACAATGTATACTTTCTCTTTTAAGTTAAACTTTTACAAGGAGCCATTTCAATTGCACTCACTTGCTACTGTAACGCACACGTCCTACAATAGATTTAAGGGGAGTACGTACGTCCTATACCTACAGTGTTAAATTTGCAATATTGATGACCCATTTTTCTCAGAACCTTTGACTGATAGATCTGAAATTTTTGGGAGGTATAGTATCACTCCTTTTCTGATTACTGAACCAGAATCTACCGACAAATAGTTAGTTATGATTTTTTTTAAATTTTGTTCATTTTTTTCTGTTAAAAGTCCACTTTTTCTTCTGTAAGTTAAATAAATAACCATTTGAGGCAGAAATGTTTTGGTGGTTCAGTAACTGCAGTATACTAAGAGGTAACACTACAGTATGTAAAATATGGTAAATATATCCGTAACAGTTTCGGAGATAATGGGTCAAATATAAAAAGAAAAGTCATTTTTGGTAAATGAAGTTCAAGGTTTGACATGGTGTCAACTCTCACATATGGAGGCATGCCAGTTTCAAGGAACAGTCAATCCTTTCTTTATGCACCTCATTCCATAAAATAATCTAATATTACTATCAAACACATCATTCTTACATTTTCGAAAAGTCCAAATTGACTTGCAAAGTTTGCAATTTCCACTGTATTACCCATTTGTTAGAAACTCCAGTCCTTGCAGAGATGCTAATCTGCGCACCACAAACATTACTTGACACAACAACTTGTAAATCTCGTCCTAAGACACTCAAATCTAATTGTTGTTAATTTAATTAAAGGGCTTGGGACATCTTGGTCATCAGCACCATGTAGTTGGGTGTGTGTTGAATTTGTCTGGGATAACTGTAGTTATATGTGTAGCTGTATTAGGCGACAGGGTGCACCGGGACTTGAAATAAGGTAATATTTCGGCATTTGCCTGGAGGGAGTGTGGCAAAATCTGGGGAAATGCCTCACTCAAGATAACTACTGTCAACACCGGTATTCAAACATATGATCTCCGGATGTGCTGCAGGTGCTCACGCGGTCGTGGTGCACGATATAACGAGCACCACTACTCGACGGGACTCAACTATAATAAAACCTAACCTAAACAATTTACGTGTTGTTCTTTGTCTCTACTCTTCGAAGCACTAGTGGGCGTGTCCGTATCGTCTACCTGTAATAAAAAAATCGTACGTTTTACGTTAGTTTCGGGATTATCATTGGATTCAGATCCAGGCACATGATCATTTCCATGGAAACGCCTTCTAGATTGAACATTTCCGGAGATACAGATATTAACCCTTAAGTGCTGATTTTTATCATTCGCATGTAAAATGAACGTAGAACCAGTGATGTTTAACTTATCAGAGAAGTAATAGGCTTAAAATGTCTAGTGTATATGCTTTGGGTAATTTTTTAACTTAAATGCAAAATCAAAATCCTCAGTTTATATTTATTTTGATATTGCGACAAATTAATTTTTTTTCGTCCACACTTGCATCATCTCCAAACCAGGAGAAGGACCAAAAAGAAATTTATATCCTGAAATAAGTAGGCAAATAATACTTATTGCTCCTTGCTAGGACAAAAATTCATATTCTTTGATGTGAAATCGCAACGCAACGAGAATAATTTGCATTTTATTCTGCCATGAACTCCAGCTGCAGACGACAGACGTCAACAAAATGCTCTGTTAGTTACTTCTAGAAGAAAAAATCCAAACTCAAGTAATACTACATAATGCCCAATAGATAGGGATAGGAAAAATTCGCGATCGCGAATTTCGCGAATTTTTAAAAGACGTCATACACAGGTGATAATGTGTTATAATAACCCTAAAAATGGCAAAAATAAATGTTTTTGAGCTCGCGAATTTTCGCGAATTTCGCATAAAACGCGAATTTTCGCGAATTTCGCATGAAAACGCGAATTTTAGCTTTTTTCGTTTTTTTCCCTTTATAGTGCTCTTCCGATAATTCGCGGCAATTAATGCACATATTTCCGGGATTTTTTGAAAGCCGCGAATTATCTTCAATAATGTTTTTAAGCCAGGCAAAAAGAAAACTATTGGTTAAAATATTGAAATGTATTTTAAGAACACGCAGAAAAAAATAATTATAATACTTTATGTTCGACCCTGACTATTATATGTCAGAAAACGGTACTATAATGAGGCTCATTATAACACTATTTTGCATTATGAAACAGTTCCTCCCACCAATCAGAGCTCAAGAAACAGTTGTTTGACCAATTAGATAATTAGATGCACTGAGTTCCACGGCCTTCTAATTTAAATGTCACTGCCTGGCCTAGTGTCATAGAAGGGTAATCGAGGAGGCCATGGTCAAATACAAGGCATTCTCTGCGTCTCATGCGCCCTGTTCAGTACATAAAACTGGTGAAATCTCTACAGATATTTATGAATATTTATGTTCGACCATGAAATAGTTATAATAATTATCGTCGAACATAAACAGTCGTATGCAACTCGCCTATAATGGTAATTAAGACACTCGTATGGAAATTATAAGACTCGCATACGCTCGTTTTATAAACTTACTCGTGTCTTAATTATTGCCATTATAGGCTCGTTGCATAATGTACTACTGTATTATAACATAGTATTGTAAGACACACTACGAAGATTAGGCCTACACCAATATTAAAAACTAAGAGAAATGACTGTAATCACTTTTTGTTTCTTAGATAGTTTATTTTTTCTAGTTTTAGATTGTACAATTCTGAAGAAAACAATATATGAGAACGAAAATTCATCTCGATTTTCTATATAAGAGATAAGTGTGACTATAGTACACTAGCTTGACTGTGGGAACTTTCGGGATTTCCGTTGCATCACTCCTTCACTTGACATGCACTGGATCTCAGTTTACCTCACCGACAGTCAAATTCCGTACAATATCCTCATCGCTTTCATGTCTGAAACCATGATCGTCTTTATCGAAGTCTAACTACTGAATGTCACTTTCTTCTGCATCTTGGCATTCATCCAGGTTTTGCCCTAATGTCATCGTAGTGAGACCACCTTGCCGATTTAAAATATCGTCGTCACAGAAGCTGACAAAGGCTTGTTTTTGTGCGAGTGTAGTAGCGGTAATTTTCTCTCATGACTTGACTGCATGGAGAGCATCCAACAAACACGGAATGATCGGAAACTTAACGGGAGATAGCGGACATCGCTTTCTGCATACAGGATCTTTATCAATCTCATCCTGGTAAGTTACTAACTTATTGAGGTTTTAAGGACCAGAACAGCAAGGTCACCTCCCCCTTCATCCTAGTAACTACTTGACGTGTGGCGTCATATAGTGCGCCTTTCAGACATGAATATCTAGATGGCAAGTATCCATATCCAAATGTGCCACTGTTTCCTGAACCAGTATTAACCAGGTGGTCTTGGTTTCATTCTGTAGTGTACCTGTCAGAGTACTTGAAAGATATCGCGCAATTTATGAATGAAGTAGTAGGGACTGATAATTGTGGTGTTGATTTCCTGAACAATGTTTCACATGACGAAATACATGAGATTCAAAGAATATGGCACAGACATCACTAAACTCATCCCAGTCTTATCAGACTGTTCACCTTCTAGATGGACATCTACGGAGAATTCAGCAAGCCCATAAACTTGCTGTTTCTGGAAATTACGGTACCAACATTAAGGAGCTGTTGGAGGGTTGTGGAAATGAGTTAAAAAGAGAGAAAATACATCCAGTTTTAGTAAACGCTGGGTCCCATGCTCTTAGAATATTAATCAGCCTGAGATCCGTTGACCCTGGCAACAAGATTTACAAATGTGTGCGTTTGATCCAGCAGAAATAATGCCAATGAACATCAATGAGGACCTTGCAAAGAAAATTAAGAAGTTGTCATTCTGTGGAACACTGGAAAAAAGTGAGGTCATTAGAGGATACAACGAACTGCAAACTTTAATCAAGAGGCAGATGCACGACAGGACCAAGACAGACATTGTTCGAGTTTTGCAAGGAATGTCATTTGTATTTCCAAAGTTCTCAGAATCTGTGCTGAAAACCATTTTGATACCCTGTTCAAACGCTAACTGTGAACTTTGGTTTTTCAGCTTACACTAGCACGTTAAGTGATACGTGTTACCGTTTGTCACAAGAGAATTTGGATCTGTTCACTGAAGTATACTTTGAAGGATGACTGAAATGCGTTATGTTATCCATGATATTTTAAAAATACAGCCTAAAATTTAACATTTTGAAAGTACCGAAAAGTGCACTTGAAAACACCGAATTTGCCACTTTAAAATACCGCTTTCTTCACTCTGAAATCACCGAAAAATTCCTATCCCTACCAATAGATGGCAAAATATGCCCGAGATCGACCTAGCACTTGAGAGCAAACTGAGACCGTCTATACGCGGGCGTAGCAATCAATGGGTTAAAGGAAGTCGCTGCATAACAACTGAATGTATTTACATTTGCACTAATAACTTTGAAATAATAAAATACACACTTCCAATTGGAATTTTTCAACAAATAATGCATCAAATTATTCAGGAGAGATCAAATGTTACTGTTAAGCCTAGGTTTAATTTTGGAGCAGTGCAGAAGATAGGGGATGGGAAGGTCAGCGCTAACTGGCTTCCAGGAAGCACAGGATGTGTCGAAAGTACATTAACACAACAGAGTGTTCATACAAGACTAATAGACCCACAGAGATGCGTTTTCTTTTCAAAACAATTGTCCGCTAAGAGAGGTTGGTTGATTTTTTAAAATGCGGCCGGGGTGTCCGTGACCGTAATAGCGAGTGTCCGCATAAGAGAGATGAATTGCTAATATACTTAATAGGGGTTTAGTCACGGACCTAGAAAATCGTCCGTTAAGAGAGCTTTCACTGTATATGCACATGAGTAACCCAAAATGACCGACCAAGGGCTAAACTTCAAAATAGTTCTAGGAAAAGTGACGTAATAAAATACTTCGTAATATCTGTCAGAAGATGCTCAGGTATGTTTGAAAACGTATGTTATCCATCATCATTCACCGCAACCCTTGCCTTATCCAATTTATTATGTTCATTTTCTAGCTTATAAATACTTCGTTCCCATCAGTTTTCCCAAGGGATACATACATTAAACAACAGTATAAAATTTAAATGAGAAAATTGTAAAGAATGCTACATGAAAGGTTTTTTGGTATCTTCACAAACTCAATGGACATTCATACAAAATCTCTACTTAGTATAAAACTAAGTCCCCGATTCTTGGACGTCACGGGTAATCTCGAGAACCACTAGATTGATTTTGATGTGGGTTTCTCCATTCTGTAAAGGATATCTCAAGGCAGGTTTCTGTAGAAAATAATTTATTCATGATCAAAGGAAGCCAAAAACGAATTCAGTGAAAAAGTCGAAAAAACCTGGCGTCCGTGCGGTTTTTAAACTTACGCTGGTCAAATCATTAGAAATATCAATATACTACGAGTGAAGATTTAATAGTTAAACAGGAAGTCCACGGGAGCATATCTCTATCTTCAATAAATCGCCCAGTATGAGTGTTTTACGTATTCATTTCTTCCAACATCCTCCATTCAATTACTGAGGCGACAGTTTAGGAGCTAGCTAGAGGTGAACCTATCACCCCAGTTACAGCCTAGCTAGCGGGCGAGCCTATTACCCCCGATACAGCCAGCAGCAAACTGTCGAGTCGTGTTAAGACTTCAGAGAAGAGTGGTTGTTTTAGGAGTTTCCCTGGAAGTGCACCTCAGCTTTTCTTAATTTCGCCTGTGAACTTCTCGTTCCGCAAAATACACAGTCAAGTTAAGATTGGACAGAAGGGGGATTTGTGTTTCATGCACCTCGTCATTCTTAAATTACGTCTGACAACAAGAATTCATTGCATATGCATCTCCATGATAATATAATTAATAGTCCAGTCAGTGATTTTAACCCATCATGCCGAGATGTAAAACGGATATAGGTCCTAGTTCATTGACATAGAAAAAAAAAAAGGCTTATCACGTAATGCATTCATAACTAAGCCGGGCCGGGTTGCTAGTTATATATATCTACAGTATCTCCAAAATTAAATTGGAAACAAGTTTAATATTATAGCTCACTCTGAAACCATAATTTTTAACACAGCTTACATTTTTTCATATTTAAAGTAATAACTAGGTTTTTATGGTTTTATTTGTTACTAGTGGAAGTATCAACAGGGGTAGAAATAGTGAAGTAAATCATATTAATAAGACGACGACAAGCAGAGTGAAGAAAATGGACAATTGAGATATGGTTCCAGGTGAATCAACTGCCCCTAATAATATTGATTTATGCATTTTTATAGAACGTGTGTTATCAGGAAGATCGATATTTCTCTGCTGCATTCCATATGGTACTAATGTACTGCAAGCATATCCCGCAAGCGATATGTAACGCTATAATGTTTCCCGCTTAGTCACATCGAGAGAAAACTAATAATGTTCAGTATCATTTGCAGGATTTGCTTGCAGTGCATTAGTACCATACGGAATGCAACACAGATTATATCGACCTTCCAGATAACAACTAGTACTTGCATAAAACAATTTTACTATTATGCCAAAGCAAAGCTAACTCAGTAAAGGCCATGGAGGCCCATGGAGCAGTGGAGGTAGAGGCTTCCACCCTTCGTGACATTGATACTTAAGACGAGATGGAGTAGTCAGCCCAACCACCTTTGCTCTAAGGAATTACCCTTGTACTCATTTCTGTTGTAGGCTGAGTGAATCCCAGGGCCATTTGCATATCTGAAAGTGGTAGTTTTGTTTCTAAAATCCAGCTCCAGGTTAATTGTACAATCTGTTACACCAGTTAAAATTCACTTGTAATGTGCAATTCTATTCATTCTAAATAAATTAAATATAGGAAAGGCCTTGCATTCTTGTTCTATACCGGTATATTATTATTATTTTCAAAAACTTTATTGAAGAAGCAGAGCTGGGAGTTAACTTAGAACAGGCTGTTCCAAATCCACGAGTTTGAGTATGCGTACACGCGAGTACTCAGCAGTGATGCTCAGAGCATGGTTGGAGAGAGACTGGGGGTCATAGCCAATACGTCACTGGTCGAAGGTCATAACTACACATGTACATGCGCTTTCTGCCAGTCTTGATGTATCCACCGCGCAGTGATGGCAGCCCCCACAGCAGAGCTGTATTGCATGTTGCAGGTTTACTCACGCAAGGCGGCGAGTACTCATCTGCTCCCTGGCGAGCTGTTCGGCTGGAACAGCCTGACTTAGAAGGTAGCATACGATACAGAAATTAAAAATTCATTATACTTGCCTGTTAGCTGCATTTTTTACATCAATTTCTTGATCCAAAAATGGGGGGGTATGGCTAATATGTTGAAAAAAAATAGATAATTCCTTCTTTGTATGGCTTGTAATAACCAATAATGAGCAAATACCGGTGTGTCCGCTGTCAAACTGATCGTGTTAACTATCGTTGAAAAATACTGTTAAAAAGAACCTTTATTTCATTACAACCCTGCTAAATACATTTTCTTTTTTTCCTCAGAGAAGCATTTTTGATTCTGTAATGCAAGAAACCTGATGCAAAAATCAGTTGGACTGGCTAATTTGTGAAAATATGTGAGAAAGCATAAGAGCTGGAAGCCCAAAACAGCCATAGAACATTCAAATACAAATGTGTTATGTGATGATGCCAGCAGCTTGCATTGTGTTGAGTCATAGCCTGCAGAGCTATGTTATAGCTAGAGCGCTGCGCAGATAAACAAAACGTTATCCGCATCCGCCTCGCATGACGTTTATCCAAATCTGCTGATATTTCAATATTATGTTTAATTTATTAGTTAAAATGTTAAACCATCACATTAAGACATTTGAGGAGAAAGTCGTTCTTGACAATTTGCTTCATTGCAATAGACTTCAAGTTGGATGACACTTCTGGTTCCTTGACCTCCGCTTTAGACAAAAAACTGGCTATACTTTTTTGGCTACTTTCACACTTGTGCCTCAGTAAGTTTGATGTGCCTGAATTGCGTCCTGAGTATGAATGCACTTTTTTACAGGTAAAACATCCTACTATATCGTTCACCTTTACATTTCCATTGAAAACGTAACCAAATGTCTGCCATATCGTTGACCTGAGCTTTGTTTCACGCTCTATTGAATATTCACCTTGTTTTATTTTAATAAATAGTTTATCCATGTTGCTGAAATGATGTTCATACTCACGGTCGCGGTAACATTCACTAAGTGAACTTCTATTTAGTCTTGGAGAAAGGGATTGACATTTGGCCGGAAATTCCTTCTGCTTCTTGACCCATCCATGTTCTCATAGTTGATGTCATAACTCTCTCCGTTGCAATATCACAGCCAACGTGCTTCTATCCAAGTTGGAAATAAATCTAGATAAACCTGGAACCAGATCTTCCAGGATAACTTAGGCGGTGAATTAGCTGACTTGAGGAATGTTAATGATGTTACCACGATGAACTAACAAGCTTATTGACAGCATTATATCTCGTACGTATTGTAATAATGGCAGTGAGAATTGATGAAGATGAGATGTCAGGACCATCTACTACAAACATACGGTACTTAATAAAATGTAGTTGATAGCATGTGAGTAAAATAATCTTCTCGTGTATAAGTGCAATACATGCCTGAATATTTTGTACGCAATAGGCTATAGGAGTATTCCTCTTTTAAGCATGAAGCTGTAGATTGGCATGTCAAATATGTAATATTATCGTAAATTTGTATTCTAAAAACTATCCGCAAATTTACTCGAAACATCCGCTATCCACACAGCCATGCAAACTATATCCGCGTGGCAAAAATAATTGCTGATATCCGCATCCGCGCAGGGCTTTAGTTATAGCCTAGGCACTTGGCAGCATGTGCAACCAACCGGCGCACAAATACAAATGTGCAATGCGACGATATGCCATGAAATTTTATAAACTTTTTTTGTATTTGAAAAGTAGGGTGCGAAAAATATGCGATGAAATATGGAAATACTGCAGTTGCTTAAGAGGCAAAGATAAAAGCATGGTCGCACAACATTAATTTTTAAATGGTAAAAAATACTGAACTTGCTGTGATAATACTAATGACAAATTCTGCAATAAATTTACAGGTAGTGTGAACATGCCTTTTACAGCTGGCCTGCTTTCCTTCCAATTCACGCCATGCATTTCTCTCTCCTGCTTCGAGGTTGTGGCTGCATCACATATCTTGTTCATTTCGTGCAGTACAACAAATGTAATATTTCTTTTTCGCAACATCCAATGAATAATAAAAAACTTTAAGCGATAAGATATTTTAATATATTGTTTACATAGAGGTTTAACTAACTACCTTACTTCCTTTTAGCAGTAAAAAACAAACATTTAGTATCAAAATATCCAGTGTTTCTTTATTGCGAACTCCATGCTTGCACAGAAATTTAATTTGGCAACATTCGGCGAGAGGTATTTTCTATATAAGATGGACATTTAAAATGAAACTTTGGAATGAATTATTGTGGATGATATCTAGAAAACATGTACGAAGGAGCCCACTGGTTTTTCCTTTACTAAGCTTGAAAGAAGTCAGAATGTAGATAGAATCTGTTACAAATCGATTGGCTCAACCACATGTCATCTAGTCATCATAGTAGAGGAAGAATAAAATTAAAATCCATGAGCAGTTTAAAAAAAAAACTTCCTCCAAAGGGTAAATACTTTTATAAAAGCAAAGGGAAGTCCAACATCCTATAATCTTATTTACATGGCTGATGCCTTTGAAATTGACAGCAATGGCTGTCCAGTGGCATTTGACCACATAGTATAGTTATGATGAAACATGTTTTCATAGGACTTGAAATATATACAATGCACCAGTGTAAAGATGAGATGATACTCAAATGCGACACAGCATTACGACGAACTTACATTGCTCTGAAGTGTTCTTGGCTTGTTTCACACATCATGAAAAAATAAATAAATTAAGTCTATTGTAATTAAAAAAAAAAAAACTTTTCCTCTTGGAATGTCCTTCAGTAAACTCGAGATTCTTTTCCAGTTCAGTTTCACAATTGTGACACATTGTCTTCTGTCAGTTTTCAGGATCACCTTCAGCATCCTCAAACTGACCCATGTCCATTTCCATGGGCTCTTCCTCATTAGTAACACCATTAGATGCAGGAGCAATGCCTGAAGCTGCAAAAAAAAAAAGGAATGAATTATAATCACAAAACACTTATCAAAGAGAGTCATGAATCTCATTAAGGATAGCTTGCCCATGTTACCAATCGGTACAGCCTACTTATCAGTCACAAAGATAAAATACAGTTGAACCTGCTTTATACGTAACTCTGTTCTGCGTATTTCGTATTTGTACGTAATTTCTTTTCGGTCCCGGCAAAATGTAATTTAAAAGGGTGTTAATTTAACCTTATTTATACGTAATCCATTTATACGTAATTCGCTGTTATACGTATGAAGTGTCTGTGAAATACATCTGAGTTTTGCGAAGCCTGATTGTAATTTAATGAGCACGTGTTGTTATAAAAGAAACTACAGTATTGTATTTATGTAGTTTCCTCTTTGTCGGCGTAGACAGACGGTTTTCGGTGCTGAAACAGAACACAGAGTTTCTGTCTCATGTGGGACATGCTCTGGATTGTTCACACGAAAATAACTCTCATATTCAAACAAATTTATTTTCTTTTGTTTCCGCGATGAAACCGCCGACTCGGCTGGTAACTTATTCTTTAGCGGCATTGTGAAGGTCAAAAACGACGCAGCTAGAGGAGGAGCGAGATAGAGAGCGATGGGAACTCGCTTGGTTGGCCTTTGTTACGCCGCCAGTAAGTAAGGGTCTACAATGTCACTCTGCAAAACTCGTGTTTTGATTGATATGAGAATTTCTTTCGTGGGAACAATGGACAAGTAAAATGTCCTCAGTGCCGGTATTGGGTTTGTACTGTTGAACGGTAGTTTTATCATTCAGTTGCTTTCGATTAGCCATGGAGAACACAAAAAGGAAAAGTTATACACTACATGAGAAAGTAAAATTCATACGAGAAGTAGACGCTAATCCGCACAAAACAAAAACTGAAATTGCTTCAGACTTAGGGATTGCTTATACCACGCTATGTAGTCATCAGTAAAAAAAAAACGCTATTTTGGATGAGTTTTTAATACTGGGTTCAAAATCAGCAAAGCGCAGCCGTCAACAAGAAGGGAGGTATGTAGGTTTGGAGAAAGCACTTTTCACATGGTTCCAGCAAAAGCGGGCTGCAGCTCTACCAATTAGTGGCGACATGCTGAAGGCAAAGGTGATAGATTTAGCTAAAATGATGAGTATCACTGCTGATTTCAAGGCTTCGTCAGGATGGTTGCAAGGATTTAAAGATCGTCATGGAAATCACAGGGAGAACAATTTGCGGTGACTCAAAAGCTGTGGACGACGTCACGGTGCAACACTGGAAAGAAGAGGTTCTGCCGGGAATCATAAGTGATCACCAGCCTACAAACATCTACAATTGTGATGAGACCGGCTTATTCTACAGTCTCCTTCCTAATAAAACATTAGTTGAAAAAGGTGACTCCTACCATGGAGGGAAGAAAAGTAAAATTCCCGTAACAGTTCTTCTTGCCACCAATGCAGATGGATCGGACAAACTTCCTCCACTTGTGATAGGAAAATCAAAGAATCCGAGGTGTTTTAAGGGTGCGAAAACAAAACCTACGGAATATGAATCCAACAGAAATTCTTGGATGACTATGCTTCTGATGGAACAGTGGTTGAAAAACTGGACATTAAAATGAAAAAGAAACAGAAGAAAATCCTTCTTCTTATGGATAGATGTGCAGCACATCCACCTCAAATCGTTCTGGAGAATGTCTGAGTAGAACTATTCCTTCCTAACTGTACCAGTGTTCTACAACCACTTGGGCATCATTGCAAATTTCAAAGTGCATTATAAAAGAATAATGGTTCAACATTTAATAACACTGAGTGATGCAGGAAATGAAACTCTCTCCATTAATTTACTACAAGCCATGGACTTTATTTCGGCTGCCTGGAAGCAGGTGTCATCCTCCACAATCAGCAACTGTTTCCGCAAAGCTGGTGTCTTTCTGGAAGAGGCTGCCTCTAACGATGATTATGGGGATGAAATTATGTCTGACAATGAGCTATCGCTACCGGAGGGTGCAGATTTCGATACTTTTGTGCATTACGATGATAATCTGGCTGTATGTGGGGTACAACGGGAACGCGGTGGTGACGGACCGGCTACAAGCGATAGTGACAGTGATGGAGATGACGACTTGAATCTTGAAACACCTGAACTAAGTGAAGTGTTAAGTGCAATCGATGTGTGTAGGCGTTACATCAGTGCGAAAAGTTGTAGTGAAAATGCTTTAATTCATTATTACGTTTGCAAAAGGAGATTTATACACTTAATGCAAGAAAAGTGAAACAAGCCAAACTATCTGATTTCTTTAAGGCTGGACCAAGTTCAAAATAATACAGTACTATATTTTCTGTCTTAATGTGTGTATTGTTTGCTAGGATTTACACATGTAGGTCTATTCCATCGGTTTTTCAATAAATATGTAATGTGTTGTGCAAGTCTGATTTCTAAGTAATTCTGAGTTATGAGTAGTTTTTTTTTCTTCCCCTTGATATACGTATAAGTAGGGACCGGAAAAATTAGCATCTATTTGTTTCAAAATTAGCATCTATTTTCTTCAAAATTAGCATCTATTTACAAAGGAACTGTTGGAACTGTGCAAGATAAATGGGCTAATGGTTGGAAACACATGGTACAAGAAGAGAGAGAGCCATAAAATTACTTGGTACAGCAGGGATTTGACTAGGAAATCAGTGGTGGACTATATTCTATGCGGGAAGGAGACAAAGAAGAGTATCACGGATATAAGGGTAATACCTTCAGAAGCCCTGGACAGTGACCACCGTCTGCTGGTCGCCAAGGTGAGAGGACTGAAGGAAAAGAGGAACACTGAAAACCAAGAAAGAAGAATAAGGACATGGAAGCTGAAGGAGGATGGAATTAAGGAGAAGTTCCAGATATTAGTGAGGAACAAATTACCGAAGGATGATCCGAAAACAGGTGAAGAAGAATGGAATAGGTTCAAGGACGTGTTGGTAGAAGCAGCGGAAGTCGTGTGTGGCAGAACTAGTGGAAAGAAAAGGTGGAAGGAAACACCATGGTGGAACCCCAGAACTAAGGAAGCAGTGAAAAAGAAAAATGAAGCATTCAGGAAATGGTTCCAACAGAGGACAGACAGAACAAGAGAAGAATACCAAGAGCGGAAGAAAGAAGCAGGAGAAGTAGTGAAGGAAGAGAAAAAGAAATGGCTGGAGAAATGGACAGAAATGATGGAGGAGGACTGGGATGGCAGTAAGAAAGTGTTGTATGGAATGATAAAGGCAAAGAGAAGAGATACAGGGGAAAATGTCAGAATGGTGGACAGGAATGGAAAGGAGGTCGAAAATGTGGAAGAAGTAAAGGTTATCTGGAGAGAATACTTCAAGGAACTCCTAAATCCAACTAAAACCAGCGTAGTGGACATTGTGGAGGAAGAAACAGACAGTGACCAAGACATTTCAGAGAAGGAATTGACATGGAAAGAAGTGGAGGAAGCATTAAAGAAGATGAAAGGGGGAAAGGCACCGGGAATAGACGAAGTGAGTGTGGAGATGGTGAGAGCAGCAGGGGTGATAGGAACACAGTGGCTCATTCGAGTAATGAAAGTGATATGGAGGGAGAAGAAAATACCAGAGGACTGGAAAAGAGGGATAATAATACCCATATTTAAAAAGGGAAGTAGGAAGGAATGCAAGAACTACAGGGGAATTACACTCATGTGCCACTGCGCCAAAATATTTGAGAAGGTACTGGAGAGAAGAATTCGGACAGAAGTTGAAGATGGGCTGAGGGAAGAACAGTATGGATTCAGGCCAGGAAGGTCAACAGTTGACCTCATCTTTGCAGTAAGACAGCTACAAGAACACCATTATGAATATGGGAAAGATCTGGTGATGACCTTCTTGGATATTGAGAAAGCATATGATAGTATTAATAGAAACAAGGTATGGGAAGCAATGAGAGCAAAAGCAGTGAACAAGGAGACAGTGGCAAGAGTGAAAGCAATGTACGAGGGAAGCAAAAGCTGTGTAAAGGTGGGAAGAGAGAGAACGGAATGGTTTCAACTGGAGAGTGGTCTGAAACAGGGAAGTGCCCTCTCACCCCTGTTATTTATAGTGGTGATGGATGAAATCATACGAAAAGTGATAAATAGCATTGGGGAAAGGAAAGTGAAGGCAATGTTGTTTGCTGATGACCTTCTAGTATGGGGAGAGGATGAGGAAGAAGTACAAGAGCAATTAGATGAGTGGGAGAAGGTAGTGTTATCATATGGGATGAAGTTCTCAGCACAAAAGAGTGAAGTGGTCATCACAACGAGGAAGAAGAACAGACTGGATACGGGCATAACACTTGGAGGACAGCAGTTGCAGAAAGTAGAATGCTTCAAGTACTTGGGAAGCATAATTGAAGAAAAGGGAGGTAATAGGATGGAAATAAATGAGCGGGGAAGGTGCGCAGATGGATTTTTCAAGAGTGTTAGGGGGATGATATGGAATAAAGATGTACCATAAAAATGTAAAGGAATCATCTACAAGACCTACTTTGTGCCAATTTTGACATATGGTTCAGAAACATGGGTGATGAAGGAAAGGGACAAGAATAAAATACGAGCAGTGGAGATGAAGTTCCAGAGGAGTAGGGTAGGAGTGACAAGAATGGACAGAGTAAGGAATGAGAGAGTCAGGGAGATGGTAAGAGAGGAACCATTGCAAAATAGAATAGAGCGATCTAGGCTACAATGGTATGGACATGTGAGGAGGATGCAAGAGGAGAGGATACCGAAGAAGATGTTTGGAATGGAAATGACGGGAAGGAGGCCAAGGGGAAGACCAAGGGACAGATGGACAAAAGGAGTTAAGAAGAGTGTGGAGGAAAGAGGAGTGTGCTGGGACACAGTAAATGACGAGAGATGGTGGATGGACAGGAAACGATGGAGAGGCTTATGTTCCAAGCAGACCCGACCAGCGGTTGGAAACTGCTCAAGATGATGATGATTTACAAAGTTAAAAATCATCACATTGTAATATTATTTTAACGACTTCATGGTTATGAAGTGCAGTTATAGTCCTCAAACAAAAGCATTGTCAGTAGTTCAGCATTGCTTTCTTTCAAATTGCACCGTCTGTCTGTAACCACTGTGTTGTAATGGGACAACACTCGCTCGCTATCAACATTGTTCGTTGGGGTCCACAAAACAGTATTTAGCAAATATGCTGAACTCTCTCTGAACTGCAGTTAATGCAAGTATGATTTCATATTTTTCACTTTCTTTCATCTGGGTTTGAATTGCATTTAGCCAACCGTGGCCGAAGACGCGGCGAACGATGCACAGCGTGCTAACACTCACGCTGCGCCGTATGCTAGCACGCGGCCGAGTTCTGATGCGACTCAATGCGTAAAGACGAAATCATTGAGATTCGAGAAGACTGAACTGCGTTTCCCTGCGATGTAACAGTAGGCCTACTTGCGCAACTGTTGTGGCGCGCTAATCGCTAATTCGAACGTATCTCAAGGCGGCGAATTTAGCCAACCGTGGCCGAAGACGCGGCGAACGATGCACAGCGTGCTAACACTCACGCTGCGCCGAATGCTTGCACCCAGCCGAGCTCTGATGCGAAGCAATGCGTAAAGACGAAATCATTGAGATTCGAGAAGACTGAACTGCGTTTCTCTGCGATGTAACAGTAGGCCTACTTGCAGAACTGTTGTGGCGTGCTAATCGCTAATTCGAACGTGTCTCAAGGCGGCGAATTTAGCCAAGCTTGGCCGGAGACGCGGCGAACGATGTACAGCGTGCTAACACTCACGCTGCGCCGTATGCTTGCACGCGGCGCCTCGATCCCTAATCGGCTCGTATCGAAGTTCGGACCAACTTGTTGTTGCTCGCTCTTCCTGTTAGTATCGCTTCGGGTAAGTTCCTGGACAATGACGACTGTTGTGGCGCGCTAAATCGAACGTGTTTCTACCTGAAGGTTATTACGGTCACTTATATGACGGTGTCAGTAATGAATGCAAGATATATGCGAGTACTTTTTCCCCCTGAAATTTCAATTAAAAACATGGGGTGCGAGATTACGAGGGGGCGAGATATACGCGAGCAAATACGGTATATCGATCAGAGCGGTTGAAAAATATATGCGTCATATTTGCAGTATTTCTCATGATTTCGCCGAAATATGTGGTTTTCGCCACTAAAATATCACATTTTCGCAGAATTCGCACCAATTTCGCATTTTGGTCAAAATTCGCATTTTGAATTTAGGTACCACAGTGCTTCAGAACACCTTGAAACTATTTAAAAAATGGTTTTAACACATATTACAAAAATTCGCATTTATCGCAAATGCGAATTTTTCCTGTCCCTACGTATAAGTCAGGTTCAACTGTATACTGTATTTACTCGGCTATAGGACCCCCTTTTCCCCCCGAAATTTTTAGTTGCGAAATTGGGGGGGGGGGGTTACTAAAGATGCGGATCTTTGCAAAATCCCATTATTTTGGGAAAGGGAGAGAGTAAATATATTTTTAATCAAAATAAACAAAGTTTATCAGCAATGATACACCACAACATCCGCGCAGAGAGTTCTACAAAGACCGAGATACTATCATGAAGTGGTGGATGGGCGTGGCCAGTAGAACATGCAGGCTGAATACAAAATCACTACCTATAACACGTTCTTTGTTTCGAAATACACCACAGAGTGTAGTCTGGCGTGTGTATGTCGGCCTGCCATTAGTGTCTCGTCCTTACGTAAATGCAGCAGCACTGCACGTGTGGCCTTGTCGCATAGCGTGAGTCATGGCCCATAAGCACAGAAGGAAAGACAGAGACTTCTTTCTTCAAACAAAGTCACGACTTGTTAGCAACAGAGCTCGCGTACGATTGAATGGTATGGCCCAAGCAGCCAGCAATGATCCAACATCTGGTATACAATGACAAGTGCAGAGGTGCCAACCTTTGAAGTGGGTTATCAGTAATCCCTTATATTGCCCCCCCCCACTGAAAAATTTTCACGTCAAATCCAAAGCATGCTCCTCCCTTCTCGATAATGACACCACTTTTGCCCTACCCGGAAGCAACCTATAGTAAAGAATATCATATTGCACAATAAAATTTGCACATCACCTGCTAGTTCTGTGATAAAAAATTCCTTGAAGCTTGTTTTGCATCCAGTAACTGGTTTTCCGTGAAAGTTTTCTTCCAACATACTTCCCCCTGTGATGACATTTTCACCTTCTGAATCATAAGCGAGTCCAGTGTAGATATACTTAATGTTGGTCTGAATTCTGTCTGATTTTTCCTAACAACACTGAAAAGTCTTTCTGTGAGAGAGTTACTGTGAGGTACAAGTAATATTGCAAATACCACATTACTTAAAGTTGTATACTTGAACTACCCATTTTCGTTTTTAAGGTCAGCAATTTTGCCCCAGTTTACATCAATTCTAGGTCCTTGTAAAATATATTCAGGGAAAGTATCACACTGATAAACAGCAAATTCCTCAAGTTTGTCATGTTCACTTTCCTTGACCAAACTTGGGAATCTTTGAACAAAATAATCAAGAGATGATTAGGAAACCTTCATCTTAAGAAAAATATTGAGATGTTACACGATCGGCGCTGGCCTCAGGCGTTTGACGAGATTCCCGTACTTTTCACGATAGAACACGGAGAAAAATCGCTATTTACATAATTGGTGTCACTTTTAGCCGATCGACGAGATTTCCATTGTTCCTGATGTGGGAACAGGAAATTATAGCAAAACTACGTAATCGGCGCCACTTGCAGTACGTTTGACAAGAATCCAGTTGTTCTCGTCAACGAATGCGGAGAAATATCGCGATGTATTGCAATCGCTGCCGCTTTCGGTCAATATACGAGAATCACGAAGTCCTCGCGGTTGATCACTGAGAACGCGATAATATGCAATCGGCGCCGCATCCGGCCGTTCGACGATTGTCTGCCTGTCTATCTGTCCTGGCAGAATGGCGGAGGCAAGCTCGAGGTTGGGCATGGTTAAAATTCACGAGCAGTTATCGACATGTTGTATGGTCGGCGCCGTGATTCCCGCTGCCCCTATGCTGAGGTTGGGAGTTCACGGTGGATCACGAGGAGTATCGCGATGCTACATAGACTGTCATTTCTAAGTGGGTTGATGCACTTCTCGCTCCCCGTACACTTTTAACCCTAGAACTGCGGACCGTCTTCCAGAAAGACGGTGTGTTGTTTAATCAAGTGCGACCGTCTCTCTGAAAGACGGTCTTGGAATTCAAATATAGTACTAATGTTAGCCTTCAGATGGCACTAATTTCAAGTTATGCTGGTTCCCGATGCTTTTATCTTTCGAAGTGTAAGTCTTTGGCAAACAAATGACAGTATGCAAGCTATTATTTGGGTGCAGAAGTGGAAGTATTTCCATGTTGATATTGAAGTTGCATTGAGCAAAATGGCCGCCAACTATGTGGACGATTCAGAAATTTAGCACTTGATTTTTGACGATTCGTGTGATAGTATTGACGATGACAGTGATTATTGTGTGGATTCGTACGAAAATGAAGATGGTGAAAGTAGTGGCAGTGATACCGGCGAACAGGATGTCACGCAAGTTATGGAAATCCCCATCAATGCAAGCGATGTTTATCATGTTCCGACAGTCCCTGTACACATGCCTAATGTTAGCCGTGATGGGGTAAGTGTGAACTAGACTGATATTCAACCCGAAGAAAGTGACTTTCCAGGTAAAAATATACCGTTTATCGTTCATCATCCTGGGCCTGTGAACTCGCCTCCCCGTAATCGCGCGCCGATTATGTACTTCAAAATCGAGAAATGTCATATTTTTGTAAAAATAATTTTCTTTTTAGTAAATAACAGGAATTATTTGAAACTGGTTCTTGAATTAGTAACAAAAAACAATGAACTTTTCATTTATGATGGCTCTGACGAACATTTAATTCGGCAATATGGTTTTCTAGAGCAGAAAAGTCAATATTTTTTATTTTTTATAAAATACTTTTTATGATTAATTCAAAGTGACGAGTCTGAATGATTCACCTATATCAATATAATATAGAACAGTCTTTCAGCTTTATATTGGTGTATGATAATTCATATTCATGAACACAGTATGCTTACAGATACCAAATTCCTTTAGTGTGTACTTTATGGGAATTTACTGCAGCATTGGACAGATAAACCTGCAGCAGCTCTAGGGTTAAGTATACGGTCATGGGAAAAATGGCGAGTAGGTTCCGGGATGTTTCGTGATGGGTGCCCTATCACCTTTGACAGGATTCCCGCAGTCCTCGTGGTCACAAGTTCGCGATTGGGCACGGGTTTTATGATTTTACGCAAAAGGCGTCGATCTCGGTCCGTTTGACGAGATTCCCGCAGGTAAGTCGTGCGGTCAGCCGGCTGTCTTGAGCATGTGAGTTCGGAGGATGAACGTTCGAAGTAGGTATCGAATATTACGAATTAATCTGAGAGAATTGCATGAATAATACAAGTGGGCACATTTTTTTCGAATTCGAATCACGAATTATACAAGTTATACAAGTTTTTGAGATAACCGGTTAAATTATCCCATGGAACAAAAGTTCGAAGGAAAAGTCGACATAACGGAATTTCGAATTAACCATACTGGATATCGCAAATTTTCCCGACGAATAGATTTTTAAAATAAATATATTTCGAAGCTTTTCCGGGATTCTTTTTTTTTTCGAAACTTCATCATTTCGCAAGATTGCGACATTAAATTATTTCGAGTTATTTCTGGACTTCAATTTGAGATAGTCTCCAAATTTAGAGGTCAAAAACAGAAATAAGAGCTTTCTGTTGAGTTTCGGAAGTTTTCGCGAATAAACGTCTCGCGGAAAGTCAGGTTTCCAAATAATACAGAAAAATATTTTAAACAAAACTAAAAACTCTTCTCGATACCGAAATTAGCCTATACGTTGGACCGATGCATTCCACTTAAGGTATCCTCAGTATGCATTTCCTTGAGGTCGGGCACGGGGAAATAGCATACGTAATCGGCTCCATCGCAATGTGTGAGCCAAGCGGCGCGAGTTTAGACGATTTAAACCGACCTCGGCGAATTTTCTTTACCTCCAACTATGCAGACATAAAATTAGCTACTTACTTTCATTACCTGTTTGTAAAATTAGCTTACTTTTTCGTTACTTTTCTTTACTGGTAGACAACCTGTAACTTTTTTTCTTCTTCATAGAAATGTATTTTTTTCGTGATGTCGCTTTTCCGTAATAATTTCCCTTTCGACCGTAATGCCGTAATCGAGAGCTGAAATCCGTAATAATTACGGACAATCCGTAATAGTTGGCACCTCTGCAAGTGTATTCCATGATTAATGCCAACCACCTCTGAAAAGATATCACACTTTCCCTGTGATTATTTTGACTGACCAACCGCCAGCCGTATCACATCTACGCTCAGCTGCTCGTTGCTAGACAATGACAGACTCTCAATAATTAAGGAGGGGTACTATAAGCGATTTCCAAGAATTTTGTATTTTGGCTCTCAGAAATTAAGGGGGTACTATAGGCGAGCGGGTCCTATAGCCGTGTAGCTACGGCAATCGATTTTCAATCAAGATTCCATTTATGAATGAAAAACAAATATTTGAAACCATCAAAATATCCTGCAACATCTCAGCAGTGAGAGCTGTGCCGGGGAGAAGCCAGCACACAACCATATGCCGACAACTAGGTTGTGACCAACCAGAGATGCTAGGACATGTACTAGGTCAATGTTCTAAAGGGAGCTACAGTATTACGAAATTCCTGCCATCACAGAGTACGATCAATCGATCATCAATAGCCACTTCCCTGAGGAAATTGAAAGTTTATGAGGAGGTGCATTGCATTTCGGAAAATGGCACTCACCGTAGAGCAGATATCGTTGTCATTGACAGGAAGAACGGAAGAGGTTTGATCTTCGACCACACGGTGCGAATGGAAGTGGACATTCATCAAGCCGTATGGGTCAACGAGGAGAAAGAGGCTATTTACCGACCATACATACTGTGACCGAAATCCACCTTGTTGGTGATGTTTAATTGCCGAGATTCGCAAAGCAACCTTGGAAGTATTTGATGAATGCAACATATTGTAATGTATTCCAGCATGTGGTTGTAACAGACCCAGATCTAAAGAAACATTCTTCATAATTATTCTAGCTGATAAATGGACCTATCATGGCATTGAGCTAAAATTTAGCACAAGCGAGAGTCGAACATCTTCAACTCCTAGCGGCTTTGACAAGTCGTGACGCAATAGATGAGGAGTGGAAACTTCCCCACACCCCGCTTTGAATCAGGTGACTACGCAGTGTGCACTCTGTCAGTTCTAGAACACGGTCATTCGAGAATTCTTTTTCACTGGCTAAACTCATGTGTGCGCGAAGATGAGGTTTTCTAATACGTGTGGAAAGCGTGTGTTTGCACTATTTAACTAACCATCACAATTTGGCTGGTGATACGCAGATACTTATAATAATTGCTTTACCAGTGTTAAGTAAAGTAAAGTCAGTGTTTTCTACAAGTGGCAGAAATACTGTAAGTAAGAATTATAATATTATTCAGCGGACACATTCACAGCACCATTGCGGACTGGAAATATATTTACCGTAGAACGCAGGCCAGTAGACATTGATATACAACTTGTTGCTGCGCATAACATATGATAGATCTTGTCATATTATTATTCAGCCAGGCACACAGATATATAATGTTGAACTTTCTTTTTCGACACGATAGCTATACTAAATGTAACCGAATAAGATCAACATTTAATTGGATTGCTAGCAAGTGCATTCATGAATAATGAACAATATTGCAATTACAGCACCTATTCCAAACTGATAAAATAGTCGGAACATTTCACCATCAGTGGCGTACAACCAATTTAGATTTAAGGGGTTGTATGAAGTCATCCACGATGCCACTTGTAATTAAGAACAGTAACATGGGAACACTAATAAAGACTTTATTACTATTCAAGATGATAGCTTAAGCCATCAACAGGGAAGCTTAATGACCAGGATGAGTCGGAGATCTGGAGGACCGAATTCACGTTAGATCAGACGTCACGACGATGGATGCTTTACAAGAGTATCTTAAGCGGCGATCTTGCAAAATTAAGTATAGGACCAAGATTAACCACGTCGTGGGAAATCACATAGGCAACACATTCTCCGTAACCCTGAGCATGCTTTCAGACCACTTGTCTGAAATTATATGACAAGCCATTACCATGTTATAATAATGTTCTCTCTTCCAGGTGACTGATATATTTCGAGTGAATTCCCAAACTAAAGAGCAAATAATTAATGGATATTAAGAGTAATTTCACACATATATTTAAGATATTTAACAAAATTTTTTATGGTTGAATTCCATATTTTTTTAAATCAACTTATTCTAAACTTAGTTTCGTTCTTACTCATGGCGTATTTTACCTTTATGGCGGTTGCAAGCGGAACATTAAACTTTTTGCAGAGCTATTTTTTGAAACTTGATAATTAATTCTTAGTACAGTAATTATCATCTGGATTCATGATGTGTGATCCTAAACCCTACAGTAATTAATTCAGATTGTATAAAAATACGAAGCCAATTATAATCATAGACATTAAGAGATTCTGACCAGTCTTATTATTGCCATTTAAGGATTACTTGACCTTATGTCAAAAGGATTTTGAATAAAGCACAATTATTAATAAGTTGTAGACACCTCATAGTGGTCTAAGAGCAGCAACTGTTGGAAATGAGATATTCCATTCCAACGCATTAATAAATTAATAATTAATGAATTTCTTCGATGATATATATGTTTGTGATTATGCCAGGATGCAGGGACTATGCAGTCCTAGGTCAAATGAATTAGTATGTCCTTTATTATAGTAATTATATTTATATTTCCAACTTTGGGAAATAGTGCAATGACAGTTTTTTTCCTGTCCAATTTATCATCATTTTGTGCACTGTTGTTAGGGTTTAATGAGCTGGTCAATTCAATTTAATAATTATGCGGATCTTAGGCAATTCTACTGTATTCCTATATCTTGGAATGTAACTGTTACATCATCGCAATCTGAACAATTTAATTTATCCCATAAGGACATGTTGAATCCAATTTCTTATTTGAGAATGACTTGAGTGATTAGAATTCCCTTGTAAACCAATGTTTTGAGAAATTACGATAGATTAATGCTACTTTGAGCTGAGAGGTTTTCCATAAGGAAATTTGGAATTATTGTGGTGATTTAATGATAATATTAATTTATTTTCTATAATTAATTTAATCCAATTAATTAATTAACAGTCATTAATGTCAATCTAATATATGTAAATGTCAGGGATGTGTATAATTTGTGTGTGAATTATTAATTTAGTCTGTTTTATGGGCAGAAAAAAAAAAGTTTAATTTTTTTTTCTCTACAAAGCTGAAACTGATAGTGAAGTGTTTTTTTTTTTTTTGTTTGTTCATATTCAGCTAAACAACGAACTCTCGAACTCTGATTAATTTTCTTTTGTGAGAACTTCCCATTTAAGTGAAATAGGACAGCTCAATGGCACAGATGGACATTATGGATAGTTGTATCCCAACCTAATGATTTGCCTTGAGTAATAGGAGTGTTCATATCTTTCTTTTGTCCGTCTGCTCTAAAATAAATTTAGGATCTCGATTTTAACAGGTTCTAATTATTCCTGTAGTTTGGAACTTCTCCAGAGTCAGTGATACTTTTTCTTTTTCTTGATTGTGAGGTATTTGTCCTGTTGAACCTTGCATGCCTATCCCTTTAAACGACCCGAGATATTCGATCTCTTGCCTGCCCGAGCTAGTTGTTATGATTTTTCTTTACTGGACAAATATTTCCAGGACTTAATTTTTTTTATCGCCTGTGTCCCTTCTTCGGTTTCTCGTTGAAATTGCCGGGCCAACGTGACGTCGGGGAAACGGGCACAATACCTCACCTGAGTGAGAGATATAACCTACCAAACCATGCATGCAAAGTGAATAGCCTCCTTTTCGGAGCTCGGGGAATATCCATCAAGTGCGTCATGAACATTCTGAAAGAGCTTGGCATCATCGAGGATGATCTTGAGGAGGTCTGCTTTGGCATATTGAGAGCTTTAATCCAGATGCTGCATAACCATTTATATGGTGTATCGTACTGTATACTGTATGTATAGAGCTAACAATGTACCTTATTATTCTGGATCTTTATGGCTTCCTGGAATGCCCAGGGTGTCGAGCGATACGGGAAATACGGGAATTTTAGTGATACGGGAAAAATTCGCGAAATTTGCATTTGATACGGGAAATCTTGAAAAGTCTCATAATTCCCGACTTCTTAGCCTCCGAACGCTCGGTAGAGTCCTCCCACTCTGCCTTCTATTTCGCCTGCAGACCAAGCTGCCACCCGCAATTTGCGCCACCGATAGAGCGCTAAGCGGGATGAGAACCCAGCCAACGACAAATGCATTCTTTGCCTGGCCGACCGCACCCTCTCCGAGCGGGGCTGCTGTTGTCGATAATGTTCTACAACCCTCTAGCCAGCATTTATTTTTTGGGTGAATAGTTGAGTTATCCGGTCAAAAAGAGCAAATAATTTGAGGCAAAAATATTTCCCCCCCAAAATTACAGACTTTCAAGAGCGGATAACGCGAAAACTGTACAAGATATCAAAAATGTTTGACTGAATAAAACTTGTAGCTAATTTAATCAGCTTTCATTTTATATAGAGTAGTCATTTCGCCAGGATGCATAGTTCCTGAGATTTAAGCGAAAAAACGAAAAAATGGGACCTTCAACCCCCCCCCGGCTCAAAGGCTATGTTCACCCCCTAACTAGTCCAAACAACGCCAGGAAGTCCAGTCTACTGAAGACAGCAATTCTATACCATACTGTTACTACTGTACTGTCATCACACAGTAGGCCAATTTCTTTGAAAGTCAATTGGCAATTATCATTTTTAAGCTGAGCACAGACATTCAGTCAGCTCTCTAGGTGGCACAATGATTGAAGTCTGGGCTAATGGTTCGCTATAGATAAGAAATTATGTGGTGCTCTTTCTGATGCTCATGGAGAAATATTCCATTGCTCTATTCTTGCTCTTTCCTTTTCTTTTTCCTGCCACAGTTTCTGTTTCCTTCAGTGAAATTGCTGAATAATCATCAAAATTAGTAGCTAACTCTCTGTGTATCATGGAAATATTCCCATAGAATGCTAAAATCACACTACACTTCCTGGGACTAGTATCCATTGAAGACAGAGGTATTAACAAATTGATCTAAAATTCCCCAAAAGAAACACATGTTGAAATAAATATCCTTCTAACCTAAAATAATCGTTGATATTGCAACTTTTCAATTGGTCAACACAACATAACCCAAATTACTGGGTAATGTGAAAGATAACCTGAAAAATATTACATGTGATAAAAAAAAAATTGTTACAGATTACAGAACAGGGAGAGAACTATAGGATGACATGTTTCGCTCGACAAGCGAACAACATCAGAACTCAAAGTTCAAATCCCGCCTATTTCTTTTTCTGCGTGAATGGGTCTCCAAGGACCACGCGGAATCAACACTTATTGGCCTTGATGTTTGCCCAATAACTCTTCATGGGGCAACGAGTCTTCGTTGCTGCGACCAGACGTGTCTGGTAGGTCTTCTCTCTTCTCCCACAAAACCCCGTATATGAGTAATTTTCTTAATTTCCTCTCGATCCCCGAGATTGGGAAAACCTAATTCAGCCAAGTCCTCTTCCGCCTGTTAGTACCAATTGGACCTTGTTGCCTTTTTGCGCAAAAAGGTATAGATTTTATGTGTTAACCTAGTTGGGTCCCTTCTGTCCAAATGTCCCACGAATTGGATCCTCCTCATACGGATTTTGTATGTGATTTTAGTAATTTTCAAATAGACGTCAGCATTAGGTTTTGGGAGTCTCCCATAAGTCCAACCCCTCGTCCACGTCATGGGAGACGGACAAAGCCACAAAGTAGGGGATCGCCTGTAGGGGCGAAGTACAGTGGGGACTTCGTGTGCCCCGGGACTGTTACAGTAGCTGTGAAGGTCCTACAGGAACCCTGAAAAGTGACGGCTAACGGGGCTCTGGTGAAGCTACGATAGGCCCAGCAAGCCAGTAATGGATGAAACCAAATGCTTTCAAAAATGGAACGAGCCTCGGACATGATGGATTTAATAGACGACGACACGGCTGTACACATGGACTAAGATTTGGAACTTTAAACCTAAGAACGCTGACGGGGAAGGTGGAGGAGAGAGTGAATGTGATGGAAAGAAGGAAGTTGGATTTATTGGGATTGGCAGAAACAAAGTGGAAAGAAGAAAGAAGGAGAGAACTGAGAAAAGGCTATAGACTCTACTGGAGTGGGAACGAAGAGGGAAAGAGGAATGGAGCGGGAGTAGTAGTACGAAATGTTTTAAAAGAAGAAGTGAGGAGAATAAGTGATAGGATGATGAAAGTGAAAGTAGCACTGAGGGGAGAGACCGTAGAAATAGTGCAAGAGCATGCTCCACAAGTAGGCTGCGCCTCTGAAGAGAAGGAGGAGTTTGAAGAGGAATTGCAGAAGCAGCTTATAGGAAGAAATATGATTGTTATGGGGGATCTCAATGCCCATGTAGGAAGTGAAAGACAAGGTTATGAGAGTGTTCTAGGACCAGAGGGTTGGGGCGGAAGAAATGAGGAAGGAAAGAGACTGTTGGACTTCCGCCAGAGGAACAGCCTGCTAGTTGGGAACTCCTGGTTTAAGAAAAGGGAGAGCCACACAATCACATGGTACAGTGATGACTTAACCAGGAAGTCGGTGGTCGACTATATACTGTATGAGAAAGAACTAAATAAGAACATCACGGACATCAAGGTTATACCATCGGAGAACCTGGATAGCGACCATCGATTGCTGGTAATAAACCTGAGAGGGAGTAAGGAGAAGAAAGGGACTGAGAACCAGGAAAGACGCATATGGATATGGAAACTGAAAGAAGGGGATAGAAGGGTCGAGTACCTCAAAATGGTAAAGGAAGGAATTCCAACAGATGAAGAAAGAGGGGTGGAAGAGGAATGGGCTAGATTTAAGAAGACACTAGTAGGTGCAGCAGAAGCAGTATGTGGGAGGACAAGTAGTAAGAAGAGGTGGAAGGAAACACCATGGTGGAATGAGAAGACAAAAGATATAGTAAGGGAAAAGAATAGAGCCTTTAGGAGGTGGTATCAAAATAGGACGGTAGAGACAAGGGAAGAGTACCAGGAAAGAAAGAAGGAGGCGAAGAGAGTAGTGGCTGAGGAGAGAAGAAAGTGGATGGAAGAGTGGACAAGGATGATGAAGGAGGATAGTGAAGGTACAAAAAAGGTCCTGTATGGGATGGTAAAAAATAAGAGGCGGAAGGATCCTACGGATTATGTTAGAATGGTGAACAAAAGGGGACAAGAGATAGAAAATAGGGAAGAACTGAAGAAAATGTGGAAAGAATATTTTGAAGAACTTCTGAACCCAAATGGAAAAGATGGTGAGGAGGAAGAAATCGGGGAAGAGGAAGATGAACTGCAAACAGAAAGGGACTAACATGGAAAGAAGTGGAAGATGCAGTGAACAAGATGAAAGGTGGGAAGGCAACGGGTGTGGATGAGTTGAGTGTGGAGATGGTGAGAGCAGCAGGAGAGGTGGGGATACAGTGGTTATACCGAGTGATGAGGACAGCATGGAAGGAAAGGAAGACCCCAGAGGACTGGAAAAAAGGAATGTCCCGATCTTCAAGAAAGGTAGTAGAACAGATTGCAGAAACTATCGGGGAATAACACTGATGAGTCATTGTGCAAAGATCTTCGAGAAAGTTTTGGAAAAGAGAATTAGGACAAGGATAGAAGGAGGGATGAGGGAAGAACAACATGGCTTCAGAGCCGGAACAGGGTGTCTACCAACTCATCTTAAAAGAATTCCCTGATTTTCCCAGAATTAATGAGAGAATTCCCTGAGTCAAGAATGCTAAACATTCGCCCGGGAACGGGAAGTGTGATGAAACGCACTCTATTTTTGGTTGGTTTTAAGAGCTCTCCAGGAACAAGAAGCAAAATGTAATCCAGGAAAGCAAAAGGAAAATAGAATTAAGTTATATGTTTTCTGTTCTCGGAAATTCCAGGATCCAAACAGATGTGAGCAATGGCGGCACAAGGGAAACGTTGTGAAAATAAATTTATTTCAATAAGTGAACTTGTTGTCCAGTAAAATAAGCAACATCTATTAAGTCATGCTGCTTTCACTACAGTAAATGCCTCCAATAAAAGGGACAAAGGAAGGTTGAATACACACATCAAGGTGTCACCATATGAGTGGAATCATCTTAGACCAATATTTAATTTGTAAAACCTTTCATTACCATTGAAATCACTAATCTACGTCGCAGGTATGATATTCGGTAGCATAAGTCTGAATATAAGCCTATACAGTAATTTACACATATCCAAGGGATGAAGGGAGGCATATTCCAAGTTCTCACTCTGAATTAGGTCCACCTCGTCATGTCAGATGTAATTGAGTAATCATCATCCAAGTCCCACTCCAGCCACCCGGGTGTGGTTTACAAGCCTCCTCCACTCCTTTCTGTCCCTCCATTTTTCCTGTTCCATCACTTCTGCCACATCCAACCCAGCTTCTCCAATGTCCTTCAAAATTTGGTCCAACCACCTTCTTCTCGGTCTTCCAACTGGTCTCTTACCCTTGACTTCTCTTTCTAATGCCCTTTTTGCTACTCTTTCTTTACCCATTCTTTTGAAATGTCCGAACCAACGTAACCTTGCTTTCTGTATCTTCTGATTTGACGGTTCCATATTTAACTCTTCTCTGATTTCAATATTTTGAATTCTACCCCTTGTTGTCTTTTTAGCTGAAGTTCTTAAAAATTTCACTTCTACTGCTTGTATCTTACTATTTTGCCTTTTATTCGTTACCAGTGTTTCCAGTCCATATGTTACAATTGGTATGAAATACTGTTTATATAATATTAATTTCGTCAATTTAGTAATTTATAAATACATTTAAATGAAGGAAATCATTATGAATGATGTTTCGACAGGCCAGAACACACCATTATCAGTCTAAAATAATTTAACCTAGTCTGTTTGATAATACAAGGCTGAGTTTGAAAGGTGTTACTGTGACCGAAATCCACCATGTTGGTGATCTTTAATTGCCGAGATTCGTAAAGCAACCTTGGAAGTGGTTGATGAATGTAACATATTGTAATGTATTCCAGCATGTGTTTGTAGCAGACCTAGAGCTAAAGAAACATTCTTCATAATTATTCTAGCTGCTAAATGGACTCATCCTTATGGCATTGAGCTAAAATTTAGCACAAGCGAGTGTGGAACATCTTCAACTCCTATCGGCTTTGACAAGTCATGACGCAATAGAAGAGGGGTGGAAACTCCCCACACTCCTACGGATCAGGTGACCAGGGCAACCGGTGTGCTATGTGTAACACGTTCGGAGAGATCTTTTCATTCCATTCTAGTATGTTCTATTGCTGATTTAAAACACATGTGCACGGAGACGATCATTCTACCTTCGGGAAGCGTGTGTCCACACTATGATATTAGCATTACAATTTGCTTGTGAAATACCGGTACTCGTTATAACTTATTTACGAGTGACAGGTAAAATTAAAATTAGTGATTTCTCCAAGAGGCTGATGTATGTAGAAACTGTATTTTTATCAAGTGAACACATTAACACAGCTACAAATCGGACTTGACAAATTCACCGTGGAACGCCAGAATACGGAGACATTAATATGCAGCATGTTAAAGCACACGATATAATAGCAGACCTTGTCGTGCTACGAAACCCGGCATATAGTCAGTCAATGTTGAACATTTCTACAATAGTAACTGCATCTTATTCAACATAATACATTCAACATAATAACCGGATTGCCAGCAAGAGCATTAATAAATTATTAACAGTATCGAAACAACACCGTCCATTCCATATCAGTGAAATACATGGAACATTTCTTCAGCAGTGGCGTACACCTAATTCTTTTTAGGGGGTGTCTGATGTCATCCACTATGATACTTTCACTCAAGAATAAGAATATGGGAACATTTATGGAACTTTTCATATACTTCAAGGTAATGGCTTAAGCATTTAATAGGGAAACTTGATGGTGAGGACGAATCCGGGATTCGGAGAGGCTGAATACACTGTAGACCAGGCATCACGATGATGTTGGCGTTAAACGAGTTTCTTAAACGCCGATCTTGCAAATTAAAGAACAGAATCAAGATTAATTCGTCGTGGGAAAACATGGGAAACACATTCATCGTCAACTTGGGCATATATTCACACCACACCCTTCTGAACATTTAGGGCAAACCAACACCATGATTTAATTATGTTCTTTCTTCCAGGAGGCTAAAATATATTTCGAATGAATTTCCAAACTTAGAGAGCAAATTATTTTCAAGATATTGAGATCTTTCACACACATAAATTCCGATATTTAATTGAGTATTTTGTTTTATAATATTTAATAATTCTAAAGTTAGGATTTTTTCCCCCTCATGGCGATTTTTACCATGAAGGCGATTGCGAACGGAACGTTTGACTTTTTGCAGGGGTAATGATTGTAGCATATTCATTAATTTATGGCATTGAGATTATAAGTATGGTTCATGATCTATGATCCTAGACTTTACAGTAATTTAATTCAGATTGCACAAGAATACAAAGCATATGATGCTGAGTCACATTAGGGAAATTTTTGATCAGATTTAGGAATGCAGATTACGAGAGTTTATAATAATTTGAGGATTATTTGTCATTATGTCAAATGGATTTGGAACTGCACTTTGAGTATAAGCACAATGAATTATGAGTTGTAGACACTTAGGGTGGCAACTGTTGGACATGAGAAATACCATTCCAACTTATTAATACGATTAATAAATCAATTAATAAATTTCTTCGAGGATATAGTAAATGATTATGATTATGCCAGGATGTATAGGGGCTTATGCAGTCCTAGGTTCAATGGAATCAGAATGTGCTTTATATTTGTAATTATATTAAGTAGTTCCAACGGTGGAAAACAGTGCAATGGCAGTTACTGCATTACTGTTCAATTAATCGTCATAATAAATGCAATGTTATCCGAGTTACTAGTGCTGGTCAATTTAAAATTAATAATTCCTGCAGATCACAGGTGAATCATTTGTATCTTAATTTAAAATGTGCTAAAAGTCATAATATCGCAATCTGAATAATTAAATTGATCCCATAAGGATATGATAAACTCAGCTAAAGATTTGAAAATGATATGAGGGATTAGGATGTCATTTGAAGCCAGTTATTGTGCGGCTATAACAAGTTATTGTTATTTATAGCTGATGTAATTTCCATAAGGAAACTTTAAATTATGTTGATAGAAATTAATAATAATAATTTCATTCCACAAGTTCATTTAGTCAAATTAAATGATTGACAGTCATCATTGACAATCGTAAGTCTGTAAATATTAGAAATGTGTGAATAATTTATGTATAAATTATTAATTCAGTTAACATTCATGGGAAGGAAAAATGTATAGTGAATTTTTTTCTAATCTTTCTTCTTTTAGAAGCTGAAAGTGAAGTGTTTTTTTTATTATTATTCAGCTAATCATCAAACACTTGAACTCTAATCATTTCTTTTTCGAGTACTTCCCTGATTAAGTCAAACAGGGTAGCTCAATGACATTGATGGACATTATGGATTTTTATGATCCCAAACTAATAATATTCATTGAGTAATAGGAGTGTTAATTTTTTTTTGTCCGTCTGCTCAAAAATAAATTTAGGATCTCGATTTTTTCAAGTTCTGGTTATTCCTGTAGTTTGGAACTTCTCCCGAGTCAGTGATACTTTTTTTCTTTTTTCTTGTTTGTGAAGTATTTGTCTTGTTGAACCTTGCATGCCTCTCCCTTTAATCGACCCGAGATATTCGATCTCTTGCCTGCCCGAGCTAGTTGCTTGATTTTTTTTTATTGGACAAATATTTCCTGGACTTTTTTTTTGTATCGCCTGTGTCCCTTCTTCGGTTTCTCGTTGAAATCGCCGGGCCAACGTGACGTCGGGGAAACGGGCACATTACAAACACATTTCCTGGGCGCAATTAAAAACAAAATAGGACATAAGTTCTAGCCTAGCCAAGGAACGTAGGAGCAATAAATATACATTTAAGGGCACTAGGCATATCCATCATATTACATAAACATCAAAAATTTTCCTTGTTCCCGTTCCAGTCGTTAACCAGAGCCCCCGTTCTCATTCCCGGGCCAATTGTGAACCAGCCTGAACATAACTAGCAGCATCTACAAGGTAAAGATGATCACATTAACAACCTCATAGTGATCATGAGCTTCCGTTAAGCCTTTTGATCACTACAGTATAAAGTACAAATGAAATATTCGTAAGCAGTGCGAGAGGTTATTTGCCTCGATGCACAAGAGTAGACACAGATCGAATAGCACACGATATAATAGGGGGTAGCACAACCACGTGTTTGAACGACTACGTATTTTAGGGGCTAAATCATATATCAACAGCAGCACAAGAACACCCTGGAAATGATTGCATACCATAAGTTTTCACTATAGATTTACCACATAATGGCACAAATGTTAATTTTTCGTAAACTTCAAACAGCACACTAAAGCATTAACAGTAGAACTACAGCAGACAATAATCAAAGAATACCGGGATGGAAAAGCCGCGCAAACAGTATTGTCAAACCAGGTCTAACACATGTTGCCCGGGCGCGTGCTAACACTTGACATGACAATACACACGGTAAAACCTCACTTCCTGTACCGAAAGCACTATCGAGACAATATACAGCAATATATGCGCTTTTGAAGCTTACACTGAGCAAACCGTTAAAAATATCAATATACTATGAGTGTAAGAATTGTTCAGCACGGAAAGTTCTATAAAAAAAAGTCCGCGAGAGCATATATCTCTTCAATACATCGCCCACTATAAGTGTTTTTAGATTGGACGGGAGGGGGATTTGAGTTTCATGCACCTCGCCATTCTTAAATTATGTCTGACAAGAATTCGTTGTACATGCTATCTCCATGATAATATAATTAATAGTCCAGTCAGTGATTTCAACCCATCGTGCAGACGTAAAACGGATATAGGCCTAGGTCGTAGTTCATTGACATCGAAGAAAAAAAAAGCGCTTGTCACGTAATGCATTCATAACTGTTTCCGGGCGAAGCTAGTATATTATACTCTGTGAGCTGCCAGAATAGGATTGACAGTTCTCGTCTCTCCATGTGGTCTGAGATCGAGATAGCCAAACTGTACAAGCCAGAGATAAAGCTGACCAGGCACTGAGGCACGTGGGCGGTAATATTGCAACGCAGAGTATTAGGACATCAACTATGCGAACATGGATTGGTCAAGAGGCAGAGCGGTGATGAGTGACGTGGAATTTCCGCTGAAATGTCAATCCTATTCAGGCAGCTCACAGAGTATATTTATAAACAATACTAAATTTAAAATATTTTGTCGCCAAAGTTGCTATATCTACCGACAAAATCGCTAAATTGGCGATACTGATCGCAACGAACAAAATGCTCAAGGCCCAATAAAATGGCATAGTTGGCTCCTGCGCAGAAAGCGAACGGAAAAGTTGCAACATCATACGTTCAGTTGACCTTGAGAAGGCACTGCTCATTGGCTGAGCACTGTCATCTGGGTGTCTACTGTAAGGATGAAGTAAAAATTAGTTACTTTTTAGTTACCTTTTAGTC